>CAWUFW010011699.1:0-595468 GCA_963921515.1 Calotriton arnoldi
TCGCCGATTTATCGACACTTTAGCGCCGCAAAAGTGGCGATAGATTTATCGCCCTATTCCCAAGCTGGTGCAAACTGCCGATATCGCCAGTTTACCAGGGATAGCTGCCGCAAAAAACATCGCCACGGATGAGTGCGACAACTAACGCTAATGATATGCAGAGTAGGCGTTCCCGTGCAAAAACACACGAAAACACCACTTCACGAGATTCTCAACGACCAGTCAGATCTGCGATGCGAACCAAGAACAGGCGATAAGGCGCGTTAGCAGCAGGGATTTAACACCTGCCTTTTACTGGTGTTAAGTAGGACGACCAACTGCAGTAGAAAGGGAGACCAGCCCAGAGCCACATCTGAAGACCAACAGATGCCATGGAGACACTGATCATGCAGCTCGGAGACCCAAGAGGGCCACAACACCCACCGCCACCAACCCCAGGCCCCCCCCCGGACCACCCCCCTGTCGGATTACCACCTAGGCAGTGCAGGACAGCGGATGACCCTAAAACGCACCAGCCCCAGAGACTCAACGCCAGAGGAAGCCATTGGCCAACACAGGCTCAAAAGGACAACCATCCTCCGCATCCTGACCCACATTGCCCACAGGCTGACGGTACCAACACAGCGGACAACCTACATCCCCCCGCAGACAAAGCTGCTGGCTGTGCTGCACCTGTTGGCCCCTGGTACCTTCCAACCAACAACTGCCCGAGTCGGAGGAGTCACACAGCCAGCCCCATCAAACTCCCTCACACATGTCATGGACGCATGTCCACAAAAGCAACGGCGGGCCCCTGTATCCGCACCACACGATAGTTCCAATTCGTAGTGTACCTGCGCAACCAACCCCAACGCCAGCCGTGCTAGACGCCCGCGTGCCCCAGACCCAAGATCGTAGTAACCGAAATGTGGGTGCGCCAGGTCATGAAGTCCAGTAGTCAACAGTAGTGTAAAAACAGAACTTTATTACAAATACATAAATCAACAAAACGAAAAGCTCAGCCAACGCATTCCATTCCCAACGGGGAACTTCAACAGGGCAACGTGTCTTCAGAAACCTGTGGGAGAAATGGTGACAATGGTCAAACTTCCGTATAGTCACATGCCTAATCTGGTAAAGTGTACTGCACTTGGACAAACCGGAATGCTCACAGGCCTGATAAACCATGCATGAGAAGACCGTAACAGAACTACGTGTGGCCGCAACCATCGTAGGAATGAAGAGGAAGGTAACGACCACACGAACTGCTGTTACGGTCACATCATGCAGGACTCATCATATCGGTAAGCATCACGGTGTGTGTCAGCTCGATACCCCTGCCCCTCACTCCCCCCACACTGTGCAGCAACATCTTGAGACCACGCAAGGGAACTACGCCATAGCTGGCGTCACGCACGTGTTGGGGGCAATTCACAGCACACGTGTATGACTTGTGCCCCCTGCCGACACTGCACACAATCACCGCAACAGCAACCACACGCATGCCATCACTGTGCATACAAAAGTGGACCACCGTGGCCTGTCCACCAATGTCGTCGCAAACTCCCCAGGCAGTGTGCATGATTCCCACATGTCCGCAAGTCCACCACCAACCAGTGCTTTGAGGATGGCCCCCATGGAAATGCACTGCCCATCGGCAAGTACCAACTGAACACACCACACACCTCAACTCCACAATCCCCCAACTCACAACTGTGGGAATGCACACGTCACCAATCCACCACCAAAGTGACTACTGCGTGTGTCTCAGTCTCCGCCACAACCTGCCCATAGGCCTACACACACGTGGCCGACCACCTTCAACGGGCACATTCACACTGGAGACGAGGTGGCTACATCCCACACCAACCCGCGCACATCACGATCATCGCATGCAGGGTTGTGTCAGCAAGGGCGGCGCCCCCCACCCAGCCACGAGTCCGCCGCCGTGACCGGTGGTGCCTGCGCGATCCTGTGCGCCTGATTCACCCCAGCCCTGGTCCCCAGACCGGTCCTCCGCCCAGCGATGACTGGCCGCCCCTGCGCACCCAGGCCTCAAAGCTCACCTGCCGCCATTGGCGTGTCTCCAAGAGGGCCCACCACGTGCCGGTGCATCCTCCTCAGCCAATCGCTGGATTCCGCGCCACAGGCCCCCAGCACACCCCGCGGCACTGCACCGCGGAGTCATGTGTGTGCTGACTGCTGCCTGCGCGTATACTGCGGTCCAGCAGGGCACACTGTTCAATTTGAGTCTTGATTCGCTGGATGCCGTATCGAGGCCAACGCATCATCGCAGGCTGCACACCCGCTCAGCTCTTCAGGTGCCACTAACCCTGTGCAACACAAGTCATCGTCACGTGGCGGTAGGCCCCTGCCAGCCGCAGTGCAGCGGGTGCCACTGACCCTGTGCAACGCAAGTCATCGTCACGTGGCGGTAGGCACGTGCGGGCCACAGTGCAGCGGGTGCCACCAACTCAGTGCACCGCAAGTCATGGACCCTTCATGATTGGGTCGCGTGGTGCGGACACCATCATGACATCTCCGGCAGTGGGGAATGTGACGTGCTAGGCCCCTTTTATTGGCAGGGTCACATGTCCTGTGAGCCTGTGCTGAATGGGTGTGGTGTGGGTGTGAACCAGCCCTCAGGGAGTAGCTGTGGCATGCTGACAACTAGACCAGTGATCAGCAGATCACTACAGGGAAGACCTGGGACATGTAGCTTTGTCGTCCCCCCTCTGAGCGTAAGCGGAGTGGACTGGCCTGGCGTATGGCAGGCCAGCGTAGGGGTGGGAACAATGAGCCCGGGGCTCTGGGCGTGCTTCAGTTCTGGGCTGGACATGGAAGTAACTGATGCTTGTGTCTCTGTTGTAGTGTCTACGCCACCCGGACCGCAATCGGCAATGTAGCACCCTGTGACTCAAGTCCCACGACATGAGCAACATGGACGTAAGGGAGAATCACTGACCCTACATTCATCCATACTCTCATACTTGAATGATCAACTCATGACACATCTGTGCGATTCTGAATGTTTAATTCACATCCAGTGGAGTGTTGCAGCTGGAGCAGTAAAGGACCATGCAAACCCCACTTCACATTATTGGCCCGTGGAGGGCCAGCCAGAGTCCTTCAGGGAATGACAAGTACATCGGAAGAGGAAGAGTTCAGTCCGCAGTCTGATCGCTGTGTCATTGGTAACCAAACAGAAAATGGCAGTCCATGTCGAGGTCCAAGGTGAGTGTCGTAGAGTGTATCGGGGGACAGTGTAAGGTGATGATGCAAAGGGCAGAACCAAGCAGAAACAGGACATATGGCGGAGATGAATGCTACTGCCTCCTCCTTACCAGGAAGGTTGATTCACCCGCATCTTCGTCCTCTGATGTCACATGTGCCTCACACGTGGGTGGTGGTGGATTGCCTGCCGCACTGTGAGGCACTGACACATCAGGCGGCGGAGATGTGGATGTAGAAGCAGCAGCAGCATTCATCTGCGCAAGGCCTTGAGGCAGCAATGCCATGACGATGTGCTGCAGGGCATGGAAGGTCCCAGCCACATCTTGCTGGTGTGCAGCCGTGGCAGCCATTCTTTCCACCGTCATCCGCTACATGTTCTCCATGGGCCCCCGCATCTGTCCCAACTCCCAGCTGACATCGCTGGAGCCACTCTGACTGGACAGTTGTTCTTGTCTCAGTATCATGACTCCAGCGATGTCAGCCATGGATCGTTGGAGAGCATGGAGCGGACTGTGGGTGTCCGTTAGGGACTGTAAGTGGTCCCTGATGGTACTCAGACACCCATGTATGGCATCAAGTTTGGCTGCCATGAGGTCGAACCCCACCCACACCTGATCAGCCATATTCTCCTGGACCTCTAACACACGGCGTTGGAAGGCCATGTGTTGTTTGTGGGGGTCCTGGGAGTCAGCCGTGGTGGTGGGTGCTTCCTGCTGTGTGGTCTGTGCAGGGGGTGGGGTCTCCTCGATGCAGCTGGGCTGCCCTGCTCCTGGAGGTGAGGTGCCGTAGCTGTCCATGAACTCTTGGAGGGCGTCGCTGTCATAGGTGTGGAGGTCCTCTTCGTCATCAGTGAAGAGCTGTTGGGTCTGCTCTGCAGGAGGTGTTGGTTCTCCCTCTGCAATGTGAAGGGGAGATGCAGTTTAACATTGTGTTCACATGTATGTTGACGCATTGTCAAGTTTACATACAAACTGCATGACAATGTACATTGTGACTGTTTGGGAGGAGCTGCCTATTTGATGCAGGACAGTGGACATTTCGACAACATCACGGATGTGTGTTTGTACTTGTACATTATCATCTCACATTTCCCTGCTATGCAAGATGTGATTGACCAATTTCTACACACAAGCGGCACCAGTTGTGTCCTCTGTTCTGTTGTGAACGTGTTGCAGTTTATACCACATTGTTGTCAATGTTGATGTGCTCTGAATGTTATGTGTGTGTGCTGCATTTTGGGAGAGTCGCCCCTGCAGCTCTGATTTGGCTGGCCCATATCCCTTTCAGGCGGTGTGCCTTTGACTTCTGTGCTTATACAGTGCTGAGATGTTGCATTCTTAGGTAAATTGGGCTCTTGGTGGGAGTTGGGACTCTGGGGCATGGTTTGTCCGCAGATGTGTTGTTGACGTCAGGGGTTGTTTGTGCACGTGGATGTGTCAGAGTGTGACCTGCTCCTTTACGGATGTGGTCCACACTCAACCACCTCAGTGTCGTGGCGTGCAACATGTCATGATATATTGACTGCAGCCATGCTATTCGTCATGCAGGGTCACTTGCATTGTCAGTGTGGCTCACAGACACGCCACTTTGCATGGGTTGGTTGTGGGATTGGTGATGGGTGGGAAGGGTCCCCTCTGGGCACATAGTCGACGGGGGACTACTTGCTGTTTCTAGGAGTGCTGCAGTGTGCCAAGGGGATCAGGGACATGATCCAGAGTCATTGTGGGTGTGCACTGTGCTATAGTTAATTGTGCATGTGTGCCATTGTGCCCATCTCCCCCCGTCCCCCCAGTCCCTGGTCGTTACTCACCCTGTTGCTGTTGTGTCAGGTCATGTTGAGCAGTGTCCGGTGCCCCAACTCCTGCCACCGTCTCCACACTGATGACTGTGGACACCATTTCCTCCATCTCATCCAGCTCCTCCTGTGGCGCTGGACTCCCACCTCCAGTCTGCATTGCTGCCTTCTGTTTGTTGTCGAGTTTCTGCTTGGTCTTGCGCTTCACATCATTCCAGCGCCTCTTGAGCTCTTCCATTGTCCTCCTCAGCACTCCGACTGCATTCACCTTGTCCAGGATGGACTGCCATGTTGCATTTTTTGTTGCCAATGACACAGTGGAGGTGACGAACAGTTGTTGATGGTGTTCTATCACCTCCGTGATCAGGATCCTGTTTTCCTGCGGACTGAACCGCGTCTTCCTCTTCTTCTTGTCCTTGCCCTTCTCTGTCCCCGAGGTCCCAGGCTGCTCCTCCGGGGGGCTTGTGGGGTTCTGGCCGTCCTCTGTACCTGCTCCGGCTGCCTCCATTGTGCTTCGCTGTAGTTTGGTTTTTGTTTGTGTTTTTTTTTTCTGCTTTTGTAGTGATTTTTCCCACCTGACATGTGTGATTTGCAGGCCTGGCGCTGCTTTTCGCTGATTGTCTTATCGCGGTTGGGCCCATTGCAACTTTTTTCGCGTTCGGGTTTGGATTTTCATCGCCGTCCCGGTAATGTTATCGCGGACATTTGACGCGTTATCGGGAGACTATTGCATGTTACCGCCGTGTTGAGAATAGGACATTAACACGGAGTTATTTTCCCGCGATAGACGGCGATATGAGAACTTGCATTAACCTATTTTGGCGATGTTTATCGCACGTTCTTGAGAATATCCCCCATTGTCTTTCCAGGAAGGCTCTCAGGAGGTGGTAGTGAAGTGCAAGTCTTATCCTGCACGCTGCCTGTTGACTGGATAATTTCTACACCCTGCACTCACTATTCTCTAGGATTATACATACATATTATTCCCAGCATGAAACATACCACATTTCTATATATTAGGCACCCAGTCATGTAGACTTATAGGGCTCACATATGTTATGTTAAAAAGATTTAAAGAGCACAAAACAAATCACTCCCAAAGGAGTATTGTGAAGCTAAGCGGAAACAAAAGGGAAAGCAGCTATTCAGAAGAGCCAAGTTTTCAGTAGTTTTCTAAAATTTCCAAAATCAGTGCATGATCGAATGTGATGAGGAAGACTATTCCAATGGTGGGGGGCTAAATAGGAAAATGAGCGGCCATCATACCTGGAGGTACAAATACGATACGGCCTTAAGATGGCTTTATCCTTGGACCTCAGCTTTCTGCTCAGGTAAAACCAAGTGAGCCTGGCTCATAGGTAGAAGGAACCAATCACCACAAGGGATTTGTGTGTAAGACATAGGATCTTAAACAGAATGCTCTTTCTGGCAGGAAGCCAATGTAAAGCTCTTAATGTGGGTACAGAAGGGGAACCAGCTGGGAGGTTACAAACTATATGAGCCGCAGTATTTTGCACCACCTGTAGTTTGGAATGAGGGTCTGGATCAGTGTTTTTCTAGAAATCATAGGAAACCATGGGAATACTTTTTAAGCATCCTCAGCGTGCTGAAACTGGCACCACAGATAGAGGCAACCTGTTCTTTCATGGATAATTCATTATCCACAAGGCTGCCCAGATTTTTTACTATACTCTTGGGGCATGGAGCTGGATGTAATTCTATCAACCACAAATCATCTGATTAGAGTGCCTGAGCTTTGCCAAACAGGAGAATTTCAGTCTTTCCTCCGTTCAATAGTAGACAGTTAAGAGTCACCTAAGCGTCCACCTTTCACATGCAGTCGATGAATCTGACTTTGGACATCTCAGAGTGCTGCCCAAAAGAAATAATCAATTGGGTGTCGTCCGCATATGATGTTATTTCAAAACCACAGACTTTGGAGTTACTTATCCATACACAAAACAATCTACAGGACAACGGCAATTTCCATACAATGTATCAATGCAGTGTTTGCAAACTGCAGCCCCACCAGAACACAATGGTGCTCTTGGCAGTCATAAATTGTTATCCTGTAAGTGGGTGGTGTAAATACACACTGCAGCCCACATATGACATTTAGCTTCCACACCACTGGTGCAGATTCTGCTCCGACTTACAATGGTCTTCCTGGAACGGTAAATGCACCAACTGGTTGAAACCATCTTTACAGTAACATTTTAGGGCTGAGCTTGTGCACTGTGGCACTGAATGACAGTATCACAGTTGTCAGAGTCCTAATAACCAGCAAAACATGGTCTATAAAATTAGATTAAAACAGTGGAGACCACACTGAAAAAGTAACTTTGCTACAAGAGCCTTGATTGTACTTTTATTGAATGCACCTTCCTTATAGAATTACAACTATGATATAGCAAAAAAAAAGAAATCAAAATTGTGTGAGCTTTCATTTGAAAAGCAACTAAAGAAAGCAAAGCACAGAAGGTGAGTTTTGATGTGAATTTGGAAAAGTGATAAGGTGGGAGCAGAGGGAGCAAAAAGAGTTACCATGAATTCAACACTTTTGTAAATTCATTGAAAAGTAGAGAAAGCAAGAGATGGCCTTTGAGACAGGTCCAGCAAGTAGAGGAATGCCGGACTTTGCATGCAGGTAACAAAGAATCACCAAGAGAGAAGACTAGCAGCCGGCACAACATGGATACATTTGGACTGTGACAGGAACTCTTACCAATTCCCAGGACCTCTTACCAATTCCCAGGAACTCTTACCAATTCCCAGGAACTCTTACCAATTCCCAGGACCTCTTACCAATTCCCAGGACCTCTTACCAATTCCCAGGACCTCTTACCAATTCCCAGGACCTCTTACCAATTCCCAGGAACTCTTACCAATTCCCAGGAACTCTTACCAATTCCCAGGACCTCTTACCAATTCCCAGGAACTCTTACCAATTCCCAGGACCTCTTACCAATTCCCAGGACCTCTTGCCAATTCCCAGGAACTCTTACCAATTCCCAGGACCTCTTACCAATTCCCAGGAACTCTTACCAATTCCAATATATCTTCAGTTCACAAAAACCTTTGCTGGCTGCCAGAAAAGTATTGAAAACACATCATTCCTTTAAAGAAGAACCATCTTGTCTGTCACCTCAACAAAGCCTCAAAGTCAACCTAAGCTCAGGAGTTATGACACATGAAACTGAATCTGAACTTGAGAAATACACCATGGAAAACCCTTCTCCAGGAGTAAAGGTATAAAAGCAATCTTATTCAGGCATAGACTTGAAATAAAGGCTTGGGGTCTAAGTCGCAATGCAATTGGCACCTCTATGTTGTACATGGGTTCGTTCATATTTTATCTTCAGAAAACATATATTTGCATTTTTGTAAAATGAGCCACTCACACATTATTATATCTTTATGGTGGAATATAGGGAGTGGCCAAATCTAGTCACAACTCTATTTTGTCCTTTCCAGGAAAGGCGTTCTAGCTTAGGTGGGTGAACACCCACAAACATAGGAGTTTCGGGATATTTTCAAACGTTTTAACAGGCGCATTCGATTCCCCACCCAGGATACAGTCAGGGATTTGCTTCTTTGATTAACAGGAATTATTCTGTATCCCTGATGTTGATGTAGACGGAATACTCCCATATCTGTATCAAGGGTGAAAATTTGGAAGGAAAAAATAGCAAATACAATTGCACTCAGGTAGCACATTAATGTATGCGTAAATGTACAAGGTTTAAATTTGTGCATGAGTATCATTTTAGTTTTTAGCAACTAGGAATTCAGAAAAGAATCAACGTACATGTGCAAATGTATTATTTTTTGGGAAGAATCTGTCCCTTAACATTCTAGCCCCGTTCCTCAATCCCTTAATGCACTCTTCCTTACTGCCTTATCTTAAATTCATGATCAGTCTACTTGTTTGTGCTTCCTTATACAAGGATTTATGTACCTAGGCGTGTATTTATCATTCTTGACATACCACTGCATTGCACAGCGCTGCGTCAGAAAATCTGCACTGTGCTGCGGCATTTCCCTGCACCACGGATACGCCGTATTTATGATACGGCTCATCATGGCGCAGGGTCCTGAGATGCGTCATGAATTGAGATGCAAAATTGCTGAGAATGGCACAAAGTGCTGTAACGCTACTACTACCTACGTGATGCAAAGTTGATTTGCGTGTCGTAAAACACCTTAGCATGCTGCAAGTCAGCATTGCATCATGCAGGAGTGCATTGCGTGGCGGGAATGTTTGAAAAAGCAAACAGAGTAACGCAATGTACACAACCAATACCCACCATTACTTAGAAGCATGGAAGGAGCATCAGGAAGCCCTGAGTGCAACACTCCTAACCCTGAAGACCTGCCAACATCCCAGGGGGAAAGGAAGAGAAAGTCTAACTTTTCACAGAAGTAGAGAGAAACGACATTGCACAAACAAAAAGGACAGTACTGCAGTGTAAGAAGGTGTGGCACAACTACAAACATAGGACCATAGAAAAGCTGGTCAGGAATCTAAAGGCAGCCATGAGAACCAGAGGAGGACCTGATGTCCAGGAGGAGTTGGATCCACTAGAGGAACAGGTGGAATCCCTCATTCCAACAGAGTTGGTAGCTGGAGTGGAAGGTCAGGACAGTGCTAATGTAGAGGACCACCAAGAAGTACAGGCCCATATCAATAAAACTATCATGCAGTGCAACACAGCAAGACACCTTGCTGTGTTGTGCTGCGTGAAAGGGAAAGGGCAGGAATGCCCCACATGACTGCACTTTTACACGGGCAGTATAAATGTTTCCAGCCCAGTGCTAATACAGACCCCCTTTCACCATGACATAGTGTGCATGTGTTGAGGCTAAACAGCCAAAGATGTAATGTGGCTTTGTACAGGTTAAACTTGTCACCAGATAGGGTATCCAGATGCTGAGTAAGTGCATGCTCTGCTAGTTGGAATAAAGGGGAAGAGCCAGGTGTATAGTTTCTTGCTCAAATCGATGTGACGCAGCTGACCTGATGTGCTGCGGGAGGTTGTTCCAGGTTTAGCCTGTCATGTAAGAGAACACCCTACCTCTCCTGTCTTGCTGCTTTAGATACGGAGGGTGTGGGTGAGCGCAAGTGATGCAGAGCGGAGATTTATGATTAGTTGGTGGAAGTGTAGATTTTGGGTGAGCTAGGTGAGACCCTGGTAGTGTAGTGGCCTGTAAGCTTGGGTGAGCATCTTTAACTGGCAGTGTGTCTGAATGGGAACCAACTGTCTTTTTCTGAGGTGAGGTGGTATGTGCGTGCATCAAGGTAGGTTGGTGCAAGAGTCTGGCAGTGGTGTGTTGGATAGTTTGCCACTTGTGTAGCAGGTGTGCAGAGATGGTGTAGTAGAGGACATTGGTGTAGTACAGTTTACATGTGATGAAGGCCTGGGTGATGGTCTTACAGAGTCAGGAGGGTGCCATATGAAGTGATGTCTGAGCATGTAAAATATGTGAAAGCAGGTGGAGGCGATGGTGGCAATTTGATGTCTCATAGTGAGGTTGGTGTCCAGGATGATGGACAGGTTTCTGGGGTGGTTGGAGGGTGAAGGTGTCGGGCCTAGTTATGTGGGCAACCATGTGGATTTCAAGGGTGAGTTAATGTTGAAAAATATCATCACTACTATCTTGTCAGGCTGGGTATGAGCTACTTATCTCACACTGAGTTAACCACACAAGGATGCACAAGGGCAACCCAATACATTGAATGACAATAACCAAGACATGCAAGGGCACCTTGTTTGGCCCTGCGTATTCTGGTAAACGTGGAGTAATGCAAAAGAGGCCAAAATAGCTGACTTATGTTACTCTGACCCAGAGAGAAATAAATTACATCCAACTAGAGAACAATGATTAATTTACTGAAATGGAAAACCTAATATCTAAAAAACACTACCTAACCCTAACTAACCTACACTATCATTAAAACTAGCCGATAGTACTCTATCTAACAAATAACCTATCTTAGCCACTATTGACACATGACTAATTAAACATCAACCCCCACCCCCTTAATACACATAGGTTATTACAATACAAACATTAGCTACATCCTAAACATATACTACCTATATATATAAGACTAAACAATTATATTTTTTACAACAAAAAAATAATTTGTTTTTTAAAAATATATTTTGTTTACACATAACATTAAGCCCCCAACCCCTTAAAACTCTACCATAATAAAAACTTAATAAACATATACTACATTAAACATCTTACTTAACTATGACTAACCTAAACTATTCCTAAACCTACACTAAACACTAACTATAACTATGTACACTTAAAATACTTATATAAAATGTATAAAAAACAGGGAAGGGGATATTCAAAGGGAGAGTCCAGGTATTACATTTTGGAGGCAACGCTCTGGCGTGCCTATTGGCACGCCAACAAAATCTCTCTCTGGCTCTTCTGCTCCTTTTCAGTCCAGGCAATCCTCTGGTCTATACAACGCAACCACAAAACATGAACATTTTAATATGCTGTACTTCCGTTATTTTTTTGTCCTGTTGCTTAAAGCTGTTGTCCACCCAAGGGTTGCTTTGCTGCTGAGTGACAACCTGAGATGCTGTAGCTGTGGGGGTCTTCTGTGCCCATGTAGATGCTCCCTAAATGCCAGCTGGCTTTGCCTTCTCAAATGAGCGGCCCATTTTCCGGAACCCATGGGCTATCTTCCGGATGCACTCATAAGGTGCCAGTTTCAATCCAAAGGTTTTTGCCATGTCTGATGTTCATATAAAACTTGCCCTAATATGAGGTACAATTTACTCCCTAGGTCACGTCACGTGACCTAGGGAGTAAATTGTACCTCATATTAGGGCACGTTTTATATGAACATCATGTATTACAAAATATGACTGACATTGTTATGCAATCGTAAGTGCCACTGCATACCTACACCTATTCTTGGTATAGAGAAATGTACAATATACCTTCATTACAATAGCTTCTCCAATTACAATATGTCACACCGACCCAATTAAGGTCAGTGTGGGTGTACAAAAATCTATTTAGTCATGCTATAGAACCATGTATTTCACTCATACCAGTGACCACCACTCATTCTGATGTGTCAATGGTAAATAATACCCATGGGCTGGATATGTACACTTTTGCTATTGGTCTTGCATCATGCAAGGTAGGGCAAGGTCAACGCAAAAGCTAAGTGAGATGTGTAAAGGTAAGCAATGGCAGCTTGTGTGGCTCTGCATGTTTTAAGTGATCTGGAGTTACATAAGGCACCGCACATTGCTGACTTGCCTTACTCTGCGGCAGGGAGCTATTCCATAGATGGAGGGTGGGTGTCTCACGGTATTAACACATTTATGTTGAGGGCTTCACAGATTTAGGATCAGTGCTAGACCTTGAAATGTGTCATAATGCTTCAAGTTCACAGGTGAACCTAAACCAGGAGAAAGATTCTAATTTCACATTTCGCTACCTCATTCTCCCTGTGCTGCATTCTGCAGCACACAAAGAAAAGCCAAAAAGCCTCTCAGGAGTGTGTTTATGCAAGCGGCTGCCCTTATCTGCCCAAGAACTGTTTTACCTACAATGCAGGCCCCTTGCACCATGATGCAAGGGCGCCTGTGTTGGTGCTTGGCAGGCAAAAGTATGCCACCCTATAGGAAAGGACAGGAATGCGCTGGGTCATGGAATCATTGTTGATTCCTGCCCTGTCATGCGGTGCAGCAAGGTGGCTTGCCACGTTGCACTGCATGAAAACTTGACATAAATGCCACATAGGTTAGATACTGCCCATGAGGCTGTCATTGATATGCCAATATATGGGAAACCTAGTGCATGTGTCCTGCTGGCCAACCTTAGGCCAATTACTTTGTATCCATGCAGTGAGGCCTACTGGGGCTGCATAGGTTTTACAACAATGATACTGACAACCTGTGCTCTACAGATACATATGTAACTGAGATATGCAGGCTACCACTCAGAGTACAACTGTGGGGCATATTTACTAGGCCCTATCGCCACCACAACGTCACTTTCAGTGATGTTGTGATGGCGATAAGGGCCTCGCCTTATTTACAAGGCAGCGTTAAGCCGCTTAACGCTGCCTTGTAAATAAGGCACCCTTTCACGCTGTGTTTAGCATGAAAGGGGAGGACAATGGGTGTTGCTGTGGGCTTTCCACCGCAACACCCATTGATTTTTATGCTGCCCCCTATTTACAAGGGCAGCGTACATAGGAGGCAGCACCAAAATTAAGACCAGGGAAAGCCTGGTCTTTAACAGGTGAAAGGAGGAGAAATGCTTTATTTCTCCTAGTTTCTGCTGTTTCCATGTGTGCTGCCTTGTGCAGCACACATAGAAACAGCAAATTGCCAATGATTGTTTATGTGCAGTAAGGTCACCCTTCCTGCACATAAACAATCATTTTAAAAAAATGCTGTTTTGCAACTTCTATGTGTGCGCATTAAGCAGCACACATGGAAGTTACAAAACAGCATTTAAAGATTGTTTATGTGCAGGAAGGGGGACCTTTCTGCACATAAACAATCTTCCCCTCAACACAGGCAACCTTGCACTCTGGTGCAAGGGTGCCTGCGTTGGCGCTAGGCAGCTAAAGTAAGCGCCAGCGCAGGGGGAAATGCAGGGCTGGAACGTATTCTAGTAAATATGGTGCAGCCCTGCGTTTCTAAAGTGACGATGCATGTCGTTAGCCTTCTTGGTTTAACGACACACTTTGCCACTTTATTGTAAATATGCCCCTGTGAGTCCACAGCACAAGTTACCTGCCATGTGGACATCTACCGTCACAATGTGCATCAGACAGGCTGAGAGCTGTTGTTTTGAAGCACACCTTGGACCGATACATTACTTGCCCTACATCCACGCAGCCATCACAGGGCATAAGTGTAATGGGGCCACTGTCACTACATTCTATGTAAGTCTGACACGGACAACACCTCTGTTCCCTGTAAGGTGCGCGCGCACCTATGTCTCCTGGAGCGTGCAGTGTAATATACGAAGCGCGCACACGCAGCTGAGGACTGTTCACGCTGTTCACGCTGCCGCTTTTAAAATGCGGGCGGGGCGGGGCGAAAGGCAGAGGTAGAGACCATCCGAAGTTCGTCAGCAAGTGGCTCCTGCTGCATTTCTTTTGTTTAAAAATCTGTGGGGCAGATTGTGTGCCTTTTTTAAAGTAATCGTGTTAATCACAGCTCCAGTGTGCGCTGCAATTAACATGAATACTGTCACAAAGGCACACAATCTGCCCGCAGCTGTGCCCTATTAACAAATGAAAGGCAGCAAGTCTACAAGCATGACGTCTGCTTTCAGGTGATTCTGGAAGCACACGTCGTGCTTGTAGACTTGCTGCATTTCATTTGTTAATAGAGCACGGCACACAATATGCCCCGCTATATTAACAAATGAAATGCAGCAAGTCTACAAGCACGACGTGTGCTTTCAGAATCACCTGAAAGCACACATCATGCTTGTAGACTTCAAAGATGTTTAAAGGCATGGCCAAAGTGGACTCTGGCCCAGGGCCCCAGCCTTTCAGGGGGCCCCCTGATAGTCTTGTGTGATGACCTTGAATAATTACTAAACAGATTGTGACCAAACATATGAGAAATGAGAGTGTGTCACAGATATTATTCGCAGTAATATTAGTGAACTGCTGATGTGTTACAATCTGTAATTTGACACCAGTTAGTGCTGACATTTTATGCCATGATGAGATGCGATAGATATTTTCATGCTCTTTCCTGTAATTTGGCACCACTTAATATTAAAATCTTATGTTGAGATGAAGGAGCTGTTTTCGGGCCTAATTTGACACCATCTAGTGCTGACATCTATGGTGAGAGGAAATAGCCATTTTCAGGTCTTTTCTTGTTATTTGACATCAAGATGAAAGGAGATGAGATAACCGTTTTCAGATCTGGTAATTTCACGTGACCTAGTGCTGTCATCTTAAGGCAGCAGCCTTACCTCGTGCTATGATTGCTCCTACCTAAATGAGCTTGACATATTAGATATGCTTACCTAAAAGTAGCCATCATCAAACTAAAATTGCCTTATCTCTACCTTCACCATACTTTTCACAACACTCTGTTGTGTTATATCCCTGAACGAACTACACCTCCCACTCCTGTGGATGGGACATGCCTGAACCCGGCATAAAGGAATTCCATGCCGACAAGCCTATTCCAGAGCTACAGCCTCACAACCACTCTGTGGTTCCTAAAACCTATGATTAGGCAGGTACTGAGCAATCTATGATTTTCACAAGCCAGTGAGTGGAGAGTAATTGAGTGTGATAGATGTGTCAGATAATTCCACTGCGGCCATTGTTCTTTGGCAATGGTGTGGTCTGCATAGATTCAGTGGCTTCTTCGATCCTGAATGTAACCTGCTGTACATGATCAGAGTTGTCTGATCGGTTCATGAATGAAGATTGTGTGTTGCTTGTAGAGGGTAGTGTGGAAGTTGCTGGTAGAAGGTTAAAGTGGCTCTGAATATCTTGACTCACTTCTTCAGGCTAATTCTCTCGTGAACTGAAATCTAGTGATGACCAGTGAGTGACTGGCTGGCCTGGCCCTTCCTTAGTCATTCCTGTTTGTTTCACATATTGGAGAGAGTTGTCCTCTTTTTCATATTTATGGAGATTGGCTGAGAAAAGCAGAGTGATGGATGTAATACATAAATCAACACTTTATGCCCTCCAATTAGCTTTTCGTTACAAGGCTGTTTAGCTCATCTGTGCACGTAAAGAACAATTTGCAAATCAGCCATGACCTCACTCCCAAAGGAACATTTTGACCAGAATTACTGGGCCACATTCCCTTTTCGAGGGTACAATAATGGTCAAGGAACTAACTACACAAGCTTCCTATCTAAGACCGAGTAATTTTTAAGGCCAGCTGCATCATTCATCACTTAAATTACTTTCATATTTCACTATACTAATTCATCACTAATCCTTTATGGGTTCCGGAGTAGTGTGCTACTCGCCCAAAAAATGCTTCAAAACCCCATCAGTGTTAGCAAGCACTATATAAATGCACACCTTTTTCCCTCTTCTATCCCTCCACTATCCTTCTCAATCCAAATAACTGACTAATATCCACCACTCAAATTACTTTTATATTTCACTATACTAATTCACCAATAATCCTTTATGGGTTCCGGAGTAGCGTGCTACTCGCCAAAAAAGCGCTTCAACACCCCATCAGGGGTAACAAGCACTATATAAATGCAAGCCTTTTCCCTCTTTTATCCCTCCACTATCCTTCTGAATCCAAATAACTGACTAACATATCCACCACTCAAATTACTTTCATATTTCACTATACTAATTCACCACTAATCCTTTATGGGTTTCGGAATAGCGTGCTACTCCCCGAAAAAGCGCTTTGACGCCTCATCAGGGGTAGTAATCGCTATATAAAAGCAATTACAATACAATATTGTTAACACACATCACTATCCCTGAACATTCGATGCAAACACATTTAGAATATTGACAATTGCGCCTGTATTTTGTCAGTGACCTGGCCTAAGAGGGCATGAAAGAGCTGAAATTAAATCATAAATTCAAACCTGTTCTGAACAGGGGCCCCCAAAATAGTTTTGGCCCAGGGCCCCCAAACTCCTTAAGATGTACCTGGTAGACTTGCTGCATTTCTTTGGTTGATAGGGCTCGGCTCTAGGGCGGTGTGACCGGTGCCAGTGTACCGGGTGCTGACTTCGGGTGGGGACCCAGTGTTTGCAGGCATATTATTGTTTTAAAAGCACCTGCTGCAACGTTCCTTGCCTCCAGCAATTTTCATGCAATAATAAATATGTCAAGATATTTCTCAGAGTTTTCTCTAGTGGAAGTTTTAAGGTAGCGCAGAGGGTTAATATGCCTGCTGTAAAGAACATGCACCATGCCGATCACAAAGTGCATAGAATGAAAATAGGTTAGCGTGTTACTACTTTTGTCAGAGAGGTCATTTTGTTTCTTACAGTTTATAAGTTAAAATCCTAATATAGAACAGTAAACTATTAACTGTCATCAAAGAACTTCATGCATACTGCAAGGTATATTAGAGCGTTATGATTTTTCCTCCAGCCATTCATTATCCTAATGTTGCAAAAAGGGTTAATTTGGGTACCAACCAGTTTTTATTAAATAGAACCCCCAACCATGGTGTTACATTTTAAATTCCGAGTTTGTGCTTCTCCAGACCAGGCACTCTTAAACTACACTGCCTATCAGTATGGATGACATGTCACTCCTACACTTTGCTGTCCTCTGTCTTATGTAACATTTCTAATACACTGATTTACATACCTATGATTGATTGTCTCTGTTTAATGTGCGTGAAATGTAAAGTGCTCTGACACCCTACACTAGTATGAGGTGTGCTATAAAACAAATTAAATGCATCTCAGAGAGAGTGGTAATGGAGATGTGAGGGGCACTGTTAACAGGTGGTAGTGAGGGAATCTGTGGTGGAGGTGGTCATTGGGGGCACCAACAAACATTGTCACACAGGGCGCCACCAGCTCTAAGGGTGGCCCTGTGCAGGGCAGATTGTGTTTCTCTGATAAAGTATTTGTGTTAATTGCAGCGCGTGACGGGCGCTGTGATTAACATGAATACTCACACAATCTGCCCCACAGCCACGCCCTAGTAGCAAAAGGTATTGAAGGTACTGGCGATCCTCCACGTGCATCATGGGTAAAAAACACAATGAGTGACAAATCCAAGAAACCCACGGTTTTGCTGGATTTAGAGTTACTCAAAGAAATTTGACATTGAAACGCTTTGGCTTTGAGAGTACAGAGAATTTGCTCTCCAGCTACCTTCACACTATATTAATATCCATACATAATTTTGTGAACTAACCGATATGCCACTGTTTTAATCATTAGGTATGCAAGCATGATCAATGGTATGACTGTTACTTATAAGAAATTTCAGTAGATTGTATGATGCAAATATAAACAAAACATGCTTATGTAATATTCCTCAGCACCTGATGCATTAACCAGCTTCCAATCATGCTTTTCATGCAGAACCTCTGTTGCCAGATGTCTGATGTCTTTTTGCCCTCTACTGAGCAAGTGTACATCCCACTGCTGCTGCAATGCATTCTGTGATCCTGCTGCTCTGTTTGCTATCCAAGATCTACTGTTAGTTGTTGCTGCTGGCAGGTTTGCTGGTCTTGCTACAAATGCTGTGATTACCATGCTGACTTGGGGCCTTATTATGAGTTTGGCAGTGCAGAACCGCCCAGCTCCCACACTGCCAAACCCGTGTAAGCGCCGCCTGCCAGATTTTGACTTTTTTTGTCACTGGCAGGCTGTCCCACGGCGGTACCTATAAAAAAGGCATCGCAATGGGAACGCCAAAGCAAATTTATGCAGGGCATGGACTGCCAAGTCCATGTCTTGCAGGAACTGGGGGTGCATGCACACAGGGGGCATAACATGTGCCCCCCTACATGTATCCCCAGGTATGCGATCTTGTATAGGCTCCCAACATTTCACCACCCTATGAACAGAGCTCCAGTTGAGAATCTTTTGTAAAATCTTATAATGGTACCACCGTTGGAGTCCTGTGCTTTTCTAAAGCCGAAGTGTACTTGCCTGTGAACCAATTCATGTCATGCTCTGTGTATCTAAATGGCAAACCTGCCTTAAGACCCATCATGTGGTGCTGTATGTGTGGAAATGCACTGTCTTTTTACTTTCTAAGCAAAAGTTTGGAGTGATTTTTGCATTGATACTTGTCGCTGTACCCACACGAACGGTCTGGTTCCTGGCGCACATAGCCTTGGCTGCAGCACACAGAGACCTTACACTGCCGGGCACAGAGGAAAAAAATTAGAGGGAACATTAGACACCACAGACAGCTATACCTCAGGTAAGGGTTAATACTGAGGGAATATTTTGATGTCATACAAATGACTCACATATCTGCGGCAACACATGTTGAGATGTCAATTGTACCTTTTTATGGGTTGTTTTCAAGAAACACCTACATTTGGGATGTAACTGGCACATTTCCAGCATCTATCTGTTGTGCAATGATTGCATTGTGATGACTAACCTGGTGACACGTTCATGAATGTCTATACAATGTGTCATTAGGTATAGCACACAGGTACTGTTACAGTTATAACATTCCCATATTTCAAGTGGGGTACTGCAGAAATGCTTACCTACACCTATATTGACACTACATTCACATTAACACACCTCATTGTTTATTTTCCAATCTGTTAACATCACGCTGTTAAAACTATCATGGATTGCACACACTTATCACAGAGCTACAACCATGTAGTCATGAAACTTACTTTCCACATCAGAATCCCTGAAGCTGTCAATTTCACCTTGGGTAATGGGCAATGTCCACCTGCAAAACATAAATGGAACAATTGCATTAAAAATACAGCTACCACGCACACTTCTAAATCTAAACTACGCACTGTGAAATACAAGTGTAATGGCGGTGCACAGACAGAATATCGAGTTTTTAATTTCGACTTACCATAATATCGAGTTTTAAATATCGTAGGTCAAGAATATCGACTGCAAGAATATCGTGGTACAGAATATGACAGTAAGGTAAGAAATATCGTTTTTTTTAATATCGAAGACACTAATATCGTTTGTAAAAATATCGTTGTTAATAATATCGATGTTTATATTAGTGTTCTGTATTTTAGTATGTGTGTTAAAAGTATGTGATGTAATTTTTGGTTATAAGTGTAGTTTTTTTTCAAATGTATGTGTTAATTTTTTAGCAGTAAATACTTTTATGTAAATTAATTTTTGCGTATTTTAGTTCTGTAGCGGGTTGTGGGTTTATAGGGGAATAGGGTGGGAAGTAATTTAATTATAATAAAGTAATAATTAATATTTATTTATTAGTATTTATAATTAATGTATTATTAATTAATTATTAATTGGTTATTAATTAATATTAATTAATTAATAGATAATTGTATTTGTGTTATTTTGTTAGGAGCGGGTTGTGGGTTTATAGGGGAATAGGGTGGGAAATAATTTAAGTATAATAAAGTAATTATTAATATTTATTTATTAGTATTTATAATTAATTTATTATTAATTAATTAAAAAATTGGTTATTAATTTTTATTAATTGATAATTATATTAATTGTGTTTTTTTAGGAGCAGCTTGTGAGTTTATAGGGGAATAGGATGGGAAGTAATTTAATTATAATAAAGTAATTATTAATATTTATTTATTAGTATTTATAATTAATTTATTATTAATTAATTATTAATTGGTTATTTAATTTTAATAATTATTTAATTGATAAGTATGTTAATTTTAACCCTCTGCTATCCAACACTTTCCCTACTGTTGCACTCTCTGGAGTGGGAATAGTAAATTTTACCCCTAGGCTATCCAACACTTTCCCTACTGTTGCACTCTTTGGAGTGGGAATAGTAATTTCTACCCCTACGCTATCCAACACTTTTCCTACTGTTGCACTCACTGGAGTGGGAATAGTAATTTTTACCCCTACGCTATCCAATACTTTCCCTGGTGTTGCACTCACTGGAGTGGGAATAGTAATTTTTACCCCACCGCTATCCAACACTTTCCCTACTGTTGCACTCACTGGAGTGGGAATAGTAATTTTTACCCCTACGCTATCCAACACTTTCCCTACTGTTGCTCTCTGTGGAGTGGGAATAGTAATTTTTACCCCTACGCTATCCAACTCTTTTCCTACTCTTGCACTCTCTGGAGTGGGAATAGTAATTTGTACATCTCCGCTATCCAATACTTTCCCTACTGTTGCACTCACTGGAGTGGGAATAGTAATTTTACCCCTCCGCTATCCAAAACTTTCCCTACTGTTGCACTCACTGGAGTGGGAATAGTAATTTTTACCCCTACGCTATCCAACACTTTCCCTACTGTTGCACTCTCTGGAGTGGGAATAGTAATTTTTACCCCTACGCTATCCAACACTTTCCCTACTGTTGCACTCACTGGAGTGGGAATAGTAATTTTTACCCCTTCGCTATCCAACACTTTCCTAACTGTTGCACTCTCTGGAGTGGGAATAGTAATTTTTACCCCTCCGCTATCCAACACTTTCCCTACTGTTGCATTCACTGGAGTGGGAATAGTAATTTTACCCCTACGCTATCCAACACTTTCCCTACTGTCGCACTCTGTGGAGTGGGAATAGTAATTTTTACCCCTACGCTATCCAACGCTTTCCCTACTTTTGCACTCTCTGGAGTGGGAATAGTAATTTGTACATCTCCGCTATCCAATACTTTCCCTACTGTTGCACTCACTGGAGTGGGAATAGTAATTTTTACCCCTACGCTATCCAACACTTTCCCTACTTTTGCACTCTCTGGAGTGGGAATAGTAATTTTTAGCCCTACGCTATCCAACACTTTCCCTACTGTTGCACTCACTGGAGTGGGAATAGTAATTGTTACCCCTTCGCTATCCAACACTTTACTAACTGTTGCACTCTCTGGAGTGGGAATAGCAATTTTTACCCCTACGCTGTCCAATATTTTCTCTACTGTTTTAGTTAATGTAGTGTAAAATGTATTTTAAAAAGATTAAAAATATTGTAATATTTTAATTTGTTATATATTTTTTATTTATATTATTGGTGTATGTGTATATATATGTATTTATAATTTTAATATGTTTTTTAACAATTTATAAGTTATTAAAATAATTATTTATAAATATTATTAAGTAAGTATATATATTATATTTTATACATATATATGTTTAATTGATTTTTACATTATATGTATTACTTATAATTTTAAACATTTTTTAATAATTTTAACTATGTTTTTTAATTATATGTATTATTTACTTTATTTTACATTATTTTTTAAACATTAAAAAAAACAATATTTTTAACAAAAATATTTTTTTATCGATATTTTTGTACTTACCATTATGTTGATAGGATTTCGATATTCTGGACATCGGTATTCTTGCGTCGATATTTTTGTAGCTCGATAGTCTGACTGTCGATATTCTGTCAGTGATCCGTAATGGCACATTTATACACCCTTACACATATATGTATACATTTTCATACCATGGAACGCAGCTAGCCACCTCACAGGGCTGATCTACCTGGAGGTGAAAGGTCAGAAATGTCTTAAATCATATGGCAAAATCAGGTCCCATACATGTGATGTTGTAAGAACTGCTGGCCAGCTTCATCACAGGCCCCCTGCTACATGACGCAAGGGTGCAAGCATTGGCACTAGGCAGCCAAAAGTGTGCCAGCGCTTGGAAAGGGCAGGAATGCACTGTAATATGTTAAATACAATGCATTCCTGCCATTTCACTTTCATGCAGCGCAGTGCAGCACAGCAAAGCAAAATGACTTGCTGTGCTGCATGAAATATTAGTAAATGTGCCCCTTTGTACAAACATACTAGCCTTTCCACACAGGCATTCCTTATACCTTGTGCAGTGTGTAGAATGATATGTATTTTGTGTATAGGGGCTGATGTAGCCACATATTGTGCAGTGTTTGCGTCACATGAGGAAGGGAAACCAGCAATAATTGATAAATCATAATACATCTGCAACCCCAAACCCTCTTCAGTGTGTATATTGCTAAATAGTAACCCTCATTTGTATTACTTAGCGTCAAGAGTGCTAGCTCCCTGTAACGCAACACATCATGTATGCAAGGTGTGCTGCTTTGTGTGACAGTTTGATACACCTGACACCTGGGGTCACTCTGTCTTGCCTTGTGTGCAAGGCATCCACACATTGCAAATAAATGTTGATATTGATATGTACCTTAGCTAAGTTATCTACATTACTACATGCAGATGCTACATTAATAAATAACCTACGGGGCTCCAATCTCCACTCCCAGTAGGTGCGGCACATAAGCCTCACTGGAAATTGCGTCCACCCAAAGATGTTTGAGCCGTGACACTCAGTGCTCTTCATGGGCCACCTTTGCCATGTGCCACCACACCCGCTCCCATCGATCCTTACGATCCTAGGGTCTGTATCCTTTGCAGACCCTTCCTCCTGCAGCCAGTATCTTCTGCAAGTAGTGCATGACCACCCAGATCAATGCACCTACTTCTCACTCCGTAAAATGTTTCCCTCTCCCTTTCCCAGACATGGCCACAATAGCACAAGCCCTATCTATACTTTACCCTTAACTAAACCTGAGTGGCTACTACCCCAAATTAGATAAACACATACAATTACAAATACAAAACACAACACTTAGGCACAAAAATGTCACAAACTATACTTCACAGGGACAGAACAGACACAGACTCAGCCAAAAATCCACCAAAATCGCACAGAACTCCTCACACCACCAGCACCAACCAAACAGACACTAACAGAAAGTGAAAGTAATATCTACACTTCCCGGTATGCAGCCACACTCAATGCATAATTTCCTGGGTGTGACTGGCAATTTATCGTAATTTGCGTCGATTTTTCTGACGTATTGCTACACAAATGTACATTACGTGACGCAATACTCTCATCCAAATAACGCAAGGGCCGTCGCAATACATATGCAGTGGCCTATATAGTGTGCCGCGAATAGCCACGCAAAGCATATGTTACCTACGCAGTGGCCTATATAGCACCACGCACATAGCCACTCAGTAGCACTTATGCAGCAACGCAAATGGCTATGCAGTGGCCCAATCATAACAACACCTGCGTGGCCCAAATACAGCAACGCAAAGGGCCACACAGTGGCCCAACTGCAGCAACCCTAAGGGCTACACAGTGGCCCAACTACAGCAACGCTAAGGGCCACGTAGTGGCCCAACTACAGCAATGCCAAGTGCCACCCAATGCATATGTTGATGATGTCTGATTTACCTTTACCTGGAAGGACCCAATAATATGCACAGAGGTTTTTCAGCAATATAGTTTAGCAGTTATGTGAAAATATATGGGTATGGATATATATTGCAAGTGTACATGTGTGCCTGCACAGTAGTGCACACAAAGAGCCATATGTTTGATGCATACATGCAACACAACAAAGCAAGCACCTTGCTAGCCTATGGTGTGTAAAAGGGAAAGGGCCAGAATGCTCCATAATCCTCCTTATATATAGCATTCCTGTTCTTTCCTAGGTACAGTTTTGGCTAACTTGCACCAATACAGCCACCCTTCCATAATGTTGCAAGGGTGCCTGCCTTGCAGGCAGGTTATTTTTGGTGCAGGAAGGTACACCTTCCAGCGCATACAGAAACCTCTGAGGCATGTTCCTGTTTGTAAGTGTGCTACTGAATGCAGTACACTTAGTCAGTGCAAACAAGGTTGAGAGAATGCAGTATATTACCGTGCACCTCTGGTGAGGAGTTGTACAACTAGGACACATTCCATAGTCTAGCAATATTTGTTCATCCAGTAGTGGTTCCGAATCCATACCTGTACCTGTGTGGTGGTATATGTAAGTTCAACAAACGTGACTTGTTGCCATACCAAAGACTGAGATGTTTTTGGTTTGATCCACTGAGTTCCCAAGTTTTCTAATCAATCAGATTACATATCATACCACTGCTTGTGTCTCACCTTTTTTAGTTCAGTGTGATTACCAGTATACATTAGCCATTGATGTGAGTCAGTTGGTTTGCACAACATGGTGTATCTATAACTTTGTACACGTACATGTTTGTCTTCTTTTGATTTCAATGATTATTAGTGTCTTTGCATAATACAGCTGTAGTGGTACTTTGTGCTTTTTAAGTTAATGTGATGTGTACTCCCCCACTAGTGTAGATTTTGCACTATACTTTGCCCTCATGTATTAGTGTGGTATCCATTACATGATAACCTTCAACATGAATACGTACAGATGGATGAACACACATCTATATTACTCATTGGGTGATAGGCCTTCTCATCTAGCATCTTTGTGACAATCTCTACAGTAGACAGCTGACTGTTGCATATCTCAATCTGAGTGGGACATGATTTTCTATGAGTGTCATATGTCTGATGGGCCACATGTGGACCTGTTTTAGAGACATTTCACCCTTTGACAAAATTCCAGTCATTAAACAGGCATTTTAAAATTGTGTCGTTTAATGATGCTAATGGAACTTGTATGTTGAAGCGTTGACAGCTGAACAGTCATGATGATGTGATGGGATTATATTTTTAAAGATCCATACATTGAGGGGCATGTATTTATGTTGGCTCATATGTATGGCCATTCCATTCAGGAGTTAAATGTCAGCACACCGAATACCAAGACAGGGAGTCTTAAATCCATCTCATGCCACTGTAATCAATCGTAGACACTCTGGGGCATATTCTCAAGCCCCTATCGACACGGGAACGTCACTTTTTTTGACGTTCCCGTGGCGATAGGGCCAGCGCCCTATTCTCAAGGCAGCGCTAACCCACTTAACGTGGCTTAAAGCCACGTTAAGTGGCTTAACGCTGCCTTGAGAATAGGGCCCCTTTCACGCTAAACTTAGCGTGAAAGGGGGCATGCAATGGGTGTTGCGGTGGGCGTACCACCGCAACACCCATTGAATTCAACGCTGCCACCTATTATCTAGGGCGGCGATAATAGGTGGCAGCGCCGAACTTAAGACCAGAAAAATCCTGGTCTTAAGGTGGCGAAACGAGGAGAAATGCTTAATTTCTCCTCGTTTTTGCTATTTCCATGTGTGCTGCCTTGTGCAGCACACATGGAAATAGCAAAATGCCATCGTTTGTTTATGTACAGGAAGGTGTCCCTTCCTGCACATAAACAAACCTTTTAAAAAAAATGCCGTTTTGTAACTTACATGTGTGCTGCATGAAGCAGCACACATGTAAGTTACTAAACGGCATTTTAGGTTTGTTTATGTGAAGGAAGGGACACCCTCCATTACATAAACAAACCTCCCTGCTCACAGACACCCTTGCACTCTGGTGCAAGGGTGCCTGCGTTGGCGTTAAGTCGTGAGACTTAGCGCCGTCGCGGGGGAAACGCCAGGTTGCACCACATTCTTGAGAATAGGGTGCAGCCTGGCGTTTCCGAAGTGGCGGTGAGAGGAGTTAAGCCTCTCACCGCCACTTCCTCGTGAATATGCCCCTCTGTGCCCCTTCGTCTCACTCTTGCAGGTTCCTGCTTTCTCCCTTTGTGACGGTTTTGCCGTCTTTGTCTTGCTCCGTCTTTCCTATCTGTGTGTTGCTTCCTATTTTACACCCGTAAATGTCTGATGCAGAAAAATACGTGCCGGTGACAAAAAGTAAGTGCAGGTGTCCCCCAGTGGCAACCCCTAGCTCAAATTAAGCACTGCTAGTAAACTTACAAAAATATGAACATTTGAGAAGTATTGAGGTCCACAAGTTTGTAAACCACTATTCTGACGTACAGGTGTGAAAAATTTGAATTTCAAATCCACGTTTTGCAAGTCTGACAAACTTCATGCTTCATGGACAGAGCAAAGTTTTATAAGATAGTTTTATTGCTAATTGTGAGTTTTTGCTGGATTTTTCCCCCCCAAAAAACATATTTTTGATGCCATCCCATGCTTTATTTAAGCTTCACAACCTTTACGAAGAAGGAAAAGTTCTGAAAATTACTTCTCAAAGAATAGCGAGGGAATACTTGGCAACTTTTGTGACTCTTATTCGTCCAATAACAAACAGCCAAAGAAACATTAGTGACCTTGGTGTTTCAAACTGAACTAGCCATACTGGCCTTTGTTGTTTACACATGAACCAAAATTCTGTAATTTTTTATTATAAAGTACATTGTCATACTAAGACTACTTTGAAAGGTCTCGATTTATTGATATGACTAGTTCTGCTTGGATGATGCTCCCGTAAAAGGTCATGGTGTCTGCCAAGCGCCTCACAACCTTCAGAACCTGACCTTTTCCATCACTGCAGTTGCAAGATGGTAGCATTTCATTATTCAACCTTTGGTTTAGGGCTATTTCTTACTAGATCATTCTGCTACCTTTATAATCTAGTGTTCTAATAGGATAAAAGCCCTTCTGATGCAGGCTTCACTGAAATTATTTTCCAAAAGTATATGACGCTTTCGACTCCAGGGTCCAGATTTACAAAGGTTTTACAAAGCAACTAAAATGTCTATTTGTGTTGCTTTGTAAAGGAAAGTAACGCAACTCAGTGTAATGTGATGCCTTGTGTTACTTGTGTTAGGGAGGCATTCCATGGTGGTGCATGGAATCTGTTTTTCTTAAACTGTATTGTTTAACATATTAGAAACCAAACTTACACTAACTTTGGACAACTTTGTGTTTTCTTCCATCTTGGATGTGAAATCGTAACATATCACGTGATCATTTCGATGTAGTTATTTTCACTGTAATAAAGAATTGTAGGCTTTGCACTGAAAAGACTAGGGGTCTCATTTACAAGGGCCCCATGCCGCCGGAATGTCACGGTCCAGCAGCGCACACTGCAGGGCCATATCTACACAGCCACCTTAAGCCACCCTTCGCGGCTTTTCATGGCCTTGTAGATATGGACTGAGGCATCGCAGCGCAAGTCGCTGCATTGCCTCACCCTGCGATAGGGAGGCATGCCATGGGCGTTACGGTGGGTGTTCCCACATAACACCCATGGCATTTGACACATTCCCAGATTTACGAGATTTCATGAACCTGGGAATGTGGCAAAAGCCTACCCCTCCCCAGGGGTGGCGTAGGGGAGGCACAACGATGAGAAATAACATTATTTCTCCTTGTTTTTTCTTCTTTTTATGTGTGCTGCATTTTGCAGCACACATAGAAAGAAGAAATCGCCTCCATTGATTGCTTTGTGCAGGAAGGTGTCCCTTCCTGCCCAAAAACAATCAACCCTAAAATACAAACAGCCTTGCACCATGACACAAGGGCCCCAAGACTTTCCCAGTCGAACTGAACGTAATGTACCTAATCAAGGACAACCTAACTGTCTCAGACTGAGCAACATACTATGTAACAAGTCATGTCACCTGAATAGACTCTGGGAATGTCTGAGTCTAATGTAGTAGAATGATCACAGAATACTCTAATTTATTCTGTACTAAAATGTTTCTTCTTGCTTGTTCCCCATTGGTGCATACCCTGCGTATCATGTACTTGTGTAGTGTTTGTTTAAAGTCCTATAAAAGGATGCAATTTCTCTTCGTTAGGAGCTCACCTTTTCAAGGAGAATCCATGCTGGATTTCAAGTAGACCTTTGATGAGTTCTTCTTGTATTTTTTATGATCTATATTCTTATATGCTCAATTGACTGATGGTCCAGCTTATACATTTCTGTACTTATATTCTTTGAGTAAACTTGTATACTTTAGTCCTTGGTTTTTCGTTCTTATGGAAGTGCATGTAATTAATATTAATGCATAAAATGCAAATTAAGTAGAGATAGGACCATTGGGGGAGAACTAAAGTCCAGTAAGGACTACAAAGCTCCCGGTCTGAGTAGTTGGCATGCACTGGAAATATAGAAAAAGAGATACATGTTTGCCGCCAACAGATCTGGTAGCAGAGCTGACGCTTCCGATTGGATCTGTCCGGTACTGATTGGAGGTATTCAAATGAGGTAAATTAACCATAGAACTGATTACTGTATCTTCATAGTTCAGACGGTAGTGCCCCAAGATTCAAATTGACCCACCCACAACCCGATCCTGATTCCTGAAGACCACTGGGAGATGAGGTGGCTGGCTCGATATTATGGAAAGAACAATGTGAGTATCAATGGGGATTTGCTTGTGTGCAGAAGCTGGACGAGAAGTGAGGCAAAGCAGTGCACGATGGGATTTTTTGTCTGAAATGTTGTGGTGAAGTGCCGTGGATAGAGTTTGAATTCAATTATTATGTGGCATTACTTCTTGGACTTGTGGGGATGGCAGTTGTGTTTTTGACTATCTTTTTCAACTTTAGAAGACGATAGGGTATGATTTGTTTCAACTTAAAAGCCGCTTGCGGTATAAGGTTGTAGAGAACTACTTCAGTTGGTCAGTTAGTCTTAATTTAAAGGTTTGTTGAGTTTTCAAAGTTGTCTGCTAAGGTGAGGTGTACTGGGAGACGCTATCAGCCACACAGGGATAGGGACGTAATATCTCTGTTGTGCGAATGTACTAAACAAGCTTGGTGGATGTTCATTCCTTGGTGCACAGGAGTGAGCACACTGGGTACGGTAGACTTCTGATGGTCGAAAGTCTACTGCTGTATGAAGTGGATGGCATTCTCTGTATTTTAGAAATTTCAGTTACAGAAAGCAGGCAAATGTTAACAGTGAGTAAGGTGGGAAGAGTTCAGGAGACGCTGCAGTATACAGATGCTTATGTCATAGGGTGCCGCGCAGGGATTGGCTGGCGGATGCTAGAGCCGTGCTGCAA
Organism: Calotriton arnoldi; assembly: GCA_963921515.1. Taxonomy (NCBI): domain Eukaryota; kingdom Metazoa; phylum Chordata; class Amphibia; order Caudata; family Salamandridae; genus Calotriton; species Calotriton arnoldi. Next base: position 29,396 of record CAWUFW010011699.1, read on the forward strand.
TTGGTTGATCTTTGACTGAGAAGCGCTAGCATTAGCTGACAAATCATGAACACAGAAGAAGTGGAGAGTGCTTGAAAATTGAATGAAGAGTGATTGTTGAATATTGACAAAATGGAAAATCCCTTTATGAAAAAACAGAAAGATTCAAATAAGGAAGAGAAATTTCCGCCCATAGGCACACCAGCTAGGGAAATGGTGGCAAAGAAAGGGTTACAGACGTGCATGTGGCTCAGTCAATGGCATGAATACACAGCAAAAAAATGGGGAAGTAGGGTTCCCATTGAGTGGCACATTACATATGCCAAGAATCGAAAATCTGAGAAGGAGAATGTATGATTTAAGACCCCAAGTTGCAAATGAAAGGAAGAGAAAGAAATTTGTGTTTAGCAAACCTTATTCTTGGATATGCACACAGGACAATGAGAGGCAGAGGAGATGGAGGGAGAAAGTGATTGAGACAGTAGGAGCCTACCCGTTGACAGATAGCGAGGATACAGAGAAGGAAAAGTCCAACGCTAAAAAGAAACGTAGGGATGACAGACAGAAGAAGAGAGTGTGGAAGAAGACGACTTAATAAATGAACTCTTAAGAATAAGACTACCCCCATATAATGCAACACTGATACCAGGTGCCACAGATCAGACATGAACAGAGATCAAATCCATTACCACGTCCTCTTCTGAGGCCAGCGTACCCCCAAGTTACACTGAGAAGACTGTCTCACCTACTGCCCCGACATCGACACATACTACTTTAGTTAAGTCCCAGTCTTTGACTAGCACAAGCAGTCCTTCCACCACAATGGTCACTGGCACACCTCAGAGTCACACCCTTTTGAGTAGTCCCTTGAAAATGGTGGATGTATCCACTATATTAGTTACTGGAACCCCACAGGAAGAGACCTCAGGAACCCCCGTCACAGGAGATATTTACACAACCACAACTTCACGAACTACCCCATGGCTCAAGGAACAGGCCCTTCAGAGAATCAATGTAGCCTAACTAAAAACCTTGGGGCAGATTTACAAGCCCCTTGCGACATCTTTACGACACCGTTGCGTCACTTCTGTGACGCAGCGGCGTCGTAAAGAATGCGCCACTATGCAACATATTTACAACGTGACGCATCTAGGGAGATGCGTCATGTTGTAAAGCCCTGCGCTACATTATACCTGCGTCAGATATAATGTATGCAGGGTGGGCGTTCCGTCGCAAGGAAGCCTCGTAAAAGTGACACAGTGAAATCTACAAGTTTTCACTGAGTCACTTTTACGGCCCCCCTGCGTCAAAACCTTGCGCCTGCTTGAAGCAGGCGTAAGGAGTGACGCAGCATGTTAGGAATAGGCCGCCCTTGAGCATTGCTGGAGTTGCGTCGCGCTTGCGACACGACTCCAGCAATGCGCTGCCCTTACGACAAAAGATGCGACACGCATCTGTCTATCTTTGCACCACGGTGCGCTGCATTTTAAATGCGACGCATCCGTGGTGGCGCAAGGGTATTTTTGCGTGCCGCATCTTTACTGGCGCATCCCTGCTAATATGCAGAGATGCGCCAGTCCTTGTAAATCTGCCCCCTAGTTTGAAGAGATTATGAAAGGCAATATAGGTATTGGTTTTTTGGGACACTACAACAAGTAGGAGCTGCTTTACTTGAGTGAAGAGGTTGCGAGGGTGGCACAAGAAGCCTATGTGAAAATGGAAAAAGTAGCAGATGAATGTGGATTTGATCTAATAAAAATTAAGAAACTATGAAAAAACACGTCAGGATGATGATGGGTGACAAGGAATTGAGATTGTTAAATTTGAAGGGATTGAAGACGCATGTGAGAGAAATGATCGAGAGCATCAGGGAGTGGAGCGATGTGGAGAAATTTAGGGAATTCTGGTCTAAGAAGGCAAGGTCAAAGTTAAAACTAAAGAAAGAATCCACAGGGTAGTATGAGGGAGCAGTCACAGAGAGAGTAATAGGAAAGGTAAGGAGAGAACTGAATGGTAATATAATACGTTGTCTTCTGATTCCAATATCAGCAAGAAAGTTTGTGGTCCGAAGTAAGTGCATAATAATTGTTATTTTTTCCTTTTTTTCAGTATGGGGTTACCAGGCAGGAACCACAGTGCAGCAGAAACAGCCAACACGTGTTTCGCCCCCTCTCGGCACGCAGGCCCAGGGCTACAGATTTCTGTTGGGATTATCTTGTCACACTGCTCATCCGGATTTTGTACTATGACTCACTGGCCCGAATAGAGATTGTTTTGCCTGCTACTGCCAGCCCATATCTATGGCCCCCTACAAGATGGGTCCTTTTAACCACTCTGTCCCTGTGGATCCTGTGATTCTGAGAACCATGCTGCAAACTTTTTACTTCCTTAGCTCCCGTGTTTCTACAATTCCACGCCTTGAGAAAGCCCAACAGTAATCTTCTCAAAAAGTTACTCTGCAGTGCAACCGCTCTTCTAATGCCAGACTACAACAAAGAGTTCCTACTCTTTTGCCATGAGCACGATGGATGTGCTTTATCTATGTTGAAACAGACCCATGGATAGGCCAACACCCCATGGCCTACTTTTCAGCGACCACCGATCCAGTAGCTGCAGCATTTCCTGCTTTCTCAAAGCGGTTGCAGCGGTAGTCTGAGCATTCAGCAGATAGAAGGAATTGTAATGGGTCACCTGCTAATCGTCATGGTGTTCCATACTATCAAAATTCTCATGACTCACACTTGCACACAACATTTGACCAACAGCTGCCTAACCCACCATGAGAGAACTATTTTGGCTGCAGACAATGCCTCTTCAAGAAGGTCTAATGCTCTAAACCCTCTCTCTTTCTTGCCCATTCATGATGAGGGTGGGGCATGCAAGTTCGACCACGATTACATTAATATTACTGAGTTATGCACAAAACCAAGACTAGATATACTTGATCTTCCACTTCTCAAATCTGACCACACCATGGGGCATATTTACAAGCCCCTATCGCCACCAGAACGTCACTTTTTTTGACGTTGTGGTGGCGATACAGGCTTCCCCTTATTTACAAGGCAGTGTTATCCACTTAATGTGGCTTAACGCTGCAATGTAAATAAGGCACCCTTTCACTCTATACTTAGCGTGAAAGGGTGGCAATGGGTGTTGCGGTGGGCGTTCCGCCACAACACCCATTGATTTTGATGGTGCCACATATTTACAAGAGTGGCATAAATATGGGGCAGCGCCAAAATTAAGACCAGGGAAAACCTGGCCTTAACATCTCGCAATGAGGAGAAATGCTTTATTTCGCCCCGTTTTTGCTGCAAACAGCAAAACGTCATGCATAATTGTTTATGTGCAGGAAGGAGTACCTTCCTGCACATAAACTATCATTTTAAAAATGACGAGTTGCAACTTCTATGTGTGCTGCACAAAGCAGCACACATAGAAGTTACAAATCGCCATTTAAGATTGTTTATGTGCAGGAAGGGACATCTTCCTGCACATAAACAATCATTCCCCATAACGCAGCGACCCTTGCACTATGGTGCAAGGGTGCCTGCATTGGCGCTAGGCAGATAAATGTAGCGCCAGCGCAGGGGGAAATGCAGGGCTGCACTGTATTGTTGTAAATACGGTGCAACCCTCATTTCAGAAGTGGCGGAGAGCGGCGTTAAGCCAAAAAGGCTAACACCGTGCTCCGTCACTTCTTTGTAAATATGCCCCCATGTTTGTTGATGGCTCTTGTCTGAGAGACAGATGTGGCATTATGAGAGCTGTGTATGTGGTTTGTACCCTGAGCCAAGTTGTGGAAGCATCCTACCTGTGTCATGTAACCTCTGCACAAGTAGCTGAATCGATTGCCCTCACCAGAACCTTTTTAATTTCAGATGGCTCTTGAGTCACTATTTACAGTGACAGCCAGTATGGATTCGGTGTTGTGTACGACTTCATTGTATGCTTACTCTCTCATTAGGTGGAGGCATATCCCACCAGGAGATGTGATGTCAGTTGCCAAACTATTCCTTCGGGAGTTGATCCCATGATTCAGAATGCCAGTTCATCTTGAATCAGATCAAGGAAGTCAGTTCAAGGACAAAGTGATGCATTTGCTATGCACAACGTTAGAGTCTGACCAAAGATTCCACTGTAGCTACAGATCAGAAGCCTTGGGTGTAGTCAAAATAATGAAAGGAACAATTAAAGCAAACTGGCTGAAACTTGTGTGTCAACATCTCTCAAATGGCCCGATAGACTTCTGTATTGATGAGCATCCAAAGCATGCCATGCAAGAGAACTGGACTGTACCCTGATGGGGAGAGCTATGAGAATTCCTTCTGTTCCAGTTGCCGCTCTTGTGAATATCACAGATTATCTAGTTCTCAAGTACTGCAAAGGATAGGCTGATGTGGTACGTTCTTCCTCTCACCAGGTTGATGTCGCAACTACATCTGGGCAAGAAACTCCATGAGTCTGAGTGACTGGGTTCATGTGAAGAAGCACATTCACAAGTTGTGCTTGGAGGAATGCTGGAGAGGCCCATAGCAAGTGATCTTGGTCAACAACACTGCTGTGCAGTGTGAAGGAGTGGCAAACTAGATACACGTCTCCTATACCAAAAGGGTGAGACGAGCAGAGGAAGAAGTGGAGCCAACATCCACTAACTCTTTGAATCTACCTTGGTTTGAGGTTTCCGAGGCATACGAAGGAGAAAAGGAAGACCAGTCTTAGACTTTTGAGCCTTCCATGGCAGAACAACAGCAGCGGCAAGAGCAGAATGACAGTACTGACCGTTTAGTAATGAACAACACTTCAGATTCTAGACTGAAGTTACGCACTCGCAGAGATAACAGGAACTTATGGAAAGCTGAAACAACCTTTTCTGGGACAAGTGCCCCTGGATCAGAGAGTGTCACTGACAGAGAAGGTTCTGCATCTGAGAGTGAATCAGCCGCTACTGAGCCAAAAATCACAAGTACCTCAAGAGAAAGAGTACAACTGGAAAAAGGATGGCCAAAAACTAGGACCAGATGAAAGAGACTGTTGACAACCACTAGGAGACCAGAGATGATAAGGGAAGTTAGCGAGTTAGAGGAACAAGAGTGGTCAGAACAACATGATACTGGTGATTGGACATGACTGTCCCTAAAAGATCCAGAAGGGAGAGAAAGACAAATTGCAAATATTCAGGTCCTGACAGGACATACTTTGCCAGGATTGTTATTGAGGGCCATATTTATGGCCAAGTCACGCAGTGCAGCTCAGCAAGTCACCTTGCTGCACTGCACTACACTGCATTACAGGAGGGAAACGGCAGGAATGTGCCGTATTTAAGTCAATATGGCACATTCCTGCCTTTTCCCCTGTGCTGGCACCCTTTTGCCTGCCTGGCGCCATCGCAGACACTGCATTGTAAGGAGGATTGTTTTTGTGCAGGAAGGGGCACCTTCCTGCACAAAAACAATCCACGGAGGCGTTTTCCTTTTTCAATATCCGCTGCAAAATACAGCACACATAGAAAGACAAGAAATAAACATATTTCTCCTTGTTACACCTCAATTGGGGAGGAGTAGGTTTTAGGTGCATTCCCAGGTCTACCACTTCTGGTAAGTTTGGAAATGTGTCACAATCCATGGATGTTGCGTGGGAGCATCCACACAACACCCATGGAAATGCCTCCCTGGCGCAGAGTAATGCAACACAGCAATTTGTGCTTCGTTGCATTACTCGAAATTTATGAAGCCACTCAGGGCCATGCAAGGTGGCCTTGCGCGGGTTCATAAATCTAGGGGCAGATTTACAAGAAACTGACGCATCTGTATAGATGCGTCAGTTTCCCTGCGCCTGCGTGAAAAACCCTTGCGCCACTATAGATGCGCCGTATTTAGAATACGGCGCACTATGGCGCAAGGATTGACAGATGCGTCAGAAATTCTGACGCATCTGTTGGCGGAAAAGTCACGCATTGTTGGAGTCGTGTCGCAAGCATGACGCAACTCCAGCAATGCGTGTTGCGGCCTATTCCCAATACACTGCATCACTCCTTACGCCTGCTTGAAGCAGGCGTAAGGTTTTGACGCAGTGGCGTCCTAAAAGTCACGCAGTGAAATCTTGTAGATTTCACTGCGTCACATTTACGAGGCTTTCCTGCGTGGGAATGCCTACCCTGCATACATTATACCTGACGCAGGTATAATGTCACGCAGGGCTTTACAACGTGACGCATCTCCCTAGATGCGTCGCGTTGTAAATTTGCAGCATTTTTTACGCTGCCTTTGCATCGCAAAAGGGACGCAATGGCAGCGTAAAAGGGACGCAAGGGGCTTGTAAATCTGCCCCCAAATTTTTAATTTGCGTTGAGTCTTGCACCATGTTGTATGGTGCATGAGCGACGGAAAGGGGCTCGTAAATATGCCCCTGATTCTGATGAATGTCTGACTGAAATTGATGAACCTTCCTAAGCCAAAGAGATAAATAAAAGGCTCAACCTATGCAAACTGCTGACAAAGTTGAAAAGGACGGAAAGATAGTTAGGGCAATGATCAGAGGACTCTAGAGCCTTAGGCATCCAGTTGAGGCAGAATAATAATCATTGTTTCAAGATAGGGTAGTAACAATAGAATAGTTGGTTGTCGTGGCAGGGCTACGCTGCAAAATTGTGCTTGTAGTCTTGATAGTTGTAAATACTGTTTTTGTAGTTGGATGGATGTTAGATGTCTATCTGCCGGACGGAAATATTTCCACGTTGACAATAAATAAAACTGGCAAACCTATTACTAGCGAGAAAATGCATGAAAGTAGCCTTTCGCATGCTCCGCAATCTGAGAGCGTTTATAGTTATTTGTGTATTTTCAAATGTTTGCTGAATATGAAAAGCTTTTAGGAAATTGAAAATTGCTTTGCATGTTCCTATCTTTCAGCCTCTGCGGCAAAGGATAGGCTTACTTCCACCTGCATTTGTCATATTCCTTCTCGTGTAGTGTTTTCCTAAATTTGTTTTATGAACAGCACTCAATTAAACTGTTTTGTACCAATTATTTAAAAAAAACTTTAGAAAATGTACATTTTGTGAAGGGATCAATTATGCATTTTTGGACAACTAAACATGCTTATTGTTTAAACAAAAGGTTCAGCGTGAGTATATGATGAAATTCTTTACCCCAGTAATTAACATAAGTGCTACTAATCAAAACATACATGACTTAACTTGAAAAATTGATAAGGATGAGAAAATCTTAGTAGACGGACAGAACGAAAGAATAAGGCAAGATGAACAGAGGGGGAGCGAAGGATTTAAATCAGAATGTTCGTCAGAAAAGGATAAGGGGAATCTAGAGGATCCACCACCAAAGTTGAGTGTAGATTTCGCTAAAAGGGCAACCTTATGTATAATTAGAAAACATGAAGGGAACAAGACTATTGAGGAAGTGGGTTGGAGCAAATGCGAGCATAGCTATTTGGTTAGGAGTTTTTGCTGAACTAGAGGTACAGATTTAGGGCATATACTATGTGTGCGGTAAGTCCGCTTATTTCCAGTTGTTGCATGATTGGGTAAATGTTGATGTAAATGTTGAAGAGATGCAGAGTGAACTTTATGACACAATAAAAGAAGTGGAAGGATCCAAGCAGGATAGTCGTAGGATGATGACGACTGTTTTGCAATAAATACATGAATATGATGACTTAGAAGTCATCAGAGGGGGGTTGTGGAATCATTTTTTCTTAAACTGTGGTGCTTAACATATGAGAAGCCAAGCTTATGCTAACTTTGGACATCTTTGTGTTTTCTTCCTTCTCAGATGTGACATCGTAGCATGTCACATGATCATTTTGATGTCGTTATTTTCACTGTAATAAAGAATTGTAGGCGTTTCACTGAAAAGACCAATACTTTCTTTGGGCCCGATTCACAAAAGTAATCTGAGACAAAATCTTAACTTTACGACTTTCGGTATTCACAGAAGGCATTTAGGAGTACAAAAGTTAGGATTTTGTCTCAGTCAATCTTAAGTTTTGGTCTTAAGTTTAACTGAGACGAAATCCTAACTTTACGACTAGGATTTTGTCTCAGTTAAACTTAAGTTTAACTTAAGACCGAGGGAGCGCTTCAATATGCATTGGATAGAGCAAGTAAGGAGCAATCGTTTACGGCTCCTCAATCAGCACACTACTGCCAAACTCACAAGATACACAGCAGAGGTGCTTAAAAGCAATCTTTTAGAGCCCTGAGATTGCAGTAACAGGGGGTAAGCCAACAAGCCATTGGAGAACACTTGGGGGCACAGAGGAAGTAGCAGGCATCAGGTCAGCACATTTAGTTCAGGTTGTAAAGTGGCAGTCCCTCCTGCAGCCCAGCAATCAGCAGGCAGCAGGCGAACACAGCAAAGCAGTCAGTCCAATGGCAGTCTCTCCTGGCAGCACAGCAGTCCTCTGGCAATGTGCAGATTGTAGAGCCAGCAGTGCCCGGTTACAAGACCCACGCAGTGTCTAAATATATGGGGTCAGAGCCCCAGTACTTATACTCAAAAATGTCTCAGATGAACGGGTGACTTTAAAGGAACCCTTAGAAGTGTGCAACAATCCCTTTCAGCCCAGACCTGGCTCCAGACAGTAGGGGGTAGATCAGCCCTTTGTGTGAGGGCAGGACACAACCTATACATATGTTAAGTCAGAAACACCTTTCCCTCTCCCAGCCCAAGAAGACTATTAGTATGCATTGGAATGCAGTATGCAGATGAATGCAGACTGTCACACCCAGCACTTACTGTGTTGTGGCTGTCTGGAAAGTCCACACAAAGTGTAGCTGTCATCCAGCCCAGACGTGTATTGGAGACAGGCTCCAAAGCACAAAGAGATATATGGGTTCACGGACAGAATATCGACCTCAAAAATATACGGGCATATTCTCAAGAACGTGTGATAACTACCGCAAAATTAGCTTAACGCAACTCTTCACATCGCAGTCTTTCGCGGGAAAACAACTCTGTGTCAACGTGGTATTCACAACACGGCGGCCCCATGCGATAGTCCCACGATAACGCGTCAAAAGAATGTGTTAAAACTAACGCGAAAATAGTAGCGATGATGCCAATCGCGATACAAAATTCAGAGATAACCAACCAATCCCCACGCGTCATGCGGGAAAATGCAGCATAAAAGCAGATTAAAAATACGGTGAGATGACAATGTACGAGCACAACCACACATCTGTGACGTAGAACAGATGACCATTGGCCCGCATCAAATAGGCATCTCCTCACAGTCACAATGTACATTGACATGCAGTCTGCATGTAAACTGCGCCAATGCAGAAACATGCATGGAACACACAATGAAACCGCATCTCCCCTTCACATTGCAGAGGGACAAGCAACCCCTCCTGCACACAGACGTGTCATGACCATGATCAATCCACCATGAAAGTGTGGACGAATGTAGGGGCAGTGACTCCCGCTTACGTACATGTAGCCCATGTTGTGGGACTTGAGCCACAGGGGGCATCCCTGCATCATGGTGGTATATATCTGACCCCAAAAGGAGCCCTGTTGTCACCTGTAGGACACAAATGGCAGCCGAAATGGAATGAATTTGGACACAAGTGAAACGCCGAAGAGTGGGATTCCCTACTAACTGCTACACACAGAACTGGCAGTCCGAATACGTGACACCCTAAACAGCCCGTCTGCACAGAGGTGACACACCCACCATCCATGAACAAATCATAAAATTGTCAGCAATACATGTCGCACTCACACTTGTCTGAGTGATGTGCCTGTACAGATGAGTGACATGCACTCAGGGAATGTGTATTTTGAAAGCATTTAGTAGCACATGCTGTGGCTGTGGTTATATTGTACTGTCCCATGATTGCCAAGGACTGTCACAATGTGACGTGCTCATGTGAAGAAATGGTCAATGATGGTGTTCCTACGGGCAATTCCTGCTGCGACTGGAGTGGGGTGTGGGCCACCTGCCTCATCCTCATCATCATCGTCCGGTGCATTTGGCACGTGTATCCATGGGCCCTTGCTGCGTACACATATATTGTGCAACACACAACATGCAACGATCATCTTCACACGATGTCTGGGCTGTACAGGAGCCTCCCACCTGTGACGTCCAGGCACCTGAAACGTGACTTCAACACGCCAAATGTGCGTTCCACGATGCCCCTGGTGCGTTTTTGGGCCGCATTGTACTGCCTCTGTGCCTGTGTGTTCGGGGCTCGGAGGGGTGTCATCATCCAAGCGCAGTGTGCATATCCTTGGTCACCTGTGACTGTGCAGAGACATGAGTCAATAGTTGGTTCTGCATGATGTGTTGGCAGGCTCAGTGGTTCATTGGTGTGTGATATGTGTGACTTTGTGATTCCTGCATGACATGTACTGCATGTTGCAAGTGAGCGGCATCAATGTGTATTACGTAGCCTCACTGCTGCTCCTCCCTCCCCCCGAGCCCATCCACTAGTGTGCGCAGCGCGGTTGCATCACTTGCACCCCTATGGCACACTATTGTCATGCCTGTCTGCGCATGTCCACAAGCCTGACAACTACACAGTGATGTCGTGCGCTGAAGGTGGGCAGACACGTGTGTGTAGGCCTATGGTAAGGACAGGGCGGACACAGATGTAGAGTTCATGCCTGGCTGAACTCGCCATGCGGTTGAGGGTAGACCTTTGGCTTATGCTGCGGAAATAGCGACACACACAACAGTTGGCATGTTTGATCCCTGACCCCGAGCGGGCTTGCGCACCCTCATTTACCCTTCGGCCGAGCCCGTACTCCGGGGGCATGCTACATAGCAACATTGTATATTGTGTGACGGGTGGCGCCGACACTACACCTGAGACACACGCATTAGTTACTGCCTTGGCAAGGCCTACACTTAACCACGCCCAGAGCCACGTGTTGAATGACCACACCCCTACGCCGTACTGCCGTACGCCGGTCCACTCCCTCACGCACACAGGGGGGTCCGACACAGATACATGTCCCAGGTCCACCCCACTGCCTGAGGTGACAAGGTTGCGCACGCTGTACACAGCACAATGTAATGTGGTATCACCCGGGGCCCACATGCATACAGAATGACCACACGGACACACTGAGATAATTTGTGGAACTGGCTACGGGCACGTGCGTCCGGCCCCTTTTATTGCCAGGGTCACACGTCCAGTGACGCCTGTGCTGGATGGGTGTTGGGTAGTGTAAGCCACCCCTCAGGGGTTGGTTGGTGCTGGCAACAACTACAACAGTGATCAGACAATCAGGAGTTCAAAGTACAAACCTGCAAGGGTCCATGACTTGAGCTGCACAGAGTCGGTGGCCCCGGATGCTCAGCGGCCGGCACAGGCCCACCGCCACGGGACGGTGACTGGCGATGCACTGAGGTTGGGCCACGGGAGCTGAGCGGGTCCTCGTTGATGTCCAAGGAGAATGTCGCGGAGTGTTACGGGGGACAGTGGAAGGTGTCCATCCAGGGCATGATGCAGAGGGCAGAAGCAAGCAGAAACAGGCAATATGGAGGAGTTGAATGCTACAGTCTCCTCTTTCCCACAATGTCAGTACCAGCTACATGATGATGAAGACAACCCCCAAGCCATAGACTCAGACGCCACCAACGTTCAACCAGAGAGTGTCCATGACTCCCGTGGCACAGAGTCAGTGGCACCAGAGTCGGAAGGGGATGCAGTCAGCGATGAGGCCTGTACAACGATATAAACTCTGCGATGAACAAATCAAGACTCAGTTCCAATTGTGTGTCCTACTTGACCGCAGTGGGTGCCGGAGGCAGCGGTCAGCGCGGGGCACCTGCTGTGCAGCCAGCTCCTCCTGGATCTCTAACACACGGCGTTGAAATGGCATGTGGAGAAGATTCCTGGTTGTCGGAGGTGGAGGCACCAGAGCTGAGCGGGTGTTTAGCCAGCGACGATGCCGTGTCCTGCCTGTTACGGACTGTATTGGATTGGTGTGAGGCCTGCGGAACCGCTATGTAGGCCGAAGGCAGAAGTCGCAAGGGCCCACAGACACGTGTGGTCGGAATGCTATGCACAGAGTTGGTGGCACCACTTCGAAGGGAGTATAGGGATATAAACGATGCCATAAATATGTACTCTGCCATTGTGTAATCAAGACTCAGTTCCAAATGTGGGACCTACTTGACCGTAGTGTAGGCCGGAGGCAGCGGTGGAGTATGTCAACGAAAAAGGAGTAAAGCGGGCCTGTGTCGCGGAGGCCGTGATGGTCTGAGGAGGCTGCCAAAGTCGCGGGCTTCGGGCTTGGAGCTTGCGCTGGCACGTGGTGGGCCCTCTTTGACACACGCCGGTGTCGGCAGGTGAGCAGTGAGGCCTGGCTGCGCAGGGGCGGGCATGACGGGTTGGGGGACCAGCGGCCCGGGGTGCAGCAGGCACACAGGATCGCAGGCCACACTGCTCATGGCGACGGCACTGGCCTCGTGCAGGGTGGGAGGCGCCACCCTGGCAGACACGTTGGGCATTCCGGAAGAGAACCACGCCCAGTGCTACATGCTTTTTATTCACACCCCAACGCTGGCCTGGCATCCTCCGGGCCAGCCCACTCCGCACACGCTTACAGGGGGGACGTCACATGCTACATTTCCGCGATCTTCCCCACTGGCTGGGATGACATGGTTGCGTCCACCGTCCACTACACACCAAACACCAGCAGTGCATGTAGACATGGATATGTCTGTGGTCTGCATACTGCAGTCTGTCCAGCACTTCCACGCCACACTTGGCATTGTGTACATTCTCATTTATGGGTCACTTGCCTCCTTCGTACATGCCTGGTTCCCACCTCTCCCCACATTCCGCTATTGTGTGGCTGAGGTGCCATGCAGTTGATGGCTCATGTACATGGCTAACCAAGGTTGCCACAGTAAGTTGTGCTGTCATGCCTGGTGGGTGGGCATGTTGTTTGGCATGTTGTATGTGATTTTGTGACGTGTGCAGTGCCAGAGTTGTGACTTGCATGATTGTGGAGTTGAGGTGTGTGGTGTGTTCATTTGGTACTTGCCAACGAGCAGTGCATTCCCATAGGTGCCATCCTGGAAGCGCTGGTTGATGATGGACTGTCGGAAGATGAGGGGATCATGCACACTGCCTGGGTAGTTGGCTACGACATTGGTGAAGAGTCCCCTGTGGTCCACTATTGCCTGCACGTTGATGGAATACATGTGCTTTCTGTTGCGGTAATTGTGTGCAGTGTCGGCAGGGGGCACAAGTAGGACATGTGTGCTGTCGATTGCCCCCAACACGTGCGGGAAGCCAGCTATGGCCTATAGTCCTTGCTTGGTCTCCAGCTGTTCCTGCGCATTGTGGGGGACGTATAGGTACTGGGGTACCTGGCTGATGATGGCATCCAGGACAGGTGTGAGGAACTTGGATGGGGCTGGCTGTGAGACTCCTCCGACTCTGGCGGTTGTTGGTTGGGAGGTACCAGAGGCCAACAGGTGCAGCACAGCCAGCAGCTTTGTCTGCGGAGGGATGTTGGTTGTCCGCTGTGTTGGCACCGTCAGCCTGTGGGCAATGATGTTCAGGATGCGGAGGATGGTTGTCCTTTTGAGCCTGTAGTGGGCATTGATATTGTCTGGTGTTAGGTCTGTGAGGCTGGTGCATTTCCTGAAGGTCCGCTGTCTCTGTGGTGGTCCGGGGGGGGGGGGGCGGAGGGGATCCGGGGGGGGTGGCGATCCTGGGGGTGGTGGCGGTGGGTGTTGTTGCCCTCTCGGGGCTCCGGGATGCATGGTGTGTGGCTCCATGGCATCTGTTCTTCTTCATGTGTGGCTCTGGGCTGGGCTCCCTTTGATGGTGCAGGTTGTCGTCCGACTTTACACCAGGTCAGAGCAGGTGTTAATTTCCTGCTGCTAACGCGCCTTATCGCCTGTTTTGTGGTCTTATCGCCGATGTAGCTGGTCGTTGAGAATGTTGAGGTGTGGTGTTGTCGTGGCTTTTTGCTCGGGAACGCCTACTCTGCATCTCATTAGCGATAGTTGCCGGGGTCATCTGTGGCAATGTTTTTTGCGGATGCTTTCGCAAGTAAACTGGTGGTATCGGCTGTTAGCACCAGCTTGTCAATGGGGCGATAATTTTATTGCGACTTTGGCTGAGATAAAGTGCCGTTAACTCGGCGATAGTTCCTTGAGAATATGCCCCATAGATGTTAAAAATATCGAGGTAAAAATATAGAATGCAAAAATATCGACTCCTATACTTGAACAGGTAAGTACAACAATATTGAGAAAAAATATAGTTTACAATAATATAGATGTATTAAATCTTGAATTAAAAATATATATAATTTAAAATATTAAAATAAACATAAATTAAAAACTAACTTTAATTTATTAATAAATATATAATTAAATGTATATTTGAACAAATACAACAAATAAACTTCTTTTAAATAATGTAAACAAACACACACATATATATATATAATTATACATATATAAAAAATATAAACTAATATTTGAATTAATAATATAATTTGAAAAATCTTAAATAGCACAACATTATCAAAAATATATGTAAGCATATTTAAATATACCAAAAACATAAAATATTTAAAAAACGGAAATAAATTTAATTTAAAATAAAAATTAAACAACACACATATTTTACAATTTAATTAAAAATAAGTTGTAAACATAACATATTGCAAATTATATTATTATTAATATTATAATAAATCAAACACATAATTATATAAATTGCAACATAAAATAAATTAATACAAATTAAAATAAATATGTATACATTTCCCACCACATTCAAAAGAAAACATTTGTCTACTATATAAATATAAACATAATTACTCCCACCTAAAACAACAGAACAGTAACAAAATATGTTACACTACACAAAAATAAGATTTACTATTCTAACTACAATAAATATAAAATTACATAAAATATAACATTACAAAATACTACAATTTACTATGCCCACTACACTTAACACAACAATAAAATTTATAATTAACAAAAAAAACAACGATTCCTACTCCAGTCAGTGCAACAGTAGGGAAAGTGTTGGATTGCGGAGGGGTAAAATTTACTATGCCCACTCCAGTCAGTGCAACAGTAGGGAAAGCGCTGGATTGCGGAGGGGTAAAATGTACTATTCCCACTCCATTCAGTGCAGTTGTAGGGAAAGCGTTGGATTGCAGAGGGGTAAAATGTACCATTCCCACTCCAGTCAGTAGAACAGTAGGGAAAGCGTTGGATTGCACAGGGGTACAATTTAATATTCCCACTCCAGTCAGTACAACAGTAGGGAAAGTGTTGGATTGCGGAGGGGTACAATTTACTATTCCCACTCCAGTCAGTACAACAGTAGGGAAAGTGTTGGATTGCGGAGGGGTAACATTTACTATTCCCACTCCAGTAAATGCAACAGTAGGGAAAGTGTTGGATAGCGGAGGGGTAAAATTTACTATTCCCACTCCAGTCAGTTCAACATTAAAAACAAACAAAATATCTTTAACAAAATAAAAATGTTTTAAAAACAAAGTGAATAAAAATATATATATATTCACTGAAAAAACCATAGGTTTCAGGGACGTTACAGTTAGAAATTTGCATTTAAAAAACCTTAGAAATTCACTGAAAAAACCACAGGTTTCAGGGACGTTATAGTTAGTTGGACATTTCACTCGTACAAAACCAGAGAAATTCGGCCGTTATAGTTAGTTCAGCTAACTATAACTCGTGCCCCCGCAATGCACTGCTGATGATGTCACATATTACATCATTCATGACATGGTCAGTGACATCACTGATGACATCTCAAATGACATCACTGATGACATCACTGATGACATCATCCACATGATAATCTGATGCACCTCCTCATACCCTAATATAACCTTTGATACACCCACTCTAAAATACAGACTACCATTTTCGAAACCATAGACACACCAATACCAGTTACTAATTCCTAGGTCTACACACACATCCACTCATTCACCCATACAGTCACTCATAGATGCAGTCAACCATCAATACGGCACTATCATATGCACTCACATATCTATACAGACACTCACACACCGCCACTCATCCATAGAGTTACTCACACACCTAGTCAGTCATGCAAAGAATCAATCACACTCCCATTTACTCACCTATACAGTTATACACACTCCACCTCATTTATTCAAACATATACTAACACATACTTACAATCTTATACAATAACTAATACAAGCACACACTCATCCATACAGCCACTCTCACAATCACTCACTCTCAGATATAGTCATTTATATACTCCAACACTCACATATACTGCCTTTCACATATGCAGTTACTCACACATGTACCACTGAGGCATCCATTCACTCACCGAGGCATCCATTCACTCACCAACACACCCATACACACACTCACCCACCCATACAGCCCTTCACAGATGCACTCTTGAACCCATACACCCAGTGAATCACCCACTCACACATCTATGCACAGAGTCACACCCCCCCACCCACCCACACAGACACTCAGGCACCCATACAGATACTCAGACAACCAATCAATAACCCATATAGACCCTCATTTAGCTACTCACCAACCCATGCAACCGCTTACACACCAACTGACAAACTAAACTGTGTGAATGTCTGTATCAGTCACTAACCCATGCATTCAGTAAGACACATTTAATCACTCACTTATACAGTCAGTCACGCACCTACTAAATCATCCATTCAGACACATATACACCCACTCATTCTTCAATACACCTTGGCCTATATATATATAAAACATATTTAAACTTTACAGAAACACACAGTCACTGGATGATGTCATCAATGATGTCATCAGTGATGTCATTTGAGATGTCATCAGTGATGTCATCAGTGATGTCACTGACCATGTCATGAATGATGTAATATGTGACGTCATCAGCAGTGCATTGCGGGGGCGCGAGTTGTAGTTAGCTGAACTAACTATAACGGCCGAATTTCCCTGGTTTTGTACAAGTGAAATGTCCAACTAACTATAACGTCCCTGAAACCTGTGGTTTTTTCAGTGAATTTCAAAGGTTTTTTAAATGCAAATTTCTAACTATAACGTCCCTGAAACCTATGGTTTTTCAGTGAATTTCAAAGGTTTTTTAAATGCTAATTTCTAACTATAACGTCCCTGAAACCTGTGGTTTTTTCAGTGAATTTCAAAGGTTTTTTAAATGCTAATTTCTAACTATGCCTACAAAGGTAGGACATGTGCAGAAAGAGGAAGAAAGGCGCAGAAAGAAGCAAGAGAAATGCAGAAAGA
This sequence comes from Calotriton arnoldi, assembly GCA_963921515.1. Taxonomy (NCBI): domain Eukaryota; kingdom Metazoa; phylum Chordata; class Amphibia; order Caudata; family Salamandridae; genus Calotriton; species Calotriton arnoldi. The sequence continues at coordinate 46,664 of CAWUFW010011699.1, forward strand.
GGCAACAAAAGTCCAGAAAGACGAAGAAAGGTACAGAAAGAATCAAGAGATGTGCACAAAGAACCAACAGAGGAGCAGAAAGAGGCCTTGTTGCAAAGTCATCCTGTGCCCCCAACTTTTTGCTGACGGGTACTGGTGGTAACTGACTTTGACTAACCAGGTCCGGAGCCAGTGCTATGCTGAAAGACACTTAGAATACAGTGAAAACACCTACATACACTAGGGAACACTATGGGTTGGGGTACCCCTGTGATTGGCATGACCTCCCCTGTATGGACCTAGTACACAATAGGGCAGGGGGATTAAAACTACCTCTAAGAGGTGCAGAAGGAGGCAAGAGATGTGCAAAAAGAAGCAACACAGGTGCCGAAAGAGGCAAGAGAGGTGCAGAAAAAAGCAAGTGAAGTGCAGAAAGAGGCAAGTGAGGTGCAGAAAGAAGCAAGAGCAGTGCAGAAAGAACCAACAGAGGTGTAAAAAGAGGCAAAAGGGGTGCAGAAAGGGGTAGGAGAGGTGCACAAAGAGGCAACAGAGGTACAGAAAGAGGCAGGAGGGGTGCAGAAAGAAGGAAGAGAAGTGCAGAAAGAAGCAACAGAGGTGTATAAGAAGCAAGAGAAGTGCAGAAAGAGGCAAGTAAGGTGCAGATAGAAGCAAGAGCAGTGCAGAAAGAACCAGCAGAGGTGCAGAAAGAGGGAAGAGGGGTGGAGAGAGAGGCAAGAGGGGTGCAGAAAAAGGTAGGATGGGTGCACAAAGAGGCAAGAGAGGTACAGAAAAAGGCAGGAGGGGTGCAGACAGAAGGAAGAGAAGTGCAGAAAAAGCCAAGAAAAGTGCAGAAAGAGGCAAAAGAGTACATAAAGAGACAACAGGGGTGCAGAAAGACGCAAGACAGGTGCAGAAAGAAGCATGGAAAGTGCAGAATGAAGCAACAGGGGTGCAGAAAGAGGCAAGAGAAGTGTAGAAAGGAGCAAGTGAGGTGCAGAAAGAGCCAACAGAGGTGCAAAAAGAGGCAAGAGAGGTGCAGAAACAGGCAAGAGAAGTGCACAAAGAGGCAAGAGAATTGCTGAAAGAAGCAACAGAGGTGTAGAAAGAAGCAAGAAAAGTGCAGAAAGAGGCAAGTGAGATGCAAAAACAGGCAGGAAAGGAACAGAAAGAGGAAAGACGAGTGCATAAAGAGACAACAGGGGTGCAGAAAGAAGCAAATGAGGTACAGAAAGAGGTAACAGACGTACAGAAAGAGGGAAGAGAGGTGCAGAAAAAGGCAAGAAAAGTGCAGAAAGAGGCAAAAGAGGTACATAAAGAGACAACAGGGGTGCAGAAAAAAGCAAGACAGGTGCAGAAAGAAGCATGGAAAGTGCAGAATGAAGCAACAGGGGTGCAGAAAGAGGCAAGAGAAGTGTAGAAAGGAGCAAGTGAGGTGCAGAAAGAGCCAACAGAGGTGCAAAAAGAGGCAAGAGAGGTGCAGAAACAGGCAAGAGAATTGCTGAAAGAAGCAACAGAGGTGTAGAAAGAAGCAAGAAAAGTGCAGAAAGAGGCAAGTGAGATGCAAAAACAGGCAGGAAAGGTACAGAAAGAGGGAAGACGAGTGCAGAAAGAGACAACAGGGGTGCAGAAAGAAGCACATGATGTGCAGAAAGAGGCAACAGACGTGCAGAAAGAGGGAAGAGAGGTGCAGAAAAAGGCAAGAAAAGTGCAGAAAGAGGCAAAAGAGGTACATAAAGAGACAACAGGGGTGCAGAAAGAAGCAAGACAGGTGCAGAAAGAAGCATGGAAAGTGCAGAATGAAGCAACAGGGGTGCAGAAAGAGTCAAAAGAAGTGCAGAAACCGGCAAGAGAAGTGCACAAAGAGGCAAGAGAATTGCTGAAAGAAGCAACAGAGGTGTAGAAAGAAGCAAGAAAAGTGCAGAAAGAGGCAAGTGAGATGCAAAAACAGGCAGGAAAGGTACAGAAAGAGGGAAGACTAGTGCAGAAAGAGACAACAGGGGTGCAGAAAGAAGCAAATGAGGTGCAGAAAGAGGCAACAGATGTGCAGAAAGAGGGAAGAGAGGTGCAGAAAAATGCAAGAAAAGTGCAGAAAGAGGCAAAAGAGGTACATAAAGAGACAACAGGGGTGCAGAAAGAAGCAAGACAGGTGCAGAAAGAAGCATGGAAAGTGCAGAATGAAGCAACAGGGGTGCAGAAAGAGGCAAGAGAAGTGCACAAAGAGGCAAGAGAATTGCTGAAAGAAGCAACAGAGGTGTAGAAAGAAGGGGGCTGACTAGCTGCGGGGGGCTTGGTGAAGGGCCAGGCCGCAGGCATGGCCGATGGCTGTGTACGGCAGAGGTTGACTGGATGTGGGTGCAGGGCCTGGCCACAGATTAGGCCCCACGGCCAATCCCACGTTATGCATGACCCAGGGCCATGCGCAGCCGGGGGTTGGCTGCCCGCAGGGGGCTGAATGCAGGGTCTGGCCAATCCCACGCCACGCATGGCCTTTGGCTGGTGTTATATATTGTTTGTCATGCTCATTGCCTGTCTGTGCTTTGTCAGTCTAAGGCTGGAATCCCATTGACCGGTAGTGCTTTTTTGGTCCAAGGCTGTCATCTCATTGATTGGCAGTACTTTCACAGCCTAAGGCTGTTATCCCAATGACAGGCAGTGCTTTCTCAGAGTTGCCATCTGATTGACTAGCAATGTTTTCTCATTCACTGGCAGCACTTTTTCTGTCTGAGGCTGTCATCTCAATGTCAGCCGGTGCTTTGTCAGTCTAAGAATGTCATCTCACTGATTGGCAGTGCTTTTTCGGTCCAAGGCTGTCATCCCATTGACTGGCAGTACTTTCTCGGTCCAAGGCTGTCATCTCATTGACTGGCAGTACTTTTCCGGTCCAAGGCTGTCATCTCATTCACTGGCAGTACTTTCTCGGTCCAAGGCTGTCATCCCATCGACAGGCAGTTCTGTCTCAGTGCAGGGCTGCCATCTCATTGACTGCCAGTGCTTTCTCAGTCTCATCTCATTGCCTGCTTGTGCTTTTCCAGTATGAGACTGTCATCTCATCCATTGGCATTGCTTTTTTGGTCCAAAGCTATCGTCCCATTCACAGGCAGTGCTTTGTCAGGCCATGGCAGTCATCTCATTGACTGGCAGTGCTTTCTCAGTCCAAGGCTGTCATCTCATTGACTGGCTGTGCTTTCTCGGTCCAAGGCTGTCATCTCATTAACATTAACTGGCATTTCTTCCTCATTCCCGGGCGGTTATCTCAGTCCAAGGCTGTCATCCCATTGACTGGCAGTACTTTCTCTGTCCAAGGTTGTCATCTCATTGCCTGGCAGTACTTCTCAGTCCAAGGCTGTCATCTCATTGACTGGCAGTACTTCTCAGTCCAAGGCTATCATCTCATTCACTGGCAGTGCTTTGTCGGTTCAAGGCTGTCATCTCATTGACTGGCAGTGCTTTCTCGGTCCAAGGCTGTCATCTCATTGACTGGCAGTGCTTTCTCGGTCCAAGGCTGTCATCACATTGACTGTCAGTGCTTTCTCGGTACAAGGCTGACATCTCATTGACTGGCAGTGCTTTCTCGGTCCAAGGCTCTCATCTCACTGACTGGCAGTGCTTTCTCAGTCCAAGGCTGTCATCTCACTGACTGGCAGTGCTTTCTCGGTCCAAGGCTGTCATCTCATTGACTGGCTGTGCTTTCTCGATCCAAAGCTGTCATCTCACTGACTGGCAGTACTTTCCCGGTCCAAGGCTGTCATCTCATTGACTGGCAGTGCTTTCTCGGTCCAAGGCTGTCATCTCACTGACTGTCAGTGCTTTCTCGGTCCAAGGCTGTCATCTCATTGACTGGCTGTGCTTTCTTGGTCCAAGGCTGTCATCCCATTGACTGGCAGTGCTTTCTTGGTCCAAAGCTGTCATCTCACTGACTGGCAGTGCTTTCTTGGTCCAAAGCTGTCATCTCACTGACTGGCAGTGCTTTCCTGGTCCAAGGCTGTCATCTCAGTGACTGGCAGTGTGTTCTTAGTCTGAGGCTGTCATGTCAGTGGGGGGCAAGGGAGAGGTGCTTTCTCAGTTGATGGGTTATGGGTATGCTTTCTTTGGTACATGCCATCATATGTAAAAGTTGTATTTCATACTCAGTACTGGTCCTGGCCACACTGGGGAGTATTTGAAGTCACACATGCTCATCGCAACTAATTTTTACGTTTGTAGACTGCATTTGAGAAGTGATAGGTTTTTATTACTCTTATAGTGCTGTGTGCCATGGATGCAGCTTTAAGGCACTAGGGCAAAAGGTAACAGATATCAGTCAGATAGCTGAAATAAGAAAAACCACAGGTGGGGAGCTTAGGATAGTGACACCACGTAGAACATGCCACTGAGAAGCCACAAACTGTAACAGGGAGAATAAGGGTGGGGTGGGGGGAACAGGTTGGGAGAAGAGGAAATAAAACTTAGCAAAACTTATAAAATGGCGCAGCAAATCCGAATAGGTAACTTTCAAATGTTTCTTTGAAGTCATCATTTTGGGCGGTACCTTTAGGTGTTCTGGCAGCGTGGGTCAACCTCAGAGCTACCCTTGTTCCTATAAGGTGCCATGAAAATGCACGCAGTCACACAGGTCACCCTGTGAGAAACCACCAAGCAGCTTATTGGGGCAATCGCAAAGTCCGCCCTTCTTCATCAGGCTTTTCTGTAAAAGTCTTCAAACCATGCAGGCCACTGAAACAACAAAGAAGCTGGGGAGGGGGGGGCAGTTCATTTACTTTATTTATCTATTTTTGTTGACTTGTTTGACGCCACATGTCCCCATATGACAGCTCCATGGGGCAGAGCTGACTCACCCGGCTGATGGCAATCCAGGCCAAGCAGGTGAAAAAAGAGCATGACATTGGTTAAGTTTAGAAATGTGGGCGCAGGATTCTCTGCAGTCCCAGAAAAGAAGCACATATTCAAAGAGCTGAAAATGCATAACGTGGCACTGGGCGAGGCTCGCAGCCGAGGTTTTCTATCTGTGCTCCGACTGAGAGAGAGGGGGAGGCCTGCTAAGCAGTCATTGTGAAAGTAGCCCATTGTGCACATATTTTACATTATTATTGGGCTTGTACGAAAATAATACCACGTGGATGTGGTTATTAAATATATAGCGCGTGCTCTTTTTTGGTTTACTTTGCCTTGTGTTGCATGGCGCCTTCAAGCTGCAATAGGACAGCTCCAGCACACGATTGCATGTCGTCGAGCTTGAAATATGCCCCGTGTCGCGCTCTCGATGCAACCTGAAGATGAGAAAATCACTCATACCACAATTCAAAATTGTGCATCTTTTTGTGATATAATGTTTAGGGCCTAATTTGAGCCGTGGCAAATGTAATAGACAGAATGCAGCCGGCACTGTAACAATAAAGTACATGTCCTAGTGCGTGTACTGAATATGTGCGTTCCCACTGAGGCTGCAAATTAATGATCACGTCACGTGTGCGTTTGGCTCTTGGCTTCGTGGTGTCATCGGCACCTGCTCTGGTTGTAGTTTGTTGGTGTCGATCTTGTGTAAATCAGTGAGTTGGCTTGCGTTCATGACACTCAGTCAGGCCTCGCTCTGCATGCGCCGTGTAGCAGGCAAGCGCTTGGTTCCGGAGTGTCACTAGTGCATCAGGAGGGTGAAACGCAGGTGCGCGTGGGTGCAGGGGCTTTCTCCACACACCTCCACAGTAGCTCCGAAAAGCATGAAAGGACGTGCGGCGTGCCACTGCGCACAGGAGCCTCCTCCTTTCTCAGTTGCGTAAAAGCTGCAGGCCTGGCTAATCGAGTAGTCTCACTAGGCCCTGGAGTGCCTAGACTCCCACCTACTCAGCGCCAGGATTCCCTTGGCTGGTAGTGCGCTACAAGTCTGCATGACATATCGTTATAGACAGTCCCTCTCATGTCTCACAGGCTCTCTCCTGACACAGGGCCACAGTCCCTCTTGGGCTCCCAGAGGCTTTCTCCAGACACAGGTCACAGTCCCTCTCGGTTCTCAGAGGCTCTCTCCTGACACAGGGCCACAGTCCCTCTGGGGGGGGGGGGGCAGAGACTCTCTCCAGACACAGGGCCACAGGCCCTCTCGGCTCTCAGAGTCTCTCTCCAGACACAGGTCAAGTCCCTCTCGGGCTCCCAGGGGCTCTCGCTAGACACGGCCACAGTCCCTCTCGTGTCTCACAGGCTCTCTCCTGACACAGGGCCACAGTCCCTCTCGGGCTCCCAGTGGCTCTCTCCAGACACAGGTCACTGTCCCTCTAGTCTCTCAGAGGCTCTCTTCTGACACAGGACCACGGGCCCTGTCGGGCTCTCACAGGCTCTCTCCAGACACAGGGCCACAGGGCCACAGTCCCTCTCGGGCTCTTAGAGGATCTCTCCTGACACAGGGCCACAGTCCCTCTCCGGCTATCAGAGACTCTCTTCAGACACAGGGCCACGGTCCCAGTCGGGCTCTCAGATGCCGGGTCTCTCCAGACACAGGGTCACAGTCCCTCTCGGGCTCCCAGAGCCTCTCTCTAGACACAGGGCCACAGTCCCTCTCCGGCTATCAGAGACTCTCTTCAGACACAGGGCCACGGTCCCAGTCGGGCTCTCAGATGCCGGGTCTCTCCAGACACAGGGTCACAGTCCCTCTCGGGCTCCCAGAGCCTCTCTCTAGACACAGGGCCACAGTCCGTCTCGGGCTCTCAGAGACTCTCTTCAGACACAGGGCCACAGTCCCTCTCGGGCTCTCAGAGGCTCTCTCCTGACAGAGGGCCACAGTCCCTCCCTGGCTCCCCATAGGCTCTCTTCAGTCCCTCCCTGGCTCTCAGAGGCTCTCTTCAGTCCCTCTCGGGCTCTCCGGGGGCCTCTCCTGACACAGGGCCATTCAGTGCCGCTCCTTCCCAGCCGGGGAGAGGCAGGTGTGCGTCGGTGCAGCCGCCGGTGGAGTCCACGGGGCCCTGCAGTCTCTCTCCAGACACAGGGTCACTCAGGGCCGCTCTCTGACAGACAGCGCCACTTTCCACGAAATGGACATTTTACACAGTATTCAGTGTGTCTATCACACTTACAAGAATCCACTTGGAAAGAAAGAAATATCAAGTTTATTCAAACTGACTAGCGGGTTTGCTTTTTCCTGCTTTGCTTCCCGAGTGTTTTCAAATGCTGTCCCGTTGCCAAGCCTGCCTTCCTATTGATACCGGTTCTGTGTCCGTGTTGCAGCATACGTTGCATCTGAGGCGAATATAACACTAAAAGGCGTGCGGCTGCGACTGCGCTTGTGGCTAAAGCTTACGGTGTGCTACCCGCCCTTCCTCACAGAGGGTCGGCCGCAAGCAGCGTGAGCAGGCCGGGGTCAGGATGGGCTGCTGAGAGGGACAAGCCCCCGACGAAGGTGTGAAGAGCCGTGTGGTGCAGGCACCGGGCCGAAGGAGTGCCTGCCCCGGGGCGAGGAAACCGTGCCGTGCCCCAGCTCCCCGCCGCAGGTAGGGCTCTGTGCTTCAAAACGGGCTCCGTGGAAATGCAGGAATAGCGCCTAGTGCAGTCCCGCCGGTCTCCCGTTATTACACGCACGCACAGTTACCAGTATCCGTGTAGCACATGACAGAGGCAGACACGCACTCAGATGTTACGATGCTACTATGTATTCTTCCCATTTTACGTGCACAAGTATATATATATATCTTTCTCTTACCTTTTTCTTTCTCCCTCGTCCGAGGCACAAGATGGCTGCCAACACTTCCTGGTTTGAAGTGTTGGCAGCCAATCAGAGGCAAGCTCGTGCTCAGCAGGAGATGTGTGGTTAGGCTCCGCCCAGATATTGAAAGTTTTCTTTTTTTTAATTTCTCAGGAACTACTGAACGGATTTACACCATTTAACAAAAATGGCTCTTTCTGAACCAAGACCTACCTTTTTGCCAAATTTGGTGTCATTCCGTTCAGCAGTTCGGGCTGTAGCTTTGTCTAAAGTTTCCTATGGAAATTAACATGGGGAAAACGTGTTTTGGGACCCCCCCTTTTTTCTCGGCCCCCGCTTGACAAATCACCCTGAAACTTTCAAGACAGGAGCTGACCGGAGCGGGCGACTAGTTTTGAAAATTTTGCGAAGATTCGTCAACCGGCGCCAAAGATATTGGGAAAACAAAAGACGCTTTTTGAAAAGAAACAAGGTCCTAACTATAACTACCTACTGGCGACCGCCAGTAGGTAATATGTTGAAAAAAATATATATATTTAAAAAAAACATGTAATGTTAAATACATATCACAAGTACCTACAAATAATATTATAAATAAAATACAAAAATGATTTTCATACAAATAAATATTTTTATTTAGAAATTCTTTAACAAAAACATTAATTATTACACAAATTTAGTTTATAACACCACAAAAGTCACAACCTGCACCTAAAAGATTATTTACACTATTAATATAAATATTAATCAACAAATTAATTTTCATTAATTAAATATTCATTATTAATTCATTGTAATTAATGTCCTTCCCACAATATACCCACACAAAACACACAACACAATTAATTATTAAATTAATTATTATTATTAATTAAAAAAAATATTAATTGCTTAAAATTGATTTACTTCCCACCCCATACCCCTACAAAACTCAGAACCCACATCTAAAATGTAAATTAATTAATTTATTTGCACAATTAACAAAACTAATTATCAATTAAACAAATATTATTAATTAAAAACCAAATTATAATTCACTAAAATTAATTAACTTACCACCCTTTACCCCTATAATACCCACAACCCACACCTAGAATTGAATTTTAAAAACATTAATTACACAATTAAAATTATTTTTAATATTAACAGCTCATTATAAATTAAGTAAAATTAATTTACTCCCTCCCTTTACCCCATAAACCCAGAACCCACACCCCAAAAAACAATGTAAATAAACAATTAACATCATTAATTATCAATTAATTATTTAATATTAATTATCAACTAATTATTAATTAATTAAAAATAAATTACCTCCCACCCTTTGCCCCCTATTAACCCCACAACCCGCACCTAAAAAAAAATACATAATTAGCATAATGAATTATCAATTAATTAATTAATATTAATTAACAACTAATTATTCATTAATTAAAAATAAACTACTTCCCACCTTTTAACCACACATAAAATTAACCAAAAAAAATCATTACATTATTATAATTAAATTACTTCCCACCCTATTCCCCTATAAACCCACAACCCACTACAGAACTAAAAGACGCAAAATGTAATTAAATTAAATTAAATGTAATAACTCCTAGAAATTTAACACATATATTAAAAAACATAAACAATACACTTTCTAAAAGTGGCATTTCTAAAATAGTAATGTAAAATCCAGCTTCACCAGTAAGTAGGATTTATCACTACTGTTCTAAAAATACCAAACATGGCAATGTCACTCCTTTCTGATCAGAAATTACCACTTAAAAGTATGTAGGGGTATTACCAATGCTAGCCTATGAGAGAAGTAGGCCTCACAGCATTGAAAAACGAAATAAGCTGCTTGTCACTACCAGGACATGCAAAACATAAAAGTACATATCCTCTCTTTTACTTACACAGCACCCTGCCAATAGAGCTACCTAAGGCCTACCTTAGGGATGACGTATGTGTGATGTAATAAAAAGGGGCGTGTAAGGCTTGGCAAGTTGTTTTAAATGCCAAGTTGAAGTGGCAGTAAACTGCGCACACAGGCCCTGCGGTGGCAGGCCTGAGATAGGTTTGAAAGGCTACTTCTGTGGGTGGCACAATGAATGCTGCAGGCTCACTAGTAGCACTTAATTTACAGGCCCAGGGTATATGGCATACTACATTACAAGGGACTTACAAGTAAATCAGATATGCCAAACAGGTGTAAACCAATCATTCCGGGTTTAGAGGAGAGAGCACATTACCTTTGACACTGATTAGCAGTGGTGATGGGCCCAGAGTCCTAACACCACCAAAAAGGTCGAAAAAATAGGCAGAGGAAGGCAAAAGGTTTGGGGATAACCCTGCAGAAAGGGCTAGGTCCAACATGTTCTTATAATTTTTGAGTTAACTTTTAAACTTTAGTCCTTATATGTCGGGCTTGTGGAAATGCATGTAATTACTATTAATGTATGAAATGCAAATTAAGTAAAGACTGGTCCATTGGGGACCATTAAAGTACGGTAGGGACTACACTGCTCCCAGTCCGAGAAGTTGATGCACATTGGAGATAGGAAAAGAGATACAGGTTTAGGTGCCGACAGTGTTCAAGTGAAATCCCTCATGGATTTTAATGCAAAACATATTTACAGAATGTTGTAGACATGGGTCTGCACTTCAATGACGCACCTGCCTGAGGCTGGGTTTACGAGGAGAAATATCATTATTTCTCCTCGTTATTTCCTCTTTGCATCTGTGCTGAATTCTTCAGCCCACACGCAATGAGAAAAAAGCTTCCAAGGATATTTTGTGTGCATCCTGACCATAACGCAGGAACCCATGCACTATGGTGGAAGGCTGCCTGCATTGGTGCTAGGCAGCCCAAAATGCACCAGCGCAGGTAGAGAGCAGAACTGTGCCATTTAAAAAAAATATGGCACTGGTCGGCTCTCTCCCTTTTACGCAGCTCCTCAACACCACTTGCTGTGCTGCGTGAAATGGTCCTAACATTGGCCTTAGATTTATAACTCCCTTTTAGGCTTTGTCTTGCAGTATGGTCATGGCCAATTAGCTCTCCCATTCAAGTATCTAATCCCCTCTTTACAACACCATAGTAGTTTTATTTAAGTGTTTTGTATCAGGTCTGTGTGTCGTTTTGTTGCTAATTCTTGAGCTGGGCTCAGCAGACCATAAAATGGCCAACAACCCTCCTCATTCAATGCTAGAAAGGCAAAAATGCCTCATGGCATCAAGTCTGTGCGGATTGAAGGTTACTGTGTGTTATATCCTGGTTTCTATGTGTTCATGCTCTGCAAGTGAGTTCCTCCTAGAATGATGTCATATGGAATGTTGGGGGTCAGAGACTACAGTTGGAGAAGGGCTGAGCAGCAGGAGAAGGGCTGAGCACCAGGAGCAGCCAGCCCTGGTGGGGCTAGTCCTGGACTGAACATCTGGACATGTAACTACTTCAATAAATACTCTTGAAATACTACAACCAGCCTGGAGTCAGTTACTACATTTTTATGGCGACGAGTTGAAGCAAAGAATCTGCGTTTGCTACCTCTATGGCCTTCAACTTCAAGTGTGGAGCATCTGGGAACCTTCTATCAAGCTGAAGCTACTCCTGCAACTACAGCTGCATATCATCAACTTTCTGGCACACATCAGCCCCACCAGTGACCTCTACATCGGTCGCCCTCTACGCTACAGTGCCAGCTCATGCCTCAACTGCAGCTCAAGTCTGTTCCTGCGGTCGCCCACTGCTCAAACGTGCTAGTTCTTGCTGCTTCAGCTACAGCTGCAGCTTTAGCTCCTGTATCTACAGAGCCTCAAGTCAACGCTAGGATTGGGGATACCCTCTGACCAACGTTCGTTTATTTGGTCCCTTTTGTCCTGCGCTAAACCTCATGTGGGCGCAGTGTGGAAACTCACTACATTTTGTCTTTCCCTGCTACAATGTGGAAACTGCCTGCATATTGCCTGCTTTATTTTATCTACAAGATGACACTTTCATTTTACAGGCACAGAGACCGTACACTTGTCATGCACAAAAGTCGTTTGTCTGCTGTGGACGACGGAGAGTTCTGGACTTAGCACAGAATCTCAGGGACAAGCTACTGTTTATAACGAGTTTCCCCTGTTTTCGGTTGGCTGTGGGGTGTCAGGTGACGGCACTTGTTCGGGGCATTACTACTGTAGTACTACGACGGGCAATGTCAGGTGAGACTTATTTTTTTTCTTAACTTTGATTTTTGGTAATTTTCTTTTGACCTGGTGTTTGCGGTATCAACTGCCGCTTTCAAATTTGAAGTTGTTGGGGCACGAGCACTCGACGGCGCGCGGTATCTCACCTGCATTGTGGTGATGCGCTGTTACCTCGAGATTCCCTCGGTCATGGTGCTCTCACGCTCGCAGTGCCTTATAGGCGTTTCGTATGCACAGACGTGCCGGGAGCCATCCGGCGTTACGTCTGCAACGTGCCGCCATTTTGAGTTTGGAGTTACACTCCATTTAGTTGCTTCATCCACCCTGCTTTGCCAACCACGTCTTGTTCTTTCAATAAAGTTCTAGTGAAACTCAATGTCATCTGGGAACAACGCGAGGAGTACGTCATCATCGCTTTGATTTTGTGTAGAAGCCTGAAGTAGCGGCGTGGGAGTTCATAAGACTGTCAGCTGTGTAGCGGACACCGCGCTTCCCCGCTTCACCGGACACTGTGGCACTAGACCTTTCCATTTAAGCAAAGGTAATTCCTTCATCAAGCATATGTACCTATTAACGTATGTATTCTGATACTGGCCATCTACGAACTGTACTTTTCATCGGGATTCAAGGGATTCCTCGGGTGAGACTCTACCCTATGTCATTTCGGTCTTCACACGCTGCAGTTTCGTATGTCACATATACGTTTTGAATCTCACTTTTTTCTGGAACTTTGACATTTCTCCATCTGATGTGCCATTTCCACCGTTTCTTACTTTACAGGGTCTACATGTTGCTGTACATTACTGTTTTCTTTACAAGTTTTGCTGTACATTACTGTTTTCTTTACAGGTTGACATCTGGATGCGCAGGTTGGGGTGTGCACCACTGACACTACACTACTCGGGTGAGGGATCGCTCACCAGCCTGGTTAAGCCTGTTTTACAATTACAAATTGTGTTGTATACGTTTTGAATCACTTCTCTATTATAGAACTAATCTGAAAGAGACACGTTAGTGACAGATTCCTTACCTTAGAATATCCCCAGGCGTCAGGCTGGATCCGGAAAGTTTTTGCGTAGCAGTACCCTTGCGCGTCGGTAGGCGGCGTCGTGCGGCTCTGCGTCCGTCGTCGGCGTCGTGATCGCCGGGATGACGTCGCGGGCAGTACTTAGACGCCGCCCCTGCGCGCTGACGTCAGTTCTTCTTTTTCCGCGCCAGCAAGCGCAGATCCGGGAAGAGCAGTGCCCTAGTAATTTTTTGACTAACTTTTTTGGTGAATTTTTCACTGTTTCTTCGAAACGACTCCAAGGTGTCGTAGGGATGCCCGGCTTTAAACGTTGCGACGCCTGTGCTCGGATGATGTCCATCACAGACCCGCATCTGGAGTGTCTCTTCTGCCTCGGCCGAGGCCACGACACGAAGTCGTGTTCCGACTGCCGGGCCCTCAACCCGAAAGCTTTGCGAGAGCGGTCTCGAAAGCTCCTCGAGGCCCGGCAGTCGGCTCCGCGCCATTCCAAGCCCCGGTCGCATGAGAGGTCGAGGGGTCGGTCGCGGAGTCCTCACCGGTCGTCGGGATCCAAGTCTTCGTCGTCCGGTAAGTCTAAGCACAAGAAGTCCAAAAAGCATCATCGCTCTAGGACTTCGCCTCGCCGATCTCGCGACTCGGCTGAGGCCCCTCCCGGCACCGTCCCCGCCCCTGCGGCCCCGGACATGCCTGTGGAGTCGCCCCCGCAATACCCGTCTTTCCCGGGTTCGGGGGCGGATCCGGCCCAAATACAGGAATTCCTGTCGGCCATGGCCCGCCTCTTCGGGCCTCAAGGTCCCTCCGGTGCGCCTTCGGGCCCCGCGGGCCCTGATGGGGTTGCCCCGGCGTCACCGCCGACTCCGGTCCCGGCGTCGCTCGTGCCTCCAGCCTCGATCCCGGCTCCGGCTTCGGCCCCGGCCTCGATCCCGGCTCCGGTGGTACCGCAACCCCCATCGACGCTGGTCGACCTGACCACGCCTCCGCCAGCGCCGATGTCCCCGGTGCCGTTCCTGATGCCTCCCGGGGCTCCGGGCGGCGTCGTCCCCATGTACTCTCCGGCTCCGGACATGGAGCCGGACCGACGTCGCTCAACGCCGGTTTCGGCGCCGATGGGCCCTTGGGTCCCAAATGTCCCTCCTCCTCCTTATTTTGAACCGGAGGAGGACCAGGAGGACTGGGAGGGGTCTGAGGACCCTCTGGCACAGCAGTGTCAGTATGATGAGGACTGGGCAGAGGAACTAGGGGATGCCAGTGGTCTAGATACTTCCCCTGACACTGGCATGCTGTCTCCTCCCGTGGCTACGGAGGAGGGAGCCAATTTTGCAACGGTGTTGCGTAGGGCAGCTGGAGCCTTACATCTCCGACTCCCTACGGTGACGGTCAAGACTAATCTCTTGACAGAAGTGCTTCAGCCGGCAGCCTCCTCCTTGGAGACTGTGCTGCCGTTTAACGATGCACTTACTGACGTTCTTTGGGTGCCTGGTCCAAGCCCAACACAGGGGCTCCTGTGGATAGGAACGTGTCCCGACGCCATCGCCCAGCTCCGGGCGACCCCTTGTTTCTCTCTGTCCACCCCACTCCTGAGAGCTTGGTTGTCCAAGCCTCCGCTTCCCAAACCGCCTTCCCTACCGCCCCTCCGGATAGGGAATCCAAACGCCTGGATCAATTTGGGAAGAAGGGTTTTTCTTCCTCCAGTGCTGGCTTGCGGTCCATCAACACCGCTTGTCTTTTGGGCCGATATACCCACTCCTTGTGGGATTCGGTGGTGACTGTTTTGCCCCAGTGTTCTGAGGAGGTCCAGACACTGCTTTCCCGCGCCATTGCGGAAGGAAGGGATGCGGCCAAATATACCATACGATGTGGCCTTGATACCGCCGACTCGCTGGGCAGATCTATTGCAACGACGGTGGCGCTGCGTCGCCACGCCTGGCTGAGAACCACTGGTTTTTCAGGGGATGTCCAGAATACTCTCATGGACATGCCCTTTGATGGAGTCGGTCTTTTTGGTTCCAAAGCAGACCATGCGTTGGAGCGCTTTAAGGACTCACGGGCTACTGCCAAGTCCCTGGGCCTTTCTGCTACACGCCCTCCGCTAACTTCTGCTTTTCGCCCCTATCGTGGCCACGGAAGGGGCGCCCAGTCACGTCAGCAGCCCAGCCACCGGCCCGCGCAGCAGGCGTCTTCGCGTGGCCGAGGACGTGGATACCGCCGTGGCGGTTCGGGCAACCAGCGTGCGGGTCAGGCCACCACCTCCAACCCGTCCGCGGCCTCCAAGCCCTCCTAGTCCCTCCTTTCAGGTGCACAGCACGCCAGTCGGGGGCAGGGTCCGCCATCACCTTCACCACTGGCGTCCCATCACCTCGGACAGGTGGGTCTTGGACATTGTCCGAAGGGGCTGCTCCCTCCCCTTCGAGACCACCCCCCCAGCCATGCCACCTCAATTCCACCGCATGTCAGGGGATCACTTGGTGCTTCTACAGAAGGAAGTCACGGCCCTCTTGGCCAAGAGGGCCATCGAGCCTGTTCCGACCCCAGAAGTAGGGCGTGGTTGCTACTCCCACTACTTTCTGGTGCCCAAAAGGACAAGGAGGACATGCGTCCTATCTTGGACCTCCGGAACGTCAATCGCTTCCTCCGGAAGGAGAAGTTCAAGATGCTCACCCTAGCTCAGGTCTTGACTGCCCTAGACCCTGGAGACTGGTTGGTAGCGTTGGACTTGCAGGACGCCTATTTCCACATCCCCGTCCTGCCGGCCCACCGGCGTTACCTTCGGTTCACGGTAGGCCTCGAGCATTTTCAGTTCACCGTGCTCCCCTTTGGCCTTACCAGTGCCCCTCGGGTGTTCACGAAAGTGATGGCGGTGGTCGCAGCTCATCTGCGCCGGGCAGGGGTTTCAGTCTTCCCCTACCTCGACGACTGGCTGCTGAAGGCGGGCTCGTCCCAGGCAGTCGTCTCCCACCTCCAGACTACGGCCGAACTCCTGCACTCGCTGGGGTTCTCCATCAATGTGCCGAAGTCGCATCTGATTCCTTCTCCACAGCTCCTTTTCATCGGAGCAGTTCTGGACACGACGCAGTTTCGGGCCTATCCTCCCGAACGGCGAGTCCGGGATATTCAGGCTATGATTCCGATCTTTCAGCCTTTATCCTGGGTTTCGGTACGGATGACCCTGAGGCTGCTGGGCCTCATGGCCTCCTGCATCCTGCTGGTCAATCATGCCAGATGGGACCTGAAGTTCCAGTGGGCGCAGCACCAGGGCAACCTGTCCGATCACGTCCAGATCTCGGAGGGGACTGCAAAACAGTTGCAGTGGTGGCTCTCGAACCTGCAATGGGTCATGGGCAGATCCCTCTCCCTTCCCCAGCCAGAGCACACAGTTGTGACGGACGCGTCCCTTCTGGGATGGGGCGGTCACATGGGAGAGGCGGAGATCAGAGGCCTCTGGTCTCCGGCGGAGTCCCGGCTCCATGTCAACCTTCTGGAGCTCCGGGCGATCCGACTTGCACTCAAGGCATTCCTTCCCTCTGTCAAAGGGAAGGTAGTGCAGGTGTTCACAGACAACACCACCGCCATGTGGTACTGCAACAAACAGGGCGGGGTGGGGTCGTGGACCCTCTGTCAGGAGGCTCTGCGCCTCTGGACATGGCTGGAACATCAGGGCATGTTCCTGATGGTTCAACACCTGGCAGGTTCCCTGAACGCCAGGGCGGACGAACTCAGCCGCAGGTGCATGATGGATCACGAATGGCGTCTTCACTCGGAAGTGGCGCAAGGACTCTTTCTACAGTGGGGAGAGCCTTGGTTAGATCTATTCGCCACCGAAGAGAACGCGCAATGTCATCAGTTCTGCGCGTTGGAATTTCCAAGGCGGCACTCGCTCGGCGACGCTTTTCGTCACGGGTGGAGTTGCGGTCTATTGTACGCCTTTCCGCCTATACCACTTCTACCCAGAGTGTTGAAGAAGATTCGGCACGACCGGGCCCAAGTCATTCTTGTGGCTCCGGACTGGAGCTCGAAAAGTTTGGTATCCCGAGCTACTCAGTATGAGCGTAGATCCCCCGATCCGTCTGCCTCTTCGGGAGGATCTTCTGTCGCAGCAGCAGGGGACGGTCCTCCACCCGAACCTGTCCAGTCTACACCTGCTTGCGTGGAGATTGAGCGGCGGCAGTTGATTCCTTTCGACTTGCCTCCCGAAGTTTGTGATGTGATTCTGGCAGCCAGGCGTCCCTCCACTAAGGTGGTATACGCCTGCAGGTGGAACAAATTTGTGGCATGGTGCACAGCAAAGGCTGTGAATCCCCTTTCTGCCCCTCTTTCTGAGGTCCTTCTGTTCCTTCTTTCTCTGGCCCAACAGGGTTCTGCCCTGGGTACCATCAAGGGTTATCTTTGTGCTATCTCGGCCTTCCTCAGGCTTCCTGATCAGCCCTCCCTTTTCAAGTCCCCTGTTGTTAACAGGTTCTTAAAAGGCATTACACACCTCTTCCCTCCTGTTCCGTTTGTAATGCCTCAGTGGGACTTGAACTTGGTTCTTACCTTTTTAATGTGCGCTCCCTTTGAGCCTCTACATAACTGTCCTCTTCGTCTTCTGACTCTGAAGACAGCCTTTCTGGTGGCCATCACCTCCGCTCGGCGGGTGAGTGAGCTCCAGGCTCTATCTTGCAAACCTCCCTTTCTGTCTGTTCATCCAGACAAGGTTGTTCTTCGGACGCGTCCGTCCTTCTTGCCAAAGGTGGTTACTGCCTTCCACATTGGGCAGACCATCACTTTGCCTACCTTCTTTCCGCCTCCGCATCCTTCCAGAGAGGAAGAGAGGCTCCACCGTCTGGACCCAAAACGTGCGCTCTCCTTCTATATCGACCGCACAAAACACTTCCGGGTGGATGACCAGCTCTTTGTTGGCTACGTGGGCGCCAAAAAGGTCGGGCGGTGCACAAACGAACCATCTCCCGCTGGGTTACCTTGTGCATCAAGACCTGCTATTCTTTGGCTAAGAAGGAGCCTCCTGTTGGGCTGCGTGCCTATTCCACCAGGGCAACGGCTGCTACCACGGCCTTGGGCCGCGGTGTTCCGCTGCCGGTTATCTGTCAGGCAGCTACGTGGGCCTCGCTGCACACGTTTACAAAACATTACTGCCTTGACAGTCAGGTCCGGAGGGACGGCTTCTTTGGCCGTTCTGTCCTCCAGGACTTCCTTGTCTGATCTTTGTTCGCAGACCCACCACCGGGGTTGGTATTGCTGGGGTATCTATTCTAAGGTAAGGAATCTGTCACTAACGTGTCTCTTTCAGATGCACAAGTTACTAACTTGTGTAACGATATATCTGTAAGAGACAGTAGTTAGTGACAGATTCCTTACCGCCCACCCATCCTCCCCGTTCTGCGAACTGATTTCTAGGGTTAAGGACATCCCTTTCAGGGCCCTAGTATTTTTCAGACACCTATGTCAGCTTCTTGCATGGCTCTGCGTTCCTGGCGCGGAAAGTCGTGTACAGAACTGACGTCAGCGCGCAGGGGCGGCGTCTAAGTACTGCCCGCGACGTCATCCCGGCGATCACAACGCCGACGACGGACGCGGAGCCGCACGACGCCGCCTACCGACGCGCAAGGGTACTGCTACGCAAAAACTTTCCGGATCCAGCCTGACGCCTGGGGATATTCTAAGGTAAGGAATCTGTCACTAACTACTGTCTCTTACAGATAAATCGTTACACAAGTTAGTAACTTGTGCGTTTGGTTGTGTTATGTTGAACCTGTTCAGAGTCGTACGGTAAGGTCTCAGTCCTTACGTTATGAAACACATCAAGGGACCTTTACCACACTTATCTCATACTTTTGCCTTACACAGGGTGTCGTGTGGTTTTTCTTCTCCTTCATACAGTGCACAACAACAGACCTTCACAGAAGGTCGTCCTTTCTCTTTCTGTTACCCTACACAGGGTGTGTTTTACGGGGTTTATGCCCATTGTTACAGTGCACAATGTTTTACCTCAAAGTACACGAGGTGTTTTGTGTGGACTGTTGTCCCGCTCCTACAATGCACAACTCTTGACCTCTCCGTGAGATGTGTCTGTTGGGTCTTCTCCCATCGTTTTGTGCATATCACATGACCTCCACTCGAGGTGTCTCGCATGGGTCATATTCCCATTGCTCAGTGTATTCCCATTGCTCAGTGCACATTGTCTGTACCTCTCCACGAGGTGCGTCCTTACACATGGTGCACAACATGTGACCTCAGTTCGGGGTGCGTTAGTTCACGTACTTACTCACATTCATTTATACCTTTTTCTAGTTGTGCACAATTTACAATTATTTACAATTTACCTTTCTTAAGGTGTGTAGTGTGAGTTCGAGATTGCCTTTGCACATTCGATTTGTTACCCTTTTGGGGTGTATGGTTTGGGTTCCAGTCCCATTACCATAGTGCATAGTTTACGTTACACTGAGCGTTTGTATTTACTCAATGTTATGCTTTGTTTCATTGTCAACACTATAGCCCAGTGGTGTTCTCTATTTATTATTCAGTTTTTCATTACTTGATGGAGAAGTGTGAGTAATCTTTTGTATTTCTCTGCTTCTCTGTCTTCTTGTTTCCTCCTGCTCTGACTTGCTTCTCGCATACCTTTCTGGCCAATGGGTGTGTAGGTGGTAGTCATTGATGGTTTTTTCCTCCTTCATTTTTTTTTTCTGTCTCTTTCTTTTCTTTGGTTATATAGAGAAGGGAGGATGGGTAATGGATTATCTTTATCTGTTTTGTTCTTAATTCTATTGTCTCCCACTGCTCTTCTTGTCTCTCCCTGTATCTCTCCACTCTCTTCTGCTTATCTAGTTTCTGTTTTCTCCTCTTATCCGCTATGGTGTTCTTTTCTGTTTTCCTTTTTGGAAGAAAGGGGGATATGTTATATCCTGGTTTCTATGTGTTCATGCTCTGCCTGTGAGTTCCTCCTAGAATGATGTCATATGGAATGTTGGGGGTCAGAGACTACAGTTGGAGAAGGGCTGAGCAGCATGCTGGCTGCTCCTGGTGGGGCTAGTCCTGGACTGAACATCTGGACATGTAACTACTTCAATAAATACTCTTGAAATACTACAACCAGCCTGGAGTCAGTTACTACACTGTGGCTACCTTAGAGTAGATATTCTGTAGTTTATAGATGCACCATTTTGTGTTCTGACATAGATCATGCTATGGTTGTCTAACCATATCATTATATTTCTGGTAAGCTCCACTGACTGTTTAGTTTGTGACATCCTGTACAGTATGCTGGCGCTTAGTACCAAAATCCAATCTCTTCATTTAGTGAATCGAACTATTGATTATGGTCCTCGTGTTCAGCCTTTTCACCAGCTGCAGTTTTAGTTCCCAGGAGCACCACTAAGGAAAGGCTGCTTTTTGACAGGTCACATGAGGCCAGAACAGTCTCTTGTCCTGTGAGGAAAGTGAAAAACCCAGGTGTTAGTTTCAAAGCCAATAAGATTTAAATTATTTAAAGAATTCCAGAACTTGGGCCTGTGATGTCACAGAGTATGATAGATAGTGGAAAAAATGCATGACTTATCACCGTACTTCAGTATCCCTCCAACATGGTAACTGTTAGACCTGTTAACCTTAAGGTGGTCTTCCCCCAAACTGTTTGCGTATTCCCCTCCTGTTTGCTGAAATTCTTTTTGATAGCTTTAGGAGTCTGTGCTCTTTATCGGTGCTGACCAGTGCTAAATAGTTTGCGCTCTCTCCTTAAAACATGGGAACATTAGCCTATAAGTGGTAGGCACATTTAATTATAAGTCCCCAGTCAAGTGATATAACGTACCCACGGCCTGCAACTTAAGTGCTACTAGTGGGCCTGCAGGACATATTGTGCTACCCACTTAAGCAGACTTTTAAAACATGTCTCAAGCCTGCCATTGCAACCTGTGTGCAGTTTTAAACTGACAATTACATCTGGCAAAATAAACCCCTTGCAAGCCCTAAAACTCCCTTTTTAATACATATAACTCACCCAAGGTAGGGCCTCAAAAGCGCATAGGGCATTGTATTTAAAATGTTGGACATGTACTTTTAAGTTTTACATACCTGGTAGAGAAAAACTCCTAGTTTTTCACTACTGTGAGGCCCACCTCTCCCATAGAATAACATTGGGATACCTTGTTACATGTAATAAGTTATGACTTTTGTTTGGGAGCATGTTGAAATATCATGTTTGATGTCTAAAGAATTGTAATTTAAATCCTCTTTAATGGTAAAGTCATATTTTAGGTTACAATTCTGAAAATGACACTTTTAGAAAGTTGGCATTTTCTTGTCCTAATCATTTGGTGCTTGCAGCCTGTGTTCAGGCATGGTCACATGACTGTGATTAGGATGGCAGTTGGCCTTTGTATATTGCTCCCTGACAGTGACACAAAAGGGGACTAGATGTTGGCAGGATGGGCCATCCTGCCTGGATAGGAGGGGTGGGCTGTGTACTGCCCCCTTACATTACAAAGGAGCTTCCTCAGCACACTCACAAAGGACTTCACACTAGCATTTTGTCACTCAGACATCCTGGGAACAGGGAAGGGAGGAAGGAAATTCCAGAATCATCTGTGCGAGGTGGGGGATCTCCAGACGTTTCTTCCACTTCAAAGCTGGCACCAGGTATAAAAATATGAGCCTCAGATCCACTCTTCAGTTCACTCCAGGACCTGCGAAGGACACTTAGAAGGCCTACTTTGTACTTCAGAGGACTGTCCTGCTGCTGGAGGACTGCCTTGCTGCTTTAGCCAGGACTACCAGAGTGACTCCAAGGGCTAGTTGGTTGGTCTCCTGTTCTGAGCTACATGGACACAAAAAGCTCCAACAAGTTAAACCCTGCACCTGGAGCCCACCCAGTCCTGGACCCTTGAAAGTAGTGCTAAAGGTGCCCAAACAGCCTAAATCCAAAACTTGGGGCTTAAAACACTTTCAGTCAAAAGGTGCACTGAGAATCAAGAGGAGACCGGGACCTATATGCTTGCCAATCCGTCCAAGGTGCATTGCTGGTTGGCCTGACTTTGTTGTAGCTCCCGCTACATGTTTGTCCTCCGCAAATCCTGTTTAGCGGCTCCTCACAAAAGGAGTATCTGGCCTCATGGAGCCCTTTTTGGTTACAGCCTGCCCCCGACGATGACAACGCCTCCTTGGACACCGCCGGCTGACCTGCCCTGCTGAACTTTCATTTATTAGATATTTTTCTTCAAAAATTCTTGTAAGTCTGAAGGTAAGGGGAGACCGGGCCCAATCCACCTCGTGTATTGAACCCCGCTACATCGCGGTTGCCCATAACCTTTGACTTTGCCCTGGTCTCGTGTGACTAGATGGTCATGGTTGATGCTTTGATCTTTTAAGTGCTTGTTTTTACTAAAACAAATTCAAATGTATAACTCTGGTTCCACTTATTGGATTTTTGTCATTTTGGTGTCAAATAATTTATTACATTTTACTCTCTTCTGAATTGGTGTGTGATTTTTCTTGTGTTTTCACTTTATTACAGTTCAAGTGCTGCATAAATACTTCACACATTGCTTCTAAGTTAAGCACCGGTTAATATAGTGACTTTTTGTGGTTCACCCTAACAGGGATTGTGGTATTGCTTGAGAAGGGATCACAGCCCCTCTCAAGCAAAAACATAATTTTTAACAGTAGCCCATTATCTTACTTGCTTAGCACTTCCAAGTTCCTTAATAGCTCTCTATTAATACGGTCTCAATAATTATCCCGAGGTCTACATTGGCAAGATAAACGTCATTATATTTGTAAGAAAAATGGTCGAAAGGTGGCTTAGTTTTATGGGTATTAAAAATTAGTTTCCCTTACAGTTATCAGGTGATTTGTTTGGAGGAGGTGGCAATGCTAGGGAGATGGGTTCTTGTTGCAGTACCCCCCCCCCACTTCCTGCCTGGTGTTTGATGCAACTTTGACTGAAGTGTACTGGGTTCCTGCTAACCAGGTCCCCAGTACCAGTATTCTTTCCCTAAAAATGTTCCATTGCTCACCCCAATTCCCAAAACTATTAGCACCCTCTCTAAGTCCCTAGTAAATGGCACCCCTGGTACCTAGGGCCTGAGGTACTAAAGAGAGTCCCTAAGGGCAGCAGTATGAATTGTGCCACCCTGATGGACCGCTCACCAAGCACATGCAAGGCTGCGTGTCTTGGCACACACGGATGTGTGAATGTCGTGTTTTCACTTTTGTCTGCACCGTGTCCCCTAACACTGCATGTAATATTTGTATGTCCCCCCTGCAGCAGGCCTGACAGCCCTAAGGCAGGGTGCTGAATATTACATGAGAGGGCATACCTGCATGAGCAGATTTGATGGCCAGTCCTATTACTGCCCGACCCAGTGACCAGGGAAGCCATTTTAAAACGTGCTGGACACTGGTGAAAACGAGTTGCCCAGCTACACGATGGCTTCAGTGAAGATAGGGATGTTTGGTATCAAACATCTCGCACTGATAAACCCACACTGATTCCAGTGATGGATTTACCAATACACGCACCCAGAGGGCACCTTAGAGGGGCCCCCTGAAAACCTACAAGCATCTGGGGTGCTACCTGACTGGTTTCTGCCAGCCTGCCACCCAAGATACTGTTCTGGCCTCCTATAGTGAGAGCCTCTGCTCTCAGGAGACCCAGAACAAAAGCCTGTCCAGGAAGCGAGTGTAACACCCCCACACACAGGATGACTTGCTGATTAGCCTTCCTAGGCCGGCAAACTTCAAAGAGTGGCCGCCTTTGAAAAGGGAATCTGGCTCCCCCTCATGGGAGAGAAAGCCGACCCCCTTGCCAAGAGCCCATTTGGCAGCTGGATACCCCCAGGCTAGTACCAGCTCTAAGGTGGGCTAAACTGAGGTGTACACGATTTTTCAGAAGTAGTCATCTTTGTGATGGCTTACTTAGGAATTCTGGGACAGGGTTATGCCCACGTCCAACAGGAAGTGGTCATATAGGGGGGCAGAGTGACTCCAAGGGTCAGTAGTCCATTGGCTACTACCCTACACTAACGCCCCTAAGGTCAGAATTTAGGGGTGCTATGGGCACTAGAGGAGGAGATCCTGATGACCTGAAGAAAGAAGAAGGATGAGAAGAGTCGCACAGCAAGAACAGAAGACCCAGAAACTGACTTGGCGCCAACCCTGCTGGCCTGTCTGCTGACTTCGCCTATTGCAGCAAAAGTCGAGTTGTCCTGCAGCTGCTGAGTCCCCAAAGACTGGGAGACCTGCCAGTCTTTGCCCAGGAGCCAAGACCTCCCGAGGGACAGCGGAAGTGTCCCCTGCATCCTGCAGAGAGCCAAAGAAAGACCAAGAGGACTCCGGCCCGCCAAAACCCTTGCCTTGAAGCACTACTGCACCCAAGCCCCCAGCCTGTATAGAAGTGGACCAATGGTGTCAGCTTGGTCCTCAAGCCCTCAAAGGCCCCAGTCCACTGTGAAGTGACTCTTTGTGAATTCCCCAACGTCGCCTGCAGCCTTGGTTGGCAGGTCCCCCTCAACCGCAAGTGTTGCCGGACAGGGAAACTGGACACCCCAAAGACCCTCTGCACCCAGATGCCCCATCCCAAGGAGAAGAGGACCAAAGGTGTCCCCACACCCCTCAACTTCGCAAGAACTGAAGCCACTTGTTGGTTTCACTGGACTGATCACACAGTCCCCTCCTGCAGCCTCTTTCTACCGCAACCGTTCTTCATTGGATAACATTGGGCACCTGGCGCTGTTTTGCACCTCTGCACCTGGCCGCACTAGCTGCTGGTGGTGTTCTGCTGGTGCTGCCTTGGACCTTGCCCACCACTAACCTTAACGTCTGTAGAAGGGTCCTGTAAGTCGCTGACAAGAACTGATAAACTGCATATGATTTTCCTCCCATAGGTCGACTTTTAGAACTGAAAAATATTCCTGTTTAAAAGCATACTTACCTGAACGATTTTCTTCTGATGCCTAAACATATATAAAGATACTTGCTATTTTTATAAATTGGTGTGGATCTCCTTTTTGAGTTGTGGATCTCATTTATTGACCATTGTGTGTGTATCCAGATGTCTTGCATTCCTCTGTGTTAAGCCTAAGGCTTCTTAACCACACTACCTCCTAACAGATCACATTGGGGGTTGCCATAGCAAGCTCCTGTCCACTCACAAGGGAACCCCTGGACTCTTTACATGATATATCTCATTTTGATATTGCATATAAAGAGCCAGCTTCCTAGATTGGTGGTGCAGCGGTGGGATATAAGACTTGACATCTGCTGTACCACTTGGTTAATAAGTGAGTCTAATAAGGGACCCAAAATTGTCATTAGTTAAAAAATATTTTTGTTGATTTCAAAGTTTTTTTATAAACTGTTTTAAACTAGCTATAGGGCCGTGGTTAAGTCCCTCTGCAAAACTGTTTAGAATTTAAAAAGGAGTAAAGTAAGTTAGGCCTTTATGAAAGGACTTAGCATTTTTGTAAGTTCTTTAA
Organism: Calotriton arnoldi; assembly: GCA_963921515.1. NCBI lineage: Eukaryota > Metazoa > Chordata > Amphibia > Caudata > Salamandridae > Calotriton > Calotriton arnoldi. The sequence goes on from CAWUFW010011699.1 coordinate 72,000, forward strand.
AAAGTTCCCATCTACCTTAAAACCATGTTTGAACCAGCGTCCCCTCCCCCCCACAAGCTCAACCTGGCCTCCTATCAGCACTGTAGGTTGCCTGAACTTAAGGAGCTCTATAAAGCATGGAACCTTCCATTGGGACCTAGACCCATAAAAGCTCATCTGTAGCAGTTGCTGGCAGAAAATTGAGATAGCTTAATAAGAAGTATTAGGGCTCTCTTCAATGGGAGCTGTTCTCAGGAAATTGTAGGGATAGGCTCCTCACACTGAATGAGACAGATTCTGAGTTCTATGACCTCATGAAGGATACCCTGATTGAGGGCTGTTTGACTCACCACTGAGGAATAAAGAATCAGGGTGACTCAGAAAATTCCCAGATAAACCTGGGTAGTCTTTGCAGATTTTTCAGTGAAAAAACTAGGTGGTTGGTTAAAGGGAAGTCAGGTGCAAGATTATGATGGGCTTTATAATTTGCTTATGAAGGAACATCTTTTAAGTAACTGCACTTCTGAAAAGTTGCATCAATTCCCGGTGGACCTGGGACCAGTCTCTCCCCAACAGTTGGTGAAGAAGGCTGATCAGTGGGTAAAAACAAAAGTGTCCAAAACTAGTCATGGGGGGGGGGAGGGGTGACCAAAAGAGAAGGGTTGATAAGCCCTCCCAATAGAAAAAGGTGGACTACTCTAAAGACAAAGAAAAGGAGTTCTCTGTAGGCCCCCAAAAACCTGTCAGGAGGGTGGGCCTCTAGACACCTCACAAAACAAAAGTGGGTACCGGGGTAAGAACTGGGACCCCGCGAAGGCTTGGTGCCTTAACTATAAACAGACAGGTCACCTAGGCAAGGACCCTTCCTGTCCTGAATACAAACCCACTAGTGCACCTCCAGGGGTTGCCACTGTAGCCTTTGAGGGTGATTCCTCAGATGAGAAAGTCCTTCTAGCTTTCAACTGGAAAGTGGGACCCAAAGGTGAGGTGGAGATTCCAGAGGGAAGCAAACATTTCCATCACCTACTGGTGAATGGAATCCCAGCCACTGCCCTCAGAGATACCTGTGCCAGTCAAACTTTTGTGCATGACAGGTTGGTACTATCAAACCAGCATATTCCAGGTGAGATTAGAAGAGTAAGGGCTATCCCAGGGGAGGTTACTGTTAGGCTTGTAGCATTAGTACCCCGAGAATAGATGGGTCCCTTAGTTGGGGAAGGGTGGTAGTCAGTACAGACCTCCCCATTGACTGTCTCCTTGGAAATTACCACCCAGCGGTAGGTCTGAGCCAAAAAGAGGAACTGGTCCATGGCCAGTCCTCACCCAAGGATTCGGAGGGGGACTGAACTTGCAGCTAGTGCAAGTATGCCCCAAAAGAAGAGAAAAAGGGGAAAGTGTAGGATAGGTGGGCAGCTTTTAGCCAAAGTTCTAGTGAGCCAAGGAGGTTCAGCACTAGTAGGGGAGATCTCCAAAGTTGGCACTAGTGCAGTCCCATCTGGCCCACAAGAAGTCCTGACAGGTGAGGCAACTGTTACGCCTGAGATGGTGGCTCCTCAGCCTACAGAAGAGAGAGTGGAAGGACGATATTTGCTACAGGATGTAATAAACCCCCACTCTAAAACAGCAGACAGGCAACCTAACCTGTGAGTTAGCCCCTTCACTTGTCAGTGAAGAGCTAAAGGTGTGGATCTGAGTAATGACAGCTGTCAGTGACCTCTGCTGGGTGTTAGCCTTTATGGCTACCCTTTTCTTGGCATGGTGGTCTGACTGCTTGTCAAATAGCAAGCTAAGCCCCCTAACCCCGTTGGTCATGGTGGGGTTACTCAAGTTGTGGGTAACCTCTTTGGGTAAGCTGGGAGTTGCCCTGGCTAAGATAGGGTTAGCAGAGGTAGACACCTCTGACCCCAAGGCGCAGAGGATGGGCAAGAAAACTAAAGAAGCAGACGAAGGGCATTTTAAATTGGGTCCTCACACTGTTGAGGTAGGTCAGCTCCCTAGAAGGAATGACCTGGACAGGAGATGTAAGGCAGAGTAGGCCCTGCAACAATCCAACCTGCTCCCTTACTCTTCCTCACCTGACAGACTAGGAACAATCTCCCAGATAGAAGCTGAGCGTCCTGTCCTGTTGTGTGGGAGGGGGGCTTTTGTAGGGAGTTGGGTTCTTGTTGCAGTACCCCCCACTTTTTGCACATGCAAGGATGCCACTGCAGGCTGTGTGTCTTGGTGCAGACAAAAGTGAAAACACGACATGTCACACATCTCTGTGTGCCATGTCCCCTAACACTGCATGTAATACCCAGGGTGCTGAATAGTACATGTGCGGGCATACCTGCATGAGAAGATATGGCCCTGTGCTGGTCAGTCCTATTACTGCCAGAACAAGTGACCAGGGAAGCCCTTTTAAAACATGTGCTGGACACTGCTGAAAACGAGTTCCCCAGCTACATGATGGCTTCACTGAAGATTGGGATGTTTGCTATCAAACATCTCATATTGATAAACCCACACTGATTCCAGTGATGGATTTACCAATACATGCACCCAAAGGTCACCTTAGAGGTGCCCCCTGAAAACCTACCACTCTCTGGTGTGCTGCCTGACTGGTTTCTGCCAGAATGCCACCCGAGACACTTTTCTGTCCTTCTAGGGTGGGAGCCTCTGCTCTCAGGAGACCCAGAACAAAAGCCTGTCCTAATTTTATAAATTGGTGTGGATCTCCTTTTTAAGTTCTGAGTCTCATTTGTTGACCATTGTGTTGCACTCCTCTGTGTTAAGCCTAAGGCTGCCCGACCACACTACTCCAAAACAGAGCACATTTGGATTGCCAAAGCAAGCCCCTGTCCACTCATAAGGGAACCCCTGGACTCTTTACTTGATATATCTCATTTTGATTCAACAAGCAAAGTTAAACAAAATAGAGCATTCAGTCTGAACTTTGCATTATGGAGAATATATTGTAGGCTGAACAGCGTTGTTGAAATGGAAGCCTATTTGTGACCTCTGACCTTCATTACTGTCAAAGCGTTTGCTTGCAAGACGTGGATGGGTTTGAAGCAAGAAGAATGTATTTCAAAATAGTAATCATAAAAACACATTATGTTCGAAGGGGCGTTTCCCTACTTTATGTCATTGTTTGCGTCATCAGGGAGGCCTCCAGATTCCAAGACAGTTTCACACTACCATGACTCTATCATATAGGTGAATATCAGAGCACTTCATACGAATATGGATGTAAAATGCTGCACCAGCCAACCATATTGGTCACAATATTCGTACGTGGCCCTATTTTCCCATAGCTAAACACTCTCTGAGGCAGCTAAAAAGCAGCAAGTGCTTCTTCCTGGCACTAATAAAGAAAGGAAGCAGAAATCTCCACATCCACACTCCCTGGATGTTAAGTGTGAAATTTGCTGATAAAATGTGGGATTTGAAGGGACATGTAAAAGCCTCAGTTTTGTTTCACAAATATTCAATTAAATTCTGGAAAATGTTGCTGATATTATCACACCAAATGAAAGCCATTAAAGCCAGATGATATGGCTCGGGGGCAAGTACAACACTGCATGGATCCAAGTAAAAAAAATTAATTAGCTACACTTTTTTCAACTTGAGTTTAAAAATGGCTCCTTTTTAGGTCTCAACTAAAGACAGTGTTAACTTTTTTGTTGGCTTACCTACCATTTCCAATATACCTAGAGTGGGCTTTGAGTCAGCCCCTTGTTCATTGATGGATGTCTTTTTTGTCTATTGGGTCAGCCCCTTACTCTTTTTTGGATGGCTTTTATCTCCATCTCACATCCCTTCTCTTGATCCGGTTGCTTTCCTCCCTGTTCTTGTGTTTGTTCCTCACAGAAGCATTTCTGTCTCACTTTGTTCTGACTGGTTGAGTTGTATCCTTCTGCAGCTGATGTTGCTTGCATTCATGGAACTATTTATTTCTTTTTTTTTCAGCACTCCGTGGGAGTGCATGTGTTTTCCTGTGCTCTCCCCTGTGTGCTGCTTCTCTCCTCACATTTCCCCAACACACTCCCCAACTAAGACGTTGCTTCCCCTGCCCCCCCCAAGCTTTTCTGTTTTTTTTTAATATAGCTCTTTCTTTGTGACCCCATCCCCTTGCTCTTGTCGGCATTTACTTATCTCCACTCCCACCTACTGCACCATTATTTCCCACTATTGTGTCTGTTACTTTTTCTTTTTTGGGGGAGCGTCTGTCAGCTGCAATTTGCTGGTGGGGTGCTTCTTTCTCAAAATACTCTTTAGTGCATATTGATCTATTTTTTTAATGTACTACTCCAAGACAGAGTCCTGTATCTGCGAAATGTAAATACAAAAAATAGGCTGCTGTGTCATGAGGGGCGTGCACGCACATTTATGTCATGACGCTTGCACAAGCACCCATCATGTAGGAGAATGCTAAGTACTTTAAGGACTTAGAGGCACATTTATCAAAGATTTTGTGTCGCCCTTGTGCCACGCAATGGGATGCAGGGTGACACAAAACTTGAAATGAGATTTACCAAGCCATGCAGGGCCACGCAAGGTGTCCTAGCGTGGCTTGGCAAATCTGGAGTAACACAAGGCAGCGGCAGTCGCTGCCTTTAGTTACTCTGCCCCAGGGAGATGTTCCCCATGAATTTTGGTGCATTCCCAGATTAACCATGAGTGGTAGACCTAGGAATGCGTCAAAATTCTATGCCTTCCCAGGGCAGGCGTAACGTGGAGAAATATCTTTATTTCTCCTCATTCTTTTTCTTTCTCCGTGTGCTGCATTCTGCAGCACACATAGAACGAGGAAAAAGCCTCAAAGGATTGTTTTCATGCAGGAAAATGTCCCTTCCTGCACAAAATCAATCCTGTCGGCAATGCAGGCACCCTTGCACTATGGTGCAAGGGTGCCTGCGTTGGCGTTAGACAGCACATAGTGTGCCAGCGCAAGGAGAGAACAGGAATTTGCCAAATAATGTTAAATATGGAGCATTCCTGCCCTCTTCCTGTCCTGCAAACCAGCGCAGTGTTGCGTGACATTTTGAAAAATCTGTCCCTTGGTCTGGTGTTGTACCAGCTAGCGGCGGCTCCTCCACTAAGGCGGAGGAGCGTCGTCCCACTGCTCTGTGAGCAGGTCAAAAAGGAAAAATAAAATTATAATAACGCATTGGTATTATCATTTTATTTTTCTGTCGTGGCTCAGCTGGTTAGGGGTGGGGCAGGGCTGGGCTATCACAGAGGAGCGAGTGGTAGACACTCTCTTAAATGCGCATTATGGTTTGCGGTCCATCTTAGGCCAGCCAAATGGTCATGCTCACTTAGCATGTTCTCCTCTAGGCTGTATTGCAGAGCCTGGGTGGAAAACATGCACAGGCTCCCCGTCCCTGTCTGAGCACCGAACCACGGTGCCCAGACCAATCACAACCCTGCTGTCACACAACATCGTGATTGGCTAGGGGAGTCTCGGAGCCTGTGTGCTTCCTGCCCCTGGAGTCGACCGAAGAGGACAGTGGCGGCTGGCCTGCAGGTAAGCGATTTAAAAAAAAAATTATTCCCCCCCTCTCCATCCACTGGCCCCCCAACGACTTTAAGTAGCAGCCACCACTGGTACCAGCTTCCAGGATTTTCGCACATAGGAATTTTGATGTGGCTTTAGAAATGGCACATTTGTAGGAGGGCGGTTGAAGATTGTGGCCCAGATTTACATAGACTTTGTCTAGGGTTTGCGTTACTTTTTTAATGCAAACCCAAAGCAAAGTGTTCTGTTATTTACAATCCAATGCAAATCATGATTTGCACTGTAGTATAGCCAACAGTAATGCAAAGCTGCACAATGCTCTGGCTTGCTTTAATTTGTGTCAAGTGGGCGTTTCCTGGTTGGTGCAAGGGCATTCCCATGCATATGGGTTTTGAAGCAAATCCCTATCTACATAGAATTGTAGACAGGGATATGAGCCAAAATCTGGTGCCTCCTTGAGGCAGGAATAACAAGGAGAAATGTTTTCATTTCTCCTGTTTCCCTTCTTTGCATGTGTGCTGCATTCTACAACACACACACACACACACAAAGAGGGAAACACCCTCAAAAACAGTTTTTGGACAGGAAAGACCTCCTTCCTGTAGAAAACTATGCTTACCACAATGTAGACAGCCTTTCTGAATTGGTGCATTGCAGCTTAAAGCTCACCAGTGCAGAGAGAGAGCAGAACAGCGCCACATCTTAGTAAATACGGCATTGTTCTGCAGTCTCCTGTTCATGCAATACAGTACAACAACTTTACTTATTGCATCATTTCTTAGTAAATTTGGGCCTGAATGCTTTGGTGTACTGCAAGGAATAGTTTCTGTGCTAGACGCATTCCTACTGCCTGGTTTTGCAACTGAAACCTGTGGCTGCCTATTAATTTTGAAGTTGATATGGCGCTCAAGTTCTAGGGACAGCTTGCTGAAAGGCGGTCTCAACAGCCACGTTGGACTCAGCTAAGTCCTGAGTTATTTCCATTGCATGGTTCTACTGGGGAAAAACGTTCACTAGAGACCTAAAGCTGCTTGTCGTTCTATTGTAGTCCACTCGTTTTTAGGTCGAGCCTGAGCAGCGCATGCACTGCTGCGAGGCATACAGTAGTGGAGTATGGACTTAAAGCCCCGCCCACTCTCCGCCCATATTTGTAATTGGCTTGTGTCATTGTCCTTCGTAAACGCTGGCTTCCTATTCATTATTAGGCTTGTTAGTCCCTCCTTGGTACCGCCTTGTCTGCATTTGTTACCGCCCATAACGACTGGACCTTTTACTTGTCCTGTTACACGGTCTGCTTTATCTTGGCTCTCAGCATTATTTTATTTAATAGCCCACTACCTTGCAGCACACCGCCCGCTTTTATTTTATTTACGAATGGCGGTCCGCCTTAACTATAGCGGCCATGTTTTTTAATATCTTTATTTTAACAGCGCGGTCCCCTTTCAACATAGTGGTGGTGCTTATTTATTTATTTTGATTACTAGCGCTCATGCAGCGCTTTCACATTCATAGAGGCCACGCCACTTTCTTTACACAAACCGTGTCTAAAGAAAGGTGCGTGTCCGACATTAAAGTGAAAGCTCAGCATGGGCGCTTTTACCAAAAAAACAATCTGTTTGTCAACTTGACAAACAGATGCTTTTTTTTGTCAAAGCACCCGTGCCGCAGTTTCGCTTAAATGTCAGTCACGCCCCTTTCTTTAGACGCGGCTTGTCTAAAGAAAGGGGCGCAGCCTTCATAAATGTTAAAGCGCCGCATGGGCGCTAGTAATTTGCAATGCAATAGGTCTCGCATTTTGCGAGAGTTTAAGCTATTGCATTGCCAATATCTCTAACTCTCGTAAATGCGAGACCTATTGCTTTGCAAATGCTTGTTTTCTGGAGGGTGTGAGACCAGCCCAGGTGGTGATGTTCAGTCCATACTAATGGCAGTATTTTGGGAAATGCAACAGAGTGGGGGTGTGCTCGTATAAGGGTTAGATCAAGAGATTGACCCTTTATGTATGTTGGTCCAGTAACGATTTGCTGAAGGTTGAATGACTACAGGATTTGATTAAAAGCTCTTGCAGTGTTGTTGTGTCGGTCGTCAAGATGTAAACTAAAAGCCGCCAGAACAAAGATCTCAGGGGCTGTAGCAAGATCAAGGCAGCAGATTAAATGATTTTATCGGTAGATTAGTGCGTCCCTCCCTCGCACAGGCAGCCGATAAGAAGAAAGGTGATAAAGGCCACATGATACACAGCAACGGACTAGACGTTCCGGATTGAAATGATTCCATTTGGCGTCTTGTGAGCAGGTGATGTCACTGCGTCCTCTCACGTCCTGCTAAAGTTCGTTCTGTGATTATACCCTTGCGGAAGAGGCTAGATAGGTCACGCTTGGCCAGAGTAGAGAGACATGACTCTGTAATAAAGAGCAGGGCACGTTTAGAGGCAAGAATCAAATTGTGTATGTCCCAGTGATGTGAGGGGAAAGGGTGCACGTGACGAAGCGAGCAGTTAGATATTGTGTCTGTTCTGGCATTAAATCAGTGGGTTTGTACAAACTACTCCTCTTCTTTCATGGGCATGTGACGGCTGGTGAGTGCATTTATAAACCACCCTGCTTTTCAGCCTTCTAAGTCCGCTCTGCGGCCATGTGGTCAGCGGAAGATCAGGGGCTGCATTTCATAAAGTGACCCGGGGCCAGGCCCGGTTCCAGGAATTTTTATCTGGATGGGCCAATGGTATGTTCGGGTGGGCCAATGCTGGTCCAATTTTTGTCCATGCTGGAAGTAGCCTACAAGCCCTAGATTTACATCAGGCCTTATTCAAACAAGCAGACAGAGCATATTGAGAGCAATTTGAGAGTAGGAACTGATGTCTATACTTGTCAGCCCTAACCCTAATAATTTTAAACAGGCCAGGCTTCAGCACAAGCACCTGGACACCAAGCAGATTGTAATACTTAAAAAGCTTATATAGGTCCCCGTTACCACACCCACGCCTTGACATCTTTGTACTAGGAAGACTGGCTTTTTAATACTTGCAATTTACCCAACACATTTCTTTGCACACGGTCATCTCTGTAACTGTTTCTTTTCCAGTCATTCTATTGCGGTGTACTTTCATTCATAAGTTTAAAAAACAGTTACAAATTTGGAAAAAAAGAAGGCAATATTGTTGAGGACTCTGAGCAGTTTTTATGCTTGACAATTATAAACCTGGTAATTGCAGTCAAAGAGGTAACCTTATGGAACTGAATTACACAGAATGTCACAGATACAGAAGGGGCCACAGATGCTTGTGCCGCCCCTTCTGTAATACTGATAAGCTGGCGCACTTGTAGATCCAGCGATATCCTCAGAGGATATTCCTTCATTTGCATGGGGGAGTGGCCCCTTGCAAATAAGGGAATCACTTTGCCTCTGTCCCTGCATTCATAATTTGGGATGGGTAGAGAGATAAACAAGCACACGACATGGGAAACAAAAGCAAGCATCCAGGCTAACAGAATACTCCAACCACGGTTGGGTTTTGTACCAGTCTGAACTAAATGCTCTCTCAACATCACCAAACTTGCTTTCTAGATAAGAGTTAAGAAATGGTTGGGATGTAGAGGCATAAATTGTATATGTTATGTTGATTTGTAAAGCTCACTCTCACCTGGGGTCTATCCTGGCACTGAGCAGGTGTGGGGCTAGCCAAGCCTAGGGGCTAATGAGGTTACTTGAAAAGCCAGGACTTCACCTTCTTGCGGAATTTAAGAACTTGGGAGGAGGCTTGGATGTGTAACAGCAGGGTATTTCATGCTTTAGGAACAATGTAGAAGAAGGCTCGACTGCCAGATCTGGTTTTCTGTATGGTATGTGTGTGATGTGTGCAAGTAGGAGTCCTGCCGACCTGAGGAGTCTGGAAGGTCTGTGAAAGCAGATACCATTGTTGAGGTATGCTGGGCCGGAGAGCCTTGAAAGTGTGGGAGAGGAGTTTCAAATATGCTCATTTGTGTATGGGTTGCCAGTGTAACTCCTTGAAGTGATGTGAGAACATCGTGGGAGGTTGAGAGGGATTCTGGCCACTGAGTTCTGGGTGTTATGTAGCCTCCTGATAAGTGCTCATTGATTCTAGCCTAGAGGGAGTTCATGTAGTCAAGTATGCTGTTGACATGAGTGTGGATTATGGAATTGACTGGGAGCCATTTGAAAATCTTCCTGACCATCTTCAGGATGTGGAAACATGAGGTGTGACAGTGTTGGCTTGGGCTGTGATGTCGAGTTTGCAGTCAATGACGATCCACCACACACACGCCAAGAACCTTCGGGAGTAGGTCCTCGCTCTGTCAGCCACCAGGTGGGGTCGCACTGAGAGGAGCTCTTTTCAAAGATCACAACTTCAGTTTTGCAGGTGTTCAACTGCAGGCAGTTGAACTCTATTCTTTATTTATCAGTCATTGTGATATTTATATTATAGGCAGAACCTGCCAAGGGCAGACAGGGACGGAGAGCTTGTGGGGCTTGCAGTTTCCGAGACCCTGTTTGTCAATGGTGAAAGTTTGTGTTTTTGTATCCCTTGTATCCACATACAAGAGATACACTTGCACAAACTTTCACTTTTACCTATGCACATGTGCAGTTTGAGAGTGAATGTTGTATGTGTGTGTTAGCTCCTGTGGTGTTTTTGTGCATGTGTGTGTGGCATGGTCATTCTGATGTAGGTGCTTCTGTGTGTAGTGTTCGTTTGAACCTGGTGTGAGTGTGCTTATGTGTAGCGGGTATAGGACTAAACATAGTCTATCCACGATGTGGCATTTTGGCCACAGCTTCTTTTTTTTGTTTTGTTTTATATAACGCAAACTTGACCCGAAGGTATCAGAGCTCTTTACATGAGCACCAGTTGCATTATAGACAGACACATACATTTTTCGTTAGGCACGGGGAGATTAAGTGATTTGCCCAGAATCACAGAATGTTGAGCATCCCTGCCGAGACTCGAACCCGGTTCCTCAGCTTCGAGGTCGACCGCTCTAGCCGTTAGGCTAGCCGTTGAACCAGTCAGGTTCAAGTCTTGGCGTCAGCTCAACATCCTGTGATTCTGGGCAAATTAGTATCTTCCTAGCCTAAAAGTAATGAATGTGACCTTGTGTAATGTAACTGGTGTTAATGTAAAGTGCTCCAAAACCTCTGGGCCGCGTTTGTGCTATATATAAACTACAGGAAAATGCACCAAGGTAAAAACAAAGCATTAACATAAGATGAGAGCCAAATAGATAGCCATTTGGTTGCTGACTTGCACAAACTGAATCCAGAAAACCTGGATAAGTCGCGAATTCCCTGCTTAAATTGTGTGATCTTAAGCAAATATTTTATTTCACCCAAACTCCTTTTTCTTCATGTTCGAACATGAAACCATGTTCAAATTTGTGCATTCAGAATACCAGCTGTACAAAAACCTACTGTGTTTGATTTAATTGACTAATGTGGCTCTATAATATTCTAAGCCACAAACAGGGTTCACATGACAACTGTCTTGCCTCTTGGTTCACTAATGACACTGTTGCCAGTGTGAAGACGGGACCTCAATCGCTCTAAGTTCATGTTTAGAAAGTATCACTTCTAATAAGTGCTTCTCAGTGCTATAATGTGAAGTATTAATGTCAAAGCATCCCCATGTTAAAGAAATACACTATTTTTAATTTTGAAGAGACATTATCATATTTTAAGTGATGTTTGTTGTATGATTAGCAAACATTTTCAAGGATTGGGTCGTGCACATGCTCTAAGAGCCAAGCCAGACCCTTTGCTTGGCTCCTCCTGTTAATTTATTGGCTCACCCAACTGCAGCTTGCCTAAGACAAGAATTATGGTTGCCACTAGATGTTTTTTTCCGGGATAACCTGTAATTTAATGTCTCTGCCAGAGCAAAAATAGAGAAAAATCACATAAAACCAGTGTTTTTCTCTTTATCAGTACATATTTGAAATTGTAGTTATAAAAACAAAAATAATGCACTTTAAAAAGATGTTCTAGCGGTTCCTTAACCCCTGAGAATTAAAGTAAGCAAAGTGAAACAACATCACCACTTTCGACATTGTGCATGTTCCCCAGCATTTTCTGTATTGTTAGGACGGGCCAAAGGTCATGTTTGGGTGGGCCTGGCCCACCCTGCCCCCCTGATAGAACCGGGCCTGCCCGGGGCGCTTAGACAAGGGGCCACAGATGCTTGTGTGGCCCCTTCTGAAATACCGATAGCGCTGGTGCACATGAAGCGCCAGAGCTATCTTGAGGGGCATTCCCTCATTTGCATGGGGGCGTGTGCGATGCAAATGAGGGAATCCCTTTGCCTCTGCGCTCTATTACAGACACAGGCGCAGAGGCAAAGACGCTCTCAGGAGGTGCACTGACAGTGCGCCACCTAAAATGTGGCGCACTCTCAGTGAGCGCCCTGAGAGCAGCCCTCTGGAGGGAGGAAAGGGGGTCCTATGGACCCCCCAGACATCCCCTTGCAGGCGGGTGCAGTCACTGACTGCACCTGCCTGCAAGGGGATCTCTAATCTCCCTTCAAAGTGCAGGCAGGTTGCCGCCTCCACTGTGAAAACACAGAGCCGCTCTGTTTTTCTTAGGAATGCGCTGACCCCAGAGCAGCGCGAGTTTGCGGCTGCCCTGGGGGCAGCGCATTCATGATAATAGGGCGCATTTTCATTGTTTGCGCCGGGTGCATCTTTTTAAAGGTGCGCCCGGCGCAAACAATGAAAATGCGCATTTACCGTAATAGGGCCCCAGAACAGTGGATTCTTCGAAGTGATGCTGTGGGTGGATATAATCACTTCAAAGACCTCACCATCCTGACCATGAGACTACTGCCTGAATGAGCTTCTTGTCTTAACGCAAAGCTAGGAAGCTACTGATCCAGCGGGTCACTAGCAACAAGCATTCATACGCTAAATACTCACCTGGGCCCATTCACTCACGCTAACTAGTAATCTCCGCTGGGGGGAATCAGTTGTACTCTTTATCAATATCCCTGCTACCAATTACTTTTCCTGATTGAAGAGTAATGACTTACCAATGGACCTTTGACAATTGGGGATAAAATGAGAATGTACAAATACAATTTTCATTAACCACCTGAAATAACCACTGACTCAGGAAGTTTTAAAATGTTTATCTAAATTCTTTAGCAGAGTAAATTACAAACCACATAATACTTAATCGCATATCAAGGAGGAAGCACACTATTGTCACCTATTTATTACAAATGACGGTCCCTCGAAAGGAGAAGATAGAGACAGCAGTACAAACTAAAGATTATGCATTTATAGTTACCTAAGGTGTGAAAACCAAACCCCTTGGCCAAGGAGTTGGAAAGGGTCCCCAGGATAGAATGGAAACCAAGACCTCCAGACCGGATTCAAGACAGGATAGGTGACCTCTCTACCAACGACGCCTGCGTCGTTCCCCTCTCTGACACTTCGTTCCTCCTCGGTTCTTCCGCGTCTTCTTCTAATAGAGTCCTCCGCCCCCACCTCAGGACCTCTTCAGACAGCGGTTCAGTCTACAATCGATCTGCTCTCGTCTGTGTCAGCATCTGAGCTTTGCGCCTAGTCTGCTCTGACAGCCTCTACGCCAATGTCCGTCTGCGCACTCTAATTCTATATCTATTATACCCTTCTACGCCCATGTACCTCCCATTAATGTTTCAAAATTATGGGCCCACTATTTCTGATTGGACAGGGGGTTGATCCTCACACCATGTCATTTTTGTTCAATTTTCTTAAGCCCATTGTTTTAAAATACCGCCCCTCACAATTAATACATTTGCTTTATTTCCCACCCGTTTCACAACGATTTTAATACAAAGTATATACAAAATGTATCAATGTTTAGGACATTTCAGATGGCTGTGAAGGTGATCAGCGGGTCATGTCCTTGGATGTCTTCCAAGTTGACTTCATCGCTTTGCTTTGTTAGTTTTCAGAGCGCATGCGCAGGTCACATGGCTCTCGAACTGCAGTTTAGCCAACCCAGGCCCACTTTACGAACTAATAGAAATCAAAGAAGAAACATATTAAAATCAAAAATAAATGTTTTCACTGTATACCCCCTACTTCTACTCTATTCCCATTTAATTATAAAAATCTATCCCGCATTAGTGGCGTTAGAATACCACATTATTAATTGCAGCAATGCGAAAGCTATAGCATGTGAGAACATTAAGCAGCCATTTTAGCATACACTGCGCAGAAGCAAAAAGTTTCCCTCCAAGCAAAGAAAGACGTCATACCATGTGACATGGTTGACACATGCGCAGTAGAGTTCCCGCGCTTTAGCGGCCATTTTGCATTAGACAAGGATTACTGATTAATGAAAACACATGGGCAAGCGTCTCTCGGATAAAATGTAGTGTTTGCACATTATTAATAATGACATTACAAGGTTTTAGTACAAATTAATTAATACTGTGAGAGGTTTGCTTCCGAGCAAGTCTCATTGTGAGTCCTTGCTCCATCACTACTCATGCCCCCTTCCAAGCAAATTAATGATTTTAGATCAGATTAGCATCAGGGCCCGCATTACAAAAAGTGCCCTGGGGGCGCTACTGGTGTTTGTGCCCGCTTTGCACATCCCTGGGGCACTTTGGTATTACAGGAGGGGCCGCAGACGCTTGTGCAGCCCCTTCTATAATACTGAAAGCGCTGGCGCACATACAGCGCCAGTGCTTTCTCAAGAGGGCGCTCCCTTATTTGCATGGGTGTGTGCCCCATGCAAATGAGGGAATCCCTTTGCCTATGCGCCCACGCCTTATTATAGACGCCGGCGCAGAGGCAAAGAAGCTCTCAGGAGGCGCACTGTAAAAGGTAGCACACTGTCAGTGCTCAGGAGGTGCACTGTAAAAGGGGGCGCACTGTCAGTGCGCCCCCTGATAGCAGCCCTCTGGAGGGAGGAAAGGGGGTCCTATGGACGCCCCAGACATCCCCTTGCAGGTGGATGCATTCACTCACTGCACCCGCCTGCAAGGGATCTCTATTCCCCTGTAAAAGTGCAGGCGGGTTGCCACCTGCACAGTGACGCAGGGAACAGCTGCTTCAAAGCCTTCCATATTTCACTTGAATGCGCTGCCCCCAGGGCGGCACGAGTTCGCAGCTGCCCTGTGGGCAGCGCATTCTATGCAATAGAGTGCACTTTCCCTGTTTGCGCCCCGCGCACCTGTTTTAAGGTGCGCCAGGGTGCAAACAGGGAAAGTGCGCCATATACATAATAGGGCGCCTGGTGGGTTTGAGGGAACATTAAACAAAGACTTACTTTACCGGATTATATGAATGTCACCTTCATTGTGTAAGAAAGTAACTTCACACCAAGGTATCAAAACATCTTTTCATGAAAATTCCTTCCATATTCCAACAGGAAACTTACCTTGTAGTACAAGATAACTTCATGTCCTTTGCCATTCTTTCTTTAACATTTTTTTTTTGATATTTGATAGCACTCAAACCTAGCAGCAAGTAGTAGCGCGAACATTTTATTGCCGCAGGGCTATTTTAGGTATTTGAGAGAGGTCAACCCTAGCTCCAAGAAGAAGCAGGAACATTGTATTGTCACAGAGCTTGCCAAGCCTATGCTGCCGTACATTGAACTGTACTTTGTCTCTAGGATCCGACAGAAATCCAATTACAGAAACCAATAAATGGTTTGGAGACAGGGAGATGTAAATGGAACTGAGTGGTTGTTTACATATTTACACAATTTTCAGGAACTGGAATGCTATCGCTGAGAGCTGGGGATATTCCTAAGGTATCAACAGGGGTAAGGCAGCATCAATCGACGGGACAGGCAACATTACCTAAAACATTGGTTTCATTCTATTCATGGAACTTGTTATCCACCTTCTGGGGAGGTATTATGAGCCTGTTCTGCGCTTGTGCATGGGCTCAAAAGGTAGCCATGCAACCGCTTTTCAAATGCTTCCTATTTTTTTATTTTTATTTAAATTACGCTGTCTACAATATATACACTAACTTGGTGTTCCATGCATCAGCATTTGTGCTCTACGTCATAGCTCAGAAATAGATCGCCAATCAGTGCTCCGCGTTTCCCACTTTTGCAGTCTGCAGTGCATTCCCTAATTCACTGACTTAGTGCATGTAATGTAGACATTGCAATTTATTAACAAACAGGATCATGTTCTCACCTTTCCCTGTCATACCTCTGAAATAAACACTGAAGGCTCGATTCATAAAGCCCTTTTAGGCAGTAATCATAATTAATAGCCAGAAATTCTTGCATTTACGCATGCCAAGTATCAACAAAAGGGTACTTAGCAGGTGTAAATGCTTTTACTAGCACACAAGTTTAAACGAGTACTGTTTACTGTTAGGCAGTAGTAAATGCCACGCAAGGAGTGGTCAGATCAAGGCCTGGTTTCTCTTGAGTCCACTAACTTGTGAGTTTGTGAGCACTCACAAACTCATCTCCACTTTTCCCCTTTCTGTAAATGGTTGAAATGTTTTCTCCAGCAAAGGGTTGGAGTAAAACACCTTCCAACTTGAGGAAGGTAATGAACACTCCTAAACATCATGGTGGCGTACCAGGAGGTGCTTCGCCACATGGGAAAGGTTTCCAAGCAGAGGATGTTTTTTTTTTAATGGCACTAGCATAGCTTTCCAGTTGTACTACTGGGAATGCATGTGATTTCCCCAAACTTTTATATTCATACACATCCATAGTAATACATGTATGCATATAGATGTATATGTTTTCCTGGGCCCACATTATTCAGTCTAACAATTGCATATAATTCAGTGCTTTGTTGTAAGAGTTAGTTCAATACCTCACTAGTTCATTAAATATTCAGTTGCCGTCTAACTGAAGAGAAAAAACTCATCAACCTACACATAATTACACGTTATTTGTGCATTTACTTCTGTAAATAGCCTCATTGAAGAGTCCCATTGCTCATGTGGAAGCAGTAAGGAAGGATTGCTGTTCTACCTGGCAGCCATCTTCCTCATTTCTCATCAACTGCATTTGTCCAGGCATTATTTGTGATGCTCGGTCCTTTCCATTATCCGCTTGCAGGATATTGAATGTCATCTTAGTTGATTACTTCCTGTTCTTTGCCGTACTTGCCTTGACTGTGTCACACAGAGGAAATGTTAAAAGTAAACTTGCCATAGATCCTTCTGTACAGCCAACAAGATCAGGGGGTTGGTTCCAGGGCCAGCTTTAGCGCTGGTGGCACTCGGGGCGACAATCTTTCCCCCCCCCCCACCCCCAAATTACCTCTTTCTCTATAGGGTCCCTTACTAACACCCTCCACCAATGCCCCTCATCTCTCCATAGCCCCTCACTCGCATGCATTTCATTTGAAATTCAATTTGATTTGTAAAATGGCACTTTATTAAAAAATATTCAAAGTTTCAATCCCAACTTGAGATAAAAAAAAATAATAAAAGAGGAACAAAAAAGTGCTAAATACGTTTTATTTTTGGGTGAAAATTGCAAGTAATGCAATCAGAAGGTGGCCATATCAATTGGGGGGGGCGGGGTTTGGGGTGTCAGGTAGGGGGTGGGGGAGATGACCGATACAGTATAAAAATATATCTTTCTCAAAAAATACTTCAACAAATTGATTCATAAAATGTTTATTTTTATGTGAATGGAGTTTATAAAATTAGTTGACTTCAAACTATATTGTTTTGTCAGACAGTTCTCACCTCATGATTCCAATTATTCATGTAAAATACACTTGAGATATTGCTATCGCAGGGCCAACCACTTATACTCTTCAAGTTCTTTTGTGAATTGGCGCTATGCCGAAGGCCTCAGATTACACGTGACCATTAATTCCCTTGGGCCCGATTTCGGAAATTACTGGTCCCATTGAAATTATGATTGAGGGTGTCTCGGCTGCTACAATTATGATTTTTAAAAGCATTTTTAATCACTGCCTAAGTAATGAAACAGAATATCTAGGGGTCCTTTCCATGAGGAAAAGAAGCCCGTGGGAAATTTGGATTTAGCAAGTTCTGTTATTGGGGTATTGCATCCCTTGTATTGAAAGAATATTGGTCAAATTCGTCCTCCTGACTGGCTCTCTTAACTACCATCTCCAAACACCTAACTCATTCTCTTGGAGAGACCACCAACATTCCATGCAACATTAGACACTGCAACTAACTAAACACTTAATTAAGTCACAGAATTTACACTTTCTCTGTGCTCAGAGCTACTTTCATAACCTTTCACTGCAGCATCGTGTTCCTGCTCATAGTACTCCGTAGAATACATACAAAAGGGCCGTCACACAGAGTGACTCACACCAGGCGCATCAAAGCCTCTTTTTTTGTACAAACACTCAACCAAACTGACAATGACCTGCACATGCCAATATTCCCATCTCATAAACCTCAACCTGACTTTTTCTGTCCTTTAAATATGTGAGTTATTTCCCCCTCATTTTCTCCAATAGGAGTTATTAGAGCACGTTCCGCATTGTTCTTCGACACAACAATGTCCTCATTAGAATGTTAAATTTTCTCAAAAGCATTCTGCTCTCCCTATATGCTCTTTTCATCACTGGCTCAATTTAAAATAAAGTTTCATACAAATACCTCACTGTGCTCTTTAATTCCGCCCATTACCTTTATGTCCCTATTTCACTCAGACCGTCCTCTACTCCACAGATCAACCATCTCCTCTTACAATACGGCATTCTCTTACCAACCCTAAACGTACCTGTGTAGTTTTGTGCTAGACCTGCCATCCTTAGGGTGGTCTTCCCCCCCAACTTCTTGCTTGCTTACCTCCACTTTTTGCTGTATCTTTTTGTTGGCCCTAGGACTCTGAGCACTTTACTACTGCTAACCAGTACTAAAGTGAATGTGCTTCTCTCCTAAACATGGCAACGTTTATGTATACCCGATTGGCATATTTAGGTTACCTATAAATCCCTTGTAAAGTAGTATACCATATATGCAGGGCCTGTAATCTAAATACTACCAGTAGGCCTGCAGCACTGGTTGTCCCATCAACACAAGTAGCCTTTCAAACCCGTCTCAGGCCTGCCATTGCAGGGCCTGTGTGTGCAGTTTACTGCCACTTCGACTTGGCATTTAAAACCACTTCCCAAGCCTTAAACTTCCCATTTTACACATAGGTCACCCCTAAGGTAGGCCCTAGGTATCCCTAAGGTCAGGGTGCTATGTAAATAAAAAGATAGGACATGAACTTCTAAATTTTACATGTCCTGGTAGTGACAAACAGCTAAATTCGTTTTTCACTACTGTGAGGCCTACTTCTCTCATAGGCTAGCATTGGGAATTCCTTAAAAACTTTTAAGCTGTAATTCCCGATTAGAAAGCAGTAGCTAAATCAGTTTCAAACCTTTGGAATGGTAATGATAAATACTCTTGTGTTAAAGTGTGATTTGACCTTACTATTTTAGAAATGCCACTTTTAGAAAGTGGACATTTCTCTGCTCTTAACTTAGCTCTGTGTGCATGCAGCCTGTCTCCAATAAACATCTGGGTTCGGTGACAGCTACACTTTGTGCCTTCCCTCTAGACATCCACAAACAAAGGAAGGGTGGGTGTGACAAGGGACTCATCTGCATTCTGATAGCCTTCCTTGGCAGGAAGGGGGAGAGGCAGCTCACACTTACATCTGAATACACGGTGTCCTGTCCCCACACAAAGGACTGATTACCTCTCACAAATAGCCTAGCAGGCAGGGTTGAGATGAAAGGGGACCAGTGCACTTTCAAGAGCTGCTTTGAAGTCACCCCCCACTTCAAAGGCACATTTGGGTAGAAGTACTGGGGCTCTGACCCTACCAAGACAGTACATTACAGGACCTGTGAAGAACTCTGCCAGGAGTAAGGACTGCTGTGCTACAAGGATTGCCACTCTGCTTGGCTGACTGTTCTCAGGAACTGCTTCACTGCTGTGTTGAGCTGCCCCAGCTGATCTCTGCCCTGCTGAAGACAAGGACTGGACACATCTCACTTGAGCGATACAAAAGGGGATGATGGACGGAACGTTTGAGCCAATCAAACACTCACCCCCAGTCAACTGATCTGGGTTTAATCCATCATCATTCTTTAGCTCACTCCACCACCCCAGTTCAGACATGGCCATATGCAAATCAGTCTGACCCTGTGCCTCATGGGAACAGTCCAGCCCGAACTGCCAAGCCATGTCTTCCCTGGACCGGAAACAAGCATCCTAGGACTGGTTTCTGGCATTTAAGCTGTCATCAGCCAGGCTTGCTTGAATCCAGTGGCAAAGTGAGCAAGGGACCCACGTCTGGGCATACCCCCGCCAACTTAGGGCGACCAAAGCGATACAAAAGGGGATGATGGACGGAACGTTTGAGCCAATCAAACACTCACCCCCAGTCAACTGATCTGGGTTTAATCCATCATCACTCACTTGAACCCAGAGTGACTCCAAGGGCTTGCTGGCTTACCTCTTGTTTTCTGCATCATACAAGACTTTTTTCAATTCTGCTGGTGCTGTTGAACTCTGCCATCTGTGAGCCCTACCCTTGCCTGAGGTGCCTTCTCCAGTCCTGGGCCTCAAAAGTGGGTTTTTGCAGCTTTGCCTACATTGACGCAGCAGCGACTTTGCACAAATCTGAACTGACACATCGCCCTTCAACACCAAAGCAGCAGTTCTACAGCTGGTGCAGCTCGACTACACAGTGCTTCATCATAAAAAAGGGTTCGTTGACAAAACTCCTTCGATGGCGCCGACGTTCGCCTCCATCCACGGCCGAAGGATGTGACGACTCCTCGCCTGGAGTCTTTGACGTCGCCGCTTTGCTCCACCCAAGGTACTTTGTCAGTGGGACCTGTTTGAATCCTGTAGCTGGCTTGCCCTCCATCGCGGTCGGTGTGAACTTTGGATTTACCCTGGTCTAGCAGGACCGCAAGTAATTTTTTAGCGCTATTGACTTCTAAGCACTATTTTTGGTTTATTCTTTATACATTCATAATTCCGTTTCTACTTATTGGATTTTTGTAGTTTTAGTCTTGATTTACAGATAAAATTATTCTCTATTTTTCTAAACCTGTGTGAAATCTTTTAGTGGTGTTTTGTGTTTGTGTATATGTATTGCACAAATACTTTACACATTGCCTCTTGAGTTAAGCCTGCCTGCTCTGTGCCATGCTACCAGAGGGTGAGCACAGATTAATTTAAAGTGTGTATCTAGCTTACTGTGACTAGTATTGTGGTACTTACTTGGACAGGGTGCAAGCATCTGCCAACTAGAGACCCAATTTCTAACACTTTCTGAATCTGGTCCTTGGCTCTGAACAAGTTTACTTTTCATAAGTGCCTTGGCTACGAAGGCTGTTACTGTGGGCTGCTTCATTTAGCTGAATGTGGTAATGGTACAAAGGGTGTAATTAGGACAACACCACATTTCTAACATTTTACAAATTTCCATACAAATGAAGTAATCTTGTATCAATTCACAATAAATCTGGTAGTAGTTACGATCATCAAAAAACACAATCACAGAATAATATTAATGGACTAGATTGTTTCCTGGAACTATGTGTGACGCTAACTTAGGAGTGTATGAATTCAAATACTTTACAACTGCATATCTTTTGCTTAAAAATGTGCCCACATTGCAATCGTGAAAATGGATCCTTGTGCAACCATAGTAAAAGATTCACACTGTTGATCATGGCAGTGTGCCACCACTACTTGTCCCACTACAGTACCCCCCCCAGCTCATTTTTTTGCATTCCGCTTGGTGTATAACTTCCTTCCATGTCTACCAGAAATCCCACTCCTTAGGGCACGACTTCCAGCAGGAAAGGATGGTGTACACTCACCTCAGGTTTCCCTCACTGACCCTTATGATTAAGGACAGCCTTCAGTCGTAGAGGGTAGAATGGTGTGCGACTACTCCTGTAATTGCACTAGTCTCCTTTACCCCATTTATACCAAATAAACACAGTTAACACCTTACACCACATGCTGTGCTCATCGCCTCATTCCTGCAACCGGACAGCCTCCCTTGTGTAATTAGGGTTAGAGACAAACGTTTCCTCACCAAAGGCTTAAAAACTCCGAAAGATGTCCGCTTTTGCGAAGTCGCGCAGCTTTGCACATTGCTACTCTAAATTAGCTATGAGCAGAGACGTTTTAAGGCATGGGCAAAGTGGGCTCTGGCCCAGGGCCCCAGCCTTTCAGGGGGCCCCTGAGAGAGTCTGGACCTGATGACCTTGACTAATTCTTAAACAGATTGTTGTAAATAGCATTTTCCTTTAATGTGGATAATGTGTGAGAGTCTAAGACAGACATCTTTCTGACAAATGTTGGGTTTATGTTTCATGCACCAGCCATAAAAAAAGTTTATTTTAGGTAAAAACAGGACCTTACGTGAGAAATGGGAGGGTGTCACAGAGATTATTTGCAGTAATATTAGTGAGCTGCAGCTGTGTTACAATATTGAAAACACACATCACTATCCCTGAATATCAGATGTAAACACATTTAGAATTTGGACCAGTGCGACTGTGCACTGTCAGTGACCTGGCCAAAGAGGGCATGACAGAGTGGAAACTGGATCATAAATTCAAAGCTGTTCTGAACAAGGGCCCCCAAAATACGTTTGGCCCAGGGCCCCCAAAATCCTTAAGACGTCCCTGGCTATGAGCATACATTACAGGTTCCAACAACTCAGCGCAAGCAAAATAGAAGCAGAGATGCCCCATCTTAGGTTATGTTTGACCACCACTGTGTCAAGGGCATTTTTTTTTTTAGAATACCGAAAACTAAACAAGAGTACAACAGATGAGTGATTCACTGAAATGAAATACCGAACTTAATTAGAAGAATAGTGGTAACTAATTAGAACATTGTGAGAATGTTAGCCTATGGCAAACAAGCTCGTCACGAAGAAGCTAAGAATTCACACACAAAATACTAAAGATATATGGATAGGAAGTCAAGACAGACATTAAAGTTTGCCAAATGTGTCAACATAATTCTCAAATTCAATTTAGGTAAGAGGGGGGAAACTACCACCTGATCTCCTTATCAGCAACATGAACTTTATCTACAGAATGACAATTCTATACATTTGCAAATTGTAAATGTATGTCGACAAAAATTGCACTTTTTGACGAAGGGCGCATGATTGAGAAGTCAGCTTTAAGTGGCTTCCTGCACTGAAAAAAATGATCTGCAGGGAAAGATGTTAAAGAAGGTCCAAGTCTCTTCCTGAACATTACAAATTATTCTATGAACTCAAACTTCAACTGCGCTTTCAAAATAGTTTCTTTTCACCGGTGCCTATTTTTAGAATACTTTATATATCAGCAAATTGATAAATCCGATTTTTAATAGCTTATGTTTTTTCAAATAACAATTTGCTTAGATCGCTGTAAAGATGCAATGAGGCAAGAGGGCTTATTCAAGCACTTTTTTTTAGGTCTGGTTTGGCAAAACCTTTTCATTTTACTACAATTCTATGCATAATATACAAGGGGCTTTCAGTTAGCCCTCTTCATCCATGGGTCTGTTGTTGGGTCATTCACATTTTTCTTTCGTCCAGTACAGCATGGGACAATGAATCAGGCCACTTCAGCCACTGGCCAACTTAAGTGTGTGAGATGGCATTTTGCCCTTTCATTAACAGCACATCAACACCCAAAGTAGTTCCTTTTTGGTGCTAGGCCCTGCTATCAGATGTGTGCTTTTTGAGATTAAAAAAATATATATTTTTGCTTTTAGCCAATTTTTGTCCGTTTTGTTTTTTAATTGACGTGGGCCCATCAGTTCCCTTAAAGTTCTGCAAAAACTAAATGAAAAAATGACAATACAATCATTGACAAACCCAAAAGGCTGGCAGCCAACCGACCCCAACGAACGACCGATTGGGTTTGCCAACACTTTTTTTAGACTACAGTAAACAGGCCAGTTGCAATTAGCAGAAGCCAAAAGACAAGTCACAGCAGGCCGCCTAGTGAGCCATATACACACAAAACTTCCAAAATAACCGCTCTCTAGTCTAGCAAAACACTAGGACAAGAACGGTTTGGAACAGTACAAACTTTGACGTCTGTCCAGGGCTAGATTTAGCGCTGTTGGCGCCCGGTGCGACAATCATTTTTGGCGCCCCCACACCCTATGACCGCCTCCTCAGATTCTCGCACAACCACCGGGCAAAAGTGCACCTCATCTCTCCAATCATAAGTTATTGCTAAACACAGCGCTCCCCCCCCCTGAGGTCAGCGCCCCTTACAAAGGTCAGCACCCAGTGTGCGCACCGGTTACACTGCCCTAAAGCCGGCCCTGTGTCTGTCCCGAGATGCTGTAATGCAATGACTCACACTGCCGACTCAACATAGACCTAAATCAATAGCACCTTCTAGTCTTATCAATGTGGTTATATTATTAAGGCGAAAACAGCAATAACTAAATCAAAGTTAAGCAAAGCATGAACTATACACCTAAAGAGAAATTAAATAGAAAGAAGCCAGCATTATCTAAATCTAGTCTGACAGATGTAAAGTAAATTAGGTTAACCAAAGCTCACAGGTGAGATTGTGCTTGTTTGTGTAAGAGGACTCCATTCTAGAGCTCACATGCATTGCACCCAGTCGAAGGCAGGGTCAGAATGTGATCATAAATAGGCCCGGGCACCCCAAACAGTGGCCCACATTCACAAATCGCAGCCTTTCATGAAACACTGCTAGATCAATATCAGGGGGGCTCATTTTTGCAAATGTGTGGTACATTAAGCATTTTGAAACCTATTAGAGTGAATACCATTGGCCACAACTAGAAACAATGCAACTTTCAAAACTAAACTAATACTTACTTGAAATGTCAGTGCCTTGCACAACAACGTGAGTTACACTGTCCCCAACTAACTGCGATCTGGACTCCGATTGTCATTGAAATTTAGTCTAGAGCCAAGAAGAAAGGTTTAGGTCAGCCTGCATTATTCAGTCCTCGTGAAATGGGAGTGAGGTTGAAAGGTAAAAAAGATGGTCTCTGGAGTTGGCCCTGTGACCCTCCTGGCTTGGCGGAGTTACAGAAAACAAAGGTCTGGGTGGTTTAGGATGGGAGGTGTGTTGCCTGACTTTTACCCTAGCTGAACTAGGCCACTGACGGTCTTGATTTAGGACAGAATTCTTTCCTCTTAGGCAGGGCAGATGGCTGGGACATGAGGAGTTGAAGTGGTCTGTTGAAGCATGGTCTCCAGTCCACCTTAAGCTGGTTAGTTCTAGGCTTTGCCCTCCTGCAGCAACCTTTCGATAGGATCCAGATGGTAGTGGGCACTCCAGAATCCAGCTGGTTTCATTTCTCGCATCTGCCAAGGGTGGGCATGGAAACCAGGCGGTAGGAGAGAAATCTTAAAATGATCACTCCTCTGCACTCCAGAAGGCAGTGGCTGGATGAGGAGAGGGTATGGTTAGAGCCTTGGGTGAGGTTAGAGCCTCGAGGCAGACACCCCTCCCCCGCCTGCTGTTTTCAGTGCCATCTTGCTGATTTTTGGGGCTCCAGGCAAGACCTATTTTGGCAACCATTGTTTGGAATCAGCCGTGAATATTTTGTACTCATTTCCAGCTATTGTAAGCCCTCATGATGCCAAAAAACACTGAAGTTAGCCATTCAGAAATAGGGGCATGCCGTAACACCCGCAAGCTGAAGCTGCCCAGCATCTGCCATCCAAATAGTACCAAAATAAAGCTTTAACAAGCATTGATAAATACATTTATTTTTGTATTTGGATCTAAATATTTTTCGTCATGCAAAATATTTTGCGTAAAAATCAGTTTCCAATAAGCCGGTTACTGAAATTCTAGTAAAGACACAGTACGGGTAACTTGGTGGTTGCTTAGTGGACCAGGGCATAATATTACAACATATGAACATAGTGGTTGAGATTGAAGCTTTCATCACTGAATATTTGTAATCACAAAAATATCTCTCTTCCTCATTGGCCCGCTTACTGCAGCAGTGAAAAGTAAACGACTACTCTGAGGATTTTCTCTGTTACAGCAGGTGAAATAAAATAATCTTATGCTTGAACCACTTCCTATGCCTTGTTCCTCCTTTCTTTTTCTGGCTAGGGAGTAATATCCAGCTCTGCTAGGAAAGCAAATTAGAAAGGACAGTAAAGGTAACACGAATGTCACAGCAAGGTGTAAAGTGGAGGGCGGTAAAGACAAGAGATGTGGTGGGATAAGGAGACAAAAGGTATAAAGAGAATGGTGAGGTGTTCAAAAAGAAAGGGGAGATGTAGAGAGAGGGTACACAGAGGGATGAGGAAGAGAGAAAGGTAATGGAGAGAAAGAGTCCGGCTGTAGTTGTAGACCAGCAAAACGATGAGGTAGAAGTGTAGAGAAATGCAAGCTAGAGATCGACGAGGCAGAAAAAGGGGCAGAATGAAAACTCGGGTAAAGAAAGGTAGGTTGGGTAAAGTGGGCGGTGAAGTAGAGCAAATAGTAGATTTAGAGGGCTGAATGTTAGAAAAAGATTTGTACAGAAAAAAATTAATTAGCGAGACAGAGGTGAGGTGGAGAGAGGCGATTCAGAGAGTGAGTGTGTGGGGAAAAGTCTGAGGTGAAGTAGAGAGATATAAAAAGAAAGAGGCACGTTGAAATTTAGTCCAGAGAGATTTGAAAGAGAAAAAAATGTAGCGATAGTTTAAAAATAGAGGTATAGAAAGAAGTTTAGTAATAAACAAGTAAGTCTGTGAGAGGTGACGTTGAGGGAATAGAGGTAGAAAGAAGTGGAGAGTTGAGTGTGTTCAAATGAGGGTAATTGAGAGGCTGGATATTGAGTGGAAAATGTAGGGGGGAGAAAAATTAGGTAGTGTATGAGATGTGAAGTAGAGAAACAGGTGAGGAAGGGAGTGGTGTGTTAGCCAGAGGCGTTTTAAGAAATGGGGAATATGGCAATTGAAAAGGCCTCCTCTCCGTTTTCCTGCTCCGGCAGGCTGGAGAGTGACGCCCAGCCATGGTGAGGTGGGAAGCCTGAATGTCCATTACTGCTGGGTGATGAGATGAGAACCACAAACATCACCCAACATTAAGAGCCTTATTAGAATTTCAGGTATTATTCCATTACAGAATTACCAATCTGTTTAGAAGGGCCCTTGCTGTTCTATTTAAAGCCCCTTTAAAGTGGCAGCTGCTTAGAAGTGACCGTACTCATTGAACATATCAAATATGCTATGAACAACCGAGTCTGCTCCAAAGGTTGGGGAAAGGGTATGCTTAGTTTGGTTCACTGCTGAGCTTGAAGACATAAGCGGCAGTGAGTTTGGAGGCCTTATGAACAGCCACAAGAAGGCTCCAAGGGCACATTGACTCTTACTAGTAATGTGCTTCAACAAAAGGGCTCAATGAGTTGCGACTTGCTGCTGACATCTGTGACCCGCAGGTGAAGTCTTCTAATAAAGGCAAAATTAAATCATCCTTTTCAAGTATTTTTAAATTAAGTAAAAGTGACACTTCTATAGCCAGTGCTTACAAAAATGTAAAGTGAAGCCCTATATGAAAGCACTTGGCCATCATCTACAAATACACACTATAAACAGGTAAGCATGTCCAGTCTAGTCCCAGCTGCAGAGCTTGCATCACAAAACAATATAGAACACTGCTTGCACCCCCCCCCCCCAGGGAAATGCAGGGGTGGGACACCTAGGCGCTCTCCTCTTGCTTATCTCTCACTTTCCCTATTATGCATGTGCACATGCGGGAGTAAGGGGTAGCCCAAAATTTTAAACACTCCACAATTTACCTCCAAGTTTCCACATTTACTGTTTAGAGAAAGTGTAAAACTCCAATTTCATGAAGCAATGTGTCCCCGTGTTAAGGCACCTCCCAAAACATAAAAAAAAATAATCTGAATATACAAATCATTAAGTAAATAGTTCTAGATCAATGGGAAAAGTTAAAAGGTTTTCTTAGAGAATTAAAAAATAAAGAGGTACAGAATCAATACCATGAAGGCTCTCAATGTAGGGTTATACAGAGAATGCAACAATCAGAAACTTTTTAAAGTCTCACATGAGCAGCAAAATCAAGTGAATAACAGACAGCATCCCTAGTAGAACAAGAAAGGTTATCTTGGGAGAGAATTTTAATTTCTGACCATATTTTGCTATGGATTCCTCCAATCAGTCACGTACGCAATACAAAAAACATACACAAAAAATTCAAAGATGTGTTCCCATTTGGGATTAAGTGATATTATACATGCTATTCTGAACTATTCCATTCCGCCTTGAGGATTGATATGTTCTTAAGAAACACCCCCTCTATCACAGACATCTCTTATGAGTGGTTTTTCAGATCACTCGGCAGTAATCCTTAGATGCTCTTTTTATCTACATCTAAAAGTATTTGGTGGATAAGACAATTCTTTTAGAAGATGAATTCTATGAATCTGATCAATATAGAAATTCAGAACTATTTTGGAGAAAATGAACTGGCAGCATATGTATCCACATTATGGGAGGCGTTTAAGCGTACTATCCAAAGGGTTTTTAGTTCCTTCAAAGCACTTAAAGTAAAGAAAGAGGGAAGAGATCAGAGCTTGGCAGAAGGCAGACATGTCATACCAAGCTTCACTTACAGATCGCTCCAATACTTCTTTAAAAACAAAATGGCAGGGGGAAAAAAAAAAAAAAAAAAAAAAAAAAGAGTAAAGAGATTTTTATCTTCAAAGGGAGATAATTCATAACCAGCCTTTCCGATACCAGGTTTGTGAGGAAGGGGAATTTGTAGGTGTTGTTTGGCCTGGCGAGTTAAGGAAAAGAAGAATCAGAACTGGATATTCAGAGTTAAGAATCCCCATACTCATCTGATCACTTAAGAGATTGGTGAAAAGAGGTATAGGATGAGATACGACCGCTCTCCAGTGGAAAAGCTCCTGGGGAAGATGGTAATGGCCTTAAATCTCGTAAAACCTTTTAGTCCTCTTTGTCAGGGCTTTTGACTACTCTCTCGAACATTCTTTTGGGTTGTGAGCAGGTACAGGAACCCTTTAATAGAGGGGTTTTGAGTAACATACTCAAACAAGGGAAATCACTGATGGAGCCCATGTCTTACAAACCTATAACATTATTGAATTTGGGTTATAAGCTATATACTAAAATCTTAGCTAAACAGAAACATTGTTACCCCCCTCCTAGCTACGAACCAAACCGGTTTAATCAGTGGCCGACACCTAATTTATGGCTGAATTTATTGTCATAGTCAAACTAATTTTATATCAGCATCCATTATTCTACTGGATGCTAAAAAAGCATTTGATCTTGTAAGCTGGAAATGTTTATTCCAAAAAACTCATTATAGCTCACGAGATCAATTTGTGCACTGCATCAGGAAGCTACCACTCAGGTGATTAATAATAACGTCCCAGCAGTTGAAATAGTTCTTGAGCAGGGCACCAGGCAGGGTTGCCCAGTCTCCCTGTAATTTGCTCTTTTTATAAAGTAGTCACATCTTAACACCTCTGCAGAGAGTTCCCAAAATAAAGTTATATGCAGATGACAGCGTTTTTAGGTTTCGCTTGCGCTGTGCTTGCAAAATCTCTTGAAACAAGAAAAAAAAAAAATCTTAAAAGGGCCTTAGAGCCTGCCCGTTACTCACCTTTACTTACCATTGGTTGGCTCCCAGGTCACACATTTCCTTTCTTCCTGTTGGTCAGTGCCACCTCCTGCCTCCAGGTTCCTGCTCGGCTTCACGTCTTCATCCTTGCTGTAGAGCTTGAACCAAGTGCTGCTTCCCGCAGGCATGGTCCTTCCACTGGCTGCGCAATTGGAAAGTTCCAGGATAGCACTCTATAAAAGTGCATAGGTTTGCAGGCCATCTCTACCATCCACATTCTGTTTGCGGTTTGCCCACCCCTCCCACCACCTCAGTCCCGTAACTGCATGCCCCTTCCCCATTCATTGCTGCCCATCCCTCTCACCAGTGGCAGCTGGTAGGGAAAGGCGGTAGCGGGGACCGAGTGGGTTGAAAAATATTTCTTAAAAACCCCACTTAACTTTTCTGCCGTCTTTCCTCCGTCTCCGCTTCTCTTCTCTTCCAGACTCCAGTCCGGAAGCAGCAGGAAGCACCCGGGCACACAAGCTCCCCTGAGTCAATCACAACGCTGCAATGCTGTAGATGGGCACTGAGATGGGGACAGGGAGCCTGTGCGTATTCCCCACTAGGCTGTGCATTACAGCCTGGTGGGGAATATACAAAGTTCGCATAACTGTTTGGCCGGGCCAAGATGGCCGGCCAAACATTCATGCACACTTAAGTGTGCACAAACCACTCCTCCCTCAGCCCCACCCAACAGCAGCAAGAAAAAATAAAATAATATTTTTTTTCCCTTTTTCACTGGTTTAAGGGCAGTGGGGCGATGCTCGCAGCCACCACTGCAAACCTCACTTCTTTTGCTGTATGCCCTTCCCAGTTAGTTCCTTGCCCGTCCCTCCCACCACCTCACTTGGGCCACTGCCTACATGGTCTCCAGCTTTAACACTGGATTCAACTGATGGAACTGCTTAGATTCCCACGACTCGGTCACATGTTGTTATACGGTGTAAGAAACTGGCTCTATATATACTACACCAAAATGAGGTATAGTGTGTATAGGGTCCAGGTGACTCCAAAGGTAGGCAGAGGTTAAAGTTAGATAGAACCTTACTCTCCACTTGTGGTAGCTTGGTCGAGCAGTAAGGCAGTATCAGAGGACAGTGTTAAGCATTTGATGTACACACTCAGTCAGCAAATGAAATCACACACTCAAGAACTGAACTGTAGGCCAATTGTTTTTGTATAAAAATATATTGTTGTTTTATTTTAGAACCAAGCAAGCCTGGCACAGGTAAGCATAAAATACTTCACAGTAATAAGTTACTGAATGTCGAACAGTTTGAAAATGCAATAGAAATTGTACTTTGTTTGATTTACAGGGGAGCAGTAGTATGCAACACTTAGCAAATACAGTACATTGGAATGAATAGGCTTTTTCAGTAAATTGCAGGTAAGTTACTTTTACGTTACTTTTTCTAACTCAGTGCAAGATGCCTGGATTCAGCACTGGGACATTTCCTGAAAAAAGGTGAGTAATGCGTTTTTGTTATTCGTGCGATTTTTAAAGAATATTTTCAGATTTCAAAACTCCACACTTAAAAACTTTTTGGAGCAGTACATTGAAATGAATAGGCTTTGTCAGTAAATTGCAGGTAAGTTACTTTTACGTTACTTTTTCTAACTCAGTGCTGGATGCCTAGATTCAGCACTGGGACATTTCCTGCAAACAGGTGAGAAAACAAGTTTTGGTTATTTGTACGATTTTTAAAGAATATCTTTAGTTTTCAAAACTCCACACTTAGTCGTTTTTTGGAAAAAAAATTGTCAATGTTATCCTATGGAGGAAAAACAGGTTATCGGTTTGCAGGTAAGTAAACGACTGAGGGAGTTAAGGTTCTGGGGTTAGAACAAGGGTTCCTCCAGGGTCAGTGATGCACTGTTGTTGCACCCTCAGCGGCACTAGGGCGGCCGGGTGCAGAGTGTTGAGGCCCAATGTTATCCTATGGAGGATAGGGGGACTCGGGTTGCTGGCTGCTGGCAAGCAGGCCACTGGGTTGTGGGAGCAAAGCTCCTAGGTTTTAGCTCAGGGCAAATAGGGAACCAAAGTAGCACCAAAGGAGCACCAAAGGAGCACCTTCAGCGGCACTAGGGCGGCCGGGTGCAGGGTGCTGTTTTGAGGTAGGGTGCCCTGTTTTAAATGGAGCACCTCCGGTTTGAAGAAACACTGCAGGCTCGGGGACGAGGATCTTCTGGGTGCGACCACCACTTCGAGGGGTAAGTTAGGATGTCTTGGGTTGGTTAGGGACCGTTGGTTTGGGCACACAAGGCCATGGGGCGTCGGGTGCAGGGGTGCCTTTTAGGGTCGGATTTTCTTACCCACTCTGGTCGCGGTAGAGGGGATCCTCTGGATTGAGGCTGCAGGCGTCGTCTGGAGGCTTGAGGCAGGTCAGGAGTCGCCAGATCTCGGGTCAGGATCGCCGGGGTGACCACCTCGTGGTGTTTTTCCGCTCGGGCCGGGTTCGGCGGGTGCAGAGTGGGCTGGATTCGCGGTGTCCGGCTGGAGCCAGAAGCTGCAGTTTGAACAAGTACGGTGTTCACGGGAGAAGCAGGCTTGGAAGTGAAGGCAGGCAGGTCCTCCCGGGTTTTTGAGGTTGCTGGCTGCAGGACACACCGGGATTTCGCAGGAGCAGGTTCGAGGGGAGACAGGCCTGTAGTGCTGGGGCCAAGTCAGTGGGTGTCGTCCTCTTGTTAGCTTTGCACGGCTCTTCGGTCCTTCTTCTCATCTTCTTTTCTTGTTGTTCCTGGATCTGAGGAAGCAAGGTTCAGGGTGCCCCCTAAATACTAAATTTAGGGGTATTACAGGTAGGTAAAGGGCAGGGACCAATGGGTCCCTTCCCTGGGGTGGGTACACCCCCTATTCTGCCACTCTCCAGTGGGAGGGGGGCAGGAGCCTGTCCCTGGTTGGCTGGGTCCCCCCATCCTCAAGATGGCGGGGACTCGAGGTTGTGCTTCACCTTGCCTCCCCCACCTGAGGGGTGGCGTTGGCAGAGGTGGGCACACCTCCCTTCCTCACTTGTTTTTCCCGCCGGTTCTCCCGCCCAAAGTGGGGGGTAGAACCAGTGGGAACCAGTGGGGACCAGTTGCTGAAAGCAGCATATGGTCTGGAGAGGCTCACAAAGGCGGCATGCCTTTGAAGCTTCTCCCTCGTGAACCCTGCCCATCCTGGGGGAGGAGGCTTGGCACCTCGTCCCAGGATGTGCATTGTTTCAGGCCCCCGAGAGCAGCAAGCTCTCGACCCAGGGGTCCAGAAACATGTCTGTTGGTTGCAGCCTAAGCAGCCACTCAGACAGGTCACTAGAAGTTGGTCAAGTTTCAGGGGGCATCTCTAAGATGCCCTCTGTTGTGCATTTTACATTAAATCCCACACTGGCATCAGTGTGGGTTTAATGTGCTGAGAAGTTTGATACCAAACTTCCCAGTCTTCAGTGTAGCCATCATGGTGCTGTGGAGTTCGTAATGACAAACTCCCAGCACCATATACTCTTAATGGCAGCACTGCACTTACAGTGCCCAGGAATGGACTTGGGCACTGTAGGGGTACAGGGCTCATGCACCTGTACCCTCACCACTGGCATAGGGTACCCAGCTAGAGGGGTGACTGATGAATGCCAGGGCAGTGGTTTGTGGGCATGGCGCACAGGGATGTGTGCCATGTCGACTTCACTTTGTTCTGCACCAAGACACGCAGCCTGCAAAGGCAGTGTGTGTGTGTCAGGGTACAGGGCCTCTAAGGGTGGCACAATAAGTGCTGCAGCCCTTAGAGGCCTTCTCTGGTCACAGTGCCCTGGGTACCTGTGGTACCATTTACCAGGGGCGGACATGTGGCCAGAGATGCCAATTGGGTTTAGGCTTCAATGCAGTTTTAGGGAAGGAACATAGGCCCTGGGCACCTGATTAGCAGGAGCCTAGGGCACACTCAGTCAAAGAACATCAGCAATTCAGCAAAAAGTGGGGGCATACCATGCAGAAAGAGGGCACTTTCTCACATACGGCGTATGCACATTGGCGAAAAAATGGCCGCTTAAAATCAGCGATTTTCCCATTTATTCCATAATCTTTGTTTTGCCCCGCCCTCATAACAAAATAACATTTTGCTTTAGCACTTTGCTGCTAGTCTTGCGGGTTTGGGTTGCTTTCACTGCTACTGAACCCAACTCAGAGCCTCTCGACGGTCAATGAAGGTTGTCTCGCTCATGTATGTGAACCTGTGATTTGCAGGTTGCATAGACTTCTGCGGCAGGTGCATTAACCCACTAAGTTATCCCCGTTATGTGACCGCCGTTGCTGTGGAGGAAAGAAAGTGAGAAATCTCCATGAACAATAACTACCTGAAGTGTGATCGGGTGAACACCCCCCACTCCCCCCACAATGGAAAGGTTCTTTAAAATGAGAGTTGCGATCTGCTAGTGTATATGCACTGTACACACTCGTGTGTAAGGGGGATGGGCCTGGTTGCCTTGATGACCAGAGGGAAGGGTCTGGAAGAGAACAGCCTGGCTGTTGCCTCATTTGCCATTACTCTAGGGTCATTTGGGCAGAGGAGGCATCTCCCTGTGTCGTGTTCATGAGAACATCAGCCTCTGCTTAGTATCCCCATATACACTCTATTAAGCCCCTCACCACCTTTAGCCAGCTGAGGAATGGACGGTCATGCGCAGGGAGATTGGGGAGGGCTGGAAGGGCGAACGGAAGCCATTTTTGTGACAGCGGGGACGTGGTTCACCCCTTAGCAGGCTACATGGAGCTCGTTTAAATTGATAATGCAGCATTACGGCATTAGCCGCTTATGTGCCACTGTGGTGCTTGTAGTTCTGCTTAGTCAAATATAAATTAAAGCCTGGAAGTATCACAATGCATAGAAAACAATCGCTGGTAAAGCCAACAGGACGGGCATTGGCAAACTGGTGTAATGGGTATTTTTTTTAAACTTTTTATTGTAAGCAAATGAATAAAAAAAATAGCATTGACAAAGCCAAAAATTTAGCATAGGCAAAACATATTGCCTAGGTCAATGCTCGTTAACCTCCACTCAGCGCAACAAATTCGAATCTGCAAATAAAGGCTTTTGACTGCACTGAGTGGCTATAAGATGAATGAAGCAAAGGCTGAATGTTTACTTGTTAACACTTGCCCAGAAATTCTTCCCTTAGTTTTGAAAGGTAATTACAGAATGGGCCCAAAAAGATATTTAGGGATACCACTTTGAGCAGCAGGAGAATTTCTTCGGCATTAACTGCATTCCAGTTATGAGGAAAGCAACCCTTGGTTAGTGGAGACCCCCCCCCCCCCAATTCCCATTATGGGCAGAACAGCTCTAAGATGCTGATTTTCCCTTTTTCTTTGCCTGGCAGTCTCCTGTAAATTGGAACAATCTCTTTTTTGACAACCTGGAAATTGTTCCGTCCACATTCGTATGGAATCAGAAACGACTGCGGGGCAAGTTGAAAATATTGCACCTGCCCAAGAATAAGGCCGGTCTTGGATTGCCAGACTTTCGGCTCTACCATATGGTATCCTCAGCCCTGCAGCTGAATCGCCTTTCAGTTACAAAATTTATTTTGATAATTCGGTTCGTGCTCTGCTGCTGAAGAAATGTAATATCTCCGACCTTCCTCTGCAAACAATGTATAAGATGATGAACATTTGAGCCCTGGAACAAAAGAACTTAAAACCGGGTATACCCAGTATCAACGCCAAAACCTCTAAGCTACAGTAGCAATGTCACCTACTTTGAGCAAGGTGACAACACAAAAACGGTCCGATCTAACCAATACAAAAATAGGATATTTTTTTGAGGGACCCAGTTATAAATCTGTTCAGAATCTCTTTAAATAAGCCTTCTTAGGCATTTTATATATGCCCAAAAAAGTTAGTACTGATGACAGTAAAATGGGAACAACGCACCAGAATAGGTTTAGATTAACAACTTTTTGAGAGCCATGTTGATTTGAGCTAACCTTGTTTAAGGGATGCAAACTCAACTAACGCATTCTTCAAAGGGTGGATGTTCTATTTAAAGCCTCAGCCCTGAACAAAATGTTCCCCTCCGTTTCTGGAAACTGCACCAATTGTGGTATGGAATGAGATGGACTACAGGTTTGGTCCTTTGGCACCCTAATGACATTTTGGGGTGGAATTCTTCAGTTTGTTAGCAAAACAGCTGAAAAAGACGTTCCTCCTTCCCAGAAAGTGGCCCTCCTAGTCCTAATTGCTTCCTTTTTGTTCTTCTAGATTCAAAGAATCTAACTTCATTGGCACCGCAGTGCTAAATGCTCGATCATTAATCACCACATACTAGAAATCCCATCAGTCCCAGATTTGATGAGCGGGTTACGAAAATGCAGAAAGTGAATCAGCAGCCAGGTCGAAGAGAAACTATATAAGAAAATGGAGATTTAGCTTGTTACGGTGTAGGTGGTCAGAGCTCAGGGAGAAGATGGTCTCCCCCTTTTCTTAGGTCGAGCATTAAAGGTCTCTTGTATATACTTTAGTATATACTTGTGTATGTACTTTGTGGGCTCTGGAGATCAGCCCTAGGACTTGTCTGCTTCCGCTTAGGGACTTTTTTTCTGTTCAACTGCCTCTATTTAACTTTCTTGATAGAAAACGACCAGCAGAGGTCAGTAAAATACCAGAATCACTTTAGCATTCTCTAGATTCCAGTCCATAGAAATTGTCTTCCATGAGCACCCTTAGACAATATTTTTTTCAAATCTTGTATTTTCAGTGATATGACCACCAACAGAGCTTTGGACTATACAATTTCCAGCTGAAAGGCAATATTTCTCTCCATGTGTTCCCATACCTGGCATGTAATTCTAGAATTGTTCACAATCCCCCTTTGCAATATCCCATTTTCACACCTTGCACTGAGGGCATCACATTCTCTCGAACATTTGCACTGAGGGCATCACATTCACTGCAACATTGTCAGATTGCAGGAATCAATTGGTGAGTTCTGATTTGGGATATGGGCAATTTCTCTCAAATTGCTTTGTCTGGGCAACCATCAGCTTTTTTTTATTCTCTTGTGTTTTGCATCAAAACGATTACTGTATTTGACAATTTTAAAGATTACCCATACTCTGCTAGCACATCACACTGCTGAATAAGAGAACTAAGCTTAGAATGTAAACTAAAGACAAAACTAGAAACGAACCCACTGGCACCATCTTTCTCAGGATCTTCGACTCCTGTGCTGACTCCAACTCTAGCGAAGATCTCAAAATCTTTACCCAATTAATGTCCTTCTGGGACCTCCTTCTTTCAAACGCTATATCACATCCTTCTATTTCTCTGCAACCACATCAGAAGGAGAATTAGGTGGAACCAATGCTGGTTCTTCAGTCAGCTAAGCAATAGTAATCTTACACAGACCATACATCACTAGGAATTACAACCTCAAACAAATTCAAATCTGTCCATAGCATTTTCCAAATAGTAAACCACCTTTTCAGGTTTCTCTTGCACATCGTGGTGGAAATGATGAAATGGTCCCCATTACCGAATCACTATTTGACCCGGTTTCTTTCCTGTATTTGAAGCATTTTTTTTTTAAGTGGTAATCTTTCACCTCTATTTAAGTCAGTCCAAACTCATGTTATTTCATCTAAATCCTTAGTGTAAGCTATTAAGGTGATTAAATCCAGTTTCATTTCATTATTTATCAGATCAGTTTTGTAATTTCTCCTCCGTCACATTCTTCTTTTTACCGACGTCTGCCTCGCACTCAACCATTTCTTCAAGTTTGTAATGTGCCTCATTTGCACAACCTGCTGCTTTGATCAAATCTCTCATTTCATCAACATTGCATGTCAATCTATTCAAGTCAACTGTTCCTTGGCAAATTTCCCCAAATTCAATTTAAGAGGCAAAAGTTAACTCTCTCCTTAGGAGGTTCTTCAATAGCAGCAGAAACAAGCTGATCAATTGGAACTAGAGAGACATCTGCATTATCTCAGCTAATACTTGGCAATGCATCATTGGAATCTCAGTTGGGTCACTACCTATTATACTCACAGCTGCAGACAGTCGATCCTTGTGCTTGCATACCCACACTATCCTCCTGCTGCACCTGTTTCTGGGACTACAGCAGCGCTATGTCCCTGTCTTCTGACTCCATGTCAGACAGTATCCAGCCAATGACAGTGCAACTGTGGTGACGTCTCACCATAGCCCCCCCAGCCGACTAACCGATCACAGCGCAACTTTTCTGTGAATGAGGAAAATAGTTGCAAAATCTCAAATTCACAATAAATAAAACAAACCTCGTCTTCTCAACTTAAGTATGAGGACTATCAAAAAGATAGGATAAGACATCTCAAACAATAGAAACAAGAACGCCACCTTTGTGGCACTGGTAAAACAACGGACACTAAACAGACTCCCGTCCAGCAGCAGTCCTCCCTAGATTGATTCTCCTACTCCTGGGCACTTGGGAGCAGACAACATATAGTAGACAATTTCCCTATAAAGTAAATCTTGCTAATGAAGCATACCCTTTTGATGTACATACAGCACCTCACAAAATACACTGTCAGATAACAAAAACCTTGATGCAAGCCAAGAGCTCCAGAAGCTCCGGTTTGATCAAAAGGCTGCACTGGTGGAGTTCCCACCAGGGCAGTAGGTGTGGGTTTTGGAGCCTGTGGCACCCTGGGTCCTCCAGGACAAAGTGAGTGGACCCTACCTTTCCCTTGATAGAAAAGGGGAAGCCACCTATATGGTGGACCTTGGCACTCCCAGGAACCCCAAGAGGATCATCCATGTGAACCGCCTTAAACTCTATCATGACTGGGCTGAATGGACCATGCGGATGGTCCGAGATGAGGGTCAGTAAGTTAAGAGTGAACCTCTCCCTGACCTCCTCCCACAACCTTAAAGGCCCAGTAGAAGGAGTTGTCTTTTCAGACACCCTCCCTGCCCAACAGCAAACTGACTGCAGCAAGTCCTGCACCAGTATGCTGTGCTCTTCTCATTGTCCCTTGAAAAGACAAGTTGGTGTACATATGTGGACTCTGGGGACATCCTACCCATAAAAAAAATAAGTTACAGGCAGTTTAAGTCAAAGAGAACATCAGGGCTGAAGTCAGAAAGATGCTGGAATCAGGAGTATTTTAACCCTCAGAGCCCCTGGGCCAGCCCAGTTGTGTTCGTCCCAAAACCTCATCCGAGGGGAGGGGGGTGACCAAAGTGGAGGTTGTGTGGACTATAGGGGCATCAATGCAGTAACCAAGACAGATGCATATCCAATTCCTGGAGCTGATCAATTGGTTGACAGGTTGGGGGCAGCCAAGCTTTTCAGAACTTTTGATTTAACATCAGGTTACTAGCAGATTGGCCTGTCCCCAAGAGCAAAAGAGAAGTCTGCATTCACAACCCCAGATGTGCATTATCGGTTCCCTGTGATGCAATTTGACTTAAAAAATGCCACAGCCATTTTCCAAAGGTTAGTGAACAAAGCCCTGACAGGATTGGAGTTTTTTATTGCAGCATATCTGTATATTGCAGTCTATAGCTCCACTTGGCAGGATCGCCAGATTCACCTGGGCAAGGTACTAGAAGCTCTGCAGAAAGCAGGCCTCACTATCAAGATAAGCAAGTACCAGATAGGGAAGGGCTCAGTTGTATACTTGGGCCACCTTATAGGTGGAGGGCAAATTCAACCTTTACAACCCAAGATCCAGACTATTCCGGAATGGGTGGCTCCAACAACCCAGGCTCAAATCAGGGTATTCCTTGGCTTGATTGGGTACTACGAGAGGTTTGTGAAGGGATATGGCACTATTGTGACACCCCCAGAGTTAACCTCAAAGAAACAACCCAAGAAATTGAACAGAACAGTGAGCTGTCAAAAGGCTTTTGACACTGAAAGAAGTAATGTGCTCAGTCCCCATTCTGAAAGCGCCAGACTATACCAAGCAATTTATTGCTCAGACAGATGCTTCCGAGCATGGGATAGGGGCAGTTCTATCCCAGACCAATGATGATGGCCAGGGCCAGACTGTTGCTTTTATATTAGCAGGTAGTTACTCCCAGGAGAAGAGCATTGGAGTGCCATTGAGAGAGAAACCTTTGCTGTGATTTGGTTCCTGAAGTGGAGACCAAACCTGTTTGGTACGCACTTCCTAGTTCAAACCGACCCCAGGCTTCTCAGATGGCTGAAAAAAATCACTGTTGAGGTCGTCCATCTCCCTACAGGGAATGGACTTTAAGTGGCAGAACCTGGAAAGGTCATCTGCCTTGGCATTGCTTCTCAGGTCTGTGTTCCACTGAAGACAATGAAGACTCTCTTGGGAAAGGTTAGTCTCATTCTAGTTTGTTTTTGTTGGGGGGGGGGTGCATAGGGAAGTGCCTGTTTGTGTCATGGTCAACCTCACTTTTTGTTCACCAATACTGATGTTTTTGACAGGAGGCCTGCTAACCAGGTCCCAGTGCCAATGCGCTTTTCCCAAACAAGATAAACTAAAAGTTGGCACACACTGTAGCATCCTTGTGAGTTACCAGTAAATTGTACCATCTGGTACCCAGGGCAGGGGTACCACAGAGGGTCCATAAGGACTTCAGCATGTCTTTTGCCACTTTAAAGGACCCCCACACAACTTGCATGCAGAATGCCATTGCAGGCTGTGTGACATGGAGCAAACCATGGTGAAAACACGACATGGCGCACACCCCTGTGTGCCATGCCCAAGTTACTGTCTATTATATATATGTTACCCCTACAGCAGGCCTTACAGCCCTGAGGCAGGGTGCATTATGTCCTATTTGAGGGCATATCTGCATGTGCAGATATGCCCCTCTTAGGTCTAGTCCAGACTACTTGATATTACAAGTGAACTGGGAAGTCATGTTAAGATGCATACTGGGCACTGGTCAAGTTATCCAGCTACATAATAGCTTCACTGAAACCTAAGGTGTTTGGTATCAAACAACAAGTTACTTAACTTCGGTAAAGATTTATCTGTAAGAGACATGTTAGTTGTAGATTCCTTACCTTAGAATTTCCCCCAGGCGTCAGTCTCGATCCAGAGATTTTTCTTTAGCAGTACCCCTGAGCGTCGGTAGGTGGCGTCTGTCAACTCCGGGTTAGTCGCCGTGGCCACCGGAATGATGTCGCGGTGCCTACTTAGACGCCCCTGCGCGCTGATGTCCATTCCGACATGACTTTCCACAACAGAAGCGCAGAACCATGCAAGACACAGACCACTGGTTCACCACAACGAGGGCCCTGTTAGGGAGTCCCTATCCCTAGAAATCAGTTCGCAGAGCGGGGAGGATGAAAGGGGTGGTAAGGAATCTACAACTAACATGTCTCTTACAGATACATCGTTACCGAAGCTAAGTAACTTGTTCATCTGAAAGAGACAGTTGTAGAGTCCTTACCTTAGAATAGATACCCCAGCAATACCAACCCCGGAAGAGGGTCTGCAAAACAAGTTCAGACAAGAAAATCCTGAAGCACCGAACGGGCAAAATAGCAGTCCCTACGGACTTGGCTGTCCAGGCAGTAAAGTCTGGTAAATGTGTGCAGAGATGTCCACGTTGCCGCTTGGTAGATATCAGGGAGTGGGACTCCACGTGCCAATGCAGTGGTTGCTGCTGTAGCCCTAGTGGAATGAGCACGCAACCCCACGGGAGGATCCTTCTTCGCTAAAGCATAGCAGATCTTAATGCAAAGGACAACCCATCGAGAGGTGGTACGTTTTTGAACAGCCCGGCCTTTCTTGGCACCTACATATCCAATAAAGATTTGATCATCCACCCGGAAGTCTTTGCTGCGGTCAAGGTAGAATGACAGCGCACGTTTAGGGTCCAGACGGTGGAGTCTGTACTCCTCCTTGGAAGGGTGCGGAGGTGGAAAAAAGGTGGGCAAAGTGATAGATTGTCCTACATGAAATGGTATAAAAGATGGTGGAAATAGATGAGTAATGCCCTTAAAGAATAAATAGGAGACTTGAATAAGGATGGCTGATCTGGCAGCCGAAGAAAAGCAGAGATAGCAGCAAGATTGCTCTGGGCACTCTCAAAGGCTGAGCCCTGTTGGGCTAAAGAAAGTATATACAAAAGGACCTCCGAAAGAGGGGCAGAAAGGGGATCCACAGCCTTTGCTGTGCACCATGCCACAAACTTATTCCATCTACATGCGTATACCGATTTAGAGTAGGGACGCCTGGCTGCCAAGATGACATTACAGACTTCGGGCGGAAGGTCGAAAGC
This sequence comes from Calotriton arnoldi, assembly GCA_963921515.1. Classification (NCBI taxonomy): domain Eukaryota; kingdom Metazoa; phylum Chordata; class Amphibia; order Caudata; family Salamandridae; genus Calotriton; species Calotriton arnoldi. Next base: position 113,303 of record CAWUFW010011699.1, read on the forward strand.
TGTCAACTGTCGCCGCTCAAACTCCACGCAAGGAGGTGGAGACTGGACAGGTTCGGGTGAAGAACCGTCCCCTGCTGCGACAGAAGATCCTCCCAAAGGGGCAGTCTGATCAGAGATCGATGGTCATGCTCAGGAGCTTGGGGTACCAGACTCCTCGTGCCCAGTCCGGAGCCATAAGATTAACTTGTGCCCGGTCGCACTTAATCTTGAGCACTCGGCCAGAAGTGGTACAGGCAGAAAGGTGTACAGGAGGCCGCAGTTCCACTCGCGACGAAAAGCGTTGCTGAGCGAGTGCCGCCTTGGAAACCCCAACGCGCAATACTGCTGACATTGGGCGTTCTCTTCGGTGGCGAGCAGATCTAACCAAGGCTCTCCCTAGCGCTGAAAGAGAACTTGCACCACCTCTGAGTGAAGACGCCATTCGTGATCGACCAAGCACCGACTGCAGAGTTCATCCGCCCTGGCATTCATAGAACCCGCCAGGTGTTGAACCACCAGGGCCCATGCCCGGATGTTCCAGCCATGTCCAGAGGCGAAGAGCCTCCTGACAAAGGATCCACGACCCCACCCAGTTTGTTGAAGTACCACATGGCGGTGGAGTCTGAACACCTGCGCCACTTTCCCTTTGAGAGAGAGGGAAGGAATGCCTTCAGTGCCAGTCAGAATGCCAGGAGTTCCAGCAGGTTGATATGGAGTCCGGACTCCACCGGAGACCAGACTCCTCTGATCTCCGCCTCTCCCAGATGGCCGCCGCATCCCAGGAGTGACGCATCCATCACCACTGTTAGATGTGGTTGGGGAAGGGTGAGGGATCGGCCTCAGACTAAAGCTTGGATCGTTAACCACCACTGCAGTTGTTGTGCAGCTCCCTCAGATCTGAACGTAGTCAGAAAGATTCCCCTAATGCTGCGCCCACTGGAACTTCAGGTCCTACTGCCTGCAGAGCCCACAAATGCCATCTGGTGTGATCCACCAGCAGGATGCAGGAGGCCATGAGGCCCAGCGGCCTCAGTCACTCACCGAAATCCAGGATAGAGGCTGAAACATCAGTATCATAGCCCGAATATCCAGGACACGCTGCTCGGGAGGATAGGCCCGAAACTGCACTGTGTCTAGAACAGCTTAGATGAAAGGGAGTCTGACAGGGAGTCAGGTGTGACTTCGGCACATTTATAGTGATCCCCAGCGAATGCAGGAGGTCCGCCCTAGTCTGGAGGTGGGAGACAGCCTTGGGCGAGCCCACCTTCAACAGCCAGTCATCGAGATAGGGGAAGACTGGAACCCCTGATCTGCACAGATGAGCTGCGACCATCACCTTTGTGAACACTTGAGGGGCACTGGTAAGGCCAAAGGGGAGCACAGTGAACTGAAAGTGCTTGTGGCCCACCGCGAACCGTAGATAGCGTCTGTGGGCTGGCAAGACGCGAATATGGAAATAAGCGTCCTGCAAGTCAACGCCACCATCCAGTCTCCAGGGTCGAGGGCAGACAGGACCTGAGCCAACTTTACCATCTTGAACTTCTCCTTCCGGAGGAAGCAGTTGAGGGCCCCGAGGTCTAGAATAGGACGCAGGCCTTTGTCCTTCTTGGGCACCAGAAAGTAGCTGGAACAGCATCCATGACCTACTTCTGGCGCAGGCACTCTATAGCTCCCTTGGCCAAGAGATCTGAGACTTCCTGGCGGAGAATCCTGCCTCCAACTGGCTGTTAAAGGGTCTGAAACGTCAGACTAGGAAGGTGTGGAGGCTGCGGCGGAGGGGGTGGGAGTAAACTGGCCCACCCACTATCTCCCAGACCCGCAAGTTCGCTGGGTCCCACGTCCGCAGCCACGCAGAGTCTGGGCAGCTTGTGTGAACCAGTGGCTAGACTGGGCCGAACGTGGCTTCTGTAGCCACGAAAGGGACGAAAAGACTGGAGTGTGCGAGAAGGCACAGTGAGGCCCAAAGATCTGGCTGTAGCTCTAGAATCTACAGAGTCTGCTTGGTCACCAAAAAGACAATAGCCATCAAAGGGCATGTCCATCAAGGTTGACTGGACATCACCTGAAAAGCCAGATGTCCTCAACCAGGCATAGCGGCTAAGGGCTATCGACGTGGCAATCGTTCTACCCAGTGAATCAGTGGCATCCAGTCCACATCTAATGATGAATTTGGCTGCTTCTCTCCCATCCGCCACTGCCTGGGAGAGAACGGCCCGGGCCTCCTCTGGGTACTGAAGCAGCACCTGCGTGACTGTATCCCAGATGGTATGGGAGTAGCGGCCCAAGAGGCACGCAGTATTCACCGACCGCAGTGCCAAGCTGGAGGAAAAGAATATACGCTTCCCAAGATGGTCCAGCTTCTTGGATTCCCTATGTGGAGGGGCAGAAGGGACTGCACCTTTTAAAGAAGAGTCTTGGACCAACAAGCTCTCAGTTGAAGGGTGTTGGGTCAAGAACACTGGGTCGCCCAGGGCAGGGCGGGGGTAGCGGGCAATTGTCTTCTCCCAGGAGCCCCTATGCTGGGCTTGGACCAAGTGCCCAGGAGGACATCAATGAGGGCCTCATAGAACGGCAATAGGGATTCAGAAGAGGATGCCGAAGGCTGAAGCACCTCCGTCAGGTTAGTCCTGACTTCCACCGAAGGGAGCTCAAGACCTCGGCCGCCCTTACTACCACAGCATAGGATGCTCCCTCCTCCATAGCCACGGTAGGGGAAAAAAGCAAGCCCAGGTGCTCTTGCCAGTCTGGTTCTTCTAGCTGGTCAGTTAAAGGGTCTAGCAACCCCTCCCAGTCCTCATCACCACCCTGTGGTCGGTAGGGAACACCAGGGATGAACAGGGGAGTAAAAGTACCCTCCGGCGTCGGTTCCGATGTCGGCTGATATCGGTCTGGCTCCAACTCTGGGATGAGTATGTGGACAGCGTTGGCCAAGGGCACGGTCGACGCCGGGGGCACGGTCGACGCCGGGGGCGTGGTCGGGATCGGCACCGTGGAAGAGAGTAAGATCGACCAGCGTCGATCCAGATCTGGATCCGCGGGGGCCCGCAGGCATCGAGACCCAGGACACCCAACCCACTCCACGGGGCCCAAAGGCACGCCGGCAGAATCGGCCTGCCCAAAGACGAGGTGTAAGGCCTCGTAAAATTGTTGAAGTTGAGCAGGGGACGCCGGAAAGGGTGGGAGGCGAAGAGTCGTCCCTGGAACAGGCAACCGAGACGGAGCCTTCGAGCGACGACGCTCTGAGTGCCGCGTCGCGTTAGCCAACCAACGGGGAGAAGGTGAAGAGCACTTGTGCTTCTTCGCCTTCTTGTGTTTGGACTTACCTGATGACTTGGAGTGCGACGAGGAGTGGGGCTCCGCAAACGGCCTCGAGACCTTCCTCTCAAGAGACCGGGAGTGACGTGGAGCCGACTGCGGGGCCTCCAGCAACTTTCTGGACCGCTCCCACAAAGTCTGCGGGTTCATGGCCCGGCAGTCGGAGCACGACTTCGAGTCATGGTCGTGCTCCAGACAGGCACACGAGGTGCAGGTCCATCACAGACATCTTGTGACAGGTGCCGCGGGGCTTGAAGCCGGTCCGACACTGGGACAAGTTTGACCCGCCCCCCCCAGGGGTGAGAGCCCATGCTCTCAGGGGGTCAGGAACAATGCCTGCTCTGTCAAGAGGTGTGATCACCTCCTGCAAGCAGATGGCTAGTGGATCTGCAAATCAAGGCCAGAAGCTTCAAAGCCTCTGCTGCCTTTGATGTGCGACCCCAGCTTCCTCCAGACCTTGAGAACGCCACCGCCTGCCCCAAGGCCCATTTGGCACCAGGACAGGTGGGAAATCAGCTGTGCAGTAGGCGTGTTGCACACAGGAAGGAAACAGTCAGAACACCGCAGCCTCAGCCACACGCGTTGCAACAACGCAAGCGTAACCATACTTGCCTTAGCCACGCATATGCGTGGTTACGGCAGTGTACGGTCTAGCTGCTGGATGGAAGCAGGAAGACAGTCAGTAAGAGCACCAGAGGACGGGGTGAGGTAAGTGGGACTGGGCTAGTTTTTAGGGCTGGGGGAGGGTCGGGGTAGTTTTTTTTAATTAGGTGTTAGGCCGAAAGTGGTTGGAGTAGTTTTAAGGACCACGCAGGGTGGGATGGGTCGGGGTAGTGTAGGTTAAGGGATAGGGACAGCACAGGGGAGTGGGGGTTCAGGATAGTGTATGTTGAGAGGCAGGGTTTTATGCCTCCAGGCAATGGGATGGGACTGGGTGGTCTGATTAGTTTTTAGGGCTTAGGGGAGGAAGAGTTAGTTTTTCCAGGCTCAGGGTAGTTTAATTAGGGGTTAGGGTTTTAGGCCCAAGGGCAGTGGTTGGGGTGGGAGGGGGGTCAGGGTGGTGTATGTTAAGGGTTAGGGACAGCGTGGAGCGGTGGGAGGGGGGGTCCGGTTAGTGTATGTTAAGGGTTGAGGACAGCGTGGAAGGGGTCGGGGAAGTGTGTTGAGGGGCAGGGTTTTAGGGCTCAGGGAGGGGAATGGGTAGTTTTCAGGGAAGGTTTTGGGCCTCTGGATGGGGGGGCAGACAGGGGTTTGTAGCTTAGGGCGGGGGTCGTAGTAGAGACCTTAGCCAAGCATACCCCTTTACCATTCATGCATTTACTATGAAATTGTGTGGTAAAGGAATGCGTAGTTAAAACGCATTTGCGGTTCGGGCTATGTGGTAGAGGCTCACATGGTACAGGCTCACATGGTAGAGGCATGCATGGCTAAACCACGTGAGCCTCTATCATACAACCCACCCAGGCTAGTCACACCACTAAGGTGGGCTACCTGATGTGCTCCATAAAGGAAGGGTTCCCACCATATTGTTTTGGTGGAACTAGAAACTCCGAGACAGGAAGTGGTCATATAGGGGGTGCAGTGACCAAGGGTAAGTCACTCCCCTTAATGCACCTAAATCTAGTATTTAGGTGAGCACCTGGCACCAGAGAATCAGAATCGACTGACTCAAGAAGGACAAAAGAGCCAAGGCAGCAAGCATTGGGGACCTGCGACTGACTTGGTCAACCCTGCCAGCCTGTCTGCTGCTCCCGATAATTGCGATGACTCGTCCTGCCACTGCGCGACATCCAAAAGCCTGGGAGGCCTGCCAGCCCTTCAAAAAACAGCCAGCATCTCTTGTGGTGTAGCTGAGCTACTTCCTTGCAGGTAACGTAACGCAAGCTCCGGTTTACCGAACTGCTGACCACTGGACTCTCCAACGCAGAAGCCATCCTGGGGGTGTCCTGTGCTCCCACAGGTCCGCCCCGTCTCCCCAGCGAGGGACGAGATGCTAGACCCTCCAGTACCAATACCAGAGGTACCAGACTCCTTGCAGCAGCCAAGACTTGTCGGTAGTCCAATCTGGACACCAACTATACAAAGACCAACCACCTGACTAGGGTGGTCAGCCCCGCAGAGGCCAGCACTAAGTGGCCAGCCATCCTGATCTGTCCCAACCTCCAGGTCGACCACCGAAGTAAGTCTCTGACCACTGTGACCAGACACTTAAAAGCACCTCTGCACCAGAGCACCACAGCCTGAGTCCAAGTCAATTGATGGTGCCCACGGGGTCCTGAGACCCTTAAGTGCTGAGCCCCCCTTTCGGTTTAGCTGGACTGGTCCCCCAGTCCCTGCCTGCAGCCTCTTTTGCATGAGAGACAACCACGAGAGGCTCCTGCCGAACAAAGCAACACTGCACACAAACCCCCAGCCCGAGTACAGGTGAACAGACTGTGTCCCCGGGACACAGAACAGAGATCCGAGCACTCATTCGGGTTCAACCGGATTGGTCCCCAGTCCCAACTTGCAGCATCTTTCTTACAGGTACTTTTCCCATTGACTTAAACTGGAACCAGAAACTGAAAAGCACCTCTGCACCCAGTACGGCCCAGAGCCGACCTGGGTGACATTGGTGCTGCCTTGGACCTCGGCCCCTACTTAACCTAGGTCCAGAAGAACAGTCCTGTAAGTCGTTGACAAGTGGCCGCATGCAGTATATGTTTTCTCCCGTAGGTTAACATTACCGCGAACACAGTATTGTCCATTTAAATGCTAAAAACCCATCTTAAAAATTACTTCCCTGATCACGAAGATTTTGGTGCCTAAATGGATATTAAAATCTGTTATTTTTTTTATAAATTAGTGTCCGATTTCTTGGAGTGTGTCCCATTTATTGACTGTACAGCAAATGCTCAACACTCCCCTCTGTTAAGCCTAAAGCTGCTCACCCACACTACCACTAATAGAGTACTTTGGGATTGTTAAAGCAAGCCCTTGTAAACCAATAAGGGTTGCCTGGAGACTATGCAGTGTACTTCATTTTAGTGCACTTTGTAGACCCCGCATCCTACAATATCCCACTGCATGAATTATTCAGCATTCGCTATGTTAATCTCATTCAGAGATGCTAGAACAATACTAGATACATGAACGTGTCATATGAATGCATAGCCACAGTAAACCAATGGAAGGACCTTGGTAAATGTTTCAAGTTGTGACGAAGTTCAGAGAGCAGAACAATATTAACAGTGGAAAAACTATTTCCACTTACTGCTATGGCGGTCATGCCATGACCGAGGCATTATCATTATATTGATAAATCTTAGTAGTGCTACATGAGCTTGTAGGTTTAGTGCAACCAGTTTGATCTTGAAAGCTCCAAGTAGTAGCACTGCTGTTTAAAACTTAAGAATCTGTCTAGCTCTACAGTTGAATGAATTGGTTATTTCTATTACTTTGGAATTTTCCACCCCACCCCTTACATGTACATTTTCAGTGATACAACGGATTGCAATTAAGAGGGAGGAAAGAAAAGGTTAGCGTATAGGTGTGCAATACCATAACCTGTTTTTCTTTTTTTTATAACTGCTTCTATTACACAAAGTTACTTAGCAAATTTTTAGGAATATGAAAATCCACCAATTAGCAGGCACTTTTCTAGTTTATTTTGGGCGGGTCAGGCCACCCTGGGAGGAAAATACATACAAGGAACACCAAAAATGACTGAATATTTGTGAACTAGCCACCAATGAAAATGATGAAGCAAAGGAATATAACAAAAATGGAGCAAACACAGGAAGAATAAAAAACAAAAGTAAAACACCCTGGCATTAAGCAAGCTAATAGATGTGATTTTGCATGGTGTAAAGCCGATGACCATAATGAAAATAAATCATGGATTGATGTTGACAAGCACAGCATCAAAAGTTGAAATGTGACCAACCTACCTCAGAGGGTATATATGTACTACTTGGAGCGGTGTAACCTGCATGTTCTACTCAAACCCCAGTGAGGGCAAAATGGGCCAATGGGTCCACTGCAATGATCTGCGCATCTCCGATTCAGTTCCCAGCAAGTCAACTGTATCTCAGCAGTGGAGACTGAACTCTGCATACCACAATTTCCATTTCTATTCCCTCACTCTACCTCCATGCCCCATCCATACTCTGTAGCCTACAATCTAATCTAAAGAGCATTTTGCTCAAATCTGTCATGGCTACACAAGTTGAATCAGACATCTGTTTTTTATTGTATTCATGGCCCAAGTAATGGCAGGTCTAAGAATGCTAGGTTTATGGTGAAGGAGGCCAAGGCTATAGGTCAGAAAAGTGAAGGAAGACTGAAGGAGGAAGGAAGAATTGGAAAGTTTGAAAGGGAAAGAGCAGAGAGCCACAAGCGGAGGAAGATCACTGGAGATGAGAAGGCACATAGTAATAGTAAGACATGCCAGGACAGAAGTGATAGCGAGAATTGAGATACTGGAACGAGATTAGACTAGAAAGACAGGCAGCCTGCGGGGTGATGGAATTAAAACAGCCAGTTTAGAGTAAAAGGCACATTCAAACTTCAAATCTACTTAACCTCAAAGCAATATTTATAAACCAGCCTTTGACTACATCTGGATTGTGTGGCTAAGCTTTTATTTATTTTTTTAAACAGATACAGTATGATCCAATAGTTAACATTTTTCATGCTGAAAAGATTTAAGCTACACAAAAAAAATAGCCAGCGTTTAAAACAGAATGTTAGAAAAACATTGCCTTTTTTAATAAAACCTTTACAGCAGAAAGGTAACATTAAAGTTTCAAAGAAGCCACCACAAAGCTGGCAGCAATTGATGAGCTCATTTAAATTGTGGAAATGTAAAACTCCATAATCCTTTCTGTAGACCATGAAATACATTAAAATTCTAAGATTTAATCCATGGTAAAGGACTTTTAAAACGCACATAAAATCCAAGTAAAATAAACGCTCGGCATATATACAGACGTAACTTTGACCAGAGTCAAATTTGAGATGGTGACCTCCCACATGACTGTCAAATTGTGCAATATTTCAATATGAAACAATTAATCGTCCAGCACGTAGTTTGGATTAACTACCAAGTAGGGGTCGCTTTCTGTTATTTCCATCTCCTCCGTATCACCTTTAAATCCACTTTGAGTGAGCTCAATCAGAATGTGATCCTGGAACAAAGAAAATAACTCATTTAAAATATTTCAAGCGAAGATTAAACATTCCTCATCACAAAAGGCCTGATCCCTTCTAAATTAAGAAAATTCATACTACTTTTCTGGAGAAATACATTGTGGGGTACGCCTTCTGGTAGACTTCAATTGAAAATTAATATTTGGTGCTCAGGTTTCACTGGGACAAAATTATAGGACCTTATTTTATAAAGTGTTATTTGCTCTTTGGCACTTTAGAAATTCTCATTTAGTTTATTACAACCAGTCTAACTCCTCAAATGGGACTTGGAAACAACATTTAGCAAGAGAAAGGTTGCTCAGAATATACTGGCAGGCACGTCTGGTGTGACATTGCAAACATGGACACTTGGTGGTTTTTATGAAGGCTTGGGTCATACAAAACCATAACACTACTCCAGTAGGAGCGCACTAAATACCAGCTTCAACATTTGAGAAACTTGATCACCAACAGTCTACTTCCCATTCATAGATCTTTATTCAAAGTAGACAAGGTATGTGTCATCTAAATTGGCACATTGACAATTCAGGTAATATTGCATTTTGCAATTCTGCCACACAAAAGGAGCCAAAGGCAAAAATTACTTTGTAAAACGGTATCGCCATTTAGTTGAGTCTATAAAGCCTTTTGAATGCAAGGGTATCAAATAAACCTATCTACTATTGCACTACTATAAACAGTTTAATTAGATTTGGTTATTAAATTTCTTTCGCACTCTACGCCGATGCGGCATGGAAACATTTTGGGAGGGAGCACACAACCACATGGGACAGGTGGAGACTGACGGCCTAACTTATGTGTTGGCGGTATGTATACTCCATTGCAAAGGCGACAGAGTAAGCATACCACCGACAAAGGTCTGCCTGTCCGATTTAAATGCAGACAGACCATAGGCTTTGATATGGTGGTGACTACTGTCACCGCCATAGTCAAACCTCCGACATCCCGACTGAGGAAGGGCCATTTGAGAAATGGCTATATATGTCTGCCGACCGAATTAGGATGGGCTGACAGCCACTTATTTGATTGTCCGAAACAGAGGGACCATAAAATGGTAATGAACCCCTGGTCATGGGAGAGGACTCCATTGGTGCGGGGAGCATTACATCATTTTTTATTTTCGAAAATGAAGCCATGTTTTGGAAGAAAAAATTTAAAATAAACAGTTTGGTGCAGGGCTGCGTCAGCATGACGCAGTCCTGCACCAAACAGAGAAATGCATTGGCAGGAACTGTGATGGCGGTTCCTGTTAATACATGAAAAATAAATGCGCGTTTGGCAGTCTTTTATAAATGTGGCGAGTGGTCCCTCCACGTTGGACCTGGCCGATTTTGCAGGGTTATCCCCAAACTTTGCCTTCCTCTGCCTATTTTTCCGACCCTTTTTGTTGGTTTTAAGACTCTGGGCACTTAACCACTGCTACTCAGGGCTTATGTGCATGTGTCCTCATGGCATGATTGGCTTACACCCGTTTGCCATATTTGATTTATTTGTAAGTCCCTTGAAAAGTGGTATACCATATACCCAGGGCCTGTAAATTAAATGTAGGCTATCCTGTTTTAGGTTTAAACCTATAATAACTGATAAAACCCCACCGAAAGGGAAATAGCCCTCAATGTAAACAAACACTGATAAACACCTGCACAAACACAAACTAAATGCCATTCAAAGAAAGGAAAAGGAGTGAAAGTCATTTTTATTTATTTGTGAATGGGCCAATACAATGTAACTTTGTTATGCAAGGAGGCAGCAAAAAAGAGGGGTAACAATATTCTGCTTGAGTTGTTGTTTAGGGATATCATTAAAATGTTTCTACTTCGGTTTGCGTTTTTTCAGTTTTGTGGTCTTTGGTCTAAAGATGCAGGGTTTAGAAGCATGTGTTGGGTCTTATTTAATTATTCTATAAACTGTAGAATTAGGAAATATTAAAATCATACTTGATATTTTGGCTAAGTTTGATTCTTTCTTTCCCAATAGGTACCATCACATTTACCCACAGAGAGATTAGGTAAAAACCTTTTGCTACATCAGCCCCCTTTTCTAGCAAGTCCGTATTGATAGGTGAATTGCCAAACACCATAGGATGCTGCAAAAAGTTCTTACCAAGCTCAAAGCTTGAAGTGATATTGTTTGTATTTGCAGTGACTCAGCTACGTATATAAAAAAGTTGTGATTATGTCAAAAAAGAAAAAAAAAATACCTGAACTGAACTGAAGAGTTCCTTGCCACTTGCTAGACTATGTTGAAAGCATCTTTACAATCTCAGAGTTAATAAAGAAAGCTATTGACTTTGTAGTCCATTCTGGTGCAGTGTTTAGTTATGCGCGTAACTAAAATAAAAATAGTTCTAATTTTGTGCGGCAAAGAAAGTCATCCCAAGTATGTCATTTAGCCGGTGGTTCTTAGTCCTAGAGGCCGTGAATGCTAGATTATCCATGTGGCGACCGTTTACAGAATGTGCTTAGTGATCATGCCTAAGGTAAGAAATGTGAGGATCTTCAGTCACATATTGATAGTGATGTGAAAAAACACTACTGCATGCTTAGATTTTTACAGGAAAACGACTGCTGTAGTGGACATAATCAAAAAACTAGAGTCTGAAAACACCCTTGTTTACCAAGTGTTCAGCATAATTGGTGTAGATGTGAAACATCTCCTTGAGAGTAGTCTGGGCGACACTTCGGCACCTCAACATGTTCCATGTTAGAAAGCTTGCCACTTGTTTAGCAAAGAAATGTTGAGGAGCAATTCAGGAATTTTTTTTTTTTTACAATGCATGAGAAATGGCTTTCAATGATGCATAGAAATGTCCATTCATCAACCATGGCATTTCAAGTCTGTGACGCCTTAGGGTGGTACTCTGCACAAGTTGTGTATCCCTTCCGTAAAGGGGAATTTTCTCTGGACTTTGAAAAGTACTGCTGAATTTTTTTAAATTGTTGACCGCTTCAATAACTGCAGGCATATGCTCCCAGTTCAACGCGTATGTTGCAGAACCTGTCCCAGAGAATTGCAATTTTCAGGTGCACCAGTATTGGCATGGAAAGCTATGTCAGTGACCAGAGTTAGTAAACTGTGTACTGGTTGTTTTGCTGTTGCCCATCTCAATTACCAATGTTGAGGGCCTTTTCACGAATTACATGAAATGGAAAGCTAGTGTGTGTGAACAAAGACTCACTGAAGTAGTATTGTATGGTTTACTACAGTAAGTTATTTGCAAAAATGTATTTGGACCTCATACATTGTACGTACACTGTCTATATACCATACCATGCACTATCAGTGCAGAAAGCAAGCAATAACAAAAGTAAAACTTCCATAAACACCTGAAAAACACTTTAGGGTATATTTACAAGAAAAGTGACTGAGCCCAACGTTGGCCTTCTTGGCTAAACGCAGCGCTCCACCACTTTTGGAATGCAGGGCTGCACTATATTTACAATAAGGTGCAGGCCTGTGTTTCCCCCATGCGCTGGCGCCAATTAAAGCTGCCTAGTGCCAATGCAGGCACCCTTGCACCAAGGTGCCTGCGTTGTAGGAATGTTTTATGTGCAGGAGGGTGTCCCTTACTGCACCTAAACAATCTTAAATGGCAAGTTGTAACTTCTATGTGTGCTGCTTTGTGCAACTCGTCATTTTTAAAATGGATTGTTTATGTGCAGGAAGGGACACCTTGGCGTTCTGCGGTTCTATGTTTGCTGCACAATGCAGCACATAGAAACAGCAAAAACGAGAAGAAATAAAGCATTTCTCCTCGTTGCGCCATGTTAAGACCAGGTTTTTTTTTGGGCTTAATTTTGGCGCTGCCCCATATTTACGCCACCCTGGTAAATGTGGGGCAGCATCAAAAATCTGTGTGTTGCGGCGGAACGCCCACTGCAACACCCATTGCCCTCCCCTTTCACGCTAAGTATAGCGTGAAAGGGTGCTTTGTTTACAAAGCAGCGTTAAGCCACTAAGTGACCTAACACCGTCTTGTAAATAAGGCGAAGCCCTTATCGCCACAGGAATGTAAAAAAAAGTGACATTCCTGTGGCGGTAGGGGCTTGTAAATATGCCCCATTGCTTTTAATGGCACGAAAATGTGTAGCCACGGATAACCACTTTTTTTTTTTAAGGTATTGAAATCACTGGAAAACACAAAAAAAACCAGAATTTACTAAAAACAGAAACTGAAAACAGGAAAGCCTAATTGAATGCTACTAGTGGGCCTGCAGGACAGGACCTGCGTGCGCAGTTTACTGCCACTGTGACTTGGCATTTAAAAATAGTTGCCAAGCCTTAAACTCCCCTTTTATTACATATAGGTCAGCCCTAAGGTTGGTCCTAGGTAGCCCTATGGGCAGTGTGCTGTGCAAGTAAAAGGTTAAGACATGTGCCTTCATGTGTGGCATGTCCTGGTAGTGACAAACGACAGTTTCGTTTTTCACTACTGCAAGGCCTACTTCGCTCATAGGCTAGCATTGGGAATTCCCTTATATATTTTTTTAAGTGGCAATTCCTGATCAGGAAGGAGTGGCGTTGCTATGTTTGGTATGTTTAGAATAGTGGTAAAAAAATCCTGCTTACTGGATTCATTGGATTTTACATTACTACTTTAGAAATGCCACTTTTAGAAAGTTGGCAATTCTCTGTGCTTATGACTTCAATCTACATCTAGGCCTGGGTGATAGCTACACTTGGTGCATACTTTCCAGACAGCCAAAACACAGAAAGGGCTGGGTGTGCCAGGGTTACATCTGAATACGGACAGTCTTCCTGGGCTGGGAAAGGGGGAGGTTATTCACACTTTACATTTGAATAGGTGGTGTCCTGCCCTCACACAAAGGGCTGATTTATCCCCTACTGACACCTGGAGCCATAGTGGAGTTGAAAGGGATTGTGCACTTGAAAGCAGGGGCGGCTCCTCTGTTATGGCAGAGGAGCGTCGCCCCACTAGGTTGAAGCAGAGGTAAACACTTGAAAAATAAAATTATAATGAACCAATTTTATTTTCATGATATTTTTCTTCTTACCTGCGGCTGCCAGCGGCACTTCATAGGGCGGGGCCAAGCATCCGACAGCAGTGGGGAGGCAGGGTGATGGGCACTACTAAGTGTGCATGACTGTTTGGCCTGCCGGCTTAGGCTGGCCAAACAGTCATGCACACTTAGCGTATCTCCACCAGGCTGTTATACAGCCGGGTGGAGAAAAGCCACAGACTCCCAGGCACAGTCTGAGCGCCGAACCACGGTGCCCAGACCAATCCCAGCGCTGCTGTCATGCTGAGAATAGCATTCCCAGCATGAGAGCAGCATAAGGAATTGCCACATGGGTGCCTGCGCAGTGTGTTCAGCCCAGGACCGATCAGGAGCGGAGCAATGCAGCAGGTAAGTTCTCCATTTTTTTTGTTTTGTTTTTTAGTCTGTACCCAAATTCCCCCTACTCCCTGTCCCACTGCTTCGGATCCTGTGCAGCCGCCACTGCTTGAAAGGCTTCTTTGAAGTGACCCCTTGAACAAAGACATTTTTGGAGTAGAAGTACAGCGGCTCGGACCCCATGCTGAAAAAGCACTTTTGGATCTGGGACTGAACCTCTGTCTGAAGGACTGCAGCACTGCATTTCTGCTTGTTGCCTTGCTGTTCCACGACTCTGGAGTAACCAGATCCTGCGTGGGCATTGTAACCAGATACTACTGGCTCTACAATTTGCACATTGTGAGAGGACTGTTCTGCTGCCAAGAGAAACCGCCATTTTGCTAACAGTCCTATGTAGCAGGCCAGCACATAGGGCAGTTAGCAAAATGGCGGTTTCTCTTAGTTTGTACCCGCATCAAGTGTTCTCCAAGGGCCATCACAGGAGCCCTTCCACTTCCCCCCCTCTGCCGTGAGACTACCTCTTGGGAGTCCTGGAGCAGCAGGCTTCGTGGTCAACCACTCTTTGCTTGACAAAACCAGTGCGTGGCTGATAGCCTTGTGCTTGGAAACAGCATGTGCTGAGCCCGCTGGGAGTCGTGACTGCAAGCTCCTTATGTCCACCAACAGCATGTATCCAAGTGCTTTACTTTGCCTGCAGCAGCCGTTCTGCGAGAGCAAGCACTTCACGTTTTGGGAGCGCGCCTAATCACCAGCTGGTGTTATTGCAGGTTGAGCGCTAGGATCAGCTCATCGCTTTGAGTAAGTTTGCCCAGGCTCCACTTAGAGGCCCTCCTTACCCTGCTGCCGAGGTCCCTTGCCAATGAGCCCAAAATTTGGGGACTGTCAGCACTGCTATGCAAGTGAAAACGCCTCAGCGCAGCTCCTGTTGCAACACGGTTGACAGGACAACTCCAGTGCCTCTCGGCAAACAGCCGGTCCGAGGAGCCAGGGTGCGACACCAGTCCCCCCTGCATCCAAGTGGACTCTACAACGGCATCTCTTGCCCTAAGGTGGTATTGAATGTGCTGGGGACCCTGGGGTGATAACTCCCAGCACCCGCTACCTCCTGGAAGCAAGCTAGTCTCCCCTAAATGGGCCTCGCTAGGCGATTTTCTACAGCTGCACCGCACATTTGTGGGCAGCTGTTACTTAGCAATTTTAGATGCAGGGGAGCCAGCGAGGTCTCCCTGCTGAAATCTGAGGTGTGCGCCTCTCCTTGAGGACGCACAAAGGGGGCACTTAATGTGTTAAAGACTGGGTGAGACCTCGGAGGTTGTGACTGCCAATGGAAACTGTCCGTACTTGAAAACCCAAATCACTCGAGGACTAGAGTAAAATTGTAATACAACTAGTAGGTGCCCTGTGCCCTACAGGTGAGGTCTAATAACCATATAAAGTTTAATAGGAGCGCAGGGGCGCTGCACCCTATGTGTTAATGGTGTTATTTAGTGGTCATGAGCTTATGATATCTGGTGGTGTGCGCTTTCCTTCTAAACAAACTGCTGCATTTGTATGCCCAGATGTTATGTCTTTATGATTCTTGCATTGTTCAGGATAACAAGTATCTCAGGATTTGCATAGTACGCACAGTATTTATGATTCATGTCGTTTTGGTCAATGTTAAGTACCGTATACTATATATATTTTCATATAATCCTGTGGAGTCTCTTATGCTGTTTTCATTGTTTTTCTGTATGCGTGCTGTGCAAACCCTTTACACTGCCTCCGATGAGCTGTATTGCTCTGCACCAAGCTACCAGAGTCACCAGTGAGCACAGGTTATCTTTGGTGTGCAACTTACTTGCCCAGAGTAGTGTGATGGGTTCTGCCTGGCTTCGGTGCATACTCTAGCCAACCAGCAACCCCATTTTTAACACTCCACGAGGGGGGACGGAGTAACTTCCTCCATCCTCCTGGTGGAACAAGGGGCAATCCGCCCACATTAAATCAACCCCATAGTCATACAGAGTTAAATTTGTCATGTGTATCATCTAGTTGTCTCTACGTTTAAGCTTCGAGGCTATCAGAAGATCGGGATACTAGAAACAGTCATGAATTTGAATTACAAATCATGCTATTTACCACATAGTCACAAGATGAAAGTTGCCTAAAATAGTCTTGTAATCAGCTATATAAATTTGAGGTGCTTAAAACGATTTGAGAGGGTCACGACTACGATACAATTTGTCATTATCAGTGATTAGTTGATGTAATCTGCCTATTAGTTTGTTGTTCTATTGTGTATAGTTCTCCATGTTCAGACAGTTGGTCAAGCAGATGATCAGGTAGGCAATTACACAAACTGTTGGCTCATGTCAAAGGACAGGCAATGGCAGTGCATTGCATGCTAGGACAAGTAAAGGTAATTCACAAGAGGTCTCATGCCGATTTATGGAAAACATTATTGCATTTCATACTAGTGAGCCTTATTCCAAGTGGGACGCCAGGTCTGATTAACAAATCTATTACTTATTAACAGAGTACAAGGTCTGTCGCCCGATGTAATTGCCTTGAACTGGTTAGTACCAGACTATGCTGAATCGTAACAGTTCAGTCACATTTGAAGCTGCTCCTTTATGCAATCACAGGATAACGTGCGTTTAGTTTTGAAATTATCTTTTATTCACTCTACGGATTTGTTGTTAGAACTGCTGTAGCATGTGTGCTGCACAATCTAAGGAACACAAACCTCTGCACCATAGTTCATCCTTAACTATAGGGAACAGGGTAGGTCACAAGGAGCAAGCTTCTTCTAAACACCTTATCTAAGGAATGTTCATCCTCTTCAATGACAGGTTGCCTATCTGCAAGGAAGTGCAAAAGCTTAGCATCTTGAACAGAGAAAGTGGTACAACTATACTCTTTCAATTCAGGATGTTAAGCTCTGCCAATATAGATTGCTGTGTTCTTATCGGAGTATCTTTTGAGCTTTAGTTGTAGGAAAAATGGACCCTTGAAGCTGATCACTTAAGAGCAATGTAAAAGATTCGGAAAGTAGATACTCTTATGTAAATAAGCCACTGAAGCGATATTAAGGCTGGGAAGATAGTCATGAATTTCCCTGTAGGTACTGCCTCACAGGGGTGTTTTGAATGCTTTGCCGGAGTCACACACCTGAAATGGACCCCCTTGCTACAGCCAATTTGCGTGATCTAGAGCTGACTGAGCTGAAGAGGCTGCTGCCTGGATCTCCAGTGAGATTCCTAGATGTGGTTCCTGAGGTCCAACTGTCAAAGTATCAGTTTTCCCAATCTCCAAAAGTGAAAATCTGTTCCGGATGAAAAGAGTGGAGGGTGATTTGTTAGCATCCATTGGACAAAGGCTTGAAGACTCATCTAGTCTTGAGCTACCAACATCAGCCAGCTTCTGATTTCATGACGATCTGGGTCATCTGCATAGTTTTAGAATGTGAATTTAGATTGGTTGAGTTCTGGGAGGAGTGCTGAAATACAGGAAGCAGAGTGGAGAAACAATCAAACCTTTAGGTACGCCTGTTTTAATAGAGGAGATAAAATGGAGGTCTCAAGATGTTTGTTCAATTGTGAGCAGCTACAATTTTCTTTATATGTGAATCTGTGGTGTCTTCAATCGTTTTAAGAGTATAAAAGTTGGAAAGGTGACAGCTCATTTAATGCCTTAAGCCAACTTAACAGTTGTTTGGTGTTTGTTATTTGATCATAGTAGAGAGCATTCAGTTGATACCCCAGTGCTGTCATGTTGAATTTCTTCCTTTGACAGTGTATGGTAGAGAATTGCTTAAAGGTGGTGCCAGTTGTTGGTGTAAAAGATGAAAATGGTACTTCAGAAAATGGGATTATATCCACATTTGACCATGATGATTTTGGCAGCACCATGCCCAAGATATGGCCTGTTATTGCAGCCAGAGACCAGTTTTAAACGTTTGCATGTTTAGTATGATGGCTCTTGGCGGAGGCATTTATGGCTGAACCAGATGCTCAGTTGGCCAATGATGCACTGGTTAAGCAGGTTTGGAGGATATGTCTAGAGAATATTAGCAGGAAACTGCAGGAGACTGGTGAGTAGGTGTGCATTTTACTACAAAGGATTCACAGCCAACTGAGTAGGTCTATAAATTTAGAGGATAGAACGGATTCTCTGAACATTAGTGCCAAGCTTCCTCCGGATTTCCCTTTGCTGTTCTGCATTTGGCTTTCATATACTGTTGAAATTGCCTTTCGGAGAACTGATACAATGCCATATTTCGATCATAAAAAGCATTAAAGTTTCCATTACAGTTATCCAGTCAAATATGGCTCTTGTATGCTGCTCAACACAAGGTTCAGGAGCAAGAATAAAAGTAGGTAAGCTTTTGTGAGTGAGAGTGACACGTAGGTGTGATAGTTGCAATGGCTTGTATAGTGTGATGAGTCAAAGAATGAGGTAGGTAGAAGGGATGTGGTTTTAGAGCTGCCAGCAGCAAATAGTGTTTTATATTCTGCTTTAAACCCGAAAAAGGTTTAGTTGAGTTACAGGACTATGGAAAGTGTGAATAGTGGATGGTTAGCAGCTGGTGGGTTGAGGTGAGGAAGCAATGGTGATAAGGCGAGTGTTGGAGGATGAAGCTTTGTTGGTTCCTTTTTCACTGCGTGTGCATTAAGGGAGGTGGGAAAGTGTCAGAAGGTGGATTGTTAACCCAAAACCAAAGTTAGTGGAATGTCTGGTTTTGCACTGCTAGTGTGCACCTTACATGGTGTAAGAGTGACGTGGTGAGGGAGTGTATATCATTCATACAGAAAACATGACACTTTCACAAAACTTCATGGAAGACAAAGTTGAGTAGCTTGGGGTTCCTCCAGTAGTGTGTGGAAAGTAGACAGTTTATGCAAAGTGCCAAATTCTGGCCAACATTTCAACTTGCTACAGCACTTCTAAAATTAGTTTCAATTTACAAGTGGGAGTGACGGGTGATGAATGTTAAGAGCAAACAAAAACTAGATGAAAAGTAACAGACAAGCAGTTAAAAAAACTGATTGGAACAGGTGGCCTCGAGGATGTGGCAGTGTGATGTTAAATTTGCATCAACTGCTAAACTAACCATATTGACTGCAACACATCCAAGCATCAGTCCCTTTGGAACACACTTTGGCCACAGAAAGGTTGCACTTTGATGCACCAGGAGGCAATAAGTTTTAGAATATACAGCAACCTTTACTCGTGTAATCAGCATTATCATGGTCACATACAGACAGCAGGACGAATCTTCAACTAGATACCCTGTGAATAGTGCGCTTGAATAACCCTTAGAAGTGCCGATATGAAGTTGAAGTGTGCCTTTAAAACACACCCAAGCTTTGTTTGCCAAATTAGGGTACATGAGTTGCAGATGTGGAGAGAGGACGAGATACTTATAAAAAAAAAAAAAAAAGTTTACAAAAAAACCCAAAAAAAAACCGAACCCCTTAAAATCATGGGCTAAGTAAGAGCCACCGAAAGTGGTAAGCCACCCTAACAGATGCACAAATATTACACACATCAAAAACAACAGATACAGTGGCAGAGCACAGCCACCAGGGTAATATGAACTGTTCACTTACATAGTGCACAAGCCGGTGAATCACTTTCTCTATGACTTGCTTTTTGTTTATCAACTCCTCCTCAGAGTCAATTTCAGATTCAATTTCCTTCAAGTACCAATTAATGAGTTCAGTCCTTTTTAAAGAGTCATCATCCTCGTCTAGAACAGAAAAAAGAAATCATGAATACCTTGGTTGACTGGGTCAGTCATAAATGTCTCTCAGTAAACAAATGTGTGCGAAGGCCAGTGCAGGAAGGAAACTGTTACTTACACAGTAAGCATCGGTTTGGGCATGTAGTGCTGTAGATTAACATGCTTAGAATAATCCTGTCATCTAGTGTTGGGCTTGGATGTGTGCAAGTTGTTTTTCTTCTAAGAGTCTTTCGAGTCACGAGGTATGGTGGTGACTCCTGTTGATGGTAATGCGCATGGTCATAGGCTCCACTGTTAGATTGTTTTCCTGCAAAGCAGGTGAGGATGGAATGTAGAGCAGTGTAATCAAGTGAGATGTCCATTACTGTAAAAGTTGTGATAATGTATAAGATATGTAACCAGCACAGGTGTCCAGGGAGGAGGGTGGGTGCATGCATGTGAATCTACATCACTACATGCCACAAACAGATACTTACTGGATAAGTAACATTTGCTGTTCGAGGTATGTGTGGCTGTAAATACCCATGCTTAGCTCAGACTGTAAAGCAGTCCTTCAGAAGCAGTGGGGATACATTTGCTAGAAATAATGTACATAGAACAGCTTGGTCCACATTGGCTTGTTGACAGGCCATCACATCTACACAGTAATGCTTTGAAAATGTATGTGGTGTAGACCATGTAGCTGCCTTACATTTTCTTTTCAATTTGGTTTTATTAAAACCGCTTCCACTGTATCAGGTACAAAGGACATGCACATACAATTTGGGATCTTATAAGCAGTATACAGTCTGTGGTGTCCACATATATCCTGTTCACAGAGTCTCACCATCACGTGAACGTACTATTGTCTATTATAACAGTGCAAATGCAGTTTATATTTTTTTGTTCGTAGGACCTATACTCTACATAAACAAACACTAATGATCATCCCAACTAGGGAATGAAGTCCCCTCCCAAATCCAACTCCCACCATCGTGACAGCGGCAGACAGGTGGCCCAACCTGGTTAACCTTAGTAGAAAAGCTGGTGTTGCACTCATAACTAGCATGTGAATCATGTGTTCATGTTGTGAGAAGGTGTAGGGAACGGCGACTCTTCAGGGTGTGTTGAGACGAGTATGGTGCTCTGTGTGCCATGCGCGCTGTCCGTCTCACTCTTGTTGTTGTGGACATTGCGGTTAACATTTGCCCCCATTCCAGGAGATCACTCTCCGCACTATCTTAAGATAACACTCCTCTGCTACCCCCCCATTCCCGTAAGTCTTCCCTCCATTTTTTTCAATGCAGGTGGACCTGGTTGTACCCAGTGAATAGCTATTCGTTGTTTTGCCAGGACCAGTCCCAAGAGAGCGAACCTATAGCGCATCCTCGTCCCTTTCTTGGGTATCGGAAGTACCCCCAGTAGGCAGTGTTTTATGGAGACATCTATGCGCACCGCAGTCACTGTGCCAAGAGACTGCACCACTTGGTGCCAGTACCGCTGCAGACTGGGGCAGCTCCAGACCATATGTAGAAATTTAGCTGGATCTGTGCCACATCGCGGGCATGCGGAAGATAACCCTGGCGTGAATCGAGCCCGGCGCTGGGGGGTCAAGTATGTGCGATGAAGGTAATAAAATTGAATTAGCTTAAATCGTGCATTACTGGTAGCTTTGGCTACCTGTGCTAACGCTCTCCTCCACTCGCTATCCAGTCAGAGGGGGTTGGGAGGTGCTCTTCCCAACGTACCCTAGCCCTGTCTAAGTTCGAGCCCCAATCCACCTTCAACGCCTTATATATGTGGGAGATAAGCCCTCCAGTGGATCCTGGGTCCAGCAGAGTCACCAGTGTACTGGTCTCTTCCTGTTTGTCAGGAAATGTGGTCCACGTCTCCCGGACAGTACGCGATATCTTAGCGTGCTGTAAAAAATGTCCAGGTGGCACCTGAAACCAGGCCTGCGCATTTTGGAAGGTCATGAACGTACCATTCTGGTATAAATCTCCGGCCGTCGCACAACCTTCCTCGTACCATTTTGAGAGATCCATGACACCTTTTACCCTCCGGAAACCCTGTAACCATTGCAGCGGTAGTGCACTAGCATATGCTTTTCTAACCACCCAAGTCACTGCCTACTCCCAGACCTCAGTAACCTGGCGGACTATATGCAGGCACGTTTTCGGAACCCTCGAGACCATCATTAGGTATTTCTGGAGTTGCATCCCCTCATTCCAGTCTCAACTGTGCGCTCTCCCATGCAGCACTGAGCAGCATATTGCAGCAAGCCCGCCATATAGTATAGTCGTAGGTCCGGCAACCCTAGGCCACCCATCCACGTCAAGTTTTAGTATATACAATTTGGCTTTGCTCCGCTTTCCAGCCCAGACCAAGGATATCAGGAGGCTGTTCAGAGTATCAAATGTCAACTTCAGGATTTTGCAAAAGGAGTTCTGGAGCACACAGAGACAACGGGGTAGCAACACCATTTTTGCCAACGCTACTCTCCCCATAACCGACAGAGGTAACCTATTGCAGAACGCTATTGATGCCTTCAGACCATCCAAGACCCGTCCCATTTTCAGGTCATATTGGGCCTCTGGACTATGTGCAATCTGCAGTCCAAGATACCGGAAGCGATCGCACTTCCAGTCCATACCAATTGCTGGGAGATCCTGAGCTTCCCCCTGTGCCAGAGCCGCGAGCAGGAAAAGGATGGTTTTCTGACTATTGATACGGAGGCCAGAGGAAGTTCCAAATAGGCGTAATATTTCCCGAACCGTGGCAATCGCTCTTTCCGGCTGACATATATAGAGGAGAGCATCGTCTGCATATAGAGAAGCCACATGCTTGCGGCCATCCACGTTCACACCCCATGGCTCCATGTCTCTGCGCAAGCGTATCGCCAAAGGCTCCATGGCCAGGGCAAACAGCAATGGAGACAATGGCATCCCTGCCGTGTGCCCCTCCCGATCTTAATGGCCTCCGACACATGTCTCCCAGACCACACCCTGGCCATCGGTACCCGGTACAAGAGCTTAACCCAGGCTATATACTCATCTCCAAACCCCATTATCCGCAGTATTTCCAAAAGGTAGGCCCATCTAAGAGTATCGAAGGCTTTTTCGATATCCAGGGCAACTACCGCCGCGCTGAGGTCCATGTCTGCAACCGAATGGAGGACATGCGACAGTCTGAGTTTATTCCCGGGAGGGGTACGCACATGAATTTATGCACATTGGTCCTCGTGGACCAGGGAGTTCACCACCCTCCGTAGCCTAAGGGCCAAGACTTTAGCCAATAACTTTGCGTCCACACCCAACATGGACAAGGGTCTATATGCAGCAGGGTCCTCAGGGTCCCAGTCAGGCTTGGGGAGCATGACGATCTGTGCCTCACGCATGGATTGGAGAAGAATTCCCGCCCGTTTGGCTTCCCGCAGGGTGTCCTGAAGTCGTGGAAGGATAATATCGGCATATGCCTGATAAAATTCAACAGGGAGCCCATCCGGGCCTGGCGCTTTGCACCGGACCATCACTCTCAGGGCCTCCTGAAGGTCGTCCAACAGTAACTCTGCTTCTAAATCCTTCCACTGGTCGTCCGAGAGCGGGACCCCCCCGGAGAAAAGCACATCCATCTGGGTCATCGTCTCCTGCATTTTCACTGTACGTGGTCGCCAAGTGATCAAATAGAATCGTGTTAACCCCGGCCTGTGTGTTCGCTGAACCTCCCTCAGGGCGACAACGTGAGAATCCCCGGGGGGGGGGGGCGTACAGGCTTTAACAACCACACAAGTAGTCTACCTGATCTATCCCCTTCCCTATGCAATAATTGTCGAAATTCCCTGCGGGTCACAGTCCAGCCTGTCCCAAGTCTCCCCTACCGTGCGCTGTGCCTGTAAGAGGGCCTCAGAGGAGTTGTCGGTCGCATGCGCTCTACGTTGTAACCGGGCCAGCGCGTCTTCCGCCTCACCTAGTTCAATCAATCAATCAATCAATCAATCAATCAATCACGGCATTTATAGAGCGCGCTACTCACCCGGGAGGGTCTCAAGGCGCTGGGGGAGGGGGTAAGTTACTGCTCGAACAGCCAGGTCTTGAGCTGCTTCCTGAAGGAGAGATGGTCCTGGGTTCGCCGAAGGTGAGTGGGGAGGGAGTTCCAGGTCTTGGCTGCCAGGTAGGAGAAGGATCTTCCTCCGGCGGTGGTTCTGCGGATGCGTGGTACGGTGGCGAGGGCGTGGCTGGTTGATCGTAGCTGGCGTGTGGGCGTGTAGAAGGTCATGCGGTCGTTGAGGTACTTTGGGCCCAGGTCGTGGAGGGCCTTGTGTGCGTGGGTGAGGAGTCTGAACGTGATTCTCTTGCTGACGGGGAGCCAGTGCAGGTCTTTCAGGTGTCCGGTGATGTGGCTGTGTCGGGGGATGTCCAGGATGAGTCGTGCGGAGGCGTTCTGGATGCGCTGGAGTCTCTTTTGAAGTTTGGCTGTGGTTCCGGCGTAGAGGGTGTTCCCATAGTCCAGTCGGCTGGTGACGAGTGCCTGGGTGACGGTCTTCCTGGTTTCAGTGGGGATCCATCTGAAGATCTTGCGGAGCATGCGCAGGAGTGTTGAAGCATGAAGATGAGACGGCGTTGACTTGTCTGGTCATCGACAGGGAGGAGTCCAGGATGAAGCCCAGGTTGCGTGCGTGGTCGTTGGCTTGGGCGCGGTGCCCAGGGCCGGGGGCCACCAGGAGTCGTCCCAGGCGGAGGGTGATGAGCCCAGGATGAGGACTTCCGTCTTGTCTGAGTTCAGTTTAAGGCGGCTGTTCCTCATCCAGTCGGCGACGTCTCTCATCCCGTCGTGTAGGTTGGCTCTGGCGGTGGTGGGGTCGTTGGTGAGGGAGAGGATCAGCTGGGTGTCGTCGGCGTAGGAGATGATGTTGAGGTTGTGTCGGCGTGCGATGGCTGCGAGGGGGCTCATGTAGATGTTGAAGAGGGTTGGGCTGAGTGAGGATCCTTGTGGAACGCCGCAGATGACTTCGGTGGCTTCGGATCTGAACGGGGGAGGCGGACTCTCTGGGTTCTTCCGGCGAGGAACGAGATGATCCATTCCAGTGCTTTCTCTCGGATTCCGATGTTGCTGAGGCGCTTCACTAGGGTGCGGTGGCAGACGGTGTCGAACGCCGCGGAGAGGTCCAAGAGGATGAGGGCAGCTGTTTCCCCGTTGTCGGTTAGGGTTCTGATGTCGTCGGTGGCTGCGATAAGGGCGGTCTCGGTGCTGTGGTTGGCCCGAAACCCGGACTGCGAGGGGTCGAGGGATCCATTCGTCTCGAGGAAGGCGGCAAGCTGTCTGTTGACGGTCTTCTCGATGACTTTGGCCGGAAACGGAAGGAGCGAGATGGGACGGTAGTTCTTGAGGTCGGTGGGGTCCGCCGTTGGTTTCTTCAGGAGGGCGGTAAGCTCGGCGTGCTTCCAGCTCTCCGGGAAGGTGGCGGTGTGGAAGGAGGAGTTGATGATGTCCCGGAGATGGGGTGCGATGGTGGCGTCGGCTTTGTTGAAGACGTGGTGTGGGCAGGGGTCGGTTGGTGATCCGGAGTGGATGGAGTTCATCGTGCGGGTGGTGTCTTCGGTGCTGATCGGGGTCCAGTTGCAGAGGGTGGTGGTGGCGGGCGTTGGTTCGGCGGTAGGGTGCGTGGTCTGTGCGTCGAAGCTGTTATGTATGTCGGTGATCTTGCGGTGGAAGAACGCGGAGAGTGAGTTGCAGAGGTCTTGCGAGGGGGTGATGTCGTTGTTTCCGGCGCTGGGGTTGGAGAACTCTTTGACGATGCTGAAAAGTTCCTTGCTGTCATGGGCGTTGTTGTCCAGTCGTTCTTTGAGTGCCGACTTCTTGGTGGCACGGATCAGCTGGTGGTGTTTGCGGGTGGCGTGCTTGAGGGCGGTCCTGTTGTCTGGTCGCCAGGTTTTCTCGAGAGTGTGGCAGTTCTTCTTGGATTCCTTGAGTTCGTTGGTGAACCAAGGGGTTTTCTTGCTTCCGGGTCTGCTGGGAGGGTTTTTTTGTGGTGCGCAGTTCCACCTCTAACCGTTTCCTTGTGCCTCCCACTTTAGCCAGGAACCAACACACACACACACACACACACACACACACACACACACACACACACACACACACACACACACACACACACACACACTTACTTTAAAGGTGTCCCATTCAGTACTCCTGGAATTGGTAGTAGACCAATTCTCACTAAAGTAATCAGTCACGGTTCTCCCGAGTTCCTCTCTAAAAATGTGATCTGTGTGTCTGTGCTTGCAGCCGCCATATCGGGACTCTCGGTCTAACCCAGAGGTCTTCAAACTTTTGGATGCCGAGACCCCCCTGTCAACATTTTGAGGCGTAAGGACCCCCTCCTGACAAAAATTTCTAAACCTGTAGGCAGGGCTACTGGAATTATGAGGCAGGTGAGGACCAAATTACGTGACAGGCTTGACTAAATTGTGTGGGAAGAAAAGGTAAATGATGTTATGTGATGCCGCGTACACAGTAACACTGAGGAAAGATTTCACCCCATCAGTACCAGTGTATAACCAAAATACAGCAATTAACATCAGAAAGATTTCTAGTCAACCTTTGTGAAGGGCCTTCCACTCCGCAGGAATACGTGCTGCCACATTAGAAGCTCACTTGGCCCTTGCCGGGAGAAGCAGGCGTCCCTTAAAATCCTGGCGGTTTTGTGCAGAGTTAAGCAGTTTACCCATGCAGCTTTCCTCTCACCCCCTCCCTTCCATCCCTCTGTCCTCTCCTAACCCCGGATCCCTCTCTCACTTTGCAGGCCATTTTATTTCACCCCTTTTACAACTTCTGAACTCTCCCCATTCAACCTCTCACTTCACCTTTAACACTCCCAGCCAGGGCTGGTCCTAACACTGGTCGCACACGGTGCAACAGTCTTTTTGGTGCCCCACCCCGTTTCCTCCTTCTCCATGAATTCCTTCACTGCCACTCACCAATAATTCACCTCATCTCTCTATAGCACCTTTCTGACAAACATTTCATTTTTTTATAGCGCTACTCATAGTTTACTCGCACTCATTTCTGTGATCTGCATGGTACATATTCTTTGTAGCAGGAACGTTAACCCTCTGCACTGTGTGGGTGACGAGTGCACGGTGAGCGATGCAACAGTGTGAGAGTAGGGTAAGAGGAGTGACTGCAGGGTGAGTAAGGTGGCTTATGAATTTAGGTGCGGATGCAAGTTCAGAATGGGACGAATGAGTGTATGATTACTGATGGGCTTGTTTGAGTGAGTTGCATATTGAGCAGTGAGGGGGACAGGTGAGTGAAGTGTCACATGAGTGCAGGATGAGTAGTGTACTCGTGTGACTGCAGGGTGAGGTTTAGGATGAACAGCGCAAGTGCATTGTGAGTGCAGGGTGAGCGGGTGAATGGTGTGAGTGCATTGTGATCGCTGTGAATGCAGGGTGAGCGTGAAAGTGAAGGACGAGAATGACGAGTGAGTTGTCTGAATGCAGAGTGCATTCCCAGACACTTGAAGTAACTCAGCATGTTATGGACGGCGGCGTAGGGTTTAAGATCCAAGTTAAACTATTGCTATTATGGCATTAATCGAGGGTGGAGGAAATAAATAATGTGCTGATCCTGCAGCAAACTTCCAGTCCTATGGTTAGGGTTGCCAGCAGATTATTTTGATGGCCCAGTCGGTACAAAAATAAGCAGTCACCTAAAGCTGTATTTTAAGCACTTATCTGTGCATACTTCGAACAGCAAATATAAATAGAAAGCACTTTTAATTGTGTTCTAGGGCTGCCTCAATGATCCATGACTGATAATTAAAGAGAACAAAGACAGAAAAGTCACATAACGAATGCATACATACTTTTTATTTATAAGTCTATTTAGTGTCAAGAGGAGGTCTTTGCAGGCTCTTTAAACAAAACACGGCAGGCATTTTTCTTTTGGCAACCCTACTTTATATTCCTTTTCATGAAATGCATTCTCACACTGCAGCAGTAAATGTAAAATACAAATAGGCAGAGTGGGGGCCCAGGGGGTACTGAAACCAGGAAAAAACTAAGCCTCTGTAACCAGTTTACAAAGGCAAGTAAACATGCAAATGGTCTTTAAAGACCTGTAGAAAAACTCGGGCGTGCCGGAGATAAGACTCCAGACACTGCCCAGCTGAGCCCCCAGCAGCTCGAGTTGCACTGCAGCAGCCCGGGCTGAGACGCAGGACGGGGGAAGAGGGGGGGCTGAAGCCCTTGGGCCTCGGCAGAAGTGTGACTGGGAAGGCGCGACCCCCTTTGCATCGCTCCACGCCCCCCCCTGGGGGTCACGCCCCACAGTTGCCCTACATTTTTTATGCAGCTTCTGTATTTCCGCGTCCAGTAGGTGAGTCTCTTGGAACATAGCCACATGCACACCCAGCCGTCTCAGATATGTCTGCACCCTGTAGCGTTTTGTAAATGAGTTTAGCCCCCTCATATTCCATGTTATAGTCCTATAGTGTCCCATGACAACAGCTATCTCCAAAGTCTCTTCGTGCTACGCATCTAGCCTGCCTGCCGCCGCTGTCCATACAAAACACCCTCCCCCTTAAAACAACTGAAACCCCCAACCCCCTGGGTAGACACTGCATTAAACCGGCGTGCATCCCCACATAACCCCCCCCCTAACTGTGCATCGTTGTAGCCCTGACAATCCCCATCTGTAGAAGACTCAATATCAACAAAACCTTTCACCCCTCCCACACCTCACCACGCACAAAAAACACTCACTGCCCATAAACATACCAATTTTTCCCGCGATCAGGACCAAGGTTGTGTCCCGCCGAGGCCACCAATGCGGCAGTCAGCTAAAACCGACCCCAGCCCAATCGACAATCACTACCACCATACATAGCCTCACATCTCAACAAACGAAAATCTACCCCCCAAAAGGGGAGGGGGATGGGTGGGAGGAAGGAGAGAAAGGGGGTATAAGATGTCCAGAGGACAATAGAGAAGACTAGTAGGACAAAGATAAGGAGAAAGCAAAAGAAGATATGAAGGAGGTGGGGGGGGGCGTCCAAAGACAGTGCCCACCTGCATAGTGTGCCAAAGTCATCCAGTTACCCCACTAGATCAGGATACGATCGTGAAGGACGGGGGAGGGAGGGGGGGGGAGCAAAAGGGGAGCAGACATCCCCACAAATATTCCCACTCACGCACCCCCACAAGGATAAAGGCACACATTTATGTCCCAGCAGTCCTCTCAACTGGTTTAGTCTACCAATCACTGCATCCTCGAGTGGCAAGATCACGCAGGGTCCGACTGTTGCGGGGGGTCTTCCACCACATCGCCCATACTTGTGTCCGAACCCGTAGCGGTCACCACCTCGACCAGGACCCTGGCCGCATTTCGCTCAGCCCGTTGCGTCTCCAGGTCAATTCTAGGGGACCTCCTGTCCCCGCCCCCTTCATCGGCACTCTCCAGTTCCAAGGAACCATCTTGCTGCACCACCACTCTCTGGGTTGACTTGGAGCTCTTTCTGCGGCGTCTTGAGCAGCCACCACCAGTTGCACCCAAGACATGTGGCCCGGACCTTGCCACCACTCGTCCCCCCCGCAACACTACCTTCCCCATGTACCTCCAACCAGTCCCACGCCTCCTCTGGCGTTGTGAAAAAATGCGCATGGTCCGCATGGAGGACTTTCAGCTTAGCTGGATAGAGAAGCATGTTTTGCAATCCCATGACTCACATTTTCTGCTAGACTCCAAGGAAGGATGCCCTCTGTTGTTGGACCAGGCGAGTAATCTGGGAAGATACGAATTTTCCGATTTTCGAACGACGGATCTCCTTCTCGCCTCGCTGTCCTGAGGACACTGTCCCAGTCCCTATAATTAAGAATCAGAGCGATGAGTGTCCTGGGTGGGGGCCCCGGTGGTGATGGCGCAGCAAGCGCCCGATGCGCCCGCTCTATAATAAAGACAAATGAAAGTTCGGCAGTTGGTAGCGCCTCCCTTATCCATTTTTTCGAGGAAGAGTTCTGGATCTTTCCCTTCCACTTTCTCAGGGAAACCCACTAAATGCAGGATACATCTGCGGGACCTACCTTCCGCATCCTCCGCACGACGTTCCAGGGTCACCGTTGTGAGTTCTGTGAGAGTCCCCTTCAGGGCCGACACCTCCTCCCGTAACTCATTGACCGTTTGCTCCGTGGCCAGGGACCGCTCCGCCACAGCACGCAGATTCGCCCCGAGCAGCCCCACATCCTGATAGACTGCCGATTTTTTCTTGCACCTTCACACTCGAAGCTTCGATTGCAGCCAAGATCTGGGATCCCGTAGGCTCAGTTCGCCCCACTGCTCCCCCTGCCACGGTGCCAGACGTCTCAGCCGTCCGAGGCCACATTTAGGGCTGAATATTGATCCATCTTTGTTGGACAGCCCTGGGCAATCGATCTTTACCCATTGCCAACTGCAACGCTCCGCGTGTCCCCCGATCCTCAACCCCCGAGTCCCACTCCAGCCAGCACAGAGCTTGTGGGTTGGGTATCACACTCTTGCGGGAGCACCGACTGCTGCCCAGAATGTCCATTCACCCAGAATATGGGCCCTCTCCCAGGCGTGCCAGATATTACTTCGAATGCGGAGGGGGAGGCTCCGCCGCCTCCAAGGATTGTCCCGCCCCTCTTGTACGCCTGCTGCAGCAACCGCCGTCCAGGTCCGCCCTCTTGGTCGCGGCAATGCACTGCGCGGCCTGCAGCCTCTCGCGCTGCGTCGCACCGACCACCAGCCGATGTGCTTCCCGGACTGGTGCCGGTCCCGCAAAAACCACCTGGCAGATGACCGCTACCTCCCCCGCAGCAAGGCGATATTTAAGCCAGTCGTGGGGGGGCGGATACACAGGATTATGAAGGATATTGGCGCGGGCACGGAGCTCCACTAAGCTGCGTCCGCTCCTGTCGCCATCTTGGCCACGCCCCTCGTAGCTGCCTTACATATGTCAGCTCTAGGTATACTGCCTAAAAAGGGCAGTGATGCTCCTCTTTTACGAGTGGAGTGAGCTCTAGGAGGGATAGGCAGAGTTATTTTTGCTTTAGTGTACCAGGTTTGCATACATTTAACAATCTAACATGCAATAGTTGCTTTAGATATGGCCCAGACTGTGTGGTTTTGAAAAAGCAACAAAGTTGTTGTATCTAAATGTTGGTTTTGATGCAATACTGGAGGGCTCGTTTAACATCTAAAATATGTAGGGCCCTTTCTGCAACTGAATCAGGTTGGGGGGAAACTAGTAACTCAATAGACTGATCAAGGTGAAATTGAGACACTACCCTTGGTAGAAATGTAGCATCAGTACACAGGATCACTCCACTACCTCTATGTAGCTGGAACAAGGGTTCTTCTAAAGTGAATGCCTGAAGCTCAGACCCGTTCGAGTGAAGTGATTGCAATTACGAACTAAACTTACCAGGGTAAAAACTGGAGGAGCTCATTAATCTGGTGAATACAATATTGAGATTCCAAGTGGGGGCTGTTGGTATTCTAGGAGGAATGACTCTTAAGACCTTCAAGGAAGGCCTTGATGACTGGAATTCTTAAGAGGGAAGTGTGTTGTCCATTTTGTAGATATGCGGCAATGGCAACTAAATGTAGCCTTATAGATGTAAAAGCTAAACCAGAGGTATGTAAAAGAAACAGACCATGTCTTGAACCTTGGCCCCTAAAGGATCAATGTGTTTGGAATGACAATGGTGAACAAATCTTTACCATTTTGCAGCACAACAGGTAGCCTTATAGATGTAAAAGCTAAACCAGAGGTATGTAAAAGAAACAGACCATGTCTTGAACCTCGGCCCCTAAAGGATCAATGTGTTTGGAATGACAATGGTGAACAAATCTTTACCATTTTGCAGCACAACAGGCACGAGTGGTGGGCTTTCATGCTTCTTCGAGAAGGTCCATACAGGGTTGTGGCAGATTTAAATAGCCAAACTCTAGAACTTCAGGAGCCAGATTCCAAGGTCGAGGGACATGGGGCCTGGGTGTCTGAATTCTCTATGGTTCTGGGGAAAGCACTGAGTTCCAGGAGAGCGGTGAACCATGGCTGCCGGGCTCATGTGGGAGCCACCAGGATGAGGGTGAGAGATGCCTGCCGAAATTTGCAGGCAAGGAACAAAGTAGTGAGAGGTGGAAAAGCATAAGCAAATATCCCGGACCACCTCATCCATAGTATGTTGCCCCTGGACTGTGGGAACCTGGGAGGTGAAGTTTAGACATCTGGCGTTTTCTGCTGTGGCGAAAAAGTTTATATCTTGTTTGACCCCATCGCTGAAAGAATGGGGAGAGGACTTGCGGGGAAGTTTCCATCCGCGGACTTGTTGGAGCCTCTTGCCGAGGAGATTTGTGAAGTTGTTGTTCACTCCTAAAAGGTATTCCGCCAACAGGCGAAGGTTGTACCAGAGGGCCCACCTCCAAATGTTTTGGGCTAGATGAGAAAGCGGAGGGGACCTGATGCCACGCTGCTTTTGGAGATAATACACGGCAGTCATGTTGTTTGTCTTGATCAGGACTACCTTGCCAATGAGGTGGGGAAGGAAGGCTTCGAGCGCTAGATGAACAGCTAGCAGCTCTAGGTGTCGGATATGGAGATGTCGGAGTGTCCAACATCCCTGGACAGTTAGATCTTAAGAATGCGCCCCCCAACCCCTGAGGGAGGTCCGTTATGGTCCTCTTCGGGTCTAGGAAAGGCTGTCCTTTGAGGACACTTGGTATTCCACCATTGCAAAGAGCGGTAAGCTTGACGGCCTGCCAACACTAGATCTTCCCATTGACCCTCTGCTTGAGACCATTGGTGTGCTAAGCATCAAACGCATGTCTAGTCAGTTACTTTGGCTATGCATGAAGCTATCATACCTAGGAGATGCAAGATTGTCCCAGTTGTTACTTGCGGATTAGGATGGAACTGGGGAATGAGCGCCTGGAAGGATTGAATTCAGGCAGCATTGGGGTAAGCTATCCCTCTTTGTGAGGGAAGGATGGCTCCAGGTATGGTTGAATTTGAAGTGGTTGAAGGTGGGATTTGACTGAGTTGATGGTAAAGCCTAGTTGATGAAGTAGGTTTATAGCGGCTTGAGTGTTGTAAGCACTTTTGACGAGTCGCACTTTTGATGAGCCAGTCTAGATATGGAAAGGTGTGCATGTTTCGTCTGCGCATGTTAGCAGCTAATACTGCTAGACATTTGGTGAAGTCTCTGGGGGTGGTTGTGAACCTGTAGGAAAGCACTGAACTGGATATGCTGGCCTTTGATTAAAAACCTGAGATACCAGCGATGTGATGAATAGGAATGTGAAAGGAGTCTTTGAGGTAGAGTGCGGCCATGAAGTTATAATAATGGGATGACATCTTGAAGAGGGACCATATGAAAGTGTGCTTAGAGAATGTACAGGTTTAGGGTTCTGAGATAAAAGATTGGCCTCAATGACCTGTCCTTTTGGGAATAAAGGAGTTGAGTGGAAAAACTCCTGTGCCTTGCTGGTGTAAATAGTACTGGTTCTATGACTCCTTCGGTGAGAAGTGCCCGAACCTCTTCCTTGAGTAACTGTATATACAGTGGTGAAAGTTTGTGCTTGCCAGGTGGAATGTTTGGAAGTGTGAAGTGAGCTCCAGACAATAACCATGTTGATAATATCCAACACTCACTGGTCAGAGGTGATGTTCTGCCAGGTGGGAAGAAAACCCTTGTATTAGACCCCCTACATGTGCTGTATGTTCAGGGGGATGGTTAGTGAGTAAAGGTTGTGTCGCGGATGTTTTAGATAAACCGCCTTTACATCTGCCTCTAGAATGGATGCCTCTGTAGCAGCCTTGGTAGTATCCCCTAGGTGAGATAGTTTGTGGCTGGTGACGCTCTTAAGCGCCAATAGAGGTTTCGCTCCTCCACTGTAAGCGGGGCGACAAAAGGAAATGCGTTGCAAAGGTGTCTGCAACGCTCCCATGGCAGTTTTGTTGTCTTTAAATTTTCTCAAGTAGAGTATCTACCCGAGGACCACAGAGGTGTTCCCAGCCACAGGGAAGTGAAGGATGTTTTGCTGTACTTCAGGTTTGAAACCTGAGACTAAGTCAAGCACATCCTCTTAGGAGAATGCTGGAGTTTAGGTCTGTAGCAGCAGTGAAAGTTGCATCGAGGGTGCAGCGAATAGAAATATTTGCAATTCGTTTGCTGTCCGAGACAATCTCATAAGTCAGCTTTTTGTATTACTCTGGGAGATGTTTGAGGAGCCCCTCCACCTCATCCCATTGGGCTCGGTCATAGCAGGAGAGTAGGTCAAAAGAGTTGCCAATTCTCCAGAGGCTGGCAGACTGGGCAGCCACCCTCTTACCCACAGTGTCTATCTTCCTACTTTCTTTACCTGGAGGGGGTGCCTCAGAGGTTTGTGAATTTTCCCTTTTCCTTGCTGTGGCGACTGCTAAAGAGTGAGGTGGTACTTCGTCTTTTTTTTTTTATATATAAATCATCCCCTACCAGTCCTACATACGTAAAAGGCCATGTTGTGACCCGGGCCTTGACCGGGTCCTTGAAAATCAGGTGCATGTCATACCATGCCTTTGAGATTCTGCAAGTATTGCGCTGAGCGTTGGCTAGAGGAAAAGGTTTCAAATAAAAAAAAAAATAAAAAAAAAGTCATCCTCCAGTGGCTCGGTGTGGAGTTGAACCTTGTGATAAGTGGCCGCACTACCTATGTCGTGATAGGTGGTGGTATCGTCTGGAGGGGAAGGTTTGGCTGGCTACAGATCTGGGTCTGTATCATAGGTGCCCCAAGGGTCATCTTGTGGTGGAATGGAGAATTTGTCTCGGTCATCCCCGTGCCCCCCGAAAAAGTGAATGGAACCTGGTGGAGAATATTGTGGTTCTGCAGGAGGTGAAGGAATGTGGTGCAACAGGTGGTTGTGGGAGGATGGGCTTGTAGCCTGATGGGCTCCAGGCGTTCAAGGAAGACCTCAAGACCTGGTTGTTCGAATGAACACATTACCACGAAGCAGTTAGCTACTCCAGCACCTTGAGACCCGCACAGAGGATTTGCCGCACTTTAAATCTCTCAATCAGGGATTTATAAAGACAGTAAAACTACAACTTGTTCCTTTGGGTTTCCTCCTCTCACTTTCCAATTTCAAAAGCAGTACAGGAAACATCAGTGGCAACCCTCGTAGCAAACCATGCAGACTGTGGAGACCAGAGTGGTGCCAAGGAACAAGGCCAACAAGATCAGCACTACTTTTCTTCTCCAAACATTGCTGTCAAATCTCTTTAGTTTGCCCTACAGCAATATGTTAAGCTCCAGTGGGCGGCAGAATCCAGTAGTACCTGCCTAACCAACTGTCAGAAGCAGGATGAGTTGGTGCTGGTACTTTGTGTTCTATTAGTTCTTCAGACCAGTGGTAAAAGGACTTGACACCCCTCAGTTGAGGCCCAGTAACCCCAGGTGTCCCGGGACGTCCAAACAAGTTCTCAAATCAATGGTTGTTTTCAAATGTCATGACATGGCCATACCATTTAATACTTCATTGTGGGGTACAGAATGGTTGCTTTGTGTGTTAACCAAACCTCTGTTCCTCAATTAACTAAGACTTAATTGTGAATCAACTGAACAAGTGACTAACTACCCTATCAAGAGTCTTGAATATCTCCACCACAATCTACCAAGAATCAAACCACCAGAAAGCATCCTTTACCAGTGAGGTTTACCTTCCATCTTGCGTAGGTGCTGAACGAGCAGGTTGGAGATCCTTCTATATTCAGAGAACCCAAGCCTCAGGGAAGGTTTGGGGGCTGCATCCTTCAGCTCCTCTTCAGCAGGACCATTAATTCCATTCACATGTCCGTTAATGCCATTGGGTATTCCAGCATGACCTACACAAAGCAACACAATCCGAAGTTTAATATCATCCGCTATTGCAAATTATAATGTGCATTACATACATGCCTAAGAATAACTTACCATTTATTCCAGCATGGGCCTCATGCTCAGGTACCTCCTGCTCATCATCTTGGTCCAAGTTGACATCCGGTGTCTCCACCCTTATGACAGATTTGTTCAATAACCGAAATGCCTCTTTAACATGCTTTGGCTGAACCTAAGAATAAGATAACAGCACAATAACTGCCACCATCCTGTGGAACAACAAACTAGCATTACAAGCATTTAAAGTAAAAAGGTCAATGGAAACTACTTGATTAAGCAATCCCACCAGAAAGAAGTGTAGAGGTTAGGTTAAAATGTACACAGGATTGGATTATGGTTGGCAAAATGTTTAGTAGCTTGGATACTTTGGCCAGTTGGCTACTTAGAAGAATGATATATACACATTTTCCTGGAACATCATATGCTCAATCAGAAGAATTGAGGTAAAACAACTTGCAATAGATTTTAAGGTGGATAATAGCATACGCAGAAGCTTTGGGTTTGCTTTTTGTATTTGTGGTTTGGTAGATTCCCAAAAACCAGAGGGCTGAGGCATGAGCAGTAGGAATGAGGGTGAATATGGCGAGGAATCATTTATATTTTAGTGGAGGCCTGGTGCTATTTAAAAGCTTATGAAAGAAAGTCCACCCCACAAGTCTGAGCTTGGTGATGGACCTGTAAATGTCTTCAGTAGACATCCTCAAAAATAAGGTAGGTCCAGTGATGTCAGGTTCATGGAAAACGCCATGCAAAAGCACACAAGTGAATTTTCAGCGTGGCATTCAGGCCAGGGTTAAGCAATGGATTCCATGCAAAAATTCTTAATGGTAATATGGGTCAGCTCCGACAGTCTTCCGCTTTACCCATTGTGGGGGAAGCACAAACCCGTTAACCTATATGTTTTCTTCCCTAATTTGATATGCACGCAAACTGTCCATGCATCTACACCAACTCTGCACAGAAATGTTTCTGCTAAAAAGCAGTGGACATGCCCAAGATAGTGTTAAAGTATCCCTCATCACCCCCTCACGCACCCACACCTCACCTCTGTACACCAATGGATAGTCATCCATCACCACTCCCCAAATATCAACTTCCAGGGTTTAGCACAGTCTCATTGTGGTGCCATTTATCGTATTCTGAAGCGTCTACCGTTTCACAATACGAAGGTGAGATTTGCCTCTCGAGACAGAGTTAACGCTAAGGATACTGCTTCATGAATAGCTGCTCCTCTGTAAATTTCCTTATGTGGTGAGCCTTCTCCCTTACAAGCCCCCCCCCCCATTCCCCCCCAGGCTCACTTCCACACACGTGTCTGATGTTTAGAAGTCACAGGAAACTCTGGAAGAGCAATAACAGACATTCAGGGGTAAAGAGCGCTGAAACCTATCCCAAGTTCTTCCACGCTTCATATTCCAAAAGTGACCAAAAAACTAAATCAGGGTATAGATGGGAAAAATAAAAAGTCAGATGAAGACTAACGTTCTGGGTAATTATATACTGCACAGACAATAGATTTGACTGATCGCAAATTGAAGTTCGGAGAAACTGAAATTAGCTGATCACTTAGATCAGCACATGGCTACTGATCTAGAACTGCAGATTGCTCATTTACTTGTAAACCATTCAAGTGAGTTCAACAGAAGGGATAACAGCAAGGAGATGGACACGTTTTGACAGCCATCACTATATGCTCCCTTCCACTCACCAACTAATGTGGCTTTCCACACTCCAATATCGGGGTGCCTCTCCTCACCAAGAGGCCAAAAACTGCTCCAAAATCTGCATACAAATTGCCCCAATCAGGTGGAATTTACATATGTTGGTTATTGTTTGAGGCGAACAGATGGACAATGGATGGGCTGACCGTGTGGGGATGAAGGGAGATGGCTCGACGGCTGCATTCGTTGAGAAGATGGTCTTAAGAGTGCAAAGCTGTATGGATGGGTGGCTGGATCTACATGAGTGGGTGGATGCATCTGGTGGGTGTCTAAAGAGATACAGATGGACAAAATGAACAAACTCTTGGTGCATACAGTCCATATTGGCACCAACACCCCAGAAAGAGGTAGTCATCTCTATACAATAGATAGAATATATGTATAATGCATGCTGTCTGTTAGTTCAGTAACAGACAGCTTATGGACAGTCCACTTAATTAGCAGGAAGGTAGTCATCCTAACTACAGAGGACTGTGTCCTATTCCTTGGCTGATCTGTTACAGATACACTATGCTGCCATGAAAAATGTCATAGGCATCATACAAATGTGGACGTAACCTGTCAAATTGCACTGCTGTACGATAAGGTTTTACTTTTCCCAGTCATGGTTACTATACTATTGTCGATGCACATGTTAAAAACATGTTACAGTAGCATCCGACCCAGTTTCAAGCCCCCTGAAGAGACTACAGGTGCCTTGCTGAAGAGAACTTAATTTTCTGATTTTGCTTTAGGGGTTAAGATGTGCATTTTCAGATTCTCACCTGACTTCCTTCTACCACATTTTTTTTCCTCCTGTTTTGCAACATCCGTTTGCTAAGAGTGGTGGAGGCTGCATTGAATGGTGGCTGAACTTAGTCCATGAGAGGATTTTAACTTGAACATATTTGCAGGTTCGAGGTGATGTTCTAGCAAACTTTAGGACAATTGCTTCAATTTCTTAGAACCATTTTTTTGATCAGGGGGTCCACGAGGTATACATCATGCCAGACTTTCAGAAAATCCACGAAAGAGGTTCTAAATAAAGAGGATCAAAATGGAACTGATGAGGCTCATGGCTTGTCAAACCATACTGAAGACCTTTGTATCGGCTTGTTTGGTTTGTACATGCTTGAAAATTAAAGATGAACAAAAATGAAATAGTTGGGAGGGGTGTTAGAACGGTCGTATTTAAATTCCAGGTGCCTCTTGTCATACGACTCATCTGCCCCCAGGTTCATTTGGATTTGCTCCGACGGGCAAAATTAATTTTTGGACAGGTTTGATGGTTGAACCAGCCCTTAAGCCCCATTTTTTTAAAAAGTTGATCTTTACTTACTCTTGTATTACTGGAAGTTGTCATATTTGGGAAGGGCTTAGGGTATTTGATTGTCAGATTGCATGAATATGGCTTCAACAGTGCCACTGGACTACGGCAGATAATTGTCAATATATGATGCAAGAGAATTCTAAAACTAGTAACCACAGACCGAGGACTGCTAGCATTAAACCTTTAAGCCCAAAACCTCTCGGTTCTAAAGTCATAACATTTAAGTGCCTTCATTTTTTTCTAGGTCCTGTTTAAGAGCTCAAAATATGATTTATAATAAGGAGCTAATGAGTTATGCCTCAGAATACAGTGGAGGTCTAGTATATCTGACTGTACAAGGAGGGGTGTAATAGAGTATGACGCCCCTGTCCATGCCTTTAGTCTTCCTCAGTGATACCGTAGCTCCACCAGTTAAGCAAAACAAAAAACTTCTAGACTTATGGTGTTGAAAAAAAAAACAAAAAAAAAAAGACACTAGAAACAGATCAAAGCATAAAACTAGACACTACAACAAACTGACAAAAAATAAGGTCCACATTTCCTACCTCATCACAACAATGCATTCTGGCCATGGCTTCAGACAGACGGATCATACTCTCCAGCTGTCGCACCGTGATCCTCCAGGCAGACTTAGTAACTCCTGAGCCATCCCTCTGACGTAAGCGCTTGTACTGCTCAACAATGAAATCTTCAGATTCCTTCGATATCTGCAACACAATGACAGCACCTCTGAGTCACGCAATGTCTTCAACAAAATAGTCCTCAAAATTAAAGATCAATCCTCTTGGCAAGCAGATTTTTGTGGTATACTATTTTTCAACACTTAAGCGCGATTAAACCCTAAAACTCATGAAGTCTTGCTGATCTTGCTCTTCAGTCTTGATAAAAATGCTGAGCCAAAAAAAAAAAAAAAAAATGTACAATATATATATATATATATATATATATATTATTCACATATTTATCAAACCAAATTAAACTGCGTTTTATAAGGAAACATGTAGGAATAAAAGTGCAACCCACAAAATATACATAGCATATTTAAAAAAAAAAAAAAAAAAAAAAATAGTAGCTTCATTCAATTCCTATTGATGAATCCTGGAAGTAAATCAAATCTTAAGAAATCCTCTCAATACCAAAGAGCTATATAAACTTTAATGCAAACATGAGTCAATCTGCCGAGCGACAAACCTAAGGCATTTGCTACACTACACGTCTTACATGAACACTGTCAGAGAGAACAGTAATTTCATGCCGTCCATTAAAAAGGACAAGATTAAATGCTAAGGCTGCTTCTTGTGATTGGGACAAACACCAAGCAACCCTTTAATACATTTCTAATTCAGTCTATCCCCCGAAAGGGCAAAAAAAATTTTTTTTAGAAACAGAAACGCACCTTCCTTCCTAAATA
Organism: Calotriton arnoldi; assembly: GCA_963921515.1. NCBI lineage: Eukaryota > Metazoa > Chordata > Amphibia > Caudata > Salamandridae > Calotriton > Calotriton arnoldi. Next base: position 153,228 of record CAWUFW010011699.1, read on the forward strand.
TTGTTTGATGAGGCGAGGTGACAATTGCTTCTTGAACTGGACAGTCAAGTCAAAGTCGGCCACCTCCACTGCCTCATTTGTGCTTTCAAGTTCTTGAACCATGTGAAATTAAATCGATAGTGCACCAGATGTGCAGGATTTAGACATATGTAGATTCTATCATTCACAAAATACTTCATAGGCCAGCAACAAGTTGGTAGTTGGACCCCACCTAGCAAAGGGACATCTTTCTGAAAGTATTACTTAATATGTAAAATAATAAAGTTAAACAAAAGTGGGGCAAGAGCACACCCTTGATAATCTGAATTTTATTAGTAAGGTTACTGCCCTCCACAACCCACCAAGCAACGCATCACCCTTGCTTAGGTCTCCTATTAGTTACCTCCACTAATCCAACAGACATGAAAATCTGATGTGATCTTGAAGAGCTTATGGTAATTCACTTAATTGGAACTGCTCTTTATGTCAAGAAGGAAAAGGTGTGTTTGAGACCCATAAGGACACTGTCTTAGGATCCTGCTGTATTCTTACAATAGCTTTCTGAAAAGAATTTAAAAGACAGAAAAAAATAAAAAATAAATCACAAATGAACAGAGGACCGTGGTTATGCAGATATTTAAATAGGACTCCCATCTGTGGGCACTCAGTCTGCCCCTGGGCCCTTTCCCGTTTTTACCCTAGACAACAATAATATTTCATGAAAAACCATATGTCAAAACAGAACTAACCCGGTCTAGCTTTTCTGGGTTTCGAACTGCCTTTACCAGCGTTGGGTCGATTTAGTGCAGGTTCAGAATACCTCCATTAATCTACCACCCAGACTACTGAATACTACACATAAATATGGTTTAAAATTCCAATTACGGTAGCTCGTGGATTATAACAATTCAAGAGATAAAGCCTGTTGGAAATGGCCCTTTTTAGTGTGCTTTCCCTTGACCTTTTGCTTTTCTCCTTTCCATTTTTCTTCTGATCTGGATGCTAGCCTTAGGACTTTGAGCGTATTTGACACTGCTATTTAGTGCCAAAGCACTGTGCTACTCATACATGATTAGCGGATTAGTGTTAGCTGCAAGTCCCTTGTCAAGGGTTAAGACATATACCCAGGGCATGCATCTCAAATGCACCTCCGTGGGCCTGATGCACGGGTTGTGCGTCCAGAGAGTGCATTTATTGTGCCACAGGTTTGCCCTGGTGGGGTCTGTGTACACAGGCCAGTGTTCAAGTTGGCATTTAAAAAGCTACCAGCCATGGTTCATGTCTCCTGCAATATCCAAGTTCTCCCTGGGGACAGGATGCGGTGTTGGGAAGAGATGGGTGTCGGAAGCTGGCTCTGTATATACTATACCAAAGTGAGGTATAGTGTGCACAGAGTCCAGTGGAACCCCAAAGGTAGGCAGAGGTAAAAGTAGATCGCACCTTACTCTCCATTTGTGGTAGTGTGGTCGAGCAGTAAGGCTGTATCAGAGGGTAGTGTTAAGCCTTTGTTGTACACACAATCAGCAAATGATATCACACATTTAAAGACAACTTCAGACCAATTGGTTTTGTATAAAAATATTCTGTTAGTTATTTTATTTTCTAGAACCAAGCAAGCCTGGCACAGGTAAGCAATAAAAACTTTACAGTAGTAATGCAGTTTGTAAACAGTTTTAATTGCAATTGTATATGCACTTTGATTTGATTACAGTAGAGCTATTAGTAATGCAATGCTTTTGATATACTGTACATTTAGTTTGTATTGGCTTTTAGTAGAATGTCAAGTAGATTACTTTACAGCTTACTTTTTCTTACACAGTGCAGTATACCTGGATACTGCACTGGGACATTTCCTGTAAACAGGTAAGTAAAAGCGTTTGTTATTTTGTTACAGTTTTAAAGGCTCTTAAATTTTTCAACTCCACACTTAGAAACTTTTCACAGAAAAATAGTCAATGTTATCCTATGGAGGAAAATAGGGTTATCGGTTCAAAGGTAAGTATTCGGTTGTGGGAGTTGGTATTCTGGGGGTAGACTCAGGGGCCCCCCAGGATCAAGGATGCACTCGTTACATCCTCAGCAGCACTAGGGCGGCCGGGTGCCGAGTGCTGAGGCCCAATGTTATCCAATGAGGGATAGGGGGCCTCCGGTTGGTGGCTGACTAGCAGGCCACAAGGTTGTGGGAACAAAGCTCCTAGACTTAAGCTCAGGGCAAATAGGGGTTCAAGCCAGCAGCTTGGGTGCAGAGTGCTGTTTTGGCGTCCGGCGCCCTGTAGCTTTCAATGGGGAGTCTCCGGTTTGCAAACACACAGCAGGCTTGGGGACGAAGGTCTTCTGGGTGCGACCAGCACTTGGAGAGGTAAGTTGGGATGCTGGGGGTTGGTTAGGCTCCATCGGTTGGGCCACCCAAGGCCATGGGGCATCGGGTGCAGGGGTGCCTTTTAGGGTCGGATCTTCTTACCAGCTCCTGGTCACGGTTGGGGGGACCTTCCGGTTGGAGGCTGCAGGCTTGAGGCAGGTCAGGGGCCACCGGATCTCGGGTCAGTATTGCCGGCGAGACTGTGGTGTTGGGCCACTCTAACTCGGGCCGTGGGCGTCGGGTGCAGACTCGCTGACTTTGCCAGACCTTGAGTCTGTTGGTGAACAAATCCAGTGTTCACGGGAGGCAGAGTCTTTTCTTTTGAAGGCAGGGAAGGCCCTCGGGGTTCTTGAGGCTGCTGGCTGCAGTACACACCGGAGTTTCGCTTCTGCAGGTTCGAGGTGGTGACAGGCCGGTAGGGCTGGGGCCAAGTCAGTGGGAGCCGTCCTCTTAGCTTCGGCACGGCTGTTCGGTCCTTTTCTTCTTGTAGTTTGTCTGAGGAAGCAAGGTTCATGGGTGCCCCTAAATACTAGATTTAGGGGCGTTACAGGTAGGTAAAAGGTTGGGACCAATGGGTCCCTTCCCTGGGGTGGGTACACCCCCTATTAAGCCACCCTCCAGTGGGAGGGGTGGCATAAGCCTCACCCTGGTTGGCTGGGTCCCCCCCCCATCTGCAAGATGGCGGGGACAGTTGTGCTTCACCTCGCCTCCCCCACCTGAGGTGTGTAGTTGGCAGAGGTGGGCACACCTCACTTGGTTTTCCCACTGGTTCTCCTGCCCAAAGTGGGGGTCAGAACCAGTGGGGACCAGTTGCTGGAAGCAGCAAGTGGCCTGGGGAAACTCAAAGGCGGCAAGCCTTTGAAGCTTGACCTTCGTGGACCCTGCCCATCCTGGGGGAGGAGGCTTGGCACCTCATCCCAGGATGTGCATTGTTTTAGGCCCCCCCGAGAGCAGCAGGCTCTCAACCCAGGGGTCCAGAAACCTGTCTGGTGGAGGCAGCTGAAAGCAGCCACTCACCCTGGACACTAGTGGTAGGTCGTTTTTCAGGGGGCATCTCTAAGATGCCCTCTGTGTGCTTTTCATTAAATCCCACACTGGCACCAGTGTGGGTTTAATGTGCTGAGAAGTTTGCTACCAAACTTCAGTTTGCTGTGTAGCCATTATGGTGCTGTGGAATTCGTAATGACAAACTCCCAGCACCATATACTCTTAATGGCAGCACTGCACTTACAATGTTTAAGAATGGACAGACACTGTAGGGGTACAGGGTTCATGCACCTGTACCCTCACCACTGGTATAGTGCACCCAGTTGGAGGGGTGACTGATCTATGCCAGGGCAGTGGGTTGTAGGCATGGTACACAGGGTTGTGTGCCATGTCGACTCTTCAATTTGTTCTGCACCAAGACATGCGAGTGTAAAGGTACAGGGCCTCTAAGTATGGCACAATAAGCGCTGCAGCCCTTAGAGGTCTTTCCTGGTCACAGTGCTCTGGGTACCTGTGGTACCATTTACCAGGGGCTGACCTGTGGCCAGAGATGCCAATTGGGTTTTGTTTTCAATGCAGCTTTAGGGAAAGAACATAGGCCCTGGGGACCAGATTGGCAGGAGCCCAGGGCACACTTAGTCAACGCACATCAGCAATTCAGCAAAAAGTGGGGTCAACCATGCAGGAAGAGGGCACTTTCTCACAGTAGGGTGTGTGTGTAACGGATGTATGACGATACATCGCAAACCAAAACAACGCGTGCCTTTACAACGCGGTTTTTAGTTTGCATGTACCGTCACAATGCATGTTTTCACAACGGATGGCATTAGTTCGCATTTCCTTTGAAACGCATACTAAATGCCTTTACAACGGACCCCATTTCCCCGCATGTATTTACAACGCAAAATAACCCCCAAACAGTAACACAGTATCCTAAATAACACACTCCACAGCACTACCCTACAGTACAAAACAGTAGACTATCCTACATTACAACCCCCTACCCTAAACCCTATAACAGTACAATACACTACGACCCCCTGACACTACCCTAAGCCCTAAACCCTAAAACACAACCATACACTACGACCCCGACACTACCCTAAGCCCTAAGACCTAAACCCTAAAACACTCCCATACACTACAACACTACCCTAGACACTACAACACTACCCTAAACCCTAAACCACTACCCACACTACTCCCACCCCAAGCACAATGACCCTTACCTCTCTTTCCTCGTGGTTCCTCTCCAGCGTCGCAGTCTCTGCTCCCGGTTCCACCATTGCCGTTTCTGCTCCGGCGCCATTACATCACATGTGTTTTAAAAGCGCATGCGTTTTAAAAGTGCATGCGATGTAATGGTACGCGTCGCAATGTGTACGCGTGGTAACGTCGCTTGCGTTCTAACGCATGCGACGTAAAGCCATGCGTAGTGATGCCGGCGTTGTCATGGGTGTTCACCGTGTGTAACATGCAAGGGTAGTGACCAGCACCAGGTGGTGTTTGGTACGACGGGGCCAGCTTCTTGCATCGGATTAGCACGGGGGAATGTAGGGAAAGGCTACTGAGCAGTATTTCCAATGGGCAGAGAAGTAGCAGTATAATGTTTGATATAGACGAGTTCATAATCAATGAGTTCGTAATCAGGAATCCTTTCCGGTAGTGCGAGTGGACCAGACATTACATGTGAGGAAATGTCACTTTGGGGGAAAGTGGGCGTTTCAATGCTCATGGCTTTGTGCTTGTCAGCCTGTCTCAAATTAACATCTGGCAGCTGGGGACAGCTACATCTGTGCATTCCTGATTGAAGGCCATTAACTAGGGGCTCAAGGGAAACTGCGGACCACTGACGGGATTGTCATGTGGGAGTGGAATTGGCACCGCATTTCAAGGGGTAGGGAAACCACTTTGTATAACAAAGCCTGTTTCAACTTGGCCCCACTAAAGATAGTGATCTAACCTCCCAGGGTAGAATGACAGTACAGAATTTAGAGAGGGCCTGTGCATTTCAAAGGTGGCCTCTTGAACCGATTGCATTTTCAAAGGCACTGTGGGCATAACTACTGGAACTCTGGCATCAGCAGTTAAGAGATGCAAGGTACCCTTAGGGCAGGAGGGGCTTCAACTGGATTAGCCACAGATTTGTGGTGGCCTTGGGCTTGTGATGCTCCAGGAAAAGGATCACTTGGTGGATTTTGCCTTGATGTTGCGGGCCTGCAGCTAGTGCCAACTTCCATGGCCCTGGTCTGGAAGTACTCTCCAAGGGCCAGTTAGCTGGACTCCTGTCCACAAGACCCCAGGGACACAAAGGATCTCACCTTTTGCACAAGACCGTAGAAAAGGGTGGAAGTGATCATTGGTTGGACAAAGACTGTCCTGACGTAAATCATAACGCTGTGCAGAGGGGTGTGTTTGCAAAGATCAGAAGCCACCTGAGGTGTCGAGACATGAGGAGTGTTAGGAAGTTTGCAGAGTCGAGGGACCCGTGCTAGCCTGTGCTCCAGTGTATGGTGTTCGAGGGTTGTTGGGGGAACCTGAGCTGGGAGGAGAGACTGTCTTCGACCTCCAGATCCGAAGGACGAGTGTGCCCGACATTGCAGCCTCTGTCAGAGGTTGTGTGCGACCTCTCCTTGGACCCATGCCACAAAGCACTTTGCCGTGGAGAACATGGTGACGAAGCCGGAGGGGTTTTGTGTGCCTAGTGTGAACCTGCAGCAGTCTGTCTGGGGCTACAGCAGTTCACACCTCTGCCTAAGGGGAAACATTTCTCCAGGACTTGTAAGCGCACCAGCTTCCTGGGTCGCAATCTTTTGAGCCTTTGGGTGCCCGGAGGTCTAATACAGATGGATGAAATAAATAACTTTCTTTTCGTGTTAGGTGGTTCCAACTTTCTAGTTAACGGGGCACCAGCAGGGGCAATGTATCGGCTGGTGTAGTTGAATGACTGAAGGGCTGGGACACGAGAGATAGTCAAAGACCTGTGACTGTTTGACCCTTCTGTGAATGGGAAAGTTCAACAATTGCATACAACTGTAAAGTGTATAAACCATGTGCATCTCGTTTTGATTTCAGTGTGTGTGTAATGCAAAGACAAGTGTTTTATACATGCTGTTTGGATGCTTTGTGGCGTACACCTTGTGTTGCGAGGGTAGTGTTGTGCCAATACTTTACACTTGGGCCCTGAGGAGAAGCTGGGCTGCTCGGTGCCAAGCTACCCATGGGTGAGCACAGGTTATCAGACGCGTTTATTACTCCCCCCTGCCCCCCCCCCACCCCCCTATTCAGAGCAGTGGATTCTGACTGGCTTCGCCGCATCCCTGCCAGCAGGAAACCACTTGGTATAACAAAGCCTGTTTCAACTAGCACTTAAAGGGCTGCTCACCAGATGTGTAATAAGTCAAGCAGTAAGACAGCAGGCTAAAGTCTCACCACAGGATCCACACTAAAACATTGCTTAGGCTGCATTCATAGATACTCAGTGACTGCAGACTACATAAACCATAAAAAAACCATGGTGTTCATTAAATCCCATGACTGAATTGTTTTACAGGGATTTCCTGCAAGTTACTATAGGGGCGGAGGTGTAATCAGGGGAAAGAAAAGTGATTTGAACAGATCTACCTACTAAGATGCAAATTCTCTAATAAGGCACTGTTTGATACCCTCTCTGAAAGCCTCCGTGAGATATCCAAAATGGTCATGAAGAGTTAGGGATATGAAGTAATTGTCTTCAGACACTACACCACATCAAATTTCACAAAATCTATTTGTCTCAATTTGTACACTTTACGCTACCTTTGGTTTAAACTGCCTTGCAAACAGAAGGTATCTTCTAATGTCATCCAAAGAATAGACCCGATCAATCGACTCTTCAATCCTGGAATGAAGGTCCACAATACGCCTGGCAATTGCGTAATCTGTGACCTAATAAAGAAAGGGTTTAAGTTACTCAAAGAACAAGCATGCAACAACATTCTTCAGGTATCGACATTCATTGAATTCACCTATTCAGGCTGTCAAATTCCAGTAACACTGCAAAGAAACTACTGCTTTAGTTTGGCCACATATGAATAACTTACTGAAAGCAAGGATAAAGCTTATTTCACTTGACAGCACTATAATATGCTTATGAAAAAAAGGTCACCCGATTGTCTGCTATCAGTAATAGTCATGTACATCAGGAGTCCAGCGCAAAAAAAAATATATTAAAATGCACATTAAATGGGAATTTATAAACATATATCATTTTGTCAACCCAAATTCAAGGGTAGGGCGTTAAATGTTTGAAACCACTGGTTCAGAGTTTTGTACTGTGTATCTAATATGAATGGGACCAAATTTAGCAGCACCCAAACTGGCAAGGCGAATATATATATATATATATATATATATATATATATATATATATATATATATATATATATATATATATATACACACACACACACACCCCCCCCAATTCCCTTTCAGGCTTAGAGACAAATTATGCATGCAAAAAAAGCAGAGAACTGGGTAGTTCCAAAGTTTAGGTGGAGAGCAGCTCCTGTATAGAGCACCCTTCAACACTAGCGACACTGAATTTGCTCACTTCAAATGTCTGTTTTTCTAGTGACGTTTAAGCATAGAATTAGCACAGTGCTAAGCATGCGGAGCTAGAAAAGTAGTCTGTTGCCATTTCTACCTGAAAGTCTTTAAGCATAAGATTTGCACAGTGCCAACAACGCAGAGCTGTAAAATGACAAAAGCCGTTTACCACTCCAGGCAGAGTATCACAGCTTTGGATTGGTAACACGATCCAAGCCAACCAGGAATGAATAAATAGATGTTTGAGCTGAGCAAATTTAGTGTCGCTGGTGCTATAGGGCGCTCTATACAGGAGCTGGTCGCCACCTAAACTTGCAAGCACGAGAACGCGCACCCATATAGTAGGACAGAGTACAAGTACTCTAGGATCCAACAGTGAGGAAGCGGCAACCTACTGAATACAAAAGCTGGGTTGTTAAATCGACATTTTACGTAAATATGTGCAACTGGCCTTTTGAACCAAAAACACCATTGAGAAAACTATTGCAGAGCCCCCTCTTAAGTCATCCTCTTTACATGTAGAGACAATGAGCACTTTACCTCATTACACTCGTCCACAAGAATGAAGAAGAGATCAAATCTGGACATAATGGGAGCCGACAGGTTTATGTTTTGCTTCAGAGACTTTGATCGGTCGTAACGCCCACCAATGGGGTTTGCAGCTGCCAAGATGGAGGTTCGAGCATTCAGAGTAGCCTGAGGGGGGGGAAAAACAAATGCATTAAACAAGTTGGTTTCCAGTGTGCATCACTCTGCAAAGACTGGGGACCAGCGTACCTTAACTCCAGCCTTAGTGATCGAAATAGTCTGCTGCTCCATGGCCTCGTGGATGGCGACTTGATCTCGAGTATCCATCTTGTCAAATTCATCAATGCAGCAAACACCCTGAAACAACAATTAAATAACAGATTGTTTTCCTGACAAACATTTAATCGTTTTAACTGTACAATTTGTAGAATGATAAAAGCAAGATAACTTCTGCAAGGGGCAACTACTCTTTCCTGACAGTACAAATTTCCTGTCTGAGCCCTAGTCTTAACCGTAATAACCAGACACAAAAGTGCAACAGCAAAACCCAGTGGTACCTGTATACTAGAAAAAAGCAACTTCTCTGAAAAATCTGATGCATGCACCACAGTGCAAGCTAGTGAAACTCAAGAATGATGTACCTCCCACCAATAAGGGATTTTATCCAGTCTACTGGCCACCTGGTAGTTCCTGCTAGACCGTCCCCTATTGGAGCAGGAACAAGGTCGATTTGCACGAGGTTGGGCTCCAAAAAACAGAATGGACTGGACTGTGGCCTTGAGCAAGATACTTCAAGTATTTCACCTATTGTGCTTAAGTGTACTTGTCAGCATCCAGTCACAGATTTAATAACAATCATCTGTTTGCAGGACTAGCTGTGACTGCTAAGCCACAAACTGTTTTTAGTGCACGGCCATACCTATGGTACAAATTTCAACAAGCTCTAGGACCACCTTAATAGGCAACTTAGACTAGAGCAAAACAGACTGGCAATCACTTCCCAAAGAACTATTAATGCAATAGTGTGAAGGTTAAAATTGTGGTCACTTTACATGGGAGCAGAGTTAGTGAGCCAATTAACCCGTGTAGCACTGTTGACAAGTATGCACCTGCAGTTAAGGCAGCTCCAAAAAGCTACACTCACTACAATCCTGGACGATGATATGCTGAAGAAAGTTAAACACAAGGTAAATATTAATTGTAATTTTACAAGGTGAATATGGAGTGTAATTTTATGAGCCCTTTACAAAAAGGAGCTCTCGTGGGAGGCAGAGGGGGGATAATTCTTCGTGAGCAAATACGAGAGTTAATTGGCACATGCATGCAGTGGTCAGATGCAAAATGAAAAACTATCACTGCAATTAACTATATTTGTACATAGACAAATCCAAAACGTACAATTTTCCCTACTCTGGTCGATAGATTCATGATGGAATGTAATTTGCTGTCACATGCACTTAGTACCCCGGGTCAAATCATGCATTTTGGGACTACAGAAATCTTGCCATTAAACATCTATAAATCCCTCAAAATTCAACGTATATATAAATAAAAAAATTTAAAAAAAAACACAGGACACTCAAGTTTGCTTAAATACAGCCATGGGATTATCCGCCAATAATAAAAAAAGAGCATGAGAAGTCACTCTTGGTCATGTGAGAAAACTATTCTAATGGCCCAAGGACCACCATAAATTAGCATAAAATATAACAAATCATTCTTAGGTCTGAAATTGTGGAAGGCTCCGTGCTTAATAAAAACACTATTCCTTTGTCTTCGTGATAGACATTATTCACTTGAAACAAAAGCCTGGGGATTATCAAATATCAGAAAATTTTCCCCGATAGCTACATTTAGGGTAATATTTGAATCTACAGTGATTCTAGCTATGGTCCTGGCGTACGCATAGTGAAAGTAATTTCTCCTCTAGTACATGGATGCCAATGCAATATGCGCCGGGAGATAGGGGAGCCAAACGAAGAGAAACATCCTCCGACAATTACCCAACTGGGTAGACACATTGAGGGTAGTACTGGAACCACAGGCACTCGTAGCCTTAGACGCTGAGAAAGCATTAGACCCCATGCACTGGGTGCACCCATTTCTGGTGCAATAGTGATTGTGTTCCGTCACGTTTTCCGTTAATGGGTGCTGCTGCTTTAAGAATGAATAAATGAAAAATGTGTTTTGCATAATTACTTAAAATCGTTGCAAATACACACCTGTAGCATCCAGGACTGTTAAAACCTCAGATTTTGTAAGCAACAACTCTATGCAAAAATACAACATGCTAATTGCCCCTATTCGGGCCATTAGAGTGGCCCCAACCCACCCCATTTCAGCTTTTGAGAGAAAGTACGGCTATTAAAACTGTGCTTATACGAGCAGCATTTCGGCCGAACGGAGACTTATAGGGCCTTAAAATGTATTCTATTAAAAAGCTAAAGAGCCATTAAAAGCCAAGCTCTCCCCTTGCGGATTAACGTTGGAGAGTGCTAGTGAAATCTCAATCACCAAAATTGTGAATAAGTAAATCAACCTCAGTTAACATGGACTATGTCTCGGTCTGAGTGATACTAATACGGTCCATCCCCACGTTGGTAAACCACCACTGCAAAAAAAAAAAAAAAAAGCAGCATAATGGTTACCTCTCTTCAGGGAAACCATGTGGCAATGGCCAAACGTACTGAAAAAGACCAAGCTTTCCCCTTGCATGTTAACATAGCATAAAAAGTGCAAAACCAGTAGGTAAGATTGTGTACAATTCATCCCTGCATTTGTAAGAGAAGTCTATTTCAGCTTAAAAGGCGCTAATGCAGAATCCGCCTACATGATTTTTTAAACCATTCATCCCCACGTTTGTAAGCCCAGTGGGTTAACCTGGCATGGAAAATGCTAGTGCAGAATAAGTGGCCAGCTTGGAAACAAATAATCCCAACATTTATAGACTGACTATTGTGGTGCAAAAAACGGTAGTGAAAAATCGGTCGGCAAAGTTGTACACAAACCATCCCCACAATTGTTCGCAATAACTGTAGAAAATACAGTAGGGATAGTTGCCCCCATTTCGGCTACCAGTTGGCTTTAGCCCTCCTTCGCGGATCTGCAAGGAACCTTCTGCAGTATGGGCCGAGAGTCAATTTGTAATAGAGCTGACGTATTATAGGCCATAAAGCCATTCCAAAGTTCCTGAGTGCTGGTTTTGGCTATTCGATACATTAGTTTGATTAAAGTGCACATGGAGTTGCTTTCGGGTATGCTGTTACAGAGTATGCCCTGCAGCCTCCAGTTCCACCTCTGTCCTCACTGTTGCACTAGTGTATCTTCAGTTCCGCATATCAAGATCTAGGGTCGATCAATTTCAACGAGGCGATTTGCATCTGGTGTGGTTTCGTTCAAATCCCTCTGGGTAGCACTCATGAATTTACCAAATTTGGCCTGGTCTGAGGGCACTGTACAAGACAAGAGCCAAGAGACTGCATCTGCGCATGTTCTAACCCATGACTTATGAAAATCAGTTTTAGCAACTTCTGGCAATGTTGGAGTAAGGCGGTACAGAAGCACATATGTTCCATGGACTGCTCTGTAATTGCACATCCTGCATTTAACACTCTTCAGCAAGGATTTCCAACCTGGATTTAATTCATTCATTGGTAGTAACACTATTCGAGCCCATTGGATCTTTTTCAAACATTTCTTTCCTAAGGCGCAGTTCAGATAAGGTTGAATGGTGTTTGCCACATGACTTCAGTAGGCTCAACACCACCAATGGCTTTGTATCCAGCCTTATCTTCTTCTCTTGACAGTTGGAAAATGTAACGCCTTCTTTATACATACTTTACTATAGCAAACTGGGCCCTAGAGAAATTAAGCTATCATTAGAACCAGTTTTACCACTGCATCAAGAAAGTACTTTTGCCAGGGGTTAGATCACCCTTCAAATATTTTACGGATACTCTGTGTGTTCAGTGTCTTTATAAAAGTATGATGGCTACGGTGAGGGTGAACGGGGTGCTGTCTAAAACCTTTGCGCTAGTGCTCAGAACAGGACAGGGCGGCCCACAATTCCCAGAGTTCGCACTTTGCATGTAGCGGCTGACGTGCTGGCTGTGAACCAGGAGATGCTGCAGGTTCCAGAAGTCATAGCGAGCCTTAGAAAATGCCCTGGTATGCAGACAATTTACTATACCTCTCCGACCCCACATTTTCCATGCCAGCAGTTCTATCTACTCTGCAATTTTGAGGGCTACACAGGATATAAAATAAACTGGGAGACGTCTCCATTGTTCGAGATGGGGAATGTGCAACAGAGTTTTCCCAACCGCTCTCAACATTAAGTAATCAGGAGATGGGTTCTGATACTTATGCGTTGAAATAGCCACACAGGTCACAGACCCTGGAAAAGCACCTAGAGGTAGTGCACAGGGAGTTCTGGGCAGGTGGGGACAGGTGGCAGAGACCCCATACTCACTAACGGGTAGTGTCTCACTTTTTAAAATGGTCAAATTTCCCAAATTTCTGAAATCCCCCAGAAAACTCTGGACAATCCCTGAACAAATCTACAACATGGTTGATGCAACATTATCACACACTGCTCTGGGATGGGGGGGGGGGGCCGGTTGGCACTCCTAGAATAGCACTGCAAGCAAGCACTACAGTGAGGTACAATGGCGGTATCTGTCAGACTTCATTCAGCACATATCGGGATTCGCAGCTTCAGGTGAATATGAATGGTGCTTTACATGACGATAAGAACCAGCAACGACCTATAGCAGCAGACTTTCCAACTCCCCGTGCAAGAAGAAATCATGAAAAGATGTTGCGCTGATATGTCACACCCTCCGCAAGCCCGCACCAAACACCACCAGGCAAGCCTTGACCTGGAACCCTCAAGGGAAAAGGGAGAGGAAGGCCAAGAAAAACCTGGCTCCGAGGCCTCGAGGCTGACTGCAGGGTGATGGTTACACCTGCAGTTTGAGTGAAAGAAAAGCCCAGGACAGATGGCAGGAGAGTCCTGGTTGATAGCCTATACCCCAGGAGAGGTAGTAGGCGCAAGTAAGAACCAGCAACAAGTGTAAAGTGGATTCTGATGAACACTAATACGCACAATACACTTGGAATACAGGAAACATTTTAGGAAAACCCTTCTAGAACCCATCAGGTTTGATCTAGACATGGGATAGAGCCATCAAATATATGGGATTGCAGGGTAGACTACCCCATGCTACACCGCAGCGGAAAGGGGACAAGCTGCTGATGTGAGAATATTGATGGGGTTTTACATGGTGTGACCCGATGGGCATCTACACACTGGGAAACATGATTAAGGGAAAGGAACTGATCTCATTTAAAGACCTGCCAAAGCTGCCACCAAGCAATATAAATACCTACAGATTAGCCATGCCCTCAATGCGGAGTTGATGGATTGATCTGATCTTCCAGCAAGCAACCCACTGAAAAGGGTGCTGGAGGAGATTACCATTAAAGACATCCACACATACCGCACACACCTTAATAGGCCTGACAGTCTAAAAAATACAAGAGCTGCGTGGGTGTTGGGCTGCAGAGAGCAAGAGTATATAGATTGGAGGCTACACTGATGCATCCACGGGAGGTAGAAAGCGAGGTGAGCTGGAGACATAGCCAGCTGAACTGCTCCATAGGGTGCACTACAACACAAGTCGGCTATTCAAGATTAGCAGAGCACATGCCCACCCCCCCCATGGGCAGCCATTGCACGGTGGAAATAGGTTTCTTCCACCCTATATGGTTCTGTCCCCAGATAGAGATGCTGCCAGTGGCTACTGAGCCGTCAGCAGTCTGTACGACTCCCATACCAGCTAACCCTCAATTAGTTTTGTGCAATCTGTGCGACAGACTTCCTAGAGCTTAACTGTTGAGCTGCACATTGGGGGGTTTGTGTTAGCCTAGTGAGCCATCGCCAGATGTTGAGGGAGTCCACAGGCCCAAACTAAGGAAGTGGTTGGCTGGTATGAATAGCTGTGGAAAGAGTGGTGTATGAGGTGAAAGGCTGCCCCTGGAAGTTTGAGACGATGAGGTTGCTGGTGGACTCATTACAGCCTCGGGTGGGAGGCCTGTGGACCCCCTCTCCCTCCGCAACACAAGACTCCTACACTGCAGCCGTGGAGTACAGAGGTAGGAGAGATGAAGGCTCAGACGAAGCGGCCCAGGATAGCAGCGCTTTTAATTAGGCCTGGGCGGTAAATTCCGTTCCGCTCGCGGAATTTGCGGAATTTGGGTAATTTCGCGTTCCGCTGAGAACGCGGAATTACCCAAAATTCCGCGATCCGCGGCTTCGCGGAATTTTTTGCTTGTTCGCGCTTTCAAAATGCGTGTTCGCGAGATATTTCTCCCCGAGCACGCAAACAGCGTTCGCGAACAGGAAAAAAGCATCACGAACGGGCGGATCAAGCAATTCCGCGTGTTCGCTGAACTTTTGCGTGCTCGCGGAGATTTTTTACCGTTTCGCGGAGCTTTGCGTAGCGCGACTACGCAAATTCCGCCCACCCCTACTTTTAATGCAGTTTGAGCAGACCCATATTCAGCGTGAAAGTTCAGACTATTCTGCCCTGCCACCTAAGATAAAATGTGATGCCTTCAACGCAGTGTATCCATGTTTTGTGCAATCAAGAAAAACAAACTTTTAATAAAGATCCAACATGCAAGCAAAAATAAAAAACGTTTCCATGTTTTGGTTAGTCTTGACTTTTAAGACCATTAAGCCACTGAAGAAGTGCTACTCACATTATCAGCCAACATCAGAGCTCCAGCCTCAATGACAAATTCATGAGATTCCTCGTCTCTTACAACAGCTGCAGTGAGCCCAGCAGCAGAGGACGCCTTCCCACTGGTGTACACAGCACGTGGACTGAACTCCTCGACGTGCCTAGGGTAGAACAAATGTGTGTCAACCAGAAACAGATCACATTTATGAACGAGCACCAGGCAATCCATAAACATGAAAGCTTTAAAAGTGAAATATTTAACTGTACATTTGAAATCGAACGAAACAACTATGCTCCAAGATCAGTATTAGAGGACTGTAATAGTGCATTCAATAAAGCAAAGTTACTGCCGGACAAGTCAGACCACCAACATCATGGATTAAGAAGTTATGAATCCAATATTAAAGTATGGGAACAAATTACTTTTAATGGTAAGAGGCAGCAAAATTAAATCTAACGTCTTCAAAACTACCATTACCATTCAATTTGTGTTACAGTCAAAGGTCGATTGATGCTACGAATTGGAATTCAATTTTTGCAAACAATATTCAACAGGGATGATGCAGAATTGTTTTGGCCTCTAACCAAGGCCGAAGCAATGCTCGTTCTTTACAAAACAAAGGGATCGTACCCCGTTTTTTTTGTTTAATATCAACCGAAAGCTTACAAGATGGAGGAGTTGGAGTACAGGGCATGTTGGTAATAATTGGGGGGGGGATCCAGTGATCACACAATCGAAATTCGTTGGGTATATATATTAAATACCAAGTGTGCACAGAATTGCATTTAGCTAAGCAGTTTTAATATCTACAATACCAACACTTGCGTAGAGCTTGTTCATGTTTTTATCCCTCTTTCAGAAGTTATGAAGTCATACGACGCAGAAATACATTAAAATATAAACAGTAACCGGTGAGCAAAATGCGAATCCCTGAACCAAAGTAATATTTGTGACCTGCATGCAAGAACACACTAGCACACGTGTTATGTAGCTCAATAAACAGATGAAAGTGGAGCATTCAGTTAGGTAAAAAAAAAAAAAAATTACGGAAAGGCAACTGTCTTCATGTTGAAACTAACTTTTCTAGATAGAGCTCTTTCCAAACTTGGAGCAAGACAAAGATTTTATTCTACATGCACCAAGACCTGAAACGTGAACCAATGTCAAGATTGTTAGAAAAATATGTGCTTCCCTCTAGAGAAGAATTGTTTTTGAAAAACAGACCAGTTTAACAAAATTACAAGTGTGGAAAAGTCTTACTTGAGAAACTGGCTTTTGGCAGTACTTGGGTCTCCAACAATACAAATGTTGATGTCTCCACGCAATGAAGTGCCTTCCATCGTGGTCTTCCCAACACCACCAAAGAGCATGAGCAAAATCCCCCTCTTTACCTCATCATTACCTAAATCATAAAGAGCAAAGCACAATAAGAACAGATTGTCCAACTGCAGACACCAAAACCAATCGAACTAAATGATGCCCATTTAATGGCAGATGCTATACACTAAGCAGTGCTTAATTTGAGCCAGTGATTTCTAGTGCTTTGTATCGGCACTTAATTGCCGGAACATGCACTTATGACAGCTGCCACATGGTGGCGCGGTTTGCACAAATTAAAGATGAGCAGAAAAAATGTTTGTTAATTCAATATACATTAAAAACAACTAATACCTGCCACCCAAGCCATTCTTAAAGCTGTGGCGGCCTCGGTCTGAATTGTCACACTTGTAGCAGTGTGATAGTTAGCAGTTGTGTTAGTACAGTGGCAATGTGTGGCGCTAACTGCAGTGGTCTCATGACTAGGGCCCTGGCACTTTTTTGCAAATTGAGCACTGAAACCAAGTAATAAACCTTGAAAACTTGAGTCCACCTTTTATTGCAATGTGTACTCCAACACAAATATAAAAAAAGATTAATTTAAAGAAAGCAGTACTACAGTCTATATTGCCACGTCCCATTCGCAGTTTTGCTTGCCCTGATCACCGGCGGGGGGAAGGGAGACTATGAAGGAGCCAGCTAGCGCTGGCTGCCTCGTCGAAATACACACACACCCACCCCCCCCCACCCCCCCGTACTTTTAGCCATGCTGTACAGCATGGCTACAAAACACACAAAGCCAAAAGCTTTTAGGTGAGACCTATTGGCTTAGCCGAGGTTTGTTACTTTCTTCAAGTGGCTAGATGTTTAGGAAGTAACCAAGAAGTCTATTACGTATTCATGTCTTCGCTGTTTGGCAGTATATCTCCAGGCTTCCCCTTTAAGTTGAGGGGGTCCTAATATTTAAAGTATGATGTTTCATAGTCTAATTCAGGTTCAAACAGGTCTTTAATTTAAAACAGACCAAGATAGAAGCCCTTATCATTACATCATTCCTAATAAGTTTCCACAGCAACTCCTGCCTGTGGCTGTAAAGGAAAAATGATTTACCATGAACAGTTGGAAAGAGGCTGGTACACAGGTTGTGATAAAGGTTTTTGTCCTGACTCATTTCGAAGACCTTCTCCCACTCCTTGGCCGACATCTGGTTTTTAATGCTCTCCGCAGTCTGTTCTTCATCTTTCAACTCCTTTCCCCCAAACTGAGGAGAAAGAAAAAGTTTGTTAAAGTCCATTTTCACGAAGTTTACGCAAGTAGCAGAGTTCATTGTAACGTCCCTGGCTCATGGGATTTTGACCAGTGGAAAAGGACGTCAGCATTAACAGCTGTCACTCTAGGAAGAGTGAGTGCATCAGGACAGGGCACACTGCGCTTTAAAGTTGCATCACAATACGCAAGGTATGACAAGAACATTTTTGTAACAGCCACATGAGGTACAGGGTGATCAAATTATAAGTTTTACAATGGATGCAGAAGTTAAGGCGAATTGTGGTGGTCATCTCCACACACCTGCCTAATCACCAAATCTGAAGAGAACACACCTTTCATTAAAACAGATAGGTTTTCCTGACTCAGAACTCACCCTGGGGTTTGTAGGTGCCACGTAGCAGGCCAAGAACACCAGCTTGTAAGACAGGTCCCTCACTCCAAGGGCTTTGAGCCCTTGCACGCCTTCATTCTGGAAGCCTTCAGGAGCGCCAATCCGGGAACCGGTCTCCGCGCGCACTCCTGAAATAAACAGATAATCAATACAAATTTTAAACACAGGCCTCGATAACAGAAGAATGGGACGCCATCTTACCAGGAGTGGCCAATTGAGAGACGTCTGGCACAACAATTAACGTTCCTGTGAAGTCACACTTGTCTCCTGCCTGCGCCGACTCCACGGCTTCAGCGCGCAAGATTATTTCTACACTGCGAGGAATGCTGCCGCGAGGAAGCTCTGCCTGGGTCTCTTGAATGCGCACCTACAAGAACACCACAAGAGAAACAGCAGAACAATCTTTAAAGGTAACTTGTGTCAAACTACTTAACATTGCCCAAGGATTGTAGACAGATTTCCGCACTGTATCTGCTAGATTAACTACTAGGGCAGTAAAAGTTTACTTCCCTTCTTATAGAGTTAAAAGATTGCAATTAAACCACAATGGTATAAACAAAATATCCCCAATCCAGACTTGGTGTGTGCAGGGGAAAAAAACAGGGATGGGTGAATACTTCTGATAAGACTTAAAATCTATGCGAGCAACATTCGTTGTTTATTTATATATTGTTTTATGGATGCCACACTGGCCTCATTGAAGGATGAGGGGGGAAAAAAAAAAAAAAGGTCTACCTTTTGAAAAACAACAAATCTTGATTTATTGGTGTCCAGCATGAACCTCCTGCGGTTTGCACAAACAGGATTTTTACAAATGTTGGGCTGTGTGTATTTAAATTGCTGCTCCACATCTTTGATCAGCGTCTGACAGTCCAGGCATAAGAAGGTGCCACTAACAAGCTCGGGATGAACAGGGTGGGTACGAACAACCTGCCCACTGATGCGCAGCAGGGAGCCAACTCTAGGAGTCGTCAGTTCTCGAATTCTGTGGGGAAAGATCGATCAGAGTGAAGGTCAGTGAGGTACGATATACACAGTGTGTAAACTACTGCCACAAGCAATGGAAAAATTTAAATTTAAACAACCTAAAATACAACGAGATTTTAGAATCTAACAGCACTGCCCCTAAGATCAGATGTATAATCCAATATATTTTTGAACCTCAAACTTAAGTCCACCTGCAAGGCACTACTCACCTTCAAACATCAAGTTCCCTCTTCCTTGTCAGGCATTAATCCACAAACATTAATGCTTCTAGGCGGCAGATCAACACCTTTAGGTTTTAATTTCCACTCAAACACAAACTCTTATAGTAGTCCACCATAATGTTCACTTGGCAACACCGAACTTTGTTGACCAATACACTTAACTTCTTGAATCTGCAGCACTGGCCTCAACTCGCTCTCCTATCTGATAGGACTACCATCCCTTGTCAGACTTTGTGCTCCTCCCCTGCTTGGACATTGCAACAGGCTCCCTTAAAGGACTCATTACCCCAATGATAGAACTACCTTTACCACCCAGACACTTTGTAAAGCCCCCCCAGACACACCCACTACTCTCTACCACCAGATCTGCGGTCTTTTCCTTTAAATAAAAAAACAAACAAACAGACCTATCCAAATACCCTAATGTTCCCTTTAGCATGTGGGATGTATGAGCGGGCAGCAATTCATATTGAGTCAATGTACGCTGACGAAGCCCTGATATACGTGACATAAGACACTATCGACCGCTCCGGTTCAGAGTCTTATGGGCGACTTTTGGGGGGGGGGGAGTGTGGGATCTGCATGTTAAACCTCCATAACCAGTAGCGGCTGGCAGGGAATGAGGGTGAAGAGCCGGGGGGGGGTTTGAGGCGGTGAATGGATGGCGGGACCAAAAAAAAAAAAGCATTGTGATTGCTCTGAGCACCGTGGATCGGCGCTCAGATGGGGACTGGGGGCCTGGGCATGTTCCCCACCAGACTGTGCAATGCAGCCAGGTGGGGAACATGCAAAGTGCGCACAACTGTTTGGCCGGGCCAGGACCGGCCAAGCAGTCATGCTCACTTGAAATGTGCAAACCACTCCTCCCCTGTGCCTCCAGCCCCGCCCTAACCCAGCCCCGAACCTGTGAAAAATAAAAATGATAATTACGTTCTTTCAATATTCCTGCTCAAAGAGCAGTGGGGGTGATGCTCCTCCACCTTACCGTCCATAAAACAGTGCTTTTTTTCCCCAGGTCCTTGGTTGGTAGCAGGGCAACTGAACTCCCCAAGGTGGATTGCTCTGGGGGAGACAGCAATTTCCTTATTTGGGAAAGTAAATAACGTATGACCACGGGAAACAATACGAGTTAAATATGGGTAGGGTAGTCCGCGGTCTCACTGCCTCCATCACCTTCTGGAACACGCTCCCGCTGGTCGGTCACGGGCAAAGTGGCACTCAGTAAAATGGTCCAGCAGCCCAAGTGCCTCTACACTATGCAAGATTTGTTTTGTGTCCTACTGAACTCCTCATTTCGACAGCTGAATGGGTTATTGGTGTCCTTGGTCTGGGCATGGAGACGGAGCAGGGTTAGACGAGAGGTCCTGAAGTTGGATCTTACAGAGAGTGGGCTGGGCCTCCCAGACCTCAGATTGTAGTATCTGGCAGGCCTCCTGCCGTATGCTGTACACTGGTGCAACGATGGTCCCAATTGAGAAATGGCACTTCTGGAAGAGACTTAAGCTGGAGGACCTTCCTAAACTACTCATGTGGGGCCACGGACTGCCAGCAAGTACCACCTATGTAGTGTCCCAGGTCACAGAGGCATAGGAAAAGATGGTCACGCAGGTTTTGAAATGTGCCCCATACGATAACAACCTTCCGATTTGGTGGTTGTGCCCCTTCACGCGCATCGCAATTCCATGGATGTTTTGCTCTGGGTAGTCAGAGGGCAGGAGGACAGTTTCTGAATGGCACCTTCATGACATCAGCGGAAGAAGGAACACATTTTGGGGTGGGACTAGGGCAGTTTCTGCAGTACGCGAGCATGTCCCGCACGGTCCGAGACATATGGACAACATTCCCTGATGAACCCAGAGACTCCCACGCCCTGACGGTGGTGTTGGACTCTGGTTTCACTAAAGGTATAATCTTCCTTTTGTGCACCGACCTTAAGAGCAACAGGCACCCAGATGTGGCATCTGCCTGCGCAAATTGGGATGGGATCTTGTGGGCCCTTCTCTCAGACTGAGTGGAGGCACGTTAGGACAAAGATGCAAGTAGCAGCCAGAAACGCTAGATTTAAACTGACAATTTAATTCCCTACAAAGGGTCTACCATACAAGTTCAGCTGGGTGGACAAGGTGCAGAGAGACCCCAGCTCAATTTAGCCACATCACGAGGAAATGCCAGACAAGAAAACCCTTTCGGAGGAAAAACTACAGGATATGAAGCGGGTAACTGGAGTCAGGGCTGAACTGACGATGTCCCATTGCCTATGGAGACTCTTGCCACTCCCTAAAGAAGGTAGGAATATGGGATACAGATTTGCCCAAATGGGACTGGTGCCGGCTAGATGGTGCATCGATCTCCACTGGGCCAGCCCAACACCACCGACGCAGGGTAAACTGAGAACTGACCAACCAGAATGGGCGGATGCTGAAGAATGTAGCCTCCGAACAGTCTGCACAGATGACAATGCAGAGAGGGACCTGGAGATATGAGGTGCAATGGTAGACCTCTTGAGAGAGGATAGAGAAGCGGTGGTTGAGGATCCAGACCCGTGCTCACCGGAGGGTCCTGCGGGGGCTCCTCACAACAGTGAGACCGAGACCAGCCGTGGGCTATTGGCTCTCCCCCCCCCCCCCCCCCAAGAGTGTGGGGGTCAGACAGCCTCTGAGGTGGGGTGTGTGAGAGAAGTGTGACAGGCCTGGTGCTTCACTACTGCCCACCCTTCCACCCCGTGCTACCCACACTGTTAACAGATATCTAGTTCTATGTGTGGGAATACATATCGTTCGACCCCCCCCCAACCCCAAGCTCCTGGGTGGGAGGAAATTGCTTGTATTAGAACCACTGAGAAGCGGGGGACAACTATGCTGCACAGCAGTTACAATGGTTGTCTGTTATGATTACGGGTGTTTGCCCCAAGCAGTTTTTGTATTGTAGTGCAAAAAAATAAAACTAGTTTAAAAAGTTACCTTCAGAACAGAGCCTCTCCTTCCCATACTATCTCTCCCTGAAACTATCTAGCAACTTTCCAAACCCATTCACCTTTTTGTAGGTCAGTCGCTTTCAAATAAACAAATAAGGCCGACGTGTATTTCCTCTCATATTAACTCAAAGATCCTTCTACACACATTTGTGTTTGTCCTCAAGGGTTACCTCTAATCTTTATGAGTACACCGCTACCTCCCGCCTGCCCACTCCCCCAACAGCACCTCCTCCCCAAAAGGGACCATCAATTCTGCAGAGGATGGACATCTACCCCCTAAAACTAGAGAATACAGAGTACATCCCTCAGCCAACAGACACAGACTCCCGGAAGATCACACAAAACAAAATAGTTCCCCGAAAAGTGGGGCCCTGAACTTTAGGTGGCTGGCCTTTGCACTCAATTGAGGATCTTGATCCTTGCTGCTGTAAACTTTGCAATCCCAAACTGCGATGCGCAATATTTTGGGCCACAATATTCCAGAACACAGAATCCCTACAAATGTTATAACAGAAATAGGCCCTCAACAACCCATTCGATCACCATCTTACTTGTGTCTTGTCGGCAGTTCCTGAAACGCCACATAGAACTCCTTGTTTGGGGGAACATTGCCATGGTCTCTGGCAAAGCTTCTTACTGCTCGGCACAGGTACGGATAAACTCTGAAAGACAAAAGGGTGTTAGTGTCCAACCCCCAAAGTTGTAGTTCTAATGATAAATACAATTCCAATGTGGCCAAGAACTGTCCAGTAGAGGGGCCGTTTATAGGTATGATTGAAATGTTCCGTACTAGTTGTTACATTTAGAGAAAATCATTTTGCTGTACAAAGCACGACGAGCTAATCAGGGGGAAGATTAAGTGAGCTTTTGCCCAGTCACACGATGCTGAGCTGTCGCCGGGGATCGAACTGTGATCCTCACACTCCGGAGTCAGCCGCTCGGGCCACTGAGCCAAACTCTAACTCAGCTGGTGGCTCGATTTCACAAAATGAAGTTCGGACAAAAGTAAAACACCGTTCCACGTGGTCGTCGGCAAACCAATAGGAGGGAAGTGGGGGGGGGGGAGGCAGCGTCCGACCTAGTTATACAATATTAGGAGCCAGAACGGAAAGGTGGGTGAAAAGCACTGCAAGCATGACATAAGAGCATGGTGAACTCTACAGGTCCAAACTGCAAATAGTGCAAGGTCTAAAGGGTGAGCGAGAGAGCAGCCATAAACTCAAAATATCAACAGGCAATACTGCACGGAGCATGGAATTAAAAGGCGGTAGAGAAAAAAAAATTAGAAGCTGAAAATGCTCTATTGCAGATCAGCTAGTGACATGGAAATGCCCCTACCCCCAATAGTATTGCATTTACACCTGTAAAGCGTTAACTAGTGTGCTTAAATTTTTGGTTTGCTGGCATTTTTTGTACCACTCAATTTACATTTAAGGAAAGCCCATGTACACAAACAGTGCTAAGCAGCAACACAAGCAACTAAATACGTGTGGCTTCTTTCCCTATATGTTTAAGAAATAGAATGCTCTCCCTAAATGTCTTAATTGCAGGATACAGTCGTCAGCTCGTGTACTTTCCAAGTGTTGGCAAATATACAAGAAAAGCAATACACTTAATCATTTTTTAGCGTAGTTAATATGCGTATACATAAAAAAATGTAAATTCTGGCTGTCTGACCAACTGTTTCTTATACGAGTGGAGGGATAACTGCTGCACTCCATCTGTGCCTCTGACTACTGCACCAATAATTGTGATCTCACGGCAGAATATGGTGTCCAGAGTTCTTATTTTTTTTTGGGGGGGAAAACGTTTCTAAAGAGGAAAAAAAGCAAACATACATCCATCCCAACTACAGTCATACATGTGCACCACACTTACCACGTCAAGAATATGCACAAGCTGAATGCATGCGATATATTTAGGGCTACAGATCATATTAAGTACCTTCAATAAACGTTCAACTGGAAACGCAAGAAAACTGTAGTGAATGCAGACAATCACACCAAGTTTACCTGTAGAATTCCTCCTGGATTGTGGTCGCCAACTGCTGGTTAAACTGCTCCAGATCCAGGAAGCTAACTAGTAGTGTGTTCCTCTCTGGACGAATTAACTCCTCAGCGTCTCGCAAGTATTTAACTTCACCATCGCTGCTTTGGAACCTGAAGGAAACAGCGAACGTACTTGTTAATCGAAGCATTTATCTTGCCTATAGAGTGCGAGTGTAATAAAAGGGCTGATTTTTTACTGAAAGAAGCTTAATATGCACAGAACGTACAAAAAACTTAAGATCCTCGCCAGCTGTGCTAGTGTACAAGTTACAGAGACATTACAAGACCAGAAGGGTTACACTATCTTACATACCTATCTAGATGCCGCAAAACCTCCAAACGTCATGAAATTACACCCTAAGCAGTTAAGTGCATTTTGGCACCAAGATCTGCATCAAAGCCTTTCGAACGGAGCATAAATTATTATTCAACTATAAGTCTTGGAAACATGTTATAACTGCAATCCTATTGAAAGCAAATAGCTTGCAAATTGTCAGGCAAAGCAGCCTGGAGGTTGAACAGAGTCCACCTTGAGGAAGTAAACAAACCAGGGGGCCAGAACGGACAAGAACATGCACGAAGATCAGAGTGCATTTCAGGACTGATTATGACGAAAATATACCACCCACAGACCACACGATACTTCTCTATTGTGGGAGCCCGCATTTACCCCTTCCAATAAGATTTTTCCATGTAGCTTTGGGTTTTAATTAGTGTAATAGTGTCTGCAGAAAGTACTTTTAGAAGGAGCCTCAGACCTTGAGCTTCAAAATCATGGATCCACACTGCTTATGAGCAGTGTGGGTCACCCTACTGCAGATGTTACCCAACAACCACAAATCCCGATCAGCAAGTTTTAAGATACAGACCTGTAAACTTCGGTATCTCCAGACTCAAATGGCGCAAGCCCAACTTCTGCACCAGCAGACTTTGTTTGAACTGACAAGCTGGGCAACTAACTAGTTGCATCATGAACGGTGTATTGCTCCATCATATAACTAGGAAGTCTGTTAAGAGAGACTCTTGACTTTAGAAAGTAACATTAGGCACCATAAAATAAGTTATTTAGGTATCTTGTTAAAAAAAATCCACAGGTCACCCTGCAGTGGCCATAGCGTTTTGGATTCGTTACATTCGTATTTAAGATAAGCTATCATCCATGCATGCTGATCGGGGGTGTTTTGAATGCACTTGGCCTGCTTGCCTCCAATTTGCATAGTAAGTAACTAGAGTGTACCAGTACCCATTACCCTAGGACGGCAGTCTGAGTTGTGGTGGCAGTACGACCACTGATGATGCCCATTAATAACTGGCTGCCTCAATGATCAGAGAAAATGCTTCACATCCTTAGAATTAAAGCTGCCATATTCAACTACAATAATGGGAAACGACAAAAGTAATCCTTCAAGCTCTTTACCCCATCCTGACCGGCACAAGATGTATCGAAGCTTGTCAAGCAAAAACACCAGACTCAAGCACTTGAGTTAAAGGAAGAAAACCGGCTTAGGCTCATTAACCATCAAAATAAACAGAATGGGTATTGATACAAATCCAACTCAGTGTGACACAAAGTGGGAAAGAAATAACCGGAAGCTATGTTATGTAGATTTGTAGAGCACACTATTACCCAGGAGGGTATCCTGGTGTGAGTCTGGCCAAACCTAGGGCATACTAGAAAAGCCAGGTCTTCAGCTTTTTGGGGGATTTAAGAAGTGAGGAGTAGGCATTTGTGTAGTGGCATGTTGTTCCACGCTTTAGGAGCCTTATTGGAAAGGGCTTCAACGTTTGTTCTGGTTTTCCATATGCGGTGGAATGGAGCAAGTAGGAGTCCAGACGAACAGAGGTGTCTGGTGGGTTTGTGGAAGCAGATGTGCTAGTTGAGGTATGCCGGGGCCAGTGTTATGTAGTGCTTTAAAAGTGTGGATAAGGTGTTTGAATCATGTTTGTTTGTGTATAGGCAGCTAGCAGAGTTGCTTGAGGTGTGATGATATACGAGTACTGCTTAGGAGGTTGGGTATGATTCCGGCTGCCACTTGTTCATACCAGCGCAAAGGGTATTCCCAGAGTCCAGCTTGCTTATGACGTGGGCTTGCATGAAAGTTTTACAGGTGCCGATTTGGGGCCATTCAAAAAAGTTTCCTCAGCTTCTTCAGGGTGTGGAAGCATGAGTCTGTTACATTGAGATTCTTGCCGAGGACTACCCTGAGGTTCTTGGCGTGGGCCCTAGCTCTGCCAGCACCAGGTGGAGTCCCCACAGTGAAGTGTTGTTCCAGAAGATCACAACTTCAATCATATCAGTAAAACAAGCAGTCAGTTGGAAAGAGTGGCTAAAAAGCGAACAGCCAGGGCAACAGAATAAATATTTCTGCCTTGCAATTAGAAGACAGGTAAACATGTGAAACATTTACACAATGGCACAGTTCTACACTCAACAAACAAAAGGTGATGGGAGGAATGCTTGCAATTTGACTAACCACTGGTAATCGTTCGCGGTAGCCTCCCAACCCATTGCCCACCATGCCACCTGGACCCAGCCATATACAAACCAGTCTTGAATCTACTCCTCATGGGAGCAGTCCAGCCCAAACTGCCAAAACTCACGTCTGCTTCATGTACCACCCCAAGTGGCATGGATATGCCCAGACATGGGTCCCATACTCACTGGAAGCTGTGCCCAGCTGATAAGCCCATAACTAGGGCACAACCGTTCCTGGGTTGCTTGTGTTCCAGTTCAGGAAGGGCCTGGCAGTTCAAGCTAGACTGTTCCCATGACTAGCTGGCTCAAGACTGATTTGCATACTACTGGGTCGAAACAGAGGTGGCACGGCGAGCAATAGAACAGTAGGTTGGGATGCTATCAGAGCGATTGCCTGTGGTTAGACAAATTGCAAGCATTCCTCCCATCACCTTTGAATGTTTCATGTACCGACCTATGTTTCATGTATCATACCACCCTAAGTGGCATGGTTATGCCCAGACCTGGGTCTCATGCTCACTATGACTGGAACCAAGCTGTACCCGGCTGAAAAGCTCAAATAATGCAAAACTGATCCTTGGTTGCTTGTGTTCCAGTTCAAGAAGGACCTGCCAGTTTGGGCTGGACTGTTCCCATGAGGAGCAGAATTAAGAACGATTAGCATAAGGATAGGTTCACACTGAGTTAGCATGGTGAGCAAAAGAACAATGGGTTGGGATGCTCCTCCCCGCGATTCCTTGGGGTTAGAGAAATAGCAGGCATTCCTCCCATCACATTTAGTGTGTTTCACGATCCAAGAGTGGCTCCAGAATCTGGTTGCCCTAAACTGCCCACTCGTCCTATCCGACTCAGTTAAGTCTCTAGGCATCTCCCTTGACAAGATCTTATCAATGGAGGCCCACATCAAAAACTCTGCAAAAGGTGCTCTTTTCTCACTAAAACACCTCAAGAAATTGAAACCTTTTCTTCCCCAGGATGACCTCAAGACAGTAGTTCAATCCCTAGTTCTCTCTAAAATCGTCTACGGGAACGCCATCCTAACAGGGACTCCAAAAGCTCACCTAGCCCCACTAAGGGCAGTGCTGAACATGGCCGCTCGTCTCATATCTGGAGTAAAAAGATTTGAACACATCACTCCAGCTCTCAACTCCCTCAACTGGCTTCCCATGGAAGGGAGGTGTATTCACAAGCTGGCCTGCATCACACACAAAACCCTTCACTCTCCGGCCCCCAACTACCTGAACAACAAACTGGTAAGAGCAGGTCAATCCAGAACGCTGAGAAGTTCTAACTCACTCCTTATCCCTCCGAAACTGAAAAAGAAAACCACCCAATACCGATCGTTTTCTGGCAACGCTCCCAGGATATGGAACGCTCTCCCTAGAGTCCTCAGATGCAACCCCTCCTTCTCCTGTTTCAAAAGGGACCTGAAACTCCATCTCCTTAACAAATACTTTCCTGACCAACGTCAACTAACCTAGACTTCAATATCCGAGTTGACTCCTCTCTCTCTCTCTCTCGACATTCAAGGATAGTGGTGACCGGACTGTGTTAACCACCTTCGTTTGTTTTCTCTCACTCCGCTGCACTGTTTATTTTTCATATTGTATTTTTTATCTCTGTTTTGCTTCCTTACTGCCTTCCTACTATGTAATGCAATTTCCTTTGGTTTTTTACAGTGTGTATGTAAAGTGCTCCGATACCTACGGGTCTAGCTAGCGCTATATAAAACTTTTAAAATAAAAAAATAAAATAAATATACCCTTCAGGTTAGTGCAATAAATCGCCATAACATGAGGTCGACTGCCAAAAATGTCTATAGTTAACGGGTGCGGCTATTTCAAATAGGGGAAGACACCGAAAAGACAATGCGACTTGTAGTCCACGAACACATTTTAAGAATTAACAAATCAGCCACTCGCGCTTGGGGATTAGCGGCGTAATTACGTTAGGAAGTACAGCAAATTACCAAAGCCCTCGTTCATGTTTGCCAACCCCACCGCACACGAGGGGACATATGAACTAATTTCGGATATTTCAAAGATGTGTCAGCACATAAGTGCATTCTTTATGAAAGATAAGGGGGGGGGGGGGTTGAGGGTTTGGTACTCACTCCTCCAAGAAGTCCAAAAATAGTTTCTGACACTTCTCAGCCACTTCGTCTTTCACCTGCTGCGCCGCGATGCCGCTTGCGGGCTCTGTAACGTCCATATTGCTGTACCTGGGGGTAAACGCGTTAATCCCAGAACCCGGTTACCTACAGCCCCACTCCGCCCCTACAACCAAAGACTTCCTTCGGTACAATGAGAAAGTTTCGCGCCACAGACTGCACCACGTGACTCATTCGCGCCACACCAGACCAATAGCAACATTGTGGGGCAAATCCCTCGACTTAGTTTCGCGGGAGTTTTATCCAATCGCTGAACGAGGCTGGGCAACACGATCACATGGAAGAGCAGGCTCCAAAGTACAAGTAAGTGGTCCTTTATGTCTATGGCTTCACGTAGCTGCGCGTCACAACGTTGCTTCGCGGAGCGCCATCTTAAAATCAGGCAGACAAATGTCCTTGCATTTCAGCAACCGTGAAAACACTACGACATAACAAACACACGGCACACTTTTGCCTTTAAGGAACCATAAAGCACTTGCAGGCGAAAAAGACCTGTAAAGTTAGGACATATTCAAGTATCGTTTTTTTTTTTAAAGCTACATCGTAATAGATCCACTGATGTAGAAGCGAAAGCTACGTCGAATAGAAAAATATTTGAGATCAGATTACTGTAGATGCCGCCTCAGAACTTTGTCATATTGCTTTTAAAATCAATTTTCTGGCTTAGTTGAATTGGATAACCTGGAGAGGACGTGGTCCGTCGGCTAGACTGCCGACTTTGGTGCTGGAAACTAGGGTTCGAGCCGCGGGCTCGCGTCCACATCCTGTGATTCTGGGCAAATCACTTAATCTCCCCGTGCCTGAATGTGTAATGTAAATACGGTAAATACGGTGCTCATGTAAAGCTCTCCAATACCTTCGCGTCGAGTTCGCGCTATATAAATATGCAAAAAATAAAAAAAATGTGTTGTGTATGCTTCCAGCTTGCTGCTCAGCCAGTGGATGTGTGTAGAATGTTAGTATGAGTGATGTCATAGTCTGTTGGATGCGTGAGTGAGCAGTTGAGTGTTGGGCTGAGCAGTAAGGAGGCTGCTCCTGTTGGGGTTCGTTACTTCTTACTTAATAAACTACTTGAAGATACCACTCGGACCGGACATTCATTCAATTACAACACTGGCGACGATCAAGAAAGAACCTACATGTGTTTCCTAAAGGACTACTGAAGTTTAAACAACTCCAAGGTACGAGTCTTCTTGCTCCTATTTTACGTGACTTTTCAGGTCACCTACACTGTTATACATTACGGTACGTTACTGTGCCATTTTACGTGATTTTTTAGGTCACTTACACTGCTATACATTACGTTACATTGCCTTGTGTCTTATCCACATGTCTGCGGATTCGTCATTCACAATGTTTCTTACATACATTACAGTGTTTACTTACATTTACTTACATTTGCTTACGTTACTTTACAGTGCCTTCTTTCCAAGCTCCTGTAGTCGTATTTTCCTTTTTAAGGCATGTGCTTACGTTAAATTACAGTACTTTACGTTAAATTACAGTACTTTATTTACATATCCCCTGTTCATGGGATCTATGACAGTCTGTATGTTCATCTTACATGGTACCTGTACGTTGATTTTACATTTTATTGCTGTCATGTGTCACATTATTATTCTCATCTGTAGTTTCTAAATCCAAATGAGTTTTCCTTACACTTCTCTTTTACTTTTTGAGAGTGTTTTTCTTGTTTTTAACCTACACTATCTGTTTTTTCTATTGCTGTTTCTGCTTGCCATCTCCATCTGGTCTGGCCAACTGGTGTGTTTTGGTGGTGAATTGGAGCGTCAATTCATTTTTCTCTGTGTGTTACGTCACTTTTGCTGCGCTAATGTTGTCTTTCCTTACTTTGTTAGTATCTCCGTACTTTGTTAGTATCTCCTGCTTTTCTTCTTCTTCTGCCCTTCCTACACGTTTACTTTTTAATTAAATCTGTGTTTTCTCTATTAAAGGGGGAAGATGGGTTTGGGTTACTAATTGTCAATGTATGCATGGTCTTCATCTTCCATAATTTGGTGCTTTTTGTTCTCTTTGCATGTCAGCCCATTATTACGGTATGTTCTTATTGAGATACCTAATGTTTTTTACATGCTTACTCCCTTTTTGTTCTCTTTGCATGTCTGCCCATTATTACGGTATGTTCTTATTGAGATACCTAATGTTATTTACATGCTTACTCCCTGTATCTTCCATTGTAATGTTGTTATTATGCTCACTCCTTGTATCTTCCTTCCTGTTGTTATTAAAAGGGGAAGATGTGTTGTGTATGCTTCCAGCTTGCTGCTCAGCCAGTGGATGTGTGTAGAATGTTAGTATGAGTGATGTCATAGTCTGTTGGATGCGTGGGTGAGTGAGCAGTTGAGTGTTGGGCTGAGCAGCAAGGAGGCTGCTCCTGTTGGGGTTCGTTACTTCTTACTTAATAAACTACTTGAAGATACCACTCGGACTGGACATTCATTCAATTACAACAAAATGACTACCAGCCTGTGGCGTCGAAGCGTATGAGTCGCCACAAACAAGTTGTCGTTCTAGCTGTTGTACACGCACACGCATCATGAGATGACAACCTACATGGTGTGCCCAGGGCAGACTTAAAGGTACGTAATCCGATTCTACAATTGCCAGTCTGCTGGCTTTTCTCTCAACGGTTCAGGAGCATCGTGTGAGGGGGCAAATGCACCTGAGGACAAGAAGTAAAGGAAAGGACTACACTGGCTGAAATACCAGTGTAAAATACAGGCGCGCAACGCCCATAGGACTGAAAGGGCTTCAGCCTCCCCTGTCGTGTGTCTCAGCCCGGGCTGCTGCTGTGGGCTCGGCTGGGCAGTGTCTGGAGTCTTATCTCCGGCACGCCCGAGTTTTTCACAGGTCTTTAAAGATCATTTGCATATTTACATACCTTTGTTAACTGGTTACCGAGGCTTAGTTTTTTTTCTGGTTCCAGTACCCCCTGGGCCCCCCACTCTGCCTATCCCTTACATTTGTATTTTACATTTACTGCCGTAGTGTGAAAATGCATTGCATGAAAAGGAATATAAAGAATGGTTGGCAAAAGAAAAATGCCAGCTATGTGTTGATTAAAGAGCCTGCAAAGACCTCGTTGTGACACTAAATAGGGTTATAAATAAAAAAGTATGTATTCATTTGTAATGTGACTTCTCTGTCTTTGCTCCCTTTAATTATCAGTCATGGATCATCCAGGCAGCCCTTCAACACAATTATAAGTGCTTTCTATTTATAGTTACTGTTCGAAGTATGTACAGATAAGTGCTAAAAATACAGCTTTAGGTGACTGCTTATTTTTGTACCTGTGTGAGAAGAGGTTTAATATTAAAATGCAAAAGTAATATTACTATAGGTGTAAAATATTTTTATAATATTATATCAGGTTTACGGAGACGCGGCACCGTTGCACATCTCTTTTTTTGGAAGCCGCGATATGGTCGTCACCTAGCGTATATTTACTAGTGTAGAATACATTCAAAAAGGTTTTTAATGTCAATTTTAAGGGAAGTGATTTACTAACAGAATACTAAAACTAATATGAAGATATGTTAAAGTTATTTTAAAAGTGTTCTTAGCTATTTTACGGGTCCGCGATGCTGTTGTGCACCCTGCCGGCCTGTATTTCCGGGTCCGTGCAGGGGATGCGACTCCAGCGGGATTTCTAAACGTTATAAATATGGTAGTATATAAATTAAATATGTGTGTTAGTTTAAGAGGTTGGTATAAAACATGTAAAAAATAGTTTTTCTATTATAAATTAATAGTTTTAAATCGGATATAGTACATTTCACGGATATGCGACGGGAACGCGTTGGAAAAGCGACCCCGTCACAACGTCATGTTATATAAAAAGAAACCTTTGATTGGGTAAAAAGTTTTCAATTCTGTTAGAAGGAGGATCCAACCCTTGTTTTATTTCTTTTCGGTGTGTCTGTACAGTTTGACACCTTTTTGTATTGTGTCCAACTAATTGGTGTTTTTTTTGGTGTTTTCTGGTACTTTTCATCAGAAGGAAGATTGCATCTGCTGATGTACAGGATGAGGAGTTTTTGGAAGATGTTGAAGAGCAGGTAGAACCTCCCAAAAAAAGAAAAGAAAGCATTGTGAGGGCCTTCTTCACCATCCCTGAAGGCGAGAAGAAGGTAAATGCCAGAAAGGTCACGTGCTCTCTATGTGGAAAAGTTTTGTCAAGACGGTCGGAGCGAAAATATTCTTGCCGGACGTCCTCTATGAAAAAACATCTGGAGATGATGCATTCCAGTCGTCTTGCAAAGGAGCTAACTGCAAGAGAAAGAAGAGAGCAAGCTGCACATGGGGAGTTAGATCAGCCAAGCACAACTTCTGCAGCTGTGCTCACATCTCCACAGCCCCAGACAGTTCCTGAGTTGGCAAACGCTCGCATACATTGCAAGAAGTGCCAAAGTTTTTTGTGTGTCGGTGAACAGTCAATATCTGCCATTATTACTTTGATCAAGGCACACAAATGTTAATTTTATTTACATTTTCCTGCCTCAAGTTCGTTGTTTTGTTGGAAGGCACCATGGTATCTGAAGTTTTTTTTTCATATATTTTTTTTCTCAAAATGTAAAATAAAAACAAAGAAAACATAAAATAGTTTGAAAATGCAAAACAGTTTAAAAAAACAGTTGTTCTAGAATCACCTATTCTGGTTTATGGAAGATTTTTTTGTTTGTTATATGTATGTTTGTCATAGTGTGTATACATGTTGCTGAATGGTTTGGTGTGTAAGAAAGTGTGTATATTAGTAAATGTGTATATTTGCTACTGCTTTTCTTGTTGAGTGTATGAGTGATTGTATAGATGTGTGCTAGACTACAGGAATTGTTGTTTACATGAGTGAGTAAGTATGAGAACTATTTAAAAGATTATATGAGTAGGTGTGTAGGAGTTAAATGGATGTTGAATGCTTGTATGAGGAAAAAAGTGGG
Organism: Calotriton arnoldi; assembly: GCA_963921515.1. Taxonomy (NCBI): domain Eukaryota; kingdom Metazoa; phylum Chordata; class Amphibia; order Caudata; family Salamandridae; genus Calotriton; species Calotriton arnoldi. The sequence continues at coordinate 187,226 of CAWUFW010011699.1, forward strand.
TGTGTTATTGGTTGTGTGTTTGGGTGCGAAGTGTCTACGTCAGAATATGGATGTCTGAATAGTGTATGAATGCTTCTATTTGGCAACACCAGAGTGTGTGAATACATGATTTAGTGAGTGATTCAGTATGAGACAAATGAAACCAGTGTGTGACTGTCTGTGTATGTGATTGTATGAGTCACCGAGTAGCTGCATGTGTTCCAATTTTAGTGAGTGAGAAATTGTACAAGTGGTGCATAGAAAATAAGTGAGTTACAGAGTTACTGAATAAGTGACAGAAAGGGTGTTTGACTTAGTATGTAGATGAGTAAACATGTGTATTAGTGAATATAAAAAACAAATTGGAAGTATAAGTATATGAGAAAGAGGGTGTATGAGTGGTTCCATAGATAAGTAAACGAGTGCGTAAGTAAGCGAAAAACTGTGTGAAAGAGTAGTTAAAACATTTGTATACCTAAGTAAAAGACTGGAATCACTTATTATATGCGTCAGGAAGTGGGTGTGTCAGTAACTAAACGCACGAGTAAGTGGGTGTATGATTAGGTGTATAAGTCAATGGATGAAGTAGTGGTTGCATGTGTGTGAGAGTTGTAAGATTAACTGTGAGGGACTAGCTGTGCAACTGGTGCTATGAATGATGAAGTGATTGTATAAGTAGGTAGATAGATGAGTGTCTGAGTTTATAAGTGGGTGTATGGATAGCTCAGTGGGTGTATTACTGTTTGTGTAGTTGGTTGGCTGTGTAGATGAGTATTTGCATGTGTTACATGTGTCACTTGGGTCAATGGTTCACTTGCTTGTGTACAGTTTTACTACATAACTGGATAAGTGTCTTAGTTCCTATCAAGACTTTTTTATTCTATATGTAATAAAGTCTTTTAGTACTTTGCTGGGTCTCTTTCTGGTTGTCTGGTTCTGTGAATCTAGATGTAAGGGGTGGCATACTTTGTTGGGTGTGTCAGTCACTAATGAGTTGCTTTAGTGAGAATGTCACTGCCTCCTTTAGTGCTTGATACATTAGAGTTGTGTGTGTGCATCTGAGTGAAGGTGTACATGCTTGAAACACTGTTTGAGCGAATATATTAGTAGTTGCACTGTTTCATAACTACTTACGTGATACTCAACTGAATGTAGAATACAGGATGTATAAGTTAGCAATTGTGCCTAAAACTTAAAACTACATGTCTTTGCTTGTACACACATACCAGTTTATCCTATGGCCTAGCTACAGGCTATGTTAGACTACACTTTTAAGTAGTAGAACAGCAGGTTGAGGCTTGTCAAGGGGTTTCAAATACCAAGTCAGCATAGCAGTGGAACTGCATTTCCAGGCTCCAGTGTACTAGGCCTGAGACATGTTGCAAGGGCTATTTGTGTGGATGGTTCATTAGGTACTGTGAGAGATTTACTACTTATCTGGATAAGTGTGTTATTTTCGATCAGTGTTTTTTTTCTATATGTAGTACAGTTTTTAGGTATCGCCTAGGCAGCGCCTGGTCTGTCTATTTTAGACATGCTGTATTCAGGATATGGGCATAAAGCTGTGCCGATTTTTCGCCCATCTTTTTAATTGGCTCCTGTCCCTATCCTTTGCAAATGGTGGCTTTTCATTGGTCAATAGGCTTAGTAGTCCCCACCCTGTCTCTTCTTGTAACCTCCCATGAGGACACCCCGTTACATGTGTTGTTACTCCCTAGGTTTTAATTACAGTCTCAGGGCACTATTTTCTTAAAGGGCTTCAGGCAGGACACACGATTGGTCCTAAGCAAGGCTGGCAGTGGTTACTTTACTCACTAGCACATCTCACATTTATATGAGACCTTCTATAAATTTCCCTTCATCAGCTCCACACAGAGTACAACCTAATCCGGAATTAATGTAATAATTATTTTGTCACATTTCAAAGCTACTAATTGTATATGTATATATATATATTTAGGAAACAGTGGTTCAGGTGTGGCCTAAATGGTCCAAAGCGAGGAAGTGACCCAACAGGGAACACTTGGTTCTAAGATTTTGAAATTAATTCATGAGGGAGCAAAGGAAAGATCAAAGGAAGGTCATGTAGGTCAGATAAATGATAAACATTTATTTTACAATTTTTGTATAGTATTCAAGTGCTCACATATATTTAAGAGAAAGGAAGCGTGACATGCAGGGTGATAGTGAGGTTTAAAAAGGCATCGCATTGACAACAGTATAATGAGCTCCACAGTTATTTTACAAAGAGTAATAGGAGTTCATGTTGTATGGTGGTCGACGGCGTTTCGAACCCAATAAGTGGGGTTCATCTTCAGGACAAGGGTGAGCAAGTTGAATCTAAATAGGAGGTAGCGAAATGGGAAATATAATTAATCAAAAGACCCTCTGTGTATGCAAGCAATCAATTTAATGCATTAATTGGGGCTCCCTATTATGCAACTAATCAGCACAAAACTTGCATTTGGTTGAGGCAGCAAGGTAAAGCAGAATTAATGTTAAATACAATTAATTGCCTTAATCAGTTAAGAATAGCGCGCGCTATGATACATAATGGCTCGCGCTATTCTTAACTGATTAAGGCAATTAATTTTACAATGTTTTTTTACTTTTGCTTTTTTATACTATTGGCAATAGTGTTATGCAAATATAATAACTCCACTTCAAATAAAAAAACAAAAGTAAAAAACATTGTTATTTTCAATGCCAACCACTCTAACTTTAACAAATGCGATACCAATTGCATTGCAAATGCTTGTTTAGTACATTACTGGGCCTGTTTCTGGCTGTCTGAGTCTGTGAATCTATATGTAAGGGATGGCATGGATTGTTTGTTGAGTGTGTCAGTCACTAATAAGTTCTTTAAGTGAGAGTGTCACTACCTCCAAAGGCACTATATACATAACAGTTGTGTCTCTCTATGTGAGTTAAGGTGTAGATGCTTGAAACTCTGTCTGAGAGGATGCTTTAGTAGGTTTGCCCTTTCATAAGTACTCGCATAACATTGAACCCAACATAGAAGACTAGATGTATAAGTTAGCATATCCACCCAAAAGTGTGTGTATATCTGTTAAAAACTTGTAACTACATGTGTTTGCTTTTATGCGCATACAGTTTACCCTATGGCCTCGTAATAAGCTCCTCAATGTATAAATTACCATATGTGCCTAAAACTGTGTGTACCTTTGAAAAACTTCTAACTACATCTCTGTCCTTTTGTCCAGTGGCCACCACAGGCTAAAGGCACTATGGTGCTGCATTGTAGCCCATCCCTAGTTGGGTAATCTATCGTGTGTCTCCTTAAAACTGATGGTTATCCTTGAACCTGTGTCCATTAGAACTTCTACATTTTCCTTATACATTTGCATTGTGTCCCTAGGTTGGCTCTTACAATTGTCTTTTCCTAAGATTGCTGCCATCAAGATGAGATGTTCCATGCGCGTCTCCAAATTAATATCATCTTCACCCTACTCCTCCACTGTAAAAACTTTTTCGTTGATTCAGCACGTTGCAAACCTTTGAAAAGTGGCTGCTTTTTTGACAGTTCTTGACAAGGGCGGACAGCTCCTGTATGATGCCAGGTGGGCGCCAGCCCCACTTCGATAGCAGAAAGTCTTGCCAAACTCTGCTTCCACAGATTTTTGTCATCATTTTACTTCTGGGTTTGGTCGATTCATTCTTGGTATGCCCCAGATTGACATCTGTGGTTTGTGAGTTAGGTGACCTCTCCATCTTTACTCCTTCAACAGAACACTCAGCACTTTTGATGGTGCTAATAACCTTATCTAAGTTGGGGACCTTGTAGCAAAGTAATCTTTCTTGAGCCTTTGCACAGTCAGTGTCTTTAAATTCACATGTTGACGCCAAGTTTAAGAAGAGCACAGCAGAAAAACACCTACTGAGGCAAATTACTGCTATCAATCCATCACCAAGAACTCCTCAGGAGAGTGATCTAGGCAACTGTCAAGGTCAAGAGTGTAGATGCAGATGGATTTAAGAGTCGGCTCCCCCCAGAATGTGGAGCCAGAGCAAGCAGAAGCGTGGTTAGAGCAACAGCTGGTGCACACGCTGTGGAGTCTGGAGGATGGCCGTCATGAAGAGTAGTAATTGATGTGTTATAAAATGCACAGTGGTAGCAGTGCTACAAAAACACATTTAACAAGAACTTACGAAGCACTGTGATGAATAGCCACGTAGGAGAGATTGAGACATGATGTATATACCTGTCACCAAAAATGAGCAGGTAGTAAGGACAAACGTGATGTATAGGCATGACCTGTTTATTGAACTACACCTCAGATAAACAGTAGCGGAGAATGACCAGAAATGCTTGCTCCCTCAATATTCCATCCTCAGTGGTTTAGGAATAGTGCGTGAGATAGCACGTGCACAGGGCGCATGAGGACGGGAAGGGTGGAGAACAAAAGGACTACGCGGGCCAAAACAGGGCAAATAATGTAACATCAACAGGTTGCACCTACTTCTCATATCATGCTCATTTGGAGTGTTGCCTGCCTTGACATTTTTCACCTTTTAAAATGTCAAAGGTTGCACCCCGGCTAGTATCAGACAGGGCAGATATTTGTAAGTCAAAGGCAGTAAAAAAAATTGGGAAAAGACTTCACTAGCTAGAATTAATTTTTTTACCCTTTGAACCATGAGCGTAAATAAGTAACTACAAGAAGGAATCACTTCAATAATATTTACAAGGTATATAATCTATTTTTCATCTGTTGTTAAAGCAAATAGGTTCAATTGCTACATACGTGTTTTCAGAATCTCAAATATGAACAAATGGGCAGTCATTTTCAATGAAAATGGTGACATCTCTAGCTGTGTAAGATGCATCTTACAGGTTACAGTGTGGTCACCGACAGTGCCAACCTTCCTAGCCCTCCAACAGTTGTTAATCTCTATCAGAGCTCTCGAGTTTTTAAAGTTCTACAGGGGGATTGCTAATCATAGATGTGAGAATGTCTCTGGTCTCCGATAGACATCCAGAAGTGTTCTAGATAGGCTGCATGTGGGTAGGCATCACATACACATACATGACACACATGGAGACTTTGTAATTATTTCTCTTGCACTCTTCCAGGGGTTGTCCATCCTTTTCATTGCCCTCCACAATCATGGACCCAACCGTGATGTGGAACTTTTGGAAGGACCCTTAGTTGAGCACCTGTGACATCACCTGTGAAAGCAGAGGAAAAGCCATGAAAGATATCAAAAATGCTAATAATACATGAAAAGGAATGCATGAAACCAAACTTGAATAAATGCCTGCTGTACAAACGCACATAAGAAATATATGCAGGTTCCAGGTTAAGGTTGGCAACTTTGAAATTCCCTGGTAGTGGAGAACTCTGCTTTGAGCAGAGCTGTTCTTTCTACCATCAAAAGGGGCTGGTGGAAGGCTATTCTTGTTCTGGGAGGACTTTCTATATCTTCTTCACCTGTTCAAAGCTGCTTTCCATGCAGATAAGTGTCACATCTTGATTGCAGGATCTTCCATCTTCATTCGTTGACAGAGGTCAGCCTGACCCTAAATGTGTGAGTCTAACTCGTGATTAAACTTGATGTCTCCTCCCTTGGCGACAATGGGATCACGTACCTCAAACACCTATGTTCACTCGCATTTGAGAATAATTATTAGACAAAAACCTTTATCCATCAAAATACACACAATTATATTTGCATGCAAACATTTGTTTTTGTATTGTTTTATATGCCACTTGTTACCACAGGGTTACGGTTTACAAGCAACGATATAGTGCTTTTTCAACAGTGTGTATAACCTGCAGATCACTTGTTAAATGTTAATAAGATAGCTTGGTGTTTTTGCAGAAGTCCTTCTGTAACCTGCAGATCACAAGTTCCGATCTCGACAATAAGTTCATTCGATTATGGACCTGCTACAAATGTGCATGTAACAGGTTTTGCAAAAGTGTGAAATCTCGAAAGATTAAATCAAACTTCTATTCCTCGAATCTCACTAAAATGAGCGCCACTGAGCAATAACTAAGGCCTATTGTTAAGAACCTTAAAATCAATTCAGTTATAGAGCTTGCTATAAAACTGGTTATTATTAGTATAATTATACATGTGCATCTTCATAAATATGTAACATAAATATTAATATGCTGTTGTGTTGTGCTTCATACAACATTTCTACTGTTTATGAGCAGTCTAACATATGACTTCTACCTAATGTATACTGCTCAGTTTACAGACTGTAGAAAGCTGGAAGGATGAGTTTCCTTGCTAGTATTCAAGTTCTGTGACCTTCAGATCACTGCATTTGTGAGCAGCAAGCATGCAACTAGATCAGGCAACCTGCCTGCAATTCACGGAACAAAGTACCTATGATGAAGACAGGAAGGAAGATATGTTTGCTCCCCTTGTAATTTTATAGTCACACAATTTCTTCACTTTTTCAAATTAAATCCTTCTATTTTTTTTAAAGAGCTTAAGAATGTAGATTAGTTTTGTATCACGGTTTATCGTTTGGCTAGCAAGCGAATTCAGAGTTCACCCTTGTTTCTCCTCATGGGCTGCTGATTATGGAGAGCAGGAGGATTCAGAGTGTTCATATGAGCTGTCTTTTTACTTACCTGTGATTAAGTTGTTTGTGCAACAATAAAAAAGATCCCAGGATATTTAGGTTATTCACTGTTATCTAAAGTATTAGCCTGGTTCTGAGGTTCTAAGTCCAAAATCTCCTGCTGGAGTGAGCCTTGAATGCTCTGAAAAAATTAAATGCTAAAGGGAGTTCTTAGTCATTTGGTTTGGATGCAATAGTATTGTCACCCCATGATACCGATGTAGCAGTAACCCACCAGGTACTGCCAACTCATCACTAGCTGCCCTCGGACCCCAAGAAACAGCACGTTAACGGGCAAGCCGTGAGCATCAGTAGATTACACTCTTTTTTTTGGCTTTGAAACTGTATTGAAAGAAATAGGAATGATACATAGTATGAGCACAGAGAACCTCCGTGCCTTAGAAGGAAAGCACAACCTAAAAACAACAGGGTTTAATGGAACAATATGAACACAACTTGAAGGGCCGCATGGCTGGGCAGAAGGCAGAAGTCTAGCCGAAGGGGCCTTATCCAATATCAGGGCTAAGGGTCAAGAGAAAACAAGAAGGATCCGCCAGGCCCCATGGCAACCAGTGAAGTGGGAGTGGTTGTCGGGGTGAGATAAGGAAGGACGGGGGAGGAGTAAGGGCAAAGCCGTTTGGAGTGGTAAAGAAAGAAGTAGGAGAAGGGTGGGGGAGACAGGGCTCCAGAAAGCAATTTTCTAGAGTGCCCGTGTGGGGGAAGGATGTGGGAAATGGGGTAGGAGAGGGGTGTCACGATCGACCCCCATCGGGACTAGGGAAGGGGCAGGGGGGCAGACGAGGGAGGCAGGGAATCCCAATCCTGCAGCAGTCAAAAACGGGGTCAGCACCCTGAATGCCCTTGAAGGGGGAGAGGGCACAAGAGTTTTAGGACGAGGGAGTGAAGCCAGGGAAGGGTAAGGACAGGGACCAGGAAGTAGGCCTGGTCGGGCACCAGGATACACGGTGATGGTGCAAGAGCGTGGAAGGCTGGCAGAGTGAGCCTAACCCGGGGGAGGGGGTGTGGGAGTGGGAGTAGAAAGGGAACCAGCCAGGGAAGGGGGAGTGAAAGTCAAGGGTTGTGAAAAAAGGTCCCCACGTTTCCAAGAATCTATCGTAATGGTCAGTGAGTCTGGCAATTATCCACTCATAAGAGGCCTCTTGAAGCAACTCACTCAGCCAGTCATCCAGGGTCAGACGTGGGTATTCTCCAGAGCCTCAGGACACAGATCTGGGAGGTAAACAGTGCAAAGGCTAGCCATCTCGATAGTTGATGTGTGATGGCTGTGCCTTGGGCAAAGTCATGCAAAAGAGCATTCTGAGCTTTCAGATCCCCGGTGAGAGGCACCGTTTGCTTGATGGTGGTGGTGATAGAGGACCAATAGGCCACCACAGCAGGGCAGTCCCAAAGGAGGTGGATGATGTCGCCATCCAGAGAGCCACATCTCCAGCATGTGGCAGACAGAAGAAGAGAAGACCTATGAAGCTGGTGCGGTGACCAGTGCCTGTGATGTAGCACCTTAAAGTAACTGAATTTGAGGCGGGCCTTCCTGAGGTAGCGATCAGGATGCGAAAACAAGTCACCCCAGTTCGCATACAAGTATTGGAGCTGTAGCCGATCTGCCCACCACTCCTGGAAGGATCGGACCAGAGGAACGGAGTAGGGGCGGTCCACCAAGACCTGATAGTGCCCGGAAACCATCCCATTTCTGTAGGTAGTCCATCAGGGAGGAGGAGAGCAGATCCAGTAGGGGGGGGGACCCAGTGCCTCGCAGAGGCAGCGTTGCAGGCATTGGTAGTCCCAAAAATGTCTATCCAGGCTTCAGCAAACGACTTGTATTCCCCATCCTGGACCGGGTCAGAGAAGAGATGCATCCCCCTAGATGAAAACTCCGGCCAGTGAGGCTCTGATCTCCTGATCAGTAAAGAGGCGTTGCACCACAAAGGGGCCTGGATGTAAATGGTGGAGTGGACCCCAGCAGCCAGTGTGCCCTACACCATGCCTGTGGCGTGGTCGCCAGAATGGTATGGGAGACGATGGACTTGGGGGCGGCCCCGTGTGCAAGACATGAAGGCCCCTGAGATGGCCCAGGAGAGAGGATTCCAGTGGCACCCAGCTGGGAGTGTCCAGGGTAGTGTGGATAATGTATCTGAGGAACGCCAGCATGTAGCACCAAATGTTCGGCAGACGAAGGCCCCCCTATTCAGTGGTCGCATATAGCTTGTCTAACTTCAACCGTGGCTTTCAGCCACCCCACCAAAAGGTTTTTAAGGTCTTCTCTAAAGCAGCAATCAGGTGAGCCGGGATGCATAGAGGTAGCATATGAAACCCATAGTTTGTTTGTGGCATCACATTCATTTTTAAAACTTGTGTGGCCACCCAGAGAGAAAGGCCCTGTTGCAACCAGCGTGCCATATCGGCCTGAATGCTCAAGTGGAGGGGGTCCAGATTGTGTTCCACCCTAAAGTGGAGACCTGGTGTGACCTCTATTCCAAGATAACTATTGGAGGAGGGAGACCATTGATAAGGGAGGCCCACAAGGACCGTCAGGAGGGTGGAAGCTGTGAGGGGGAGAGCCTTACTCTTACTCCAGTTTATCTTATACCCCGAGAAAGAGGAGAAGTGTGAAATCAGAGAAATGAGGACCTGCGGAGAGACAGCAGGTTGGGTAAGTGTGACCAGGATATCGTCAGCATACGGAGTCAGTTTGTGTTCCCCACTGGGAAGGGGGATACCGTGTATATCAATGGAATTGCAGATTGTGATAGCCAGAGGCTCCAGTGCCAGAATGAAAAGAAGTGGGACAAAGGGCAGCCCTGTCTAGTACCGTGACGGATTTCAAAGGGGGTAGAAGCATGACCGTTGCAGATGACAACAGCTGTTGGGTGGTGGTATGGACTCCAGACATGAGACAGAAACATCGGGCCCAGCCCACAACTCCGCAACACTCAGAAAAGGAAATCCCACTCGACTCTGTCAAAAGCCTTCTCAGCATCTAAAGACACTGCCAGCTTCTCATCCTCGTCCTGCAGAACCCTCCAAATAATGCGTGATAGAAGCTGCAGATGGGACTCCAAGGTACGGTGGGGGACAAACCCAACCTGGTCCCTGTGCACCATGGAGGTGCCTTATGTGCCTAAATAGTACATCTATAATTATGGGGCTAACCAGTCACACCAGCCGAAGCTATCTGCAATCCATACTGTCAACGGGGACCAAATCTGCGTTCCCCCATCTTCAAGCGCCCCTCCCCTTACAATTATACAGGCTTCTGTCCAAATTGTGCATGCTCAGCAACCGAGAGAACCACCATAGGCGGTTCCCCCTCCTTCCAAGCTGTGACTATCAGGAGTTGAGCAAACGCCATGGAGACAAACAAAAAATACTGCTGCCCTACGTCCCTTGACAGAGATGGATCCAGCTCAAATAGCATCAATGATTAACTGAAATGCATATTTGTTCTAAAGATCTTATAATACAAATCCTCAATGCCCTCTTTTGGTGCCTGCAGCTTAGCACAATTGCAAAACATGTGAGCCAAGTCAGCGGACGCCTACCCACATCTGGGACATTTATCATCCACCCTTTTGCCCCAGCTGAACAATTTGGCAGGAGTATAATACCAATTAAATATAGATTTGAAGTGCTGAGTTTTCAGACTTGCAGTTAATAACAGTTCCTCCCTACCTCAATTGATGCCCGAATATCTACATTATGAATCCTCAAACTTTCCCCCCATTTAGCTTCCTGGGAGTCTGTGTCATCCAAAGCCATATCGTTTAGCACTGCAAAGATCTGCCCGATCCTACCACCCTGGTGCATGATTAAATCCAGGAGGGGGACTCGATAAATTGAAAGATGATCATGCACCAATTTCATTATAATATCTCTTATCTGCAGATATTTAAAAAAAGATGTATTGGCTAATCCGAATTCCTGCTGCAGATCAGAGAACGAGGAAAAGTGTTCCTGACTATATAGGTCCCCCAACCGGGTAATCCCTGCCTTTTCCAACAGCTTGCAGGTCCCATCATGGAAAAATGGGGGAGTAACAAAGACAAGTATAATGGTTATATTTTCTAATTCCCATTATTTTTTTAACCCAGCTCCAAATCTTCCAAGCTACTCCCATGATTTTAAATGTAACTTTTTTATGGTAGATGGGTTCGATGTATCTTAAAACGCAGCCCGTAGCTTTACTACCCAGTGCTAATTCATTGATACTTGGGGGGGGGGGTTCCCAGTCACAAAGCCAGAAGACCGAGTGCATCCAGTAGCTGAGAATAAAACTCCCATATGCTGGAGCAGTACTGCCCAATAATATAACTTGAAGTTAGGTACAACCCACCCCTCACAGGCTTTCAGAAGAGCGATGTACCTTAGGGCCCGGTGCACACTTTTATATTGCCAGATGAAACTAGTACTCATGCCATCCAATTTTTAGAACTACTGCAGTTTCAGCTCTAAGGGTATGGTTCTGAATAGATATAGCACCTTAGGCAAAATGGTCATTTTCAAAACATTGCAACGACCAGCCAAAGAGAGGTGTAATCCATTGATCCATCTCAGATCTTGGCTAGCTTTCCTTAGAGTCGGATCTAGATTCAAATAATAGATGGAACCAACCTCTGCTGAAGTTTTTATCCCTAAATAAGTAGCATTATCCACTCTTCGCCTATCCAACAAGTGAATGTTATCAGTATAAACTACCTGAGTTTTCTCTTTATTTAAGTGATACCTTGAAGATAGACTAAATTCCTCCACCATTCTTTCTATTTCCACCAGGGTGGTCTGGGGATCAGGTGTTAGCACCGCTATCTCATCCGCATATGCTAGAACCTTGGTTTCGAAACCATTAACACACACTGGCTTGATCAGTTGACTATCCAACACCTGGTTTATTAGAGGATAGGGCTGATCGTATAATGCTTTTATAGCCTTCATAATGCCTAGCCCAAACTCTTATAACTAAGAATACCTCAGATATACCCCCAAGACACTCTGTCAAATGCCTTCTCGGCATTGAGGAGGATCATAGCCACAGTATTACCTGTAGTCCCGGCAATATCAAATAAAGCAATGGCCCGTTTAATATGGCCTGCGGTATTACGCCCAAGGATAAATCCGTGCTGCTCGCTATCATCCTCCCCATATGAGTGGCTAGAATCTTTGAATATAGTTTTGCATCCGAATTGATCAGGGATATTGGCCTGTATGACCCTGGTTTATTTTGGGGTTTATATTTATTCTTGAAAACTACAATATCAGCATCCACCAAGAATTTGGAGGAATCCCTTCCTGCTGGACCCCTAGAAGCATTTCTAATAAATCCTCAGCTAGCTCTGCAAAAAATGTCTTCTAAAAGTTTAAGGGTATCCGGTCCAGGCCTGCCGCTTTACCTGAGGCCAATGATTGTACTGCATTACCAACTTTCTCCTGGGCTATATCTGCATCTAATGCTTCGACCTTCCTGGGATCTAAAACATCATTTTTAACTTGCTCTAGGATGTCAGCTATCTGCTCTGATGAGGGATGTTTATCTCTTCTAGATATAAACCAGATATAAACGTCTATAGTAGTCTTAAAATACTTTAATTATGGTATCTGGCATAGTAGCTAAGCTCCCATCAATCCCCTCAACTGCACCAATTCCTTTATTTACCTCTTGCTGGCATATATGTAAACCAAGTAGCCTTCCAGCTGACTCAGCATATTTATATGCCTCTGATCTATGGGTCTGAATTTTCTCGGCTAGCTTTCTCGAATAGTGGCTTTTAATCATGGCCTTCACTATTATGATTTTTAGGTTTTGCCTGCACAGCGCTTGCGCTGTGCTTGTGAAATCTCTTGTATTTAATATATCTTAAAAGGGGGGTCTTATCAGTTGCCATTGCCAAATTACTGTGTTCATTCTCTTTTGTGTGGAACCTTTTTGTTTTTATTAACTTCCCCTGGGTGCACGCATTTACGATACTTCTACTAAAGCTGTTCACACTGTTTAAGCCCCATTCACTGTCAAGATAAGATCTCTTCACATGGAAAAGGCAGGCAGCTTCTAACAGTATGCTGGAATGCTTGCTTTTTATTACTTAGTGGTGTAAAGGAGATGCGTTAGCCTTAGAACGTTTGTGGCGTTTCCTATTTATGCCTCAGTACCTTTCTTTGCACTTTGTAGGCATTATCGGACTATTTTTTCAACTTAATCTATTTGGTCATTATGACCAAATTCTAAATGTTGTAATAAACATTGCACATTAAAAATAAAGTTAATATACAAGAGCTATGCTATATTTTACTACTAAACAGGCAGCCACAAGTGCAATTACCTTGCAGACAACAGGGTTATGATTTGAATGGTACAGCAGGTGCAGTAGCACCGGGCCCAAAAGTTGTCAGAACTCCTCTAAACACATAATATTGCTATATTTGACTACTAAACAGGCAGTCACAATTGCAGTTACCTTTCAGTTAAAAGGGACTTGATTTGAATGGTGCAGCAAGTGCAGTGGCACCGAAGCCAAAAGTTCTGGGGACACCACTAAACTCAGATTATTGCTAAAATTTAAAACTAAACAGGCAGTCACAAGTGCAGTTACCTTGCAGACAACAGGGTCATGATTTGAATGGTGCAGCAAGTGCAGTGGCACCGGGCACACAAGTTGTCAGAACTCCTCTAAACACCTAATGAACAAGTTACTTACCTTCGGTAACGATATATCTGAAAGAGACATAGATTAGTTATAGATTCCTTACCTTTAGAATTACCCCAGGCGTCAGACTGGATCCGGAGAATTTTTTCGTCAGCAGTACCCCTGAGCGTCGAAAGGTGGCGTCGGTCGGCTCCGCGTTCGTCGTTGGTGTCATGGTCGCCGGGATGACATCGCGGTAGCTACTTAGATGCCACCCTCGCACACTGACATCAGTTCTTTCATTTTCCACGCCAGCCAGTGCAGATCCGGAGAGAGTGGTACCTCCAGTCACTTTTTGACTGACTTTTTTGCGACTTTTGTCGACACCGATTTTTGAGTCTTCGACTCCTGGTGCACGCAGGGATGTCCAGTCTTCTTCGTCCCGGCTTCAAGGCTTGCGACTCCTGTCACAAGCTGATGTCGGTTACGGACCCGCACCGCGTGTGCCTGTGGTGCCTGGAGCGCGACCATGATCCCAAGTCGTGCTCCGACTGCCGGACCATGAATCCGAAGTCTTTGCGGGAGCGGTCCCGAAAGCTTCTCGAGGCCCGGTAGTCAGCTCCACTCCGCTCGAGGTCCCGGTCGAGTGGGAGGTCAAGGGACTGGTCGCGGAGTTACCACCACTCGTCATCGAAGTCTTCGCACTCCTCAGGTAAGTCGAAGCACAAGAAGAAGCCGAGGAAGCATCGTCGCTCTTCGACTTCTCCCCGTCCATCGGCCGATGGGACGAGGGATGCGGATGGTGCCCGTCCCGCGGCTCACGCCGGCGGCTCCGGCCCCGGCATTGCAGGGTCCCCTTGGATCCAGGCCTGGATCCGGATCGGCGCCGGTCGACCTTATTACACCCCCCCTCGGCGCCGATTCCCCCGGCACCACGTCCGCAGCCGGTGTCGACCCCGGCCTCCACCCTGACTAGGACACGGAGTCGGACCGACGCGACCGACGCCGGATCCGGTGCCGAGCGGTACTTTTGTACCTCTGTTCGACCCTGGTGTTTCCTACAGGCCAGATTGGCAACCAGAGGAGGGTGAGGAGGACTGGGAGGGGTCTATAGACCCTTTGGCTGACCAGTTGGTTGAACCGGACTGGAGAGAGGAGTTGGGGGACACCAGTGGTCTGGATACCTCCCCAGACCTTGGCATGCTGTCTCCTCCTACCGTGGCTACGGAGGAGGGTGCTTCATACGCAGTGGTGTTGCGTAGGGCGGCCAAGGCCCGCAACCTCGAGCTACCTACGGTGGCGGTCAGGACGAATCTCTTGACGGAGGTGCTTCAACTGGCAGCAGCCTCTTCGGAGCCCCTGCTGCCTTTTAATTAAGCCTTTACTGACATCCTTTTGGGCACCTGGTCCAGGCTCAACACAGGGGCTACTGTGGATAGGACTATTGCCCGACGCCACCGCCCGGCTCCGGGCGACCCCTCTTTCCTCTCCCAACACCCCACCCCTGAGAGCTTAGTGGTCCAAGCCTCTATGTCCAAAGGCGCATTCCCTATCGCACCACCTGATAGGGAATCCAAAAAGCTGGACCATTTTGGGAAGAAGATGTTTTCTTCCTCCAGCTTGGGACCGCATGTCTGTTGGGCCGTTACACCCACTCTGTGTGGGATACGGTAGCGCAGGTGCTGCCACAGTGCCCGGAGGAGGCCCGGGCCGTGCTCTCCCGTGCAGTCACCGAGGGGAGAGACGCAGCCAAGTTCACCATAAGATGTGGACTGGACACCGCCGACTCGCTAGGCAGGACAATTTCAACGTCGGTAGCCCTTCGACGCTGCGCCTGGCTGAGGTCGACTGTTTTTTCCGGGGATGTCCAAGCTACCTTGCTGGGCATGCCTTTTGATGGCCGTCGCCTGTTCGCAGTCACAATTGCAGTTATCTAGCAAGCGCTAGGGTCATGATTTAAATAGTGCTGCAGGTGCAGTGGCACAGGGACCAAAAGCTCCAGGCACCCCACTAAACACTGATTATTGCTATATTTTACAACTAAACAGGCAGTCACAAGTGCAGTTATCTTTCAGGCATTACGGTCATGATTTGAATGGTGCAGCAGGTGCAGTGGCACCAGGACCAAAAGTTATCACTCCACTAAACACCAAATATTGCTATATTTTACTCCTAAACAGGCAGTCACAAGTGAAGTTATCTTGCAGGCAACAGTGTCATTATTTGAATGGTGCAGCAGTTGCGTTGGCACCAGTCCCAAAAGTTGTCAGAACTCCTCTAAACACCTAATATTGCTATATTTTACTACTAAACAGGCAGTCATAAGTGCAGTTATCTAGCAAGCACTAGGGTCATGATTTCAATAGTGCAGCAGGTGCAGTGGCACTGGGACCAAAAGGGCCAGGCACCCCACTAAACACCTAATATTGCTATATTTTATTCCTAAACAGGCAACCACAAGTGCAGTTATCTTGCAGATAACAAGGTCATGATTTGAATTGTGCAGCAGGTGCAGTAGCACCAGGCCCAACAGTTTTCAGAATCCCTCTAAACACATAATATTTTATATATTTGACTACTAAACATGCAGTCACAATTGCAGTTACCTTGCAGTTAAAAGGGACTTGATTTGAATGATGCAGCAGGTGCAGTGGCACTGGGGCCAAAAGCTCTGGGACCCCACTAAACCCAGATAATTGCTAAATTTTACTAATAAACAAGACAGTCACAAGTGGATTTATCTAACAGGCAGTAGGGTCATGATTTGAATAGTGCAGCAGGTGCAGTAGCACCAGGACCAAAAGCTCTAGGCACCCCACTAAGCAACTAATATTGCTATATTTTACTTCTAAACAGGCGTTCAGAAGTGCAGTTACCTTGCAGACAACAGGGTCATGATTTGAATGATGCAGTGGCACCGGGCCCAAAATTTGTCATGACCTTCTCGAAACACCTAATATTGCTATATTTTGCAACTGTACATGCAGACACAATTGCAGTTATCTTGCAGTTAAAAGGGGCTTGATTTGAATGGTGCAGCAGGTG
Organism: Calotriton arnoldi; assembly: GCA_963921515.1. Classification (NCBI taxonomy): domain Eukaryota; kingdom Metazoa; phylum Chordata; class Amphibia; order Caudata; family Salamandridae; genus Calotriton; species Calotriton arnoldi. Next base: position 203,480 of record CAWUFW010011699.1, read on the forward strand.
CAGTGGCACCGGGGCTAAAGCTCTAGGCACCCCACTAAATGCACAATATTGCTAAACTTTACTACTAAACAGCCAGTCACAAGTGCAGTTATCTAGCAGGCACTAGGACCATGATTTAAATGGTGCTGCTGCAGGTGCAGTGGCACCAGGGCCAAAAGTTGTCAGAACTCCTCTAAGCACCAAATATTGCTATATTTAACTACTCAATAAGCAGTCACAAATGTAGTTACCTTGCAGGCACTAGGGTCATGATTTGAATGGTGTAGCAGGTGCAGTGGCACCGGGGCCAAAAGTTGTCATAACTCCTCTAAATACCAAATATTGCTATATTTTACTACTAAACAGGCAGTCACAAATGCAGTTATCTTGCAGGCACTAGGGACATGATTTGAATGGTGCAGCAGGTGCAGTAGCACCAGGCCCAACAGTTTTCAGAACTCCTCTAAACACATAATATTTTATTTATTTGACTACTAAACATGCAGTCACAATTGCAGTTAAAATGGACTTGATTTGAATGGTGCAGCAGGTGCAGTGGCACTGGGGCCAAAAGCTCTGGGACCCCACTAAACCCAAATAATTGCTAAATTTTACTAATAAACAAGACAGTCACAAGTGGATTTATCTAACAGGCAGTAGGGTCATGATTTGAATGGTGCAGCAGGTGCAGTAGCACCAGGACCAAAAGCTCTAGGCACCCCACAATGCAACTAATATTGCTATATTTTACTACTAAACAGGCAGTCAGAAGTGCAGTTACCTTGCAGACAACAGGGTCATGATTTGAATGATGCAGTGGCACCGGGCCCAAAATTTGTCATGACCTTCTCAAAACACCTAATATTGCTATATTTTGCTACTGTACGGGCAGACACAATTGCAGTTATCTTGCAGTTAAAAGGGGCTTGATTTGAATGGTGCAGCAGGTGCAGTGGCACCGGGGCCTAAGCTCTAGGCACCCCACTAAATGCACAATATTGCTAAACTTTACTACTAAACAGCCAGTCACAAGTGCAGTTATCTAGCAGGCACTAGGACCATGATTTCAATGGTGCTGCAGGTGCAGTGGCACCGGGGCCAAAAGTTGTCATAACTCCTCTAAATACCAAATATTGCTATATTTTACTACTAAACATGCAGTCACAAATGCAGTTATCTTGCAGGCACTAGGGACATGATTTGAATGGTGCAGCAGGTGCAGTGGCACCAGGCCCAAAAGTTGTCAGAACTCCTCTAAACACATAATATTGCTATTACTTCAATTAATTCTATTATTTCACTCTTTCGTTTTTCAAAATGTTGCTATTACTTACCTGCACTATACCACTAGGAACAGCACAATATATTGCCTTTTTGTACATAAACAAGTCATAACAGACTTTCTGTAACGTATATTGTAGAACTACTCAGCAAGCTACAACTTACAACAAAAACCAGCCTATTATTGATCACATAGGCGCAACCTAATGCATTTACCAATGCTTATTTGATATATCTCTTGACCAGCCTGACCGGCTCGAATCATTCCCATATGTTGTGCCTCCAGATTCGCTACTTCCTCATATAATTCCCTAATCTCTTTTGACTGTTGTTTCAAATAAAAAGATACAAAACGAATCGGCTACCATCTGACCCCTGATTTAAATGCATCCCACACCGCTCCTCGAGAAGCACTCTATAGAGTTCTATAAAATCTATATCCACTTTTTCATATGGTCTATATAATTTATATTTAAAAGCAGATTTCGATCAAATGACCACTTGCCGAGGCGCTTCACTGCTCCCATTCCCGACAGCTGAAGCATTAAGGGGTTATGATCAGAAAAGAGCTTTGGAAGTCTTTTTATGGCCGACTTCCCTGCCAACCCTAAGGATACAAAAAAGTAGTCCAGACAGACATATTTTTGGTGATATGTATAGCCAGGATCAGGAGCGTTCAGATTATCCCAGATATCGACCAGCCCGTGGAATCTCTTAAACTAGGACAATGCCCTGTAAATCCATGGTTTCCTTCCCATATATCTGTCTGCCCGTAGGCCATGCAGCCAACTCCACCATCAGCACTTCCAATACCCTTACCTCATCTAGGTAAGAACTGTAAAGGGAGCAAATGGTAAACCTACCCCCTGCGTGCCGACACTCCACAATCACTCAACGGCCATGCTTATACACCAGCTCATGCTTCAGCGCTTCAAAACCCCTCTTTGCAATATTGCAACCCCCTTAGTTGAGACACTTTGTGATGTACATGCTAGTAAGGAATACCCTTTGACCTGAAGAAGGTTTCTCTTATCCCAAGGGATATGAGCCTCCTGCTCACATATAATATCTGGTTAATACATCATAATAATAATACATTCTTAGCATTTCAGCAACTTTATACCTTTTATCCTTAGCTTTTAGCCCACAAACATTAGCTGAGCATTTGCACATTCTATCGCCCTGCGTCATGTTATATCTGAGTATTGCCTGATCCACCAATACTAGCTTTCTCTAAACAAGTCTGGGTAACCCCTCAATGTCTCAAAATCAGCAGCCACGAATACAAACCGAAGCCTAGACTTCAACTGATTTCTCGTGCGGATGCTCCATTTTTGTTTTTTTGCGAACCCTTGCCACACCTCTGGCTCCTCATACCCCCACCCTCAAGACTCCCACCTCAACCCAGTCAACCCCCCTGCCCCTCCCAACCATGTGTGCAAACAGACCACACATCGGTCTGCTGGAGATGAGCGAGCTCTCTCCATCCAACCCCAGAGCCACGAGTCACCTTGGAACAAAACAGAATATACTCGGAGACTAGTACCCTTAAAAAGCACCATTAGACAGTGAGATCAGTGTAGATATGAAACCACCCAAAAAAACAAAACAAAAAAGGGGGAAAATAAGCCAAATGCTAAAACAGAAGGAAAAGGAGGCATAGAATGCTTCGATGCCAATTATGCCACAGATGCCACTTTGGCCTAACAGACTGCATCTGTCTTACAGCCCAAAACTTCAGGCACCTTGAAGCCCATCCCTTGGTTCAGGGTAACAACCAGAGTACAGGGTAGCCAATTCCTCTACATTTTTGCCCTCCAGAAATTCTTTGATTTCTGACGTGAACACCTGTGTCTTATGATTCCATATAATCTTGAGTTTGGCAGGGTTAATCAAAAATGCCTGTGCGCCCTGGAAATGCCTGATTAATTGATTAACTGTGCGTCCTGGAAAGGCCTGATTAATTGCCTGAGTCACCATCTCCGTTCCACAGTCACGTGACAATAATCGGGCTGGACAAAGACAATTGTCAACAGTGCGCTTCGCATTCGAGCGCGCCCTTTCAAATATCGCTTGCCTCAGCAAAAAGTTGCCGAAATAAACCAGCAGTGCTCTGGGTTTCCCAGGATCATGATTCACCTGTTTCACTACAATCAGAATTCTGTGTGCCCTTTGGAGCTCCTGAGACCAATTCCAGCCCTGCAACTCAGGAAATGCCCTCTGAAAGAAATCCACTAGGAATGCTCTTGCATCGTTTCCTTCCTTCCCCTCAGGGATCCCTAAAGCTTGTGGATTGTTTCTTCTTTGGCGATTTTCATGATCTTCAAGTTTCCATTGTATATCTACCAACTGAGCTTCATGAGCCTCGGTGAGCCCCTTGGCAGCAGGGACATCTGGTTCTAGAGTTGTGACCCTCAGCTCCAAATTATCCATCCTTTCAGCGATTGTGGCACATTTTAGCAACTTTGCGCACTGAACCTTGTAACTTTCGTGTAGCTACCTGGGCTTTCCGACTATCAGCACGCGTCTCCTCCCTATGAGACAAGATTGTATGGTAGACAAGCTCTAGGGTCGGTGGGTTTGCATTCAGGGGTGGCCTGAGAATCCCCCGTGTCTTCACCTACAAGATGTGCCGTACTGTTTGAAAAATCCCAATTTAAATCCGCTCCAACCCCTGTTTGCCTTTTACTCCTTCTCCGAGACTTACAGGAAGTCAAGACGATATTACTCTCCCAGGAGACACTGGATCCACTCAAAGTACTACTTTTGGAATCATAACCCGGGTCCGAGTCCTCCTCAGACCACTCCGTACCAGCTGATATCGAGAAAAAATACTCTGCTGCATCAGGGTTCAGGCCAGCAGGTTTAGGACATTCCACCTTGCTTCTGCTTTGCCTTTGTAATTTAAGGTGGCTATTAGCCGTGTTCAGCTTTAGGTTGGTTGTTACAGTCATCTTACTGAGTAACAATTGGTCAGTACCCCCCAAATCCCTTCCCCAAAGCTGCTGCCCAGCCGCCTAGCATTGTCTTATCCAGGACAAGATCTCTGATCTGTAGACCCCCGCCTCATTAAGCAAAACATTGCTTGTTGGCAAAATAAGGGCATCAAATTGAGTTACCGCTGATTCTGGAGCCAGGTGTCCCGCTGTCTGACCTTTTGCTGCATTGGCATCTGCAGGCTCACTGGTAGAAGAGTTCGCCTCGGCTTCCACCTGTCCAAATGCTATAAGAGACGGCGATTTCTCAGGATCAGTCTGGAGCTTTTCTTCTCCCGGGGGTCTCTAGAGAAAATCAGCAATTGAAGGACCAGATAAAGGGCGGGGAGCGGGTGAAGCCGGGTCAGGCTTTCCTTTCTCTTCTGATCCTTCATTCTTCGAGCATGGCTGCCCCCGGTGGCTACTCGACCGCGCTGAGCCTGTGGTGACTGTAGTGCTATTGCTGCGGCCTCCCATCGTGTAGAGCGGCATCAGCGCACTAGACAAGCCTGTCGGTTTCTGAAATTTCATTCTGCCAGTGTTCGCTCTTACCATCTTTGGCCCCATTCGCTTCTTAACGTGCCGATAAGATCGCCTGTGTGCGCAGAGAACAACATGAGCAAATGCTGTGAAATGGAAGAAGTTGCCTTGTAGCAGCCCACTTCAGATTCCGCTCGCTGCTCCGACCCAACCATTCTAGTACGCACCAAACACTGGTTGCCACACCCGGGAGCATACTCAATAATCCAAGCCTTAACTGACACTGGCGGTGGTTAGATGGCGAGAGCTATGCACGACTGCCATCTTGCTTCTCCCTAGGTCAGCGGGTCTTTGCCTGGTTTAGGGATAAGAGTGATAGATGCTCTGTTGACTTAAGAGAGGAGGGGTTGCGATGAAGTCGCCTCAGATTACACTTTGCAGAGCAAGAGAGCCAGCACATCCTTATTGGCCTTTTAGTATTCAGTCGGGTAACTATCCAAACCCAGGGCTTTGCCATAGGGAAAATCGTTGATCACTTCCAGTATTTCTTCCGGGCTGAACTCAGCCTCCAAGGTCAGGCCCTGGTCGGCTGTGAGGCGAGGGATCTCATTATGGGACAAAAAAATCCTCAGTGTCGGAGGAATTGAGGGTCTCATAGTAAGTCTGAAAGGACTCCAAGATATGTAGTGGGTGGGTGAGGAGCTGGTCATCCTCTAACTGAATGGCCAGTATGGTACGGGACGCATCCTGTTGCCGCAGCTGCAGTGCCAGAATACCGCCTGCCTTCTTGCTGCTTTCATAATGGCGCTGTTTGAGTCAGAACATCGCTGTTTCCGCAAGAGAGGAATTAAGGGTGTTATGTTCGTGTTTGGCCTGGAGCAAGGCCTGTTGCGTATCCTGTGAGGGAGTCAGGGAGTATTGGGCAGTAAGGGAGGCAAGAGTAGATTCCAAGTAGATCTGCTTGCATGAGGCCTTGCGTTTCCTCTGGGGAGCATCCAGCATTATATCCCCCCGAACCGCTGCCTTGTCTGCTGCCCATAAGGTACTGGGCGTGTCTATAGACCCCTCGTTGGTGTCAAGAAAAGAAAAGAGGTAGGAGCACAGTCTCTCCTTGTCCGAGGGGGCTTTTTAGTATGGGAGGTTAAGGCACCAGTTTGGAGGGGGAGGGGGGACGGCTCCTAAGTGTAAGTAAAGCTGGATCACGTTGAGATCCGAGAGACTGGAGGTAACTATTGCACCATCCACCAGGTGGCCGACCAGAGCCATGCCGACAAGGAAGAAATCTATTCTGGACCGGGTGCCATGCACTCCGGAGGTGTAGGCTTGGTCCCTCTCAGTTGGGTGGAGCATATTCAACGGGTCTGTCAGGGAGAAATCTGACACCAGGTCGCTGAGGAGACCTCTCTCTGTGGTGTTGTGGTGCAGGGGTTGGCCAGATTTGTCCATGAAGAGGTCCCGAACCATGTTCCAGCCCCCCCTTCAGGAGAAGCTTGGTTTTGGGATGTTGCAAAAGGATCTTAGAGCAGCATAGGTGGATTTCTTGGAATGAATCGGGGCAGAAATTGAGCTAATGAGAAGGACCTGATCATAAAGGGAGACCTTGATAAAGACAAAGTGACCATGCGGGTCTCGCCATATCCGTAGGGTCTTAGCTGGCAGATGCTTAGCCAGCAAGATAACGACTCCACCCTTGCGATAAAGTTTGGCAGAGGGGGCCTCCGCCACTCCCAGCAGCACCTTGCAGGCATGGTACTCGCGTCCCACCCAATCCCTGGGGAGTTTCCGACTCTCCCCATCTGAAATGTGGGTCTCTTGCAGAAGAGCAATGTCAGGATGCAAAGAGCGTGTATAACTAAAGATTTTCCGGCATTTTGTGTAATGGGTGAAGCCATTCACGTTCAGTGAAATCACCGTCAGGCGATGGTGCGAGGACATGAACCTCTACTGGAAGGCAGCAAAGGGGAAGGTGGTGGGAGAAACGGGTGGGGTAGGTGAAGGAAAGAGGTACTACAGATGGGGTCTGTTAGGGAGAACTAAGTAACTTTGAACGAGCCAGAGGGGGAAGGCCAGAGCATCGGGCGCAGTGACCAGGACCTCCCGACAAGTAGGCGTATATTGTGAGTAAAAGGGGGGGGCATTGCTATGTGTAAGGCCCTTGGTGTAAGATACCTAAAGAAGCATAAGACAGGAAGTAGTGGACGGTCGGTGGGCAACTGTGGGGACCCGGGGCCAGTGGAATGGACATGGGGGCAGTGGTGGTGTTTCGTGGTGTAGAGTAAACTGACCTAGCCTGCAGGGATTCAGGACTGTGAGGTCTCGTCTGGAGGAGCTGCGGGCTTCAAGGGGGACTAGGAGTTGTCCTGGGAGTGCACGTCCTTGCGGTGAGGATGCATTTTCAAGCCTCCCGACCTTTGTCTGTTGACCTTCTCCAGGCACAGGCATTCTTTAGAGGGGGACCCTGAGGGGACCAGTGGCTGGAGTGGTGATGTGGCATCAGTGGAGTCCGCAGGGGGACCCCTGGTCCATGTCTGTTGGCATGATCGCTGCCAAATACCCTTCTGGTTGGCCAGGGTCAAGGACTTCTGTCATTTTGTTATCATGGGTGATCAGCATGACCACAGGGTCCAGAAGGCCATAGTGGAGCTATGCTTTTTTGCCACCTGAATCACTTGGTGAGCCTATTTGTGACGCAAAAAGCAAATGATGATCTGCCATGGGCCCTCCTTGGGAGATGGACAGCGTAAATGGATCCTGTGGGCCATCTGGAACTCCAAGGCAGGACTGAAGGACAGGCCGGGCAAGAAACGGGCCAGGAATCTCATGATGTCGTCCCCCTCTAGTTTTTCTGGCACCCCAGAGATCTGGACGTTGTCCCTGTGGGAGCGGTCCTCCAACTCCACCAGTTTCCGCTGAAGGTGTCAGTGATCTTGTTCCCAGTCAATGGGGGGCAGCAATCTTCTCATCGAGCTGGTCAAGGTGTGATTCAGCCATGGTCATGGTTTTGAAAGAGGTGATGTCTTGACGAATTCTCTACATGTCCGCTGAGGTCTTGGAGATGTTTTCTGCCCTTCCAAGAGTGTGGTCTTAAGCGTGCAGAGTTCATCATGATGACATCTAGAGTGGATTTTGATGTGGGATCCGCATCCTTCCCTGACTTACACTGCTTTCCCATCACCGGCTCTGTGAAAAGGAAATCAGGACCCAGGTGTGAGGGGTGCAGGCGTGACAGGATGGGTAGGCCAAGATGTGTTGATTGAGTGCGGGCACCCAGCGCGTCTTGAAGAAGGGGGGAGCAGGCACACCCCTGGGTCAAGAATAGCAATGCGGACCCTCGTGGGGCATAAAGAGTGCAGGCTTCTGCAGCCCCTGGTGCTCAGACAATGCAGGCCACCTCTGGGCCAGATGTGTCCTTTGGGTGCCTCAGGGGCAGGCGAACAAGCCCATTTGCAGGAAGGGGAAACAATCCCCGCAGTCACCATACTACAGGCCAATGGAAGGGGAGAAGGATCTGTCACAGTCGAGCAGGGGAGCGAAGCAAGACGGGCCCCAGGCTCTAGAAGATAGTCTATGCAACCTCACCTCCAGCAGTTGAGCAGTCTCATGAGCGAAGGAAGGACGCCTGCTGCAAGCGCCTGTATATGCTCACTCTGGGCATCATGTAGGCTGCCAGAGGCCCTGTCGTACCCCGGAAGCCATTGTTGCCGGGTAGTGCGGCCGCAGGTGGCGACGTCGGGTGCTGCAGCCCTCAGAAGCAGGATTCAGGTGGGGGATTCAGCCCGGCCTGTCTCAGGCCTCCTCAGACCTTTGGGCACCGTCCGTGTGCGGGGCACCAGATGATTGCAGGCCTGGGGCAGCGCTATCCTTGTCCAGCCCCTTGCAGTGTCTGGATGGCAAAACAGCTGTGGCAGCCGCTCCAGGGATGAGGGCATGGCAGCGATGGGGCCCCTCCACCAGGGATGTCGACAGTGTGGCCAATTGGGCGAGCCAGTAGGCTCTGGTCTAGGCCGCAGTGATCCCGATATGATAGTGTTGCGGCCCCATCCTTCGGTGTTGTCAGTCCCGAAGGGTCCTGGGCTGCCCCCTGCGAGTGGGGCATTCCTTGCTGTATGGCAGCGTCTCCGGATGGCAGCTGGAGGAGGCCCATTCACAGGAGCTCTTCTATAGATCCGCCATCTTGTTCGGGCGCTTAGGTCCACCTAGATTACACTCGTAAGAAAAACCTTACAACATTTAATAAGTCAAATGTTGCAGATAAACTACGTAAAATAAAAAAATTATGGTTACTTTTTGGAGAGAATCTGAGTTGCAAGCCATGAAGCTTGTAGAGCTGAAGATGCTTTGTAAAGTCTCGGAGCTCAACCATATAACTCTAGCAAAGAGCAGCTTAGCAGTGCTTCCAAGGTCAGTGCAGTGACTTTTTCTGACCCTGGGGCTAGTATTAGTGATCGTACGGTGGCATCAGAGAGAAGGGAAGGTATTTATTTTTCTCCCACAGAGGTCCCACCAGGGCACGGGCCTTGGACAGATTCTCTACCCTTCCTGGTTTCCTTTACTAATTCTCCATTCTCAAGATTCACTAGCTTAGGTTAAACAAACTGTAATGATGCTCTCCTGCTTCAGGACATTGAGTTTGCTTTTCTGGAGGCAAATCACATGGAAGAGGAAAAGGCTAGGGGTTTTGAGTTAGGGAAGATAGTGTTAGCTCACCAGGAAGATGGAACTGCCCCCTAGAGAGAAAGGAGGAATGGGCTCAAAAAGAGAAGGCGAGAGAGAGGGAGGAAAGGGCACAAGAGAGTGAGAGGGGTGAAAAGGAGAAAGTCAGAGAGCCACAAAAGAAGCAACTGGACAAGGCAGTTAAAGTTAAGGAAGTGGAAATGGTAAAGGCAACTCCTGCCACCTTAACTCCCCCAACTGTAGTAGTCAGTCTGTCCCCTTCCTGAGCAAATTCCCAGGGCAATATTAGCTTCCAACACTATCAATGCAGTAATCCTAGCTTAGCTAGAAATGTTCAAGGTGGATAATTGTGCTCAGAAAGTTAGTTCTGAAACACAGAAAGTGAACTTATTGAGCCGATGTCCCTTAAGAGGGAACTAAGCCATATTCCAACTGAAAAACCATGAACAATTGCAGTGTAAATGTATGAACAATGTGAACAATGTTGTGATCAAGAGATTTTGGCTGAACCTAGCCCAGCACCAAGTACATATTTATAAACATAATAGAGAGAATGGCATCTCAAAACATGGAATGGATGGGTGAAAAGGATAGAGGCACAAGAGTTTGAATCATCGAATCAGGAATGTCCAGCAGACAGTAGACAATACTCAGTTTACTTAAAGGAAAAGGACTCCAAGCTTCATTTAGTTAATGGCAAGTGAATTACCAGCAAAGTTAGACAGAAGGGTCAGGAGTTTCATGGCTCCAAGTCCCAGGGAGACACAAATTTCCAACACCAATGTCTGAAATTCTGAAAGGAATGGCAATTGCAATTCCCAGGGCCTCCAGATGGAACAAAAGTCTATTGGCAATGGGTCCTACAGAAGGAGCTTGAAAAATAATCGAGGTAAAACTTCTTCCTTCAACCCCAAGATTAGTGGGTGCAGTTTAGATGTGGCAAGGAAGGCAACATCAAGAAGGACTACACAGCAAAGGATCCTGTGACTGTTGGCCCCTTAGTTGGCAGTCTCCTCTCAGTTACAGTAGGTGCCACAGACGGTATGCAGAACTATCTATGGTTGTCATGGAGATTTGGCAAATAGATGTTTATGCACTGAAGTATGTGCATCCAAATTCCATGTGTTTGCCCAAATGATGTATGTGGTTAGCAAGAAGGTGGCTGCCATAAGAGACACTAATGCCTGGAGAACCACAGTGAAGAAGGAGTTTGTGAACTCCAGAAAGATCATCCAGACTCCATATTCTGGGAAATATGCTCGTGGGGCAGTTTTTAACTACTGCATCGCCAGAGTGGAGATGGGAGCCGATGGCAAGGAGACCATGATTGACATAGGGGGTGAGGGAGCAAGACCTCTGACCTCCTGGTCAGGGAAACTGCTCTCCCCTCGCGCAGCTCCATCGTTGAGGCTCTGCCCCCAGGCCTTTCTAGTTCCAGGTAGGTATTCGAGGCCCTCCTCCACTCGCAGGCTCCTGCCTGCCCCTCATCCCTGGTGGTCCAGTGGGAGAGCCTGCTCTTCTGCTGGTCCACTCTGCCAGCCTTTTTCTGTCTTTTTCTATTTGCTCTCTTTCCTATTTTCCTTTTTCTGTCTGTGCCTTTTTGCCTAATTTCCCTTTCTCTGTCTTTGCCTTTTTTCCTCATTTTGTTGTTTGCCTCTGTTTTTCTTTTTGCCTTTCCCCCCGCTGCTGCCCCCGCGGCCCCTCCCCATGCGTGTTCCTGCCCCCAGCTCCCAGCTGCTCTCCCTCCCCCTCCCCCTCCCCCTACTTAATGGCAGCCGCGCCGCTGGCACGCCAAAGGCAAGCCAAAGGCAAGCCTGTCTGCACCCGTCCGCCAACCGACCACGACCAGCGCCAGCGACCCTGGTCCTCCGACCCCCCGCCGCTACGATATCAGTACTCTCCACACACTCAACCCTGGACGCAACAACAACTGGCAGCTCTTGACACCGAGCAACTCCCAAGGCCCGTGCTCCTGCCGACACTGCCACCGCACCTTCACCCACCTCCGTACCCAGACAGCTACCGCCAACCCACTGGATGCCAGCACACCCAATCCCCTGAGCTGCATCCTCCTCAATGTACGCTTCCTGCACAGACACGCAGTAGAGGTTTGGGACCTCCTCAACACCCTATCGCCCGACGTCGCCTTCCTCAGAGAGACCTGGACCAATGCCAGCTCCGCTCCCGACATCGCAACCACTATCCCCGACAGGTACAAGATCCTGAGGAAAGCCCACCTCAAACACCCTGGAGGAGGACTCGCCATCATCCACAAAGGCTCCCTCCGACTGTCAACCGCCATCTCGGACGACGCCCCGCCCCCCATGGAACACATCCATTTCCAGATCCAGCCCAACCCCAGAACGACACTCCGCGGAACACTCGCCTACAGACCACCCGGACCCCTTTCCCCGTTCACCAACACCATCGCAGACTACATCGCGCCCCATGCCCTCGACTCCACTGACTACGTACTGCTCGGAGACCTGAATTTCCACCTTGACAACCTCAGTGACCTCAACTCCACCTCCCTCCTAGAGAACCTCGCCAACAATGGACTGAAGCAACTCATCACCACCCCCACCCACACAGCAGGACACACTCTTGACCCCATTTTCGCCGGAGGAAACAACATTCACTTCAGTCACACCACAGAACCTCTCTGGACGGACCACAACTGTGTCCACTTCTCCTTCTCGAAACCCACCGGACACAAGCCCTCGCCTCACCTCCCATACAGAAACTGGAGCAAGATCACTGAAATGCACCTCACCTCCGCCCTCAGCCACACTACCACCCCCTACCACGACAGACGCCAACACTGCAGCCAATGACCTTCTCCAATGGATCCCCGACTGCACCAACATGCTCACCCCCCTCCAGAACTCGACAGACGACACAACACTAAAGCCACCTGGTTCACCACGGACCTCAGAGAATCCAAGCGCTCATGCCAACAACTGGAGAAAGCATGGAGAAACAGCAAATCCCCGGAAGCACACACCGACTAAAGGGCCGCCTCCACAGCACGCCACCAACTCATCAGATCTACGTAGAGAAACTTCTTTCAGGACAAAATCCTCTCCAAATCTAAGAACTCCAAGGAACTCTTCACCATCATACAAGAATTCACTAGATCCCACAGCGAAACCACCAATGTCCCCCCCTCCCAGGACCTCAGCAACAAACTCAGCTCCTTCTTCCACCACAAAATCAGGACACTCTACGACAACTTCAGCGACCAAGACCAAGGCACCGACCCAACACCATCCACCAGCTACGCCACACCGCCGACCCTCCTCACCTGGACCCATGTCTCCACAGAAGACACCGCAAAGACTATGAAGAGCATCCACTCCGGAGCACCCACTGACCCCTGCCCGCCACACATCTTCCACAGGGTCGCCTCTGCCATCGCACCAGAACTACGACAGACAATCAATTGCGCCCTCGAAACAGGCACGTTCCTCGACGACTGGAAATGCGCTGAAGTCAAACCCCGCCTCAAGAAGCCCTCCGCAGACCCGACAGGCCTCAAGAACTACAGGCCCATCTCTCTCCTCCGCCTCGCCGCCAAAATCATCGAGAAAATCAACACCCAGCTAACACAGTTCATAGAAACTAACAACATTCTCGACTCTTCTCAATCCGGATTCTGCAGCAACCACAGCACCGAGACCGCCCTCCTAGCCGCCACTGAGGACATCCACACCCTCCTCGATCAAGGCCACACTGCAGCCCTCATTCTACTAGACCTCACAGCAGCCTTCGACACCGTCTCCCACCCCACACTAGCCGCCAGACTCCATGACACCGGCATACAGGGAACTGCCGTAGACTGGATCCGCTCTTTCCTCTCCGGCAGAACACAAAGAATAATACTCCCGCCCTTCCTCTCCGAACCCACAGAGATCAGATGCGGAGTACCCCAGGGATCCTCCCTCAGCCCCACACTCTTCAACATGTACATGGCCCCCCTTGCAACCATCGTCAGAAAACACGGACTCAGCATAGTATCCTACGGCGACGACACCCAGCTTATCCTCTCCCTCACCAAGGAATCCAACATCACCAGGCACAGTTTCCAGGAAGGAATGAAGGACGTCGTATCCTGGATGAACAGCAGCTGCCTGAAGCTCAACTCCGTGAAAATGGAAGTCCTCATCCTCGGATCCACCCCCGCCGTGTGGGATGACACATGGTGGCCCCCCACCCTCAGAAACCCTCCCACCCCTACGAACCACGCCCGCAACCTCAGCATCATACTCGACTCCTCACTCACCAGGAACCGACAGATCAACGCTGTGTCCTCCACATGCTTCAATACCCTCCGCATACTCTGCAAGACCTTCAAATGGATCCCCCGGACTCCAGAAAAACCGTCACCCACGCACTCATCACCAGCAGGCTGGACTACGGAAACACTCTCTATGCCGGAATCAACAAATCACTCCTTCGCAAACTCCAGACCATCCAGAACGCCGCAGCCAGAATCGTCCTAAGCATCCCACGACATGACCACATCACCCAGCACCTCCGCGACCTCCACTGGCTCCCCGTGGAAAAGAGAGTTACCTTCAAGTTGCTCACACACGCCTACAAAGCCCTCCACAACACCACACCACTTAACGAAAGAATCTTCTTCCACACCCCCAAGAGAAACCTCTACTCCGCCGACCTAGCCCTTGCCAAAATCCCCCTCATCCACAGAGCCAGAATGGGGGCAAATCCTTCCCCTACCTCGCGGCCAAGACCTGGAACAAATTCCCCCTCAGCATCAGGTGAAGCCCTACACTGCAAGCCTTCAAAAAGGACCTCAAAACATGGCTTTTTGGATGACCTTGGAGCTGCCCGAAGCCCCCCCCCCAGCACCTCTAGACCCTTACGGGTGAGTAGTGTCCTCTATAAATCCCCTGATTGATTGATTGAGGGACAGCATAGCATAGGCATTGGATGTCTACTGGACAATGGTATCACTGCACAAGGGTTAGTGTCAGCTGTGTTCAGCTGAGCACAGGCTTCCCATCAGCCTCCATTCTTAGAAGAAGTACTTTCTGAAAAGGAGAGGCCTCAGAATGGCATGGCCAGATGACATACTCAAGCAGGCTACAATGAAACACGTACTGGGCTCAGTGGCTCCTGCTCCAGACTTAGAGAAGACCAAACACTATGAAGGGGACCTGATGTTGGAGTCTTGGTCCCTTGGAGTAGCTAGCTGCTAGAGGACCCTTCAGGGATTTTATGCCTGGAGAGAGTGTACAACTATGTTGGGCCTAAGGACACAGTCCACTGGGGAAGTAACTGGTAAGTACAAGGTGGTCTGGGAAGAGGGGCTCATGTACAGCGATTCCTCCTCCTACCCAGAGCTAGCCACTAGCAAGAGGCCAGTAGTCTCCGAAGTGCACAGAAGCTTTTTTATGTAGTGGGTCAATGAGGTACCCTTACCTAGGCCTTAAGAAGACCTCTAAGAGACTGATTCCTAGCTTCTACGGCTCCAGAACAGGAGCATGACATTGAGAGTTTTGGTGGACATGCAGAATTTGGCAGGCAGCAATAAGTCAGGAGGTCATAATGCAGCGAGAACCAAAATCAGCCATGGCAAACGTGTTCAAAGCAACCTCACACTGCAAGAGTTGTGTCTAACATGAAGTAGTCAGAGAAACGGAAGAAAGCGGGTAAGAGGTCCATTGACTTGGCTTTTCTATTAGCAAAAATAGCCATAGTAATGCAGTGGAGAGCGTCAGTTGCATCCCTCTGCAGTAAATGGACGGAAGATGTAGAAAGATTTGCCCATAGCAAGAGTTTAGTCCCGTAGGGAAAGGAGAGGTGGGGAGTATGCAGGCTGCTGCTGGCATATCTCTGGAATAAAATGTTGTCCTCTTTCAAGGAATCCTGAGAATGAGAGAAAGTGAAATCAAAACCAATGCAATAACCTGAAAAGAGCCGAATCAATCCCAGAGGCGGGTTACCTTTTTTTGACACAGCTTATAGAAGAACCACCTGATGATGGTAAGGGGTTCGTCCTTCCACCTCCCGAATACAAAAATTCCACTTAATCATATCCATTATTAGAGGTGTCATCACAGAAGTTGGATAATATATCCCTGACAATAGGATGGAGCACAGGATCCACAGGAAGGCATTAGTCTTTATTTTTGTTAAATTGGTACTTGTTGATATGAATCTAGAAAGAAAAATACCAATTGTTTGCAATCTTTGTAACTACAGATGAGATTAAGTCAAATACTTTATGTCCTGTTATGCTGAGACGTAAATTATTCAAGGCACATGATTTTCATGAATGCCCCTTTAAATATGAAATCAATAAGTAGAATTTAAAAAAAATGAGCATTGGGGCTCTTATGTGTGGGTCATGGTCGCCCATTCAATTTTGAAAACATACACTGATTCTGTGGATTTCTTTCTCAGTGTCTTTGAATATATTCACCTTGTCATATGTCTTTCATCCATATTTAATTCTGCACCAAACAATGCGCATAAGAGCCACTCTTTATATCAAATCAAATGTATTATTATGTCATCATGATGCCATGAATGATACATACTAGTGCAGACGGTGCAGTGTAATAAAGTGCTCAGTGTGTGAAAACATTTACATATATATGGAGGAAGACGCTCAGTGTGTCTTTGCAATCTTAAATCAACAAACTTAAATACAAAATTTTTTTAATCTTATTTCCACCAAAGGTCATAAATGAGATTGAGTTGATGTGGCGACCCTCCAGAATGCAGCCGCGGGTCTCATCAGGAGAGAATTGTGTCTTGTAACTTTTAGTGATGGTGATATCATCCTATGCACCATACTTGCTTCTGTCAAGTGATGATATCCAAAATTTTGGATCTTAATCAACTGTCCCGCAACGCACATTTGAAAATCTGTGGCCACCGATCACTGTAAGGATACGTGTATCATAACACGTCTCAATGAGTGGGACGAGCGGGAAGATCCACTTGCGCCTTCCCTCTTGCAACTATGACAAGGTGGGAGATACATAGTTACGAATACATAAATTATGGATGAAAGATATATGACAAGGTGGATATATTGAAACATATTTGTTGCAAAAAAGAAACGAAAAAAGCCACTTTAAGTGCTCTAATATGTTTGACCCAGGTTCCGCAGACTAGGTATAAGGATCTGTCCTGTGTGTTTATAGTATTAAGTATTGAAAACAGATCATCCTAGCCTGGAGCCCACTGGGAGTATGCAAGAGTGGCAGATCGTCCACTCTGGCTGCGGAGGTCAGACTTTGGTAGAACTGATGTCTTTACCAGAGGCTGTTTTGAGAGGGTGGGGATTGATAATGTTTGTCCTCTCCATGGTTCTCTTCACAGCCTCTGGCATCAATTGAGCGTGTTCAATAAAAATCCCAAGTAAATAAGTGCATTCTTCTTGTGGTGGATCCTGCTACCAGGTACCTCAAAGCTCTGCCTCAGAGGAGCACAACTTTTCTGTAGTAGCTAAGGCCCACTTTGGAATATTCAGAGTAAGATTCGGCAGAACTGTGATTTCTGACAGAAGGACCAACCTTTTGTCTTGGGTATTACATACTACTTCACGTACTATCCAAAGGGCAGTGTATTGGTGGAATGTGCATGATGGTGTTATACCTGGCCTTTTTGACAGGGTTATTCCCAAACCTTTTGCCTTTTGCTTCCTATTTTTCTGACCCTGTTTTTGTTGGCTATAGGATTCTGGGTACATTACCACTGCTGATCAGTGCTAAAGTGCATATGCTTTCTGTATAAATTATGATATGATTGGTTATCCATGATTGGCATATTTGATTTACTGGTAAGTCCCTAGTAAAATGGACAATGTGTGCCAGGGCCTGTAAATCAAATGCTACTAGTGGGCGTGCAGCACTGGTTGTGCCACCCACATGAGTAGCCCTGCAAATGTGTCTCAGACCTACCACTGTAGTGTCTGCATGCGCAGTGGGTTACCTGCCATGTTGACCTGGGAAGTGCATCCACTTGCCAGGCCCTAACCTTTTGTCTTCTTTCATGTAAGACACCCCTAAGGTAGGCCCAACATACCCCCATGGGCAGGGTGCAGTGTATGTGAAAGGTAGGACATGTACTGGTGTGTGTGACTGGTCCTGATAATGAAATACTGCCAATTTCGTTTTTCACTATTGAAAGGCTATCTGTCCCATAGGCTAACATGGGAGTTTCTTTGTAACATCTTACAAGTATAACTTTCCATAGGGACAAGATAGGGGATGGAGTTTAGGCTCTCTGAACTCAGAATTTAATAAGACACCTTTTGGTAAAGGTGTTTTTAAATTCTGTGTTTGAAAATGCTACTTTTAGAAAGTGCAAAAACTGGGGGGATAGGCCCAAAGGACCAGAACCAGGTAGGGCCGTACTAAATTGAATACAAAAAGGAGAACCTGGCTCCATTTGACGTTATGCTCTTATTATTTTTGAGCAACGAACAGACAACTATCTTTTCTGTTTGAATGTAATTTTTATTAAACCATTCCTTTCTTTGCAATTGTTTATATTTACAAAAAAAAATTTTGTTGCATGAGAAGTGAAGAGACACACATTTTTCAAATTAACATACAAAACATGAAAAATACTTATGACAATTCACAATAGACAGTGCATGAAATACTTATATACAAACACATTTATATACAAAAACGTTGGACTTTTGCATCATAACATCAGAAACTAGAATACTCTTATCGCTATCTTGTTTTAGGGGCCAAACATATGCCAAACACGGGAAAATATTTAGAGTGTGTGCGTGGGGCATACTATTCAATACAAATCCCTCACGACACAACAGGTTTATTCAAATCCCTCCGTGTTGAAAAAAAGTGCCAACGCGTTTCAAGACCCAGTCCTCTGGTACCGGGACTCTCATCAGGGCTTCATGTTAATGGTCAGCGATTTCTAAAAAAACATAAATGAATGATGCAAGCTCCACATCAGTGAAAACGAAAAATAAACACTACTCTCCTTAAAAATGCTTAATTCAATTTTCTGTACCTGATTGCCTGATTCTCTGACAGAGCTGCTGCTCTGACTCCTATTTGCGTGGTAACCAGAATTTCTCAACGAAAATTACTGCAGTGCGCTTCGTAATTAATGCCGGGGGAATTTCTACAAAACATTAAAAAGATTGTGTCTATTTTAGTAATTTTAAATACATGGACATTGGGCAACTCAACGGGACAAGATTAAAAAGTACCTTTCAAACGTTCCCGGGTTGCTCAGAGGCAGGCGTCTATTTCTGTATTCATTCCATCCCTACAAACGAATGTGGGACATATTACTGAAGCCATCAACTTGTTAACGATATTATAAACATGCTAGATTCGAGCATGAAGCGCACTTACTGTTTTTAAGTCTGAGCACATCACAATTCTAAATCCGATATGAACCACAACTTCACTGTCAGCTAGGCATTCCCCGTGTGAACACTTCCTGTATTTTTACCCTATGGCTCATGGGAAAATGTTTTGGACCAATCACATTGAAGTTCAGGTCCCATTGTGGTAAAGACCGGAATAGTGCATTCTGGGACATGCAGTTCTGCGCTATACTCTTGAAAGTTCTGTCATCCCATTTAACCCAGTTACTGCGCTGTTAAACTTTAGAATTAGGTAAGCTTCTTTTTGTAGCAACGCGTTGTCAATGTCTATCAGACGTTTGGTTGTATCCAGACCTGACAAAACTGTCCACTTGAAGTCTCTTTCACTGTGCAAGTTATCCATGAAGTGTTGTACCATTATTGCAGTAACCACCTTCTTTTTGATCCTGGAACGATGTTGCGTGATGCGCTGGTTGATCTGCTGATTTGTCTTGCCAATATATAATTTCTCACAGGGGCAAAGTATCGCATAAATAATGTTCTTGGATTTGCAATTCGTGAATTCAGAATGACGCCATTTAATGTCTTTGTGTGAGAACTCAATCCCCTCTATTGTGGAGTCACATGCAGCACAAGTTCCGCATTTGTGATGCCCCTCAACTGGTTTTAATTGCCATTGTGTCCTTAGATTTTGTTTGCTTAGCGATGGAAAAATGTCAGCTCTCACAATCTGCTGGCCAATGCTCCTGTTTTTCTTCATGGCAAAGAGTGGTTTCGGGAATGGACACTCCAGGTTTTCCAACAGGTGCCAATTTTTTAACACAATTCATCTGAATTTGTTGGTATCTGGACTGAAAGTTGTAACACAAACCAATCTTTCCAATGGTGGTTCTTGTAGCAAATCATCCCTAGGCGTGTACCACGCTCTTTTTATTGCATGCTTGAGTAGTTTCTTAGGATATCCTCGCAAGATCATCTGTTCCTTGAAGATTTCAGCATGCTGTTCATAATCAGATTTTCTTGAGCAGTTTCTCCGTATCCGCAACAGTTGCCCATACGGCAAGTTTTCTTTCAGGCTCCTTGGGTGAGCACTTCTGTGATGTAAAATAGTATTCTTATCAGTAGACTCTCTGTGTAAAGTGGTTGTCAATCTTTTCTCATTGGGGGACACCTCCACATCAAGGAACGTCAGGCTCGTCCTGCTGGTGTTCAAGCTGAATTTTATATCCTCATGGCGCGTGTTAAGCCAACCATAAAAGCTTTCTAACTCTTCCTTGGACCCACTCCATAGACACCAAATATCATCTATGTAGCGCAGCCATTGCGCGATTTTTTCTCTAAATGGGTTGTTGTTGAAGATGAATCTATCTTCATATTTCGCCATAAAGAGGACCGCCATCTCTGGAGCGAAGGGACAACCCATGGCAGTACCCTTCACCTGGATGAAGAATGAATCTTCGAACTTAAAATAGTTCTTCCTTAAAGCCTCAAGTTGTAGAATGAATGCTGTTGGTACCTGATGGGGACGTGGTCTTTCATCCAAAAATGCCTCTATTACTTGGAGCGCCTCATCTTGGGGTATCTGTGTATACAAGGAGGTTACATCAAAGGAAACCATCCATTGTGAAGAATCATCAAACTCTTGGCCTTCAACCTTGTTGATGAAATCAGCGGTGTCTCGCAAGTATGATGGCACATCCACCAAAAACGGCTTGAGGAAAAAATCAACATATTTCGAAATTGGTTCTAAAAGGGAATCACTTCCTGAGACGATAGGTCTCCCGGGCGGGTCATCAAGTCGCTTGTGTATTTTAGGTAAAAAGTAAATTACCGGGATCCTGGGAATTTTTTTGATAGATAATCAAATTCTTTAGGACCCAAAAACCCACTATCCAGTCCTGCCTTCAATATTCCTGAAATGAATTCCTGTGTGGACCTAGTTGGATCTTCTTTAAACTTCCGGTACCATTCCTGATTGTATACCTGGTTCCTTCCTTCTGATATATACATCTCCCTGGGCCAAATAACTAAGGCCCCGCCCTTATCGGCTTGCTTTATCGCTACAGATGTGTCTTGTTTCAGATTGTCGATGGCCATCTGTTGTTTTCGGGTGATGTTGCGTTTCATATAGGATTTCTTCGTCTCCAACTGGCTAATCCCAGACAGGACTACCTGTTCATAAGCCATAATTTCTTTGGGAACAGTATGAATTGGAGGAATAAATTTTGATTTATTCGAAAGACCAGATACCTCTTTAGTGTTGGAGTATTCCTTCCCTGAAAAAAATGCCTTTAGACGAATTTTGCGACAAAACTCCAACGCTTCCAATTTGAGTTTTGTGAAGTCAGCAGATCTATTGGGGACAAATTTTAGGCCCAATTCCAGCACTGAAGCCTCCTCTTGGGTTAAAAGCCTCTGAGATAAATTGATAATGGTAGAGGGCTTCATGACTTGTAGAACTGCCGTCTCGTTGTCATCTCCCAGGGTTGGGGTTTGAATCTGCCTCTTTTCTTCGGTTCGCCTTTGTCTAAAAAAGCAACCTGCTTTCTCGAGGGACCTCCTCTTGAACCCGAATCACTGGAAGTATCTGAAGACGATGTTTCAGAAAATGTAAGAAAGCGATTCCTGGAGCGTCCTTGGAAGTTCGACAGGGCTCTCCGAGATTCAGCAGTTGTGTAAAATTCGTCTTTCAGAAAGGGGTATACTTGATCTATATTAAAGGACTTTGAGTCTCTCTCAAACTTCGCTGTTTTGAAGCTGATCATATTATCTTTAAAGGTTAGTATCTCTTTTTCAATTTTGTAGGCTTTTGGCTTCTGGAACAGTATGGTTGTCTTTTATTGCTTGAGTTAATTTTTCAAGTTCATCAGCTTCTTTCTGACACAATCTTCGGGCAGTTTCGATAGTATGCACCATTAGGTCACGACTGCATTTAGTATTTATGTAGCTGAAGCCCTTCCTATACTCAGGATCATCAGTAAATATAACAGGTATATTCTTAACCTGAAGGCCCCAGGGAATGGTGCCCGCTCTCAAGTGTTCTAACAGGAAATGCCCGTGAAGTTCAGTGCGGATGTGTTTTTTGTGTAAGCGGGTCAATTTTTCAGCCTTGTTTTGTTGTTGGGCTGAGGTACTTGCTCAAAAATAATAAGAGCATAATGTCAAATGGAGCCAGGTTCTCCTTTTTGTATTCACTTTTAGAAAGTGGGCATTTTCTTACTTTACCATCCTGTGTGCCTCTGACTGTTTTTGTATTCAGCTTCTGGTGTTGGAGTGACAGGAGCTGGGGATGTGCATTCACTCTAGACAGTCACTGGGGGGTGGGGGGTTTGAGGTGTGCCCTGCCTTGCCTGGGTGACTCATAGCTGGGCTGAATAGACCTGGTCTGCATTTAGAGTGGTGGGAGAAGTTTTGCATGCACCTGAAAGGCTGTGTCTCCTTTTCACAATGCTGTCTCCGTCCCCTATGGTCATGCTGCACCAGGGAGGACAGGACTGGGTTCAGAGACTCTTGCTACAAAGAGAACAATGACAATTTGGGGTATTAGTATTATAAAACCCCAGCACTTTAGATTACTTCCAGGATCAAGAAGACCCTGCCAAGAAGAAGAGCAGAAGGACTGTGTGAGGAGCGCTGCCTTTTCTGATTGAGGGGTGGGTTGGCCTGCAGTTGCTGCTTCTGTCTGTGGTGGAGGAAAAGGACTGACTCTTTTTGCCCTGCTGTGGTATCCTGCTTGGGAAGGAAATCTCCATTGGCTTGTGTGTGCTGGCCTCCTGTTGGAAGTCTCAGGGATACAAAAGTCTTCATGAAAGATCTGTGCTATATCGAAAAAGGATCTGCCTGGGAGGAGAGCTGGAGAAGCTGTGTAAGGAGTGCTGCCCCTAATGTGTGTGGGGTAGGATGGCCTGCAGTGGCTGCTCCTGCCTGGAGCAGGGGAAGGACTGTACTGTTCTTCACCTTTTTAGTAGAAAGAAAGCCTGCAGAAGCACTGTGTTTCCCCAGCCTAGCGCTTGGTTCCTGAGAGCGCTTCCCCCTTCAGTTACCCTTTCCAAAGAAGTAAGCGCGTGGTGAGCGCTGTGTTCTTCACCTTATTTTTATTCCAACAAAAGCTCATGAGGAGCGCTTGTGGTTGCATCTCAGCACGAGCAGCGCTGCACTGCCCTTCTGGTTCCAAGTGAAGGAAGGGGAGAGCTTACGGCCACGGAAATGCTCTCCTCCTCCCTGCCGGTGTGTGAAAGGTCCTAGCTGGGGACTGCCGGCAGGCGATACACAACGCGCCTCTCTGCTATTGGCCATCCTGGTCTAGCCCGCCCCTGTGAGGGAAGCCACGACCGGCGGCTGGTATGCGGTGAAGGCCGCTCTGCGGCAGGCACCCTTTGCTGCTGACGGTAGCTGCAGCATGCTTCTAGAGGCCCCCTTGGTGCGGCCCCATTGACCAAGGGAGGCGTGGTGGAGTCCCCGTGTCTCTGGGAGCCTCCCGCAGCATGGCCCTCCTCGCTGAGCCCGCCGCGGTCCAAGGGATGCCACAGGGATTGATCGGACTCCCAAGTCGGGAAGGCCAGAGCGGGACAAGGAGCGGTCCCGGTGAGTTGTTGGGCCTATGTGGGACCTGCCTGGCCCACCGCACTGAGCCGAGTGGCTGGGCCCCCTTCCTCTCATCGCCTTGGGTTTGGCAGCTACACCACGGGTCTGTGGGCTGCTGCCTCTCACTGTTGAGGGGCACTTTCTCTTTCTTTTGGCCATAGTGGGGTGAGCCCGTGACGGGGCCCCCATTTATGAACTGCCCGCCTCCGAGGAGCTTGTAGGGAGGAATTACCACCAATACTGTCAGTACGCTTGCAGGTGTTCCTGTGGCCTAGGTTCAGGGCCTGATATACATTGAGTCTTCCCGGACCATATGATGATGCATGGGGATTACTATTGCATCTCATGTCCTGGTGGGGTTATATGTCGTTTTAATCCTTGTAGAGGTGGAATAACAAGCGTCAATTTTAGGAACTGCGCATTATGCGCAGTAATGGTGTTTTACCCAATGGTTTCATGACGTGTGCAAGTAGGAAGGATTAGGGTTATTGCCCTCACTGTGATGTTATGCCTAATGTCTTTATGATGTTTTCTTGATGACTAGTGCAACTTATAAATATTCCTTTAGTGCACTACATGTGATGTTATGACCATTGCCTTACTGCAAAGTGATTGATGATCTATGTGTTTTATATGCATTTTTATGACAAGTGCATAGTGGCACAGTGATTTATGTGATTGTGGTCTAATGTGTTCTATGTATAATACAAAGGATATTTTTATATAACCTGTGTGGAGTCTCTTTTGTGGTGTGCCTTGTGTGTCACCGGTGTGTGTGTGTTGCGAAAATGCTTTACACATTGCCTCTGGGATAAGCCTGACTGCTCTGCTAAGCTACCAAGGGGGTGAGCAGGGGTTATCTTGTGTGTGTAACTCCCTTACCCTGACTAGAGTGGTGGGTTTTGTCTGGCTTAGGTGCATACCCTAGTCAACCAGAAACCCAATTTCTAACAATGGGCATTTGGAAGAACCCCATAGGAGAAAGTAGAACATTCTCCTGCTATGCCGTTTTTGCCTGGCAGGAGATGCTGCCAAAAGGAGGTGTTTAACCTCTTTGAACATTTCTGTGGTAATCCTGTCGAAGGCCTCTTCACATTGGTGCAGGAAGACTGGGAGGGCAATCCTGCCATACCCATATTGTAGTGGATTATGTGCTGGGCCTCCATGAAATGCTGGCCAATTTCAGGGCAACAGGAAAATACATTCTTCATGCCAGCCAAAAGCTAATACAGGAATGGTATGACCAACTGGTTATACTTACTGACTATCAAGATGTCTAGATCCAAAACTCTCTTTGCCCTTGAGCTCAGCAGAACGAATGGTGTGACCCCTACAATGTATTCAGGAAGATCTCAGATGGCATCTATTTAGTTGATACAGTTGCAACCAGGGACCATGTGAAAAGGCTGAGATCCTTCCTTTGAGGAGGAATTTAAGTGCACTAATAGCAGCTTCTGACAAGGTTGAGGACGATTGCAAGCCTTTTTGTTACATGCAGCAGCCATGCAAGAAATGAATAATTGGAGTGATTGAATCTCACCTCTGAACAGACTCATGTTCAGAATGTAAAGCAGTTTACGTATCAAGCTTTTCTAATGGTCTCTAACTTTTTTGACTTTATGGACCTAGACTGCTGACAGTTTTGGACCTCTGTGAACACAGAGTGAGTGGTATACACCTCAGGTGCCTGTGCTTCTTTTACCTTAAAACATGGGATATAATTGAAAACAAATAAATGTGACATTTGAGTTTTAGGTAAATCCACAGTAAAACCTTGCATATCGTGTATAAAAGGCATTAAAAAGTTAGCAGTAGGGCTGGCAAGCAATCCCTGTAGATAACATTTCAGACTAAAACAATTTTAACACATGTAAGTCTTCCTCTAAATTTAAATGTTACCTGTAAAGTCTACTTGGCAGCCCACAAGGTGCATAATGTTCAGAAGGGAACGATTCAAATGGTGGCAACTTGAATGGTCCAACGCTGACACCGCCTACAGTGCTGTATTGCATAGGTGAATGGCAGCTTTCCCTTGACAAAGGTAGCAATATGTTTTAAAAGCATGTTTGTCTTTCTATTTCTAGTAACAGGGTTCAGGTTCCATTCATGCACCATTTTTCTGATTCATAGAAATCTAATTTACTGAGAACATTGATTTTTGTCACAGATGTTGCAATTGAGATTTTTCAAAAAGTTGTTACTTCTTTCTTCTGAGCTGGGGGTCACCAAATCAGTTCTGCCTATAGAGAAATCTCTTGCATTGTGCGTAGTTAGATTTCCCCAGATCCCATAGCCCTGACTTTCAAAGATTTGAATAGGGGCGTTAAAGTCCTCTAGTGGAAAAAATGGCCCACTGTCAGCAAGACAAGATAAACAGAATAACAGGAGCTTCCACTAACAGGATCTGCCACCCGTATATTTATCAAGTAACAAGGTGATGTTTGGGCAATTCAAATGCTGCCAAGATAGTTTGCCATCTTTACTTGCATTTGAAAGATCAGATCCAGTGGGAAGACACCTTTGATGCCAACCTTTCCCTAGCCATATTGCTCCTTGTACTGGGGATGGTGTGGAGAGGGGGTATAACAGATGGGTGACAAGTTGAGGTGTGCTGATTATAATGGACAAACCTAAGGGCCGTCAAAGGAAGATGCTGAAGCCCAGAAACCCAGTGGCTCTCTTTCAACATTTTAAATTAATGATTTCTGGCATAAATTTGCCAATAAGGCATAGAAAGTGCTGAAAGGTCTGGCAGGAACAAACGTGGAAACTTTGCGATTATGGGTTCAGGGAATCCACCCAAAACTACTGTAGTTATCCTTTAAAATTAGGTTCCTACCACATGAGAATGAGAATGCAGCTGGCACCCGAAAAGGCCAGAAGAAACCACAAACGTAACGTAATCCTCTTGTCATTTGAGAATGACATGAGGGACACCTGCCTTATCATGAATCTTGAGAGCAGAAGGCCATTCTGTAGAGCAAATAAAGTTCACAGGATGATAAAGAACTAACAACATCTTGAAGAAGAACCAGGATGCCTGTGGGACTAATTCGACTAGAGACCTTGCTGAAGAGAATTCATGGGAAGCCTATCTCCCACTGCCTGTAGCCTGATACTCTTGGAATGTGTGCCTGAAAGTTTGGGAAATGTAGGCGTGACTTGGAAAAACATATTCAGCTTTCTGTGAAGTTAGGACTTTGAAACTTTTCTACACTTGGGTGACTGGGACAAAGGGCAGAGACCAGTTGACCGGTTGCATTCTGAATTGCAATGATTTCCTGTTTCATCAAAGTAGAGGTTGTTCTTCTCACTAGTACCCAGTCAAGTTTCCCACAGTAGTGTAGCCCTGCTTTGCCCATCTATTTCACTGACTCCTGGATTGACACCTGCCTGTGTCAATGACATAGACTCTTTGGATGGTCTGCTGGTAAAAAACAAAACTTAAAAAATGTTGGACTGGATTAAAGAAAGTATCAAGACTGATATAGCCAATATGCTGGATGTGGTTGTCAGTGAGAACACTTGAAGTTCATAGAGTCCTATTTGTGCTTGTGACCAAGCAAGGGTCTTGTAGTTTCTATGGGCCCACAACTCTAGTATAAGGACAGAAGCCCACCTCGTTATCCATACTAATGTGCTAGTTGACAATTTTTGAGTAGTCTTCATTACTTTTAAATAGTGGAGTAGTGGCTACTGCCAGATTGCCTTAACACATGGGGGCAAGGAAATGACAGCATTATGTACTCCAGAGAGAATCTACCTGTCTACATCGATATCGTTTGTTTTAAAGAATTCTCCAGCCCTCATCCACAGGCTAGTCTGCAGTGTGGTGGGTGGCTTTGAATCTCAGAAGGGATTGAATGAATTTTGGAGGGCATGTAATATGTTCTCTGCTTCTTGCGGTCACCAGTTTAGGTTAGTGGTGTGAGGCAGATGGAAGGGCTTCAAGCCAGTGATGAACCACCAAAGGAGAGGTTCTGTGGTGGAGTTACATGCAGCCGTGTTCCTGCAAGAAATTACTGTGATGCGCTCCCAGCAATGGTGGCCACCAAACCCAGGTGCGATAACTGGATCATGCATGCAGGCCTTGCACCAGATGGGAGTGGCATGCTCCAGGAGTAGGGGTTCAAAGAGGTGAAAATTCAGCATGGGAGATGTTCTGTAATGATGTCACACATGCTGAACTCACACCTACAAAGGTCCTTGCTCTTGAGTAGACCACTCGATACATTGATCTTCAGGGTTGTACGGGACATTAGTTCAGATGGTATAGTCTTGGTTTGACTTAACAGAGCTAAATGTCTTGCAGTAGTAAAGGGCACAATTGTATATCAGGACTTTGCTGGCCAAGACAGGTTTTCAGCACTCCAGGTAGTCTGCCTATCTCAAAGCTGTTTTCAGCAACATAGCGCTCCTCAGCCATAGGGTTATAGCCCTTATCCCTTAAAGGGGAACAGCCAAGGTTACTGGCTCTGATCCTCGTATTCCTCTACAGGCTGGTGCAGAGCTTGTTCAAGTGAAAATTGACCTTGTATATGCTGCAGAGGGCAACTTATATCTAGTCCTGAGGAAAAGTAAAGCCCATGCTTTTAAGGGGAAACCAGTGTTTGTAAAGTGACTTTTCTATCCATGTGTGCCTCAGTCCTTTGGCAATGAGCCACATGAAGCTGGCACTCTCTCTTGCATTTAGACAACTTTTCCTATCTTCTCTGTTCTAGGTGTATAGCCTTGCCCATACCATTGGGCAATTTCTTTGCTCAGGTGTTCTCTTGTTACGCCATATGCTGAACAGCTGGAACTGTTTTGGCCCCGCAGGATGACAATTCACACCAACCAGTTGCACTTGGGTTAATTGAATTCTAGAGGGAGGAGGTATTAGAGGAGCAGCAAAAGAGGACATTTAGGGAAAGGAGAGACAGCAGCACTGACTACCACTAAACCCTACGGAGCACCCTTCAACCCAAGAGGTTGCATCCAGCCAGAAGTGACCCCCAACATAAGTACCACACCTTACAAGTAACCAAGCACCCTCATGCAAACTGCACATAAAATTGGGGGCAGCAAGTGGGTCCATTCATGAAATACTACATAAATTTACCAGGAAGAGCCAGAATCAAGCCTCCCCACTGGGACTCAGTTATAAAAGCGTGTATCCTACTAATATAATCAGCTACTACAAGCCGTTAGTAGTGTCATGGTCAAGTCATGGGGTGGTAACCATACATCTCAAATGGAGTACCACATTGTGTGGACACCTATTGCCAAACCAATCCTAGCATTCTGTTAGTGAGAAACATACTTGCATAGAAAGGTTAATTTATCGGTCAACTCCTAACATGATTCTCCTGCACAAAACATCATATATTACAGTATATGCTACTGCAATAAAATGAGGAGTAAGTTGTCCCTATTTATATTCTCAAATTCTTCACTATTTTTGTCACTCTATTTAAATTCCTCTTTCTTTGTTAACAAAGTCCTCATCAAACTAGTCTTACTTGCACAGTCTCAGACAAATCTGTGTGAGTTCTTGCTCTTGAAATCTGTCAAGAACCATTGTCACCCTCATCTATCACCCTCATTGTCTTAAAATAATTTGAATGGTCGATGTCTCCTAAGGTATTGGTCATGGTTCTCTGAAACACAGATGAAGCTGATACCGACCCAAAAGGCAGTGTTAGGAAGTTGAAATCCTCCATTGGTGTTACAAATACAGTTAGTTCTTGTGAGTTTACATGGAACTTTATTTGATGGTAAGCGGAAGCAGGGATTAAGGTAAAATGGTTTGCAACTGACAGTAATGAAACCAAATAAATCATTAATGTTAGGTAATGGAAATTTATCAACCACCACATTTTTGTTTAGTCCATCAAGTCCATGCACAAACATACATCCCCATTGGGTTTTCTTCACACTACCATTGAGCAAGCCGTTCAGTGGCTTCTGCAGTTTCTATAATGCTCACACTGCATAACTTAACTAGTTCGTTCTTGACAGCATCTTTTATGATGAAAGTAGATTCTTAACTTTGCTCATTATGGGCACAGGAACCAATCTCAATTTACTTTTGTGAACATAATTTCTTAAACAACCTGGACTTTTTTTGAACATTGAAGGAAATTCCTCTTCAAATTTTCATTGTCCTTCCACAATTTCACTCAACTCAATCTGTGGTTCAAAATTAGGATCCATAATAAATTTTAAATATTGTTTGATTAGGCCAACTTATAATACAGTCCCATATTCGGACACATATACTTTTCCTACAATTGTTTTATTTCTGAATTCAATACTAGCATCCAAATAACCTTTAATTTTTATAGGGTTTCTGCCATAACCACATGGGAGTATATCTAACTTTTCAATTTCACCCTTTCTATGTACAGTTCATCATGTTTTGTTCAATATAATGGTTAGTACAGAACATGAATCAAGCATCTCAATTGTTTCTCCTTATATCATTATCACATTATCGGGATTGTTTTTTGACATGTTACATACTTGTTAAACAACGTCCCTGTACTGTTCCTGTACTGTTTTCATACTAGTTTTTGTTATACAGATTTACAACACATCGAGAAATGTTCTCTTACTCCAACTTTTACATATCACTTGGAAGCTGGGCATTCAAAATAATTGGCAAGTGGACCAAATGCCCCATATCTAAAGCATTGTCCTTTAATTTCGCTTCACTGTTATTTTACATTGCTTAGTTGAATTAACTACACTCACATTTGCTCCCACTTTGCTTGCACTCTTCTCAGAATATCTTGTGATCTCACACATGTATTCTACTCTCTTAGCCACGAATAACAATTCAGTTAAAGAGTGTTCATCTTTTAATCAATGTTCTCCATGCAGTTTTCAATTAAACACTTTAAAAGAAACTGATCTCTGATTCCTTCATCTATCTGATTACCAACCTTTTATGTCATTGTTAGTTTGCCTAAGGATTTTGTGATTTTCAAAACAAATTGTGAAATTAGGACTTTAGCAAACATCTTGCGCGTTTTACGAAAGCCCTCACAAAATCTGATTTAAAAGACTTGCTTCTAAACTCAACTGCTACAAAACAGTTTCTAGTCAGCAGCCAAGATATTGTGACAGAATTAAGTGCTTAAAAAATTAAATTTAGGACTTTCTGAGACAGTAACTGCACAATTATGGACATAGAGCTAATTTACAAATAGCATGTATAGCCTTCCTCGATGTAACTATTGAATCATCCCAAATCATTGAAATATAAGCATCACCAATATATATGAAAACATTATTCCTCTGCACTATTGTACTTTTAAGGTGTACGCATCACTGAAATTAGCACTTCTTTTTTTCAAATGATGGTGTGCACATAATCTAAAAAAGGATTGCATCTAGATTTTTCAAGCATTTAATAGTGTCTGTTTAAGGTGTATACATTACCAAGATAGATTCTTACCGTGACTTGCACGTATTGTTGATCACAAATGCACGTGGAGAAATATTTCATTTTTTACAGTGTGCACATCATCAAGATATTTCATCAGCAATGATTCGCTTAAAGTGTTGCTGATGCATATCGAGAGAGACGGATTTAATACTTTAAAAATTGAGCCAACATTATCTCCACACGTTTCGTGACATCAAATTCAGTACTATAACATCAAATGAAACACGCACGAACATACGTAAAATCAACAAGGCGTACTGTAAAACTTTCAAATCTTCAGTGTGTATGCATTTACTTCACACTCTGCCATGATATCGATGGAACCTGCATTCGGGAACACCATTATGGACGTAGTGGAACGCACAATGGAACATAGATAAAATAATATATTGATTAGAATTTGAAACATTACAATTTCTCGTGAAGTTTCACAACATCTGTTTTCCTAATTTGAAAATTGAATCTCATATACTTTATCAGATGTCTTCGCATTGTTGAGTTTCATTACAGCATATCACCTGAATCAGCACATGAGATTTGTGTTGAGGTGCCCATATCTAGTCTTCATCCCTAGTTTAGTGTATACAGATATCGCCCATGCCAAATAGGAAGAATAAAGAACAGATTTAATCATGACCATCCTAGCCACCATCAAGCTCCAAATGGACAAGAACATTTGATGTAGTAGAAAAATATCACAGAATGTTATCTGATCATTCTACACAGCAAAAGAGTGATTTGGTAACCTGCTTATTTAGAATATATTTACATTAACTCCAAGCATCATTATGTTTGTACATTTTTCTTGTTACATCCAAATTGATGAATTCTGATGTCATTTCTTCAATTTTTAACACCAGTTTGTACCTACATTTTACATTTCATTATTTCTTTTTATGGACAGGAGGTGTGTGACATGGTTACCTTTCCTTAGAATCTCTCCATATCTAACGTTCCACAATTGCTAGTGTAATGCAGTAACATTCCAAATGAGCCAGTTGCTGCTCACTCAGTGAATGGGGTGTTGTGTCAGGTAGGGCTTTCATATGATAATAATGCATGTTGCGTACAAGATAGGCCTGACTGCATGTAAACAGGTCTGCATTTAATATTAGAGAATGTGTATAATATGCATGGGGCCTAAGAAACAGACTGAATGGTAATGTTAACAGATGTGTGTTTGCCATGCTTTTTTGTTTAGAAATACAAAGTTTTCTGATACCGTTCAAGAAAGAAGTACTGTACTGCTGCTGCAAGGAAATATGTGTCTTGGAAGGAGGAGGAAAAGCAGCATTAGCTTAGATATGTTTCTGCAAAGGGGCATTGTTGGCACATTTTTATGGCAAAGCAGGAGCCATTCTTAAGTGACCCCTCCTCACTTCATAAGACATCATTGATAATAAAGGAAAATAAAATATTGTTGCAGGAGTAGGTCTAGATACACGAAAGGGGTGCTGCAAGAAGATGCTGAATGGCAGCTGACCAATGACAAAATAAAGTATGTGGGGAAATTATACATGGCACGACAAAATGTAAGTTTAGTGAACTAATAAAGCCATACAAGTTTAATTGCTGACAATACATAGACACTTTGTGTAGGGAGTAGACTAATATTCAGGGAATGTGTGATGAAATGTGATTTGGGCTTACCTGACTTTAACCCTGATTTGCATATTTAATGCTGTGTTGTTTATTATTATTATCATTCTGATACAAATGATTTGTAGATAAATATTGGATAATAAATAATCACATTACTATACAATACCAATCATGTGTGCACACTGATTTTGGGGTACAAGGGTGGAGCTCCATTTTCTAATTGCTTACAGATAAAAAAATAATTCTCTGACAGGTTTGTCTGACTCCTAACGCTCCCTGTCTAACAGAGTATATCTTGCTGGAGGAGGAGTAAAAGACACTTGGGAATTCTCCTTTTCTCTGAAAAGGGCACATTTTATTTTGGGGCAAAGGCACTCACTGGGTGTGACCTCCAATAATATTGGGGTTAACACAACATGGTGCCCAACATCGGGCCAGGCCCCTAAGTGCGCACGACCCCCGGAAATAAGTTGCACACACAAACCTAACCATAGAAGTCTGCTATCTTACAATCCTCCTCAAAAACAGGAATGGCATCCCCTTGTCCGACTGAAGTTTGTTGCATGCTTAACAGTTGCCTAGGAGCTACCCATATTGTTAGTACTGATTTCTGAATCTTTATGAGCAATGGCGGGGGAGACGGAGGAGGTAGAGCTGGAGACAGTAACATACCAAAATGTGTGCCCTCCACTTATTGCCCATTTGATGGCAAGGGAATTGCCATTGACCGGAGGCAAATCATACTGGTGGTCAGAGCAGACTCTGTGTATATTACTAAAGTATTCTATTATTGGATTGAAATAGAAGCTGTTGACGCACAAGGGCTGGTCACAAAATATACAATAATAGATCCTCCAAACCATTATGATACATAGATTTTTATTGTGGTGCCATTAACTTGTATAGAGCACAAGCCCCTATTTCAAAGATTACCATATCTGATGCAAAATGGATGCTAAGGTCCTTTGACTTTGCCAGGACAAACATGTCCCGTTTTAGCCACATATACACCACGCCCAGATAAGGATCAACTTTCCATAGTAGAAACTAGGGAAATGTTGACAGAACTGAAAATTGGACCAGGAACAGGAGGACCAAGACCAGATGATCAAGGAAATGAGGACCAGGGAGACTAGGATGTGGGGGATAAGGAAGGTGAGGGCCAAGATGATCAGGCCCATGGGCACTTGGTGCAGGGGATTCAGAAGCAAGTCCAACAATAGGACCAGGATTTTAGGAATTTAGACAGAATATCGGAAACAGAAATATCGTGGACCAAAATATTGTGCCAAGAATACCAAGGAAACAAATATTGTGAATGTAAGTCTCTGTAGGTAATCAAAGTTTTACTATATATAACTTCACATATATGTACCTTGACGATTAATATATCAATGGTACGTAGATGTGGAGTTAAAAATGGAAAATCTATACATACCTATTTGCACTTACCTTCTCAATAATTTGGTCCTCAATATTTTTGACACAATATTAGATCCACATGATATTTCTGTATCCCATATTCTGTCAGCGAGACAACTTTGGAGGTGGATGAAAACACAATGACCACGAGAAGCAGGACCTGGAGGACCAGGATCAGGAAGAATGGAAAGATCAGGACTAGAAGGATCAAAATGGGAAACATTTACTGTGGTCTTTAGTTCACAGCCAGACATTTGCAAGAAAAAGAAGTGCAATAACGTGAGATAACATCACCACTCATTTTTGTAGTTTCTTTCCAGTAAATACCACCAGCATTGTACTGATAGTAATGGCTGTGTCATTTTCCATTGTTTGTCCAAAAGTGTAAATTCACTCAAGCAGAATAAATGTGTGGTAATTGGTGTACCACGTTTTACACAAGCTGACAAAAATGTGGTAATTAGTTTACCCCATATATTTCTATTATACAGTTACATTGGCATTCAAACTATGGGTCTAAATGTTAACCATAAGACCGACGAGTTCTTTTCTCGCAGAACCTGAATACAAGCCATCTGTGCTCTCCCTCGTGTG
Organism: Calotriton arnoldi; assembly: GCA_963921515.1. NCBI lineage: Eukaryota > Metazoa > Chordata > Amphibia > Caudata > Salamandridae > Calotriton > Calotriton arnoldi. Next base: position 237,852 of record CAWUFW010011699.1, read on the forward strand.
TTAGAGCCACTCACCACCCCATTCACTAACAGAGATACTAGACCTTGTTAACTATTTGAATAGGGTGTACAAGTTATCGTCTGCATGACTGTTATGAGAGTTGTGGATTGTGGTCCTAACCATAACTTGTGCATTTCAGTGGTTTTTCAGTTTTTACTTAAAACCTCAACTGTACTTCAACTGTAGTTCTTTAGGTCAATTTCTGAGGTCTTTTTAAAACCGTAGCTCCACTTTAACCTTTGTTTCTGTTCAATGCATTGTTGGGGTTTTTGATCATATGCCACATTCAGAAAATCCATGCATCCACCCTTTTGTGGGAAGCAGCCCCAGGTGGTTTGGTGGGGATTGGCTGCCGGGCCTGGCCAGAGACAAGGTCCTATGCCCAACCCTCCATGGGTGCCTACCCTCCGCTGTTCATGGCCCACTGACTTGTGCAGTGGGCTTGACTTTCAATGAATGAATTTTAAATTATTTTTTGAGATTTTTGATTATACACCACATTGAAAAAATCGATGCACCTACCCTTTCGCGGGTGGTCAGCCCCCGCTGCACATGTCCTTTGCTGAGGATTAGCTGCAAGGCCGGGCCAGATGCCAGGTCCTCTGCCCAACCATCAATTGGTGCCAATAGGCAGCCAAAGGCCATGACAAGGCCAACACTCTGCAGCTGGCCAGCCCCAGCTGCACATTGTCTTTGACTGTGGACAGTGGGATTTGGACATGGGGACAGCACGGGCAGTCAATTCTCGCTGCACACAGCCTTCAGCCTTGTACAGTGGGGGTTGGCCATCTGGACTTCTACCAGACCTTTCTTTTTTTCTTTAAAAATCCATTTTTGGGTCCACCAATCCTGTGACTAAATGAAGATTTTTTTCCATTTGATGAAAGGGAATGTCACTTTGAGGCCACCTTGAATGGGTCTTGGGGCCAGGTTGTTCTCATCCTGCACCCTTATGTGCCCTTTCCTAACTTTTAACAGGATTCAGAGCCCTATAATGATAGGTGCAACATTTTTTATCAGTGTTCGGACAGCCAATCAGGGATGTTGGATGCAGATCCCTGAATCAAAAAAATGTCAACGGGAGAAAAAGCTCCCTCAGGCAATGAGAATTGGCTTATTTTTTCACATTTTTCTATTCACAGATATACACAGATCCGGATCCACACTCATCCACAAATTAACAGTCCAGAGACACCTAAATTTTTATGTCAATATGCCCTACAAGAGCACCTCTTTAAACGCTAATTTATTAAAAACTGATTTATGCCAAACCAAAAACAACGCAATCCTTGAGTAAAGATCTACCTTTGAGTCAAGTGTAGTGTAATTCTATTCAGCTGTTTTTTTCTGTATTGAAGAGCAAAGAACACTATGGGAATTAAAATGGGAAATTGCATTTTTGGGACCCCACATTATTTTGTTTTTTTTTGTCCTCCTCTTGAAGGATGTGCACGAAACTTGCCATAAAGGACCCGAAGAGGATAAACATTTTTCGGGACAGTTTCATGCAGATTCAACAAAGAGCCCTAAAGTTATTAAGAAAACAGCAAATGCCTTACCTGTACCTGTAGTTATAGTTAGGATCATGTTTCCATAAGAAATGCACTTTTTGTGTTGCTAATAACTTTGGCTGCTTTTGACGAAACTTTCCAAAAAGTGCTACTTTTTGATTAGTTTGCGCATGGAAAGTTTTGGGGAACTTTGGACACCACTACAGCTCAAGCCGCTGAACGGATTTACACAAAATTTGACAGAAAGCTAGATCTTGGTCCAGAAAGAGTGCTTTTTGAGTTTTGGTGTAAATCCATTCAGTAGTTTTGGAGAAATTAAGGTTTACAAAAATGGTATATTTCACTTCGCAGAGCCGCCAGATCTCAAAGTGAGATCTGATTGGCTGCCACCACCTCTACCAGGAAGTGCTGGCAGCCATCTTCGGAATTGGGACTCAGTCCCGAGTCCTAAAAAAATTTAAAAATAAAAGACACCAGGGGGCAGGGTAGGACTACCCTGACCCCCTAGGGCTGGAGGTGCGGTCCCAGACTGACCCTCTCCGGGGCCAAAAACATTTTTTTTTTAGATTTTACTGTGAGTATACGGAGGATTCACAGCAACTTTTGGAAAATAAAAAGAAGCGCTGTCTCCCGTGTTTCTTTTTTAAACCCCTGGGGTGGGCCAGGGCCCAGGGGGATGGTGCATTTAATTTTGTTGTGGAGGGGGCCCTTGACCCTCCTCCACAGGCCAATTTTTGGCCCCATGCACCCCATCCCCACGGCCCGGTGTTTTTAGGGGGGTGCATGCGATCCCCCTCCACGGGGTGTTTTCGGCCCCGGGGACCCCTCGGGCCTGAATTATGTTTTAAAGGGAGGTGGTATGCTCTGCCCCATTCCCCAGGCCGATTTTGACCCCCGGGACCCCATCCGCAGGGCCTGAAGTATTTTTAAGGGAAGGGCGCACATGGCCCCCTTTACAGGCTGTATTTGGTCCAGGGGACCCCCTCCCACAGGGCCCCCCTCTCCGAGCATCGAAAGGCCCCGGGGACCCCATCCCCCAGGGCCGCTAAACTAATTAAAAAGGAAAGGGGCCGCCTGGCGGGAGCATTTTCAAACCTTCTGGCACGCGGGAGCAAACACAAAGTCTGCTCCCAGCCGGCAAGAGGTTTGAAAATTATTTAGAAGGCTTGGAGCAGACGTTTAATCTGTTTCCCTGCCCGCACTGATGCGGCCAGGGAGCAGATCAAGATATTGCTCCCGCCGGGAGGGAGCAGCATAAGTGGCTCCTCCGTGTGGGCGGGAGCACTGCCTGCTCCCGCTGCATGCGGAGACATTTGGGCTCCCCCCACGGCCCCTAACGAGTGTGTGGTGGGTGCCCTGGATGAGCACCAGGGCACCCACCATTAAGTAATGCAGGTTGCAGGGTAGAGGGTACCCAAGGCAGATACCGGCCCCCTTCCCTTTATTTTAAATAGTAGTCCTGGGGGATGGGGCCACCAGGGCCTTAGTAAGGCTCGGGGAGGGGGGTGACGTGCCCCCTCTCTCCTTTAATTTAAAAAAACAGCCCTAGGGGATGGGATCCCCAGGGCCAAATGAGACTCGGAGAGGGGGCCTATGAGTCCACCCTCCCCTTTAAAATATATATGGCCTCGGCAGATGGGGTCCCCAGAGCCCTAATAGCATCAGGAAGGAGGCCAAGCGGCCCCCTCCCCTTTAAATAAAATCCCTGGAGCATGGTTGCCTTTGGGGGGGGGTTCGCCACAGGACCTGGCCACAGGCCAGGCCTTGTTGCCAACTCCTCACCATGCGCAGCATGGGGTTGGCTGCATGCAGGGGGTTGACCGCAGGTCTTGTGGCCAACCCACCGCCGTGCAAGACTGAAGGCCCTGTACAGTGTCTGGTCGCCTGTAGGTAGTTATAGTTAGGACCTAGTTTCCATAGAAAGAGCGTTTTTTGTTTTGCCAATAATTTTGGCGCCGCTTGACAAATCTTCACAAAATTTTCAAAATGTATACTTTAGTCGGTTCAGCGGCTGTGTTGAAAGTTTCGGGGTGATCCGTCAAGCGGGGGTTGAGAAAAAATGGTGTCTCAAAACGCATTTTTCCCATGCATTTTCCCTTAGGGATTTTGCACACAACTACAGCCCGAACTGCTGAACGGAATTATACCAAATTTGGCAGAAAGCTAGATGTTTGTCCAGAAAGTGTGCTTTTTGTGATTTGGTGTAAACCCTCTCAGTAGTTTTAGAGATATTAAAGGTAAAAAAAATATAGATATCTAGGGACGCAGGTCCTCTGCGGATCTAACAGACCCCTTCCTGACATCTGATTGGCTGCCAACACTTCAACCAGGAAGAGTTGAAAGCCATCTTGGGACTCGGCTTGAAGCCTAGTCCCAATAAATCGTAAAACATAAAGAATGGGAGGCAGGGTATGAATACCCTGACCCCCTAGGTGTGGTGGTGGGGTCCCACACAGACCCCACCGGGGGTTAAAAGCATTTTTTTCATTTCAATTTTGCTGCAGATTTATGAATGGTTGTGTGAATACGGTATGGGTGAGTGAGTGATTTTGTAAGTGAGCGTATGAGTGGGCCAGTGGGTGTGTGAGTTGCTCTATGGATGAGTGAGTGGTTCTCTAAGTACTTGTATAGGTCTGTTAATGGGTTTGTGACTGGTTGTGTGGGTGTGTGAATGGGTGTATGAGATGTTTCATGGCGGTATGAGTCCGTGTGTGAGTAGTTCTATGGATGATGCCATCAGTGATGTCATTTAAGATGTCATCAGTGATGTCACTGACCATGCCATGAGTGATGTTACATGTGAGGTCATAAGCAGTGCATTGCAGGGATGTAAGTTATAGTTAGCTCAGGTAACTATAACTGCTGAATTTCTATGGTTCTTTATGAGTGAAATCTAAGCCTAACTATAACGTCCTCTTAACCTTTGTTTTTTTCACTGAAAAAACCATAGGTTTCAGGGACGTTATAGTTAGAAATTAGCATTTAAAAAACCTTTGAAATTCACTGAAAAAACCATAGGTTTCAGGGACGTTATAGTTAGAAATTAGCATTTAAAAAACCTTAGAAATTCACACAAAAAAAACACAGGTATCAGGGACATTATAGTTAGTTGGACATTTCACTCGTACAAAACCAGAGAAATTCGGCCGTTATAGTAGTAGAGATAACTATAACTCGCGCCCCCGCAATGCACTGCTGATGACATCACATATTACATCACTCATGACATGGTCAGTGACATCACTGATGACATCTCAAATGACAGTGAATTTCAAAGGTTTTTTAGATGCTAATTTCTAACTATAACGTCCCTGAAACCTATGGTTTTTTCAGTGAATTTCAAAGGTTTTTTAAAAGCTAAATACTAACTATAACATAGCAGTCACGTTTGCAGAGTGGTGGAGAAAGGTGAGCGTGGCCTCCGAACACCTCTTAGCAATCCCACTGTCTGAGATTTACTGGAGGTAACAGGAGGGGTAGTTAGCCCCCCAACGTCAACCTTGGGGGCCGGCCAACTACCCATCCTATTACCTCCAGTAAGTCCCACACAGCAGGATTGCTAACATGTTATATCAGGCCCGCCCCCTCCCTGCACCACTGTGCAAACGCGCCCCCTGGCGCGTTGTAAGTTGGGGGATTAAGTCCCCTTGAATCCTGAGGGTCCCTGGGGGCCAACTAGCCCACCAGGTACCTCCAGTAAGCGCCACACGGTCCCACCGGCTCCCCGCCTCCTGCGGGAGCCGGCATTGCTTTTGAGCAAGGGGAGCTGCTGACATGCACTCACGTACTAAATCATCCATTCAGACACTTATACACCCACTCATTCTTCAATACGCCTTTCCCTATATATATTAAACATATTTAAACTTTACAGAAACACACAGTCACTGGATGATGTCATCAGTGATGTCATCAGTGATGTCATTTGAGATGTCATCAGTGATGTCATCAGTGATGTCACTGACCATGTCATGAGTGATGTAATATGTGACATCATCAGCAGTGCATTGCGGGGGCGCGAGTTATAGTTAGCTCAACTAACTATAACGGCTGAATTTCTCTGGTTTTGTACGAGTGAAATGTCCAAAAATGGCCTTGGAAAATGGGGTCCCTAGGGTCTAATAATGCTCGGGGAGGGGGCCACTTGGCCCCCGCCCCTTTAAATTATATATGTCCCTGAGGGATGGGGTCCCCAGGTCCTAATGAGGCTAGGGGAGGTAGGCCACTTGGCTCGCCTCCTCGTTTAAAAAAAAACAGCTCTGGGGTCCATAGGGCCTCATAAGGCTGGGGATAAAGGGTCACAAGGCCCCTCCCCTTTAAATTACATAAGGCCCTGTGGGATGGGGTCCCCAGGCCCTAATGAGGCTTGAGGAGGGGGGCTATGTGTCTCCCCTCCCCTTTAAAAAAAATGGCCCTTGGTGATGGGGTCCCTAGGGTCTAATAAGACTCAGGAGGGGGCCATGAGGCCCCCTCCCCTTTAAATAACATTAGACTCTGTGGGATGGGGTCCCCAAGCCCTAATGAGGCGTGTGGAGGGGGGCTACGTGTCTCCCCTCCCCTTTAAAGAAATGCCTTGGTGATGGGGTCCCTAGGGCCTAATGTGGCTTGGGGAGGGGAGCCAAATGGCCCCACTCCCCTTTAAAATACATAAGGAGGCTCAGAGTGAGGGGTCATGCCCCCACCTCCCTTGAAAAAAAAAATAGGGCCCTGGGGATGGTGTCCCCAGGGCCTAATGATGCTCGGTGGGCCACAAGCCCCTCCCCTTTTTTTATTGGTGTGGCCTGGGGGGATGTGGTCTCCGGAGCCTATTAAGTCCTCGGAGAGGGAGGCTGCTCGCCCTCCTTCCCCTGTTTAATTGAATTTGGCCCAAGGGGATGGGGTCCCGGGGCCAATTAAGGGTCTTAGAGGGGCTGCATGCCACCCTCTATTTAATAGATATGTTTTGGTCTCAGGGTTGGGGTCCCCAGGTTCAGAAGACCAACCCTACGTGCGCACTGCAAAGGATGTGCACGGTGTGGGGTTGGCAGCTTGCTGGAGGTTTGGCCACAGGGCCTTGCCACAGGCCAAGCCCTGTGATCAATCTCCTGCTGTGCACGGCAGCCTGGAGTTGGCTGCTTGGAGGGGGTTTGCTGTGATCAATCCCTTGCTACAGGTTGACTGCCTGTAGGGGATTGGCTGTCTCTGGGTGGGCTGACCACAGGGCCTGGCCATAGGCTAGGCCCTTCTACCTATCTCCTGCTGTGCACGGCAGCCTGGGGTTGGCTGCTGGGAGGGGGTTTGCTGCAGGGTCTGGCCACAGACAGGCCGGCCCCTTTGGCCAAACCCCGCCGCGCACGGCCTTCAACTGTGCATGGCGGGGTATCAGCTTTAATGTATGGTAATAAAATATTTTATGTTAAAAAATCCTAGAATTCCACTGAAAAAAACAAAGGTTAAAGTAACATTATAGTTAGGTGTGATAAAAAGATTTGTTTTTGTTAAAAAAATACTTAGAAATTCACAGAAAATAACAAGGTTAAAATAATGTTATAGTTAGGTGAATACATCAGTGACAACTTTAACGTTTTGAACTCCACAGAACTTTACCAGTCATAGTTAGCAGAGTTAACTATAACTTGCATCCCTGCTATGCACTGCTTATGACCTCACATATTACATCGCTCATGACTTGTTCTATGACATCATTGATGACATCACACAAGCTTCTTTTGCACACATTGCTCTATAAACTAGTATGGCATTAGAGGCCTGAAAGTAAGTGCAAAATAGCTCAGAATAATATGATGCATCATTACTCCTATTGTACATAAAACCCCCATAGGTGAAGCATGCTTGTGATATGTGCAGCATTGACCGTATACCATACACTTCATGGGTAGACAAATTCATGTTGACTATTAAACACATGTAAAATGTAACCTGTAGTGCCCATGGTGTTCAATCTTTATACAACTGTTCAGGTAAAACCAAGTTCATCCAGATACTCAAGTACTGTTACATAACTAATGCTCTACTACGGACAGTCTTTACCTGTATCATACCCCTCACAGTCACTGAATCTACACTGAGAAATGAAGTGGATAGGAGTAGAAAAGTGGGTTGGGTACTGTTAGCAGTGTTTACTCTATGGAGAGAGTTTAGTCTATACCACACTGTTTGCAGACAGTGAAACTCTCATGAGAAATACACCACAGAGTATCAAAGAGTATCTACTAAGAACAGTGTAACCTCTATGCAAACCTTGTCCAAAGAGTGACTATTCACTTAAAATAACCATGGTCTGAAGGTGCTAAAGATCATACTACCTGCAGCCTTCATATTGTGGTGAAAACTTTACAGATAACCCATTTTCTGAAGCAAAACAAGCAAATGCACATAGGTTAGCACCTGGTGCACACAGTCCTCTATGTTATGTATAAATTGTCATGCTGAGACGATTTTGTCTATTAACTCAAGGCCCGTTACGATCCTTAATATGTTTTATGTAGAATCTTGCCCTGTTGGAAACTTTTTCTGCAGAGCCAAAAATCTTGTGTGGAACATGCTGAACACAAGTCGTAAGCTGTCACCTGCACACAGAGTTGCTCTTCAATACAAAGATTTACCTCAACACACCTATGATGCATTAAGGGTGCATGCATTTTGTAAACACTTACACCCATTACCTGGACACAGGCTGTACAAAATTAGGTAGAAAAGTAATATGGAAGTACACGCCACTATGTAAACTATAAAACTAACATACTCATAGGGATGATGTCATCAGTAATGTCATCAATTATGTCATTTGAGATGTCCCCAGTGATGTCATAAGTGATGCCATAGAACATGTCGTGAGTGATGTAATATGTGAAGTCATAAGCAGTGCATGGCGGAGGTGCAAGTTATAGTTAGCTCTGCTAACTGTAACTGGTGAATTTATGTGTTTTTTTTTAGTTCAAAATCTTAATGTTGACACTGACATAATCACCTAACTATAACGCTACCGCTACTTTTACCTTTGTTTTTTTCAGTAGATAGATAGATAGAGATAGATGTGTTGCTTGTTAAACATTTTTATGATTTATTAATTGATTTGAGCACTCTTTGGAAGGATTTAAGCATTTGAGGCTCATCCATTTCGTATTCATTGTTTGCCAGAGACTGCAGATGTGTCTGTCAGTGTTGTGTGAAATGTGTGCTTATGTTGGGGATAATGTGCTAATATTTAAATGTATTTTATGTAACAATGTGTATTATAACTAAGCCACATGTTAAATGGAAAGTGCATTGTAAGGAAACTAAAACCATGAATTCTAAAATGTGCTTTTCTTTTCTAGTACATTGAAACTGTAGAGAAGGTTTAACAAGACATATATAAAGAAAGGAAATATGGATAGGTTAACTTTTTGCTGACAGAGTTCTGTGTTTTCAATATTTATTTTCACACAATGGGGAGGATTCATGGGTCTGTACTTGCATCAAGGGCGGGCCTGCACAGGTGAGCTTGTCAGGTGTGTTATTTAATGCTCACAGAGCAGCAGTGTCATTGTGAAAGCTTTTTTTAACCAACACTGAGAGAAAGACACAATGCTATGTTAACCATCTACTTACATTTTTTATTTGTTTAGGGATGCTAAATATTCTACAAATGAAATCATCTCTGTGAATTACAGGAATAATTCACCGTTAGACCTCTGTAAAAAAAGAGCTTTGAAACCACTGGCAAACATTTAATATGAAGACTTACCCATGTTATATGTATTTTGGTCTGGATTTTCAGCTCATGTCTCTGCAAGAGAAATAACAGTTCTTTAAACTATACATTGAGTGGGCTTTGGCATCACCTAGAAGAGCATCACATTACTCTCTCGCCGCATGCTATTGGCTATTTGGTGTATCATTCATTTCAGGAAGTGCTTCCATTAGAATGCAAGATGGACTATTTTACATCTGAAAAGTACACTCTGAAAAGTGTGGCCGGATATCATGTGATAACCAGCATTTATAAAGGCGTTAACATGCATTGGCACATTAAAGCATTTGTCAATGCTTGTTTCTTTTATGGGGGTAGAACCCAATATACCTTTTCTGTGAGGGTGTAAACCCCGTAAATCCTCTTTTTAAATTTATATTTCTTTAAAGTGAACTTTAGTCACAAAAAAAGCATCTGTAGACTTTGTCATTACTGCCTAAAGTTTTTTCCAAAGGCAGGAAAAGGACTGGCTCGCCAGACTTGGTCAGAGTACGGTTGCTGATTCAAGCAGGGCTGCACGAGACATAGTTTTCCTGCTTGCTAAGTGCTGGCCTGCTCAACACAAGAAAGGGGTCGGGGAACTATACCTAGCTGCTACTAAGTGCCAGCTCCCCGATAGCCAAGTATTAGGAGGAGGCCCGCTTTTGGGGAGTCAGGTGGGCCACTTTAAGTGTATCTGTAAGCTCCACTCTATGTCTAATGACTTCAAATGCATAATAAACAACGACTTGAGCTGTTTAATGTGTCTGTGTGAAGAGGTGTGAAGTCAGCAGGGATGGAAGTTGATATCACATCCCTCACCATCCACAAAAGAACATCAGGGTGTCCTGCAGCACTACAACAGGTATGAAGTGCAAGGTCCCATCACAAGGTAATTAAAAGGCAAAGACGTAGAAATTAAAGGAGCAATTTGAAAACAATGTTTGTGCCTTTACCAAAATAATAAATACATGTGTTTGCTTTATTTTAATCTTGCTCTTGATCAATTCCTAATTTGTGCCACCATATGAAAAATATAAATTAAACAAAAGGAGGGCAAAAGAAATATTGCATCACAACGTAGGTTTAAAACAAATAACATTCTATTAATCCTACTAAACTCACATCGTAGCTATTTTAATGGGTTTAAGTGCCAAAATAATATATGTATTCCCTTTATAAAAGCCTGTCTCTAATTTACTTATTACAAGCGTCTTGTGAAGCATCTAGTCCTCTAAAATAAAGAAATGATGTAGCCCTTCAACTGCAATAACTAATTGCATTTCAGTGTTTAATTTATTATGCCTCTTGCCAAGGGAGAAGGCAGGACATGGAGCATGATTAAAGCTTAAATTTGAACAGGGAAAACAAAACCTGACTTTTCTGCTTCTATTTTCTTTTTCTAGATGAAAAATAATCAGCAGAGAGTAGATATTTATAGCAGCATCTTTATTTTTTGCATACTTTAGGTAATTAAAGAAAAGATAGAATATATCTGTGTGCTTCCACAGACTCCGAGCTACAGCATTTTCTTTCTCAATCTGACTGGTGTTAAACTGATTCTAATAGATTTTGCAACAAATATTTAAGCGCTTTTTTGATGTATTTAATTTTCCACTACAGGTTCTACTTTTATTCATCATGTTTGCAAACATCCTATGTCTCATATGATAGAGCAACATACTAAAGATTTAAGCGGTTTCTGGGAAGGGTAATGGTGTTACCATTTATTATAAGGAATAAACTACTCCCTGGCTTACATTATAAGGATATTGCAAGCCACCTCAGAGCTCTGTGACCTTAAAAATGAATTCAGCCTTGTTCCTCTATATGATCACAGAACTTCTCAGTGACTTGTAATATCCTTATAATGTACAAAAGGTGGTACTTTATTCCATATAAAATGCCTTCAGCAGGGGTCTAATTTGCGCTGGTGGTTGTCGAACTTAATTCTCACCACAGGCGCTTATAACAGTCTCCCACGTAGTGTGGCACTGTTTGTTTAATTTGAGCACAATGACATAGTGTTTAATTATTCAAGATACATTAAAAATGTATAATACCTGCCGCCCAGGCCAGTCTTATAGCTTTGGGTGGGCTGGAACAGTCCGAATTGTCACACTTATAGGAATGTGATGGTTGGTATTTGCGTTGGTACTGCCATTGGCAGCACTGGCTAGGGCAATGGGTGCTGCAAACTGCAGTTGCCTCCTGAGAAGGGCCCTGGCGCTTACCTTTTTGAGAGGCAGGGCACGGACTCGGGCACGCCACCATTATGGCGGTCGCGCCGGTCCACCGCATCAATGGGAGGCGGGGCGCGCCACGCACAGTAGTGACGCGGCGCCCCCGGCCCCCTCTAGGGTCCACTGGTGATTGGCTGGTGGCCCGCGGGAACCGGAAGCACTTATTAGTGCTTCCGGTTCACACGCTCGGGAAAACTTGGGGCAAGCCGGTCGGGACCGGTTTGCCCTCTCCATTAGGTATAAGAGGCTGGGGGAGCGGAGAGGACGGCCTCTCTTTCGCCGCCGCCCCCCAGCCTGGGGGATCCTTGCACGATGGGTCTGGGCCTCCAGCGGAGGCCCTAACTATTCTTTTTTTGTTTCCCTGCAGGTTTTCAGGACGGAGACCTTGTGCACAGCTTCCAGGGGTGTGGGCACGTTTTTGATGGTGGCTGCGTTTCCTGTGCTTCCTGCGCAGGCTGTGGGCGGCCCCAGGAACGGTGTCGCGCTCGATCCGATGGGATGTGGATCCACAGCTGCGGGCGGGGGGCTTGGCCGCTCCCGGGGTGGGGAGCTGCCCGGAGTGGGACCGCCCTCGGTGCCGGCGGCACCGGCGGAGGACGCGATGTTTCACGACATAGAGCGGTGAGCTTGTGGTGCAACTTGCGTTTTGAGAGAGGTGTCTGGGGAGCTGCTGGGTGTCATATATATTGATCTACAGGCGGTAAGACTGGCTGGGTGGCCTTGTCGATGTTTTTCCTTGGAGCTGCTGCGGTGGGCCTTAACCCCAGGCCACTCTTCATTTTGGGCCTTTGCTGGCTCCACAACTCGGCCGCAATTTTCTTGTTTCAGGGTCAGAGGGAAGGCTGGGCGGACCCTCGTTGTGGCGGGGGATTTTGGGTGCGCCGGGAGGCTGTATTTGCTTCAAGGTCAGGCACGAAATGGCTTGTTGTGTTTTTCGGCGCCGTGTTCTTCCCACATTTTTGGTTTCAGGTGCCCATAGAGATGTGAGCTTGCTTTGCAGTGCGAGCGGAGTGCTGCTTTCCTGCTCGTGGTTTCTTGGTGTCTGGCAGGGGCCTCCGGGGGATGCTTGCATGGCGGAGGGGGGGCCGGGCATGCAGGGGTGGCGGCTGTGGGTTGTTATTATTACCGCTAATCGGGAGTAAACAAACGCTGGATTTTAAAACGCTGGCCTCATGGGTCCCTGCATGCATGCACCGTGACAGGAACGCGTGATTTCACTGTGTCAGTGATGGGATGCTGCTGCCGGGTCTTTTCCGTGAGAGACTTGTGCACTGTCTTCCCCATCCACAAGTGGCGATGGATGGGTGTGGGTGGCTCTTCGTGCCATTGGTGTTGGCTGTTTCTGGGCACTGTGGGTGACCGTGGTTGCTATTGCCTATCTTATGGTCCTCAGTGGGATTATGTGTCAAATCACATGGTCTCGTGTCCCGTGCAGGGGTGGGGTTGTTTCGAGTCAGCGGCTGCGGCCCGGGCGTCATGACTCGCACTCGGGATGAGGTGTTCTGGCACTGATGAAGGTGGATACAGCCTGTTTTTCATGCTCTGTAGGCATTTTGAGTGCGTTTTCTGTCATCTCATCTTTATATACTGAAGATGTTGGGTTATCGCTGGTGTGGTTGGATCCAAGGCACTCGAGTGTGGATGTCTGCGTTGCTGAAGAGAGGGGTACCGCGTGGGTGTTGCCGCGTGGGTGTACAGCATGAATGTTACCGTGTGTTACAACGCGCTTGTTAACAAGTGGTTGTTACCTTTGAGTGTTACCACGTAGGTGTTAACAAGGGGTGGTTACCGTGTGAGTGTTACTGTGTGTTATCAAGTGGTTGTTACAGCATGGATGCTGCTTCCGGGAATTTACCACATGGGCGTTATTGAGTATTACCACGTAGGTGTTACCGCATGGGTGTTACCACATGTTACAGTGTGGGTGTTACTGCGTGTTTTACCGTGTGGATGTTACCACGTGTACAGGGTGGGTGTTACTGCGTGTGTGTTACCGTGTTGGTGTTACCACGGGTCACCGGCCTGCTTGATGTGCTTACAGGGCGCGCAGACGGATTACGAAGAAAGCGCTGAGATGAAGCTAATATAATGTAAAATATATCCGGGGGACATGGGATGCGTGCCAGAGGAGCCCTGTGTAGCAAGGAGCGCTTGTTCTTTTCAGTGTTACTGCGTGTGGGTTACCGTGTGGGTGTAAACACGTATTATCATGTCCGTCTTATCACAACTACATCGCATGATACGCAGGAGTAACGCAGGAGATCACTTAATCTCCCTGTACCTAACAAATATGAATGTGTCCTCATGTAATGCAACTGGTGCTATGTTAAGCGCTCTCAACATAATGTCTTATTGCAAGTATGTTGATTTGAAAAGCTCCGAGTCACTCAGCTTCAGGTCAGCCAGCCATCGCAGGCTGAAGTCCATTCGTGTTTAATGTAAACTGGGGCCGGATCACAGGATCGGCGCAGAAGCGCGCAGTGTGTATTCGGTTTGCTACCTTTTACTCTTATGGTTTGCCCTGCAATCATATCCTCGTTAAATCGCAAACAGACATTTGGGAGGCAATAGCATCCCATATATCGGAACCCAAGTGACTATGCATTATCACCAGTGAATTATAACAGCCGTCTAGCTCGCTGAAATTTTCATTTCCATTTTCTGTGCTTAGTTACTTTGGTCGTTACGATTAGCGGAAGAGTGTGTCTGGCGAGTCACAGCATGATATATTCAAGAGTACGCAGCCCTGGTGGTTTTACCACTGGCATTTTAATTGTGCCAGCCGCAGGTTTTTTAGTGCAAGACTTTTGGGCGCGACAATCTTTTTTAGGCTCAAGGGCATGTTTCCTGTCGTTTGTTCTCGCACCTCACTTCACCCCTGGGTGCTGAACCACGCGTTATGAGTGCCGCCTTTTTTCCTTAACTGTTGGCTGGCTTTCCTTTTTAATAAGTTGACTTCGCTTTTGCGAAACTTTACAGCTACATGGCCAGGTTGCGCAGTACTAGAGGGGGTGCGCCGGGGATCAGCATGGCCACAGTAGAGGTCGGCTTATAACCATTCTGGTGCACTATCGTTTGCTAAGGTTTCACTCTGAGGGGTTCATGAAAACGTCAAATCCCCTTAACATGGGGTGTGCGTGCTAGGTGCTCACAATGTCCCTGGAGGCTGCGCCAGGAGTGGAGTCGGGACAACGTATCTCCTGATGGCCTGCTGGGGTCACGGTTGGTCACAAATACCGGGGCCTGTCCCGTCCCAGGATAACGTCCCAGTCTCCAGTTACCGGCGTTATAACTGCACATCGGCTTCTCACACTCTAACTAGCTCTTGGGGCTACACCACCGAATATGAGTATCGCCTGCTTTTTCACTGTTATTTAGCCTGCTTTGTGAGAAGAGGACTTGAGTTGCTGTGAGGGTGGGTTGTACGGGGGGGTACAGTCTCATGACTTAGTCAATGAGGCTGGCATGTGAATTTTATCTCTTATACAAAGGGCTAAGAGCACTAATCCTCCGTGTTTTTGTGTTCCTTTACGTATGGCCGGATCCATGACTGTGGTACCTGCGAGTTGATCCACACCGCAATGACGGCAAGATACCTGGGAGGTGATCCACACCGCAATGAGGGCAAGATGTGGACAGGAAATGGAACCGGAAGATCCAGGACGGGTGTGGCAATCGGAGGCATCAAGTGTGATGAGCAATCAAGAGAAGGCCTCAGAGGTGCCAGCATGCATGGGTGAGATGCTGCAGCCCATACACTGTCTTGGTTGGGTATAGATATAGACAACCAGAATTCGCCCTCAGTAGGAGTATTTAGCAGTCCACTACGTTACAAGTGTATATGTCTTGACAGCATGACCTAATTCAGGGGCAACAAACAGTTGCAACACCTCAGCACCCCCTGATTTGAACTGGTATTGTGCTATTAAGCAATATCTTACGGCGCTTGTACACGCAGGTGCCATCTTAGCGAGTACTGTGCGGCGTTGGGGTGCTCCGTAGTATGGGGTTTTTTTCTGCTGAAGGGTTCGAGAAGCAAGCAGGTAGTTAGTAAGGGGAGAGGTTCATTCGGAGCCTATTCCAGAACCTAGTGGCCAGGCGTGTGTTTACACATTCCTTGGCTATGTTTATGGGAGATCTTGGGGCCTGTGGGGCACTCCCTGTGTAGTCTTCCAATTCGTTCTATTTCCAGGATCAGCCGGTTATTACGGTACGGCACCAACCCTGTTGAGGTGTGTACAGTTACACTAGCAATCAGTCTCATGGCTGGTGCAACGTCTCTGCCTGGCGCATCGTGTCTCTATCAATTGAGGCCGTTTATTGGCTTCCGGATGGTATGTTAATCTCCTCTTCGTCCAGCCCAAGTTTAAGGGGACGGGTGCGCAGCGGGTACAGAAGTCCCTTGAGGTAGCCTGCCCTGCCAGGACATAGGCAGTATGCCTTCACGAGTATTCGGATCAGGCACCCTGAGTGGGTTCTGGAACATATTGGTTACTGGAGCATCGGCCACCGTGGATAGGGTGGGAGATGATATCACCCCTTTTGGGGGATGTTTTGGCGATGGGCTGCCTTGGGCAGGGCACACGTCAGGTATAACGGAGTTATTTCTGTGTATGGCGGGTGGCATGTGCCAGGCAATATTAGGTACCAGCCAGAGGGGGAAGTAAGGGCAGTGGCTCCAACGTAATCTGCAAGGCTTCCGGGGCAGCAAAATTTTGCTAATTCAGCCATTTCAGTATCGGTTCTCCCCTCGACATCAGCGCCAGTGTACCTCCAAGTATTTATGGACCTTATTGTGTAGTGGTCTCGCGCAGGGCGACCGATTCCCTAGAAACGTCTTGGGTTCCACATGCTGTACAGCACCCGGAACAGCGGTTGGGTTAGGTTATACCAAGTGAATTTGGGCAAGCCCTCCTGCCAGTGGTGAGGAGGACTATTTCCGCATAAAGCAAGTCGGCACAGTAGGGCATAGTTTAAGGCTCACTGGGCCTGGCCTTGTAAGCGAGGATGAGGTCTAATGTGCTGCGGGGATGCAGAGGAAGGCTTCTGCCAATGGCAGGATCAGATACATACACCGCTCTAGACGGGGTAAGGAAGTATTTCTGAAAGCCTATGGGCACGGTTCAATAGGGCAAGGAGCGCAGCATGACCTTTCTAGAAGTCGGAAGGGGGAGGCCAGATAGTCGGTCAACTATACTGGCCTGTGGCGGTAAGGTCATGATTGGTGAGCATAGTTTTCGGTCCTTAGCGGACATAACCATGGCCAAAAAGGGGACGCCCGAGGGGGAGACAGAGGGTCTCTCATGGAACTCCAGGGGCAGTTACAGCCGGTAGGCTGGAAGGGTGCGGGGGTAGGGAAGTCACGCTTCCATTTAGGCTGGTTGGCCAATCCCCGCACGCGCATGCGCTCAAGGGCGCAAGGACGCATAACTGCAGTGGCCCCCTTTTTATGGAGTTGAATCTTTAAGGGCGTAGGGGGGGCCCGGTGGAGGTATCCATCCGGTAAGCTGGACCCCCTGCGCAAGGTCACTCCGGTTGGAGGTGGGGACCTAGCTTGATCTTGACCTAGTGCCGCCAGTCATTGACCTTGCCGTAGGCTCTAACAGGGATACGCAGAAAGAGAATATCTTCATTGCTTAGCTTATGATAGGAACGTATATGTATTAGAAGCATGTTAAGGTTAGCCAATTGACAGCTTGTACCTATCAATGTATTGGACTTTCTGCGTATAGCGTGCATAATGTAAATAATAATAAATTTTAATGTTTGCTTATTTTATGTAATAAAATACGGCCGGGGTTTACGACCCCTAATCCAAAGCAGTGTGGTGCTTGAATTGTTTGCCTTGGGGGTAAAAGGGGGGGGTGGTGAGCCCCATGGGAGCCGGGAGGGTGACCACTCCCAAGGGTTTGAGGGTGAAGAGGAGGGGGACTGTAGGCAAGTACCAGGCCATATTGAGAGGCAGGGCACGGACTCGGGCACGCCGCCATTATGGCGGTCGTGCCGGTCCCCCGCATCAATGGGAGGCGGGGCGCGCCACGCACAGTAGTGACGCGGCGCCCCCGGCCCCCTCTAGGGTCCACTGGTGATTGGCTGGTGGCCCGCGGAAACCGGAAGCACTTATTAGTGCTTCCGGTTCACGCGCTCGGGAAAACTTGGGGCAAGCCGGTCGGGACCGGTTTGCCCTCTCCATTAGGTATAAGAGGCTGGGGGAGCGGAGAGGACGGCCTCTCTTTCGCCCCCCCCCCAGCCTGGGGGATCCTCGCACGATGGGTCTGGGCCTCCAGCGGAGGCCCTGACTATTCTTTTTCCCCACCCAATGTCCCCTGTGGCAGACATTTTGGGTGATTTGTATGTTTTTCCATTTCAGGAGGAGTACTGTTTATTTGATACAATTGTCGTAGTGTTGAAATAAAGTGTTTTTCTTAAATAATCTTTGTCAATTTTCAGGAGTACTGTCTATTCGAAAATAAAAGTGTTTTCGCTTATCTAATATGTTTTCAAATTTCAGGTGTTATATTTTGTTGTATTTTGTATGTGTTCCCTTGGTCAGGCGGTAAGGTCATCATTGGTGAGCATAGTTTTCGGTCCTTAGCGGGCATAACCATGGTCAAAATGGGGACGCCCGAGGGGGAGACAGAGGGTCTCTCATGGAACTCCAGGGGCAGTTACAGCCGGTAGGCTGGAAGGGTGCGGGGGGTAGGGAAGTCACGCTTCAATTTAGGCTGGTTGGCCAATCCCCGCACGCGCATGCGCTCAAGGGCGCAAGGACGCATAACTGCAACGGCCCCCTTTTTATGGAGTTGAATCTTTAAGGGCATAGGGCGGGCCCGGTGGAGGTTTCCATCCGGTAAGCTGGACCCCCTGCGCAAGGTCACTCCGGTTGGAGGTGGGGACCTAGCTTGATCTTGACCTAGGGCCGCCAGTCATTGACCTTGCCGTAGGCTCTAACAGGGATACGCAGAAAGAGAATATCTTCATTGCTTAGCTTATGATAGGAACGTATATGTATTAGAAGCATGTTAAGGTTAGCCAATTGACAGCTTGTACCTATCAATGTATTGGACTTTCTGCGTATAGCGTGCATAATGTAAATAATAATACATTTTAATGTTTGCTTATTTTATGTAATAAAATACGGCCGGGGTTTACGACCCCTAATCCAAAGCAGTGTGGTGCTTGAATTGTTTGCCTTGGGGGTAAAAGGGGAGGGGTGAGCCCCATGGGAGCCGGGAGGGTGACCACCCCCAAGGGTTTGAGGGTGAAGAGGAGGGGGACTTTAGGCAAGTACCAGGCCATATTACAAATTATGCACTGGGTCTATGTAAAACTATCAGGACACAGTTTTGAATACCATCAGGGACAGCTCTTCAGTTCATCTTTCTAATAATTGATAAAAATAAGAATAATGTGCTGACTAATAGGAATGTGTTTTATTCACAGTACATCAAAACAACAAACTGTGCTGTGGCACGTGCTCCATAAAAACAAGTTGTATATTTATTTTAGGAACAAAAATATAACTTTCAGTGGGAGATAAAAATATAAAAAGACAATTGGTGAACATCCAGGTGCTATACAAAAAAACATTCTTGTAAACTATGAAAGCCTTGATCAATGTTCACCACACTTTACATAGATAACTATATGTGCATCCAAGGAGGCTATTTGAAATATGGCGAATGAAAGTCAAGGTTTTCTGTATTGTAGCCCAAAAAGGATTTTGAATTCCCTATTGAAAGTCAGCTGTAAAGGTATTATTGCACCATTCTGATACGATAATTTCTATGTGTTTGTGTGTGCAAAGATAGGCAATAATGACAACCTGTACATTATGAGTCTATGTAAGGTGCTACAAAGTTTCTAAGTTTAGTCCAACGCATGTTTTTTTAAATGCCAGAGTCTTACGTATGCAGAACTGGAAACGTTTTTTTTTTTAAATCAAAGAGCATCAAAAGCAAGAACTGAAAAAGCCAATAAGTATAGCCTACAAGGGCTATCGGCTTTGTCAATGCTTTTTTAGCTATGCTGTACAATAACGTGGCTGCTGTGCAGCATGGTTGAAAGTAGAAAAAAAGCACTATGACGCAGACAGCGCTGGCCGCATCACAGCACTTTTTTAATTGCTAGCAGGAAAGTAGACTGGGGCATGAGGCACAATAGAGTAAGGGTGTGTCGGAGGGCAACACAGGCAAAGAGGGAAAAAAGTGCTATGTTACGACCAGCGATGGCTGTGTAATAGCACTTTTTTCTTTATTGCTGACGGGGAGGGAGAGTGGGGCAGCAGGCAACACAGAGTGAGGAGGAGGGTGACAAGAGACAAAACGGATAGAGGGGGGTGGAATGCAACACAGATAGAGGGAGGGTGTGTGGGATGGGCCAGTAGCAAGCAGACAAACATCAATACATGCATTCGCATGGAGGAAAAAAAACACTCCCACAATGCAATCAATGGAATGACACAAGTACTTTGGCCATGCTCCGGGGAGGGTGAAACACAAGAAGAGGACGTGAAGCCTGCATAGGTTAACAAATCAGAAGCAAGCAAATGATAGTGACAATGAAGAAAATTATCGGTAAGCAATGGGCGGACTGTATGCCATTTGTAATCTAAAAAAATGTCTTGCAGGCTACAGCGCATGCGGTATCTCAGACAAGATCTAAAAGTGTCAGGTACATTCCTACTACTGCACAGATCCACAAGACCTCTGCATTTTTCCAAATGAGCCATGTATTTTTCAGTCTTTGACCTTGAAGTTCTAGGGTGGGTTTTTTGACTGCAGGGAAGGGGATGTATGGAACTTGTCAGGAGTGGGCTATTGTGTTCCCTGCTGTCATTCAAGACTGACAGCCCGAAATGACAATGAATACAAATATTCTCTGCTGCCAGATGTCCCTCTGGAATTCCAACGGCATCAAGCAGGACAAGGATAATACAAAACCCTGTGTGTGAAATTTAGAATTTGCACACACCCCTTCAATGTTGTCAATGTGGCTTTCTCGTGACCTAATAATCAACTTTGAGGCACAGTGGTCTGTAATTGTCATCAGAACTCTAAAATGTGTTGCACATTTTGTATTTTAATATTGCCTGCATTTTTCCACAGGAAAACACATGTTGAATACAGTACTATTGTTGGGCCGGGCCCTCTCTGTAGAGTCTCCCCAGATTTTTGCCTTCCTTTGCTGAACCCTTTTTGTTGGCTTTTAGGACTCTCTGCAATTTACTCCTGCTAATCAGTGGTTAGGCGCTTGTGGTCTCTCTTGAAAAAATGGTTTCACACCTGATTGGTACATTTAATTTACATATACATTCCTAATAAATGGTTACTACATATACCTAGGGCCTATAAATTAAATGCTACTACTGGGCAGCAGCACTCATTTGGCCACCGACTAAAGTATCCCTTTAAAACATGTCTCAGGCCTGCAACCGCAACCCAGTCAAAATAAACCTTACCAGGACTAAACTGAAGGTAGGCCCTAAAAGCTCATTGGGCAGGGTGCATGGTATTTAATAAAGTAGAATATGTGTATTTAAATTGTTCATGCCCTGACAGAAAAAACTCCTGCTGACGTTTTTCACTGCTGTAATGCTATGTCTCCCATTGACTAACACTAGTTTACTTTAATACACTTATAAGTGATAACTTTAGTTTGGAAACAGATAAATACTTCTTCCAAGCATTTGAATTGTATTTTAAAATACTCTTTAATCATAAAGTCGGATTGGAAATTACTATTCTGAAAATTCCTCTTTTAGAAAGTTTATATTTTTCTGCCTAAAACCAAATGTGCCTTTCTGCCAGTGTCCATGACCATATGACGGTGAATGGCTCTCCTGTGGTGTGTTATGCATTCCTTTCAGACATGGGGACAAGAGGGCCTTGGGTGTGGGGCAGGGTATTTCTCTCCTGAGCAGGATGTCCTGGGGGGTTGTACTCAGCCTTCCTGAATTTCAAAGAGTAGCCTGGCGGCTATGCCCACCCCCTTCCTGACTTCCAATGCTGCCTAACCCTACCACTAACAAATGCAGCCCACACCTATGCATGGATGCCCTTTGTTACCCTAGACAGTTTGAAGGCAAACCCAGGAAAGGTTAGATAAAGGGGCAATCCCCCACACACAGGGCTGGTACTGGGTATAAGAATAGCACCTTCAGAACCTCTCATCAGAACACTCCAGGACCGGTGGAAGATTCATAAGGACTGCCCTGCTGTCTGAAGAAGGACGTTTGGAGCTGCTTGCCTTGAACCCAGGCTTCCCAAAAGTTGGCTGACCTTCTTTGTGACTACAGGGACACAGCACGCTTCCAGAGGACTCCCTGCAGCTAACGAGCACCAACTGGACCTGCCTGAGCCCTGCTGCTGGCCTTTGCTGGTGTGACTCCTGACACCCAAAAGGAGCACCCCAGGTCCTGGGCCCTTGGCTGGCTTCAGTGTGTACTCATCCTGCCTTCAAACCAAGTGAAAGGTGAAAATCCAGAAGTTTTGGACTCTTCACGGCTGTGAGTGGACTCTTTGCTCCAAGAAACTACCATCCGCAAAGCCCGCCAATGCAAACCTCCATCGATGACCGGCTCTTCGTGTCAGTAACCATCCGTGACCACAACGACTGCTGAGTCTCCCGCCAACGTGAGGCTCCAGCGTTGACCTGATCCTTAGTGTGAGAAGTTGGCCTGGCATATGCTGTCCACTAATTATAGTGGGCACCTTGCACCAGTCCAAACAACCCCTTATTGGAGATAGGTTAAAGACAACCTTATTGATTTGAAAGCTATCCTAGTGGTAGCTATGGAGAGCAGCATTCAGGCTAAGTCTTGAAGGAATGTAAAGCAGCTTGTTTTACCAGTCTATAATCTCTTGAGTGATCAAATGAAAGAGCACCACCCCAGGTATATATTCAAAATATATGTATTTATTGCTAAACACACCCCTCTAGTCTCTTTATGAGGCTAGAGTTCGAAGTACACAAGTTATAAGTTATTTAAACACAGTAATAGCACAAATACACGTTTGGGCCCTAGGGGCGTACCAAACCATATACCAATAAAGTGGTATAAGAACCACGACTGAACTAGACACTAGGCCTAGAGCCTCTAGAAGTGCTTGGACCACATGGAACCACCCAAGGTAGTGACACAGGAGACCCACGGGGGACGCGTGCAGTGTAAATACACAACCGCGATACGCCGTTAACTTCTATGGAGAAAGTCGCGATCAGGAAATTAAAGAAAAGGGACACTTAGAGGAGGACTTGGAGCAAACCCTTTGAGAACTAGGTCGTTCTAGAGTCTCTACCCACGGGAGCACCGGAGTACTCGTGTTACCTCACCCAGGGAAGCCGGGTGCATAGGTGCCTTTCGGGGTCGGGTTTCGTCGTCGATTTGAATGGCGATCTGCTGCAAAGTGCTGCTGGCGACCAAGTGGAAAGTGTCCGGGTGGATCCAAGAGTGGATCGGAGATCTGAAGAACCTGAAAGCAGAGGGGACAGAGTCTGGGTCACTAGCCAGTGACCAGGAAGGCGATGGACAGATGCCCACCGATGTCGCTTGCTTCAAGTGCGTTGACGGTCGTCTTGACTCTTCAGCCACGAGGTCCAGGAGGTGTTGTCGGCAACCAAGAGCAGGATTCGGGCTGGTACACGATGTCTGTCGAGTGCTGAGGTGTCGGCGACCGGATTGGACCCAACAAGCCTTGGCAACGGCAAGTCTCAATGAAGATGAAGATCGTCGATGGTGCAGACCAGCAAGGTCTGAGGAACTCACCCAGCAAGGGTAAGTGAGGGCAAGCCTGGAGCAACCAGGGAGCCCAAGAAGAAAAGGATTGGCCTTCGTGAAAGGCTACTAGCCAACAGGCTAGCGACCGCAAAGGAGCCTCAAGACGTCGCACGTGGATCTGGCTCACAGGACACTCGTGGAGTGGAGGCCAGTGATCTTTGGTGCAGTTGGTGCTGGAGGCTAGGGCTACTCAGAGCCCAAAGCACGACTTCATGGGAGACCCAGAAGAGGATGCACTAGCAAATGTGTGCGGTGTCCAGGGGTCATGGTTCCACGTTACCCACGACAGCTACGGGCCTCAGCTTTGCTGGGGACTCAGGGCAGCCTCGGGGAAGTCTGGAAATCCACCTCTTGTGATGCAAAGACTTCAGCGTCCGACGGGAGCTTAGGCGATGCAGACCGGACAATTGCTTCTTTGGTGCCTGCCAAGCAGGGGAGTCACTCCTTGACCCCAAGGGAGATTCTTCTGTCCTCTAGTCTTTAGTAGAGCGTCGAAGGTCCAGGATTCTGTTTCAGAGTTTCGTCCAGGGATAATCTAAAAATCTAAGGACTGGGTTCCTATACTAATACCAAGTTTAGGGGTTGGACTACTCTGTGGCCCCACCTATGGGTGGGTCAGGGCAGAGGGGTGGCTACACCCCTTTCCCTTTGTCCAGTTCGCGCCAAAGCAGGGGCTGCAAGCCCCTGATCCGGTTTGAACTGGGGTATGCACAGGGACACCAAGTGTGCCCCCAGTGCAGGACTTCAAAGCACCCGAAAGTGCTCCCGCCCAGCCCCAATACACACTATCCTGTCTGGGGAGGTGGTCACACCTCCCTGGGACAGGAAACCTATTGTCCAGGCCTCCCCTGCCGGAGTTTCGTCCAGCAGCAGGAGGCCAGACTTGTGTCTGTGGCAGCAGCATCCATTTTGTGATGCCAGGGCTTTAGAAAGAAGTTACCGGCCAGGCCAGGGTTAACATGTCTCTCCCTCTAGAAGGGTGGAATGCTACCCCCGCCGCCAGAATTGGCGGGGGGTAGTATTCCAAGATGTTTGACACCAAACACGACATGTTTCGGTGCAGCCATTCCAAAGTTAGCATTTAACGCGAGGTTATAATGCGCTTAAGAGTATATGGTCAGGCTACACTACAAACAGCATCAGAGAAGGGTCTCCGAACGCTGCAGAGGGGCCCTGCTCCTGCAGGGGCACCCTCTCACATAGGAACCACGCACTCTGCCTTCAGGATTGATAAGGCCTGCCATAGGAGTGACTTATAGGTTTATATGTGTGTATGTATATAGTGATATAGGTAACCTATATCACAGTAAGAGGTGCCTGCACCACCTTACCCAGGCTGCAGTAGCAGACCTGTGGTGTCAGTTTGGATGGCCTTCCAGGGGTGGCATAATACATGCTGCAGCCCCTGGTAGGCCTCTGAGGTACCTATGCCCTTGGTACATAGTATACCATATACTAGGGACTTATAAGGGCACTCCAGATTCCAATCAGAGATGTGCCTAAGGCACATGGAAACCTTTTTACAGAGAAAGCAGATAGACTGGGGCCCTGAATAACAGGATCCCAGTCCAACTAAGTCATAAACCAGCAAAACACCATAAAAAAGTGGGGGCAACCATATAGTCAGATTCCACCTTCCTACATAACCCCCCAAACGAAAGGAGATAAGGCTAACCTTGGCCAGTTGAGCCTTCATTGACTAAGTGGCCATATAAGGAAGCACCTGCACTAGCATGGTTGCCCCCTGTCTTATGGTCCACTAAGCAATCCCTCACCCTAAGGGTATGAGAGGGTCTCCACCATGGGGAATCACTACCTGTGGTGTGCTTAGGTAAAGTACAAGGCTGGTGAGGTGTCTGAGTAGAGAAGTGAGGCCCTAGGAAGGTTGGTCTCAGCTTCCTCAGATCACTGGTCACCATGTATGCCTGTCTTTCCATGACTGAGTTGCACTTTGCTCTAAGGGTCAACCTTTGGCTGCCTACAGCTGGGGGTTGGGTCCCTTTGGATGGACTACTGGAGGGACATGGCAGGTTTGGAACCTTCTGGTCCCAGGTTTGCCCTTGCCTACCAGAGTCCTTCTGGGGGAGGTCCCTACATAAAGGTATGGGGGATCCCTCAGTGTGTAGAGGAGTTTTCACCTGGCTAGGGCTACTAGCCTGGGTGCCCCTAATCTGCTGATGGAGGGGTTCCTCTGGACAGGGGGCCCTGGGGGGTCCACTGACCTCCCTGACCTCTGCAGCCCTGGGCTGGCTGAGGCAGGGTAGAGAGGGGCAGGTTACCTGCTCCAGACTGGGTACCACCTTGGAAGGGTCCTCTGCCATCAGGGGTGTGGCCAGGCCAGGCCTGACTACCTCTGGGGCAGTTCCTTCACTAGGGGTAGGGTCAGTTCCCTGAGGAGACTGACCCTTGCCTACTGTCTGGAGGGAAGAAGACTTTTCTTCAACCCTTGTGCTCTCTTTGGGGGGAGAGTGGGCCATTCTTCCAGGCTCCATCTCTCCAAAATCTTGGGCTGGGGCTGTGGCCATCACAGCCCCACTAACCTTTACAGGGACGCCCAGCATCCTGAGATGGGTTTGGTGTTCAACTTCAGCCCAGGCTGAAATTTCCAGATCATTGCCCATCAGGCAATCTACAGGTAGGGTTGGGGACACTGCCACTCTTTTGGGCCTGTGACCCCCTCCCAGCTGAGATTGACTATGGCCATGGGGTGATCTGTTCTGACACCATCAATGTTGGTCACCTGGTATTTAAACTCAGGTAAAAGCTGGTGAGGGGGACTAGTTTCCCTGCCACCATGGTGACACTAGCCCCTGTGTCCCTAAATGCCACAGCTTTCTGACCATTAATTATTGGCTCCAATCTGTACCTGCCCAATGCTGTGGGACCCATGGTAAAGGTGGCAAATCCTATACCACCATCAGAGTCAGAGGAGTCTGTTGAGGGGTCCCTGTCTAAACTAGGGCCCACCTCTGTTCCTCTTGCAAAAGCACCTAACTTTTTGGGTGCACTACTCCCAACTGGAGGATTACTACTGGTAGTACCAGGAGGGGTGGTAGTAGTTGTGGGAGGAACATTTTCTTTATTGCCAATCCTGGGGCAACTGGGATCCGTCTTCCAGTGCCCAGGCTTTTTACAGACATGGCAATATGGTTTCTTTTCAGGAGAAGAAGGAGTTTGGGACCCACCCCCAGAAGAGGAATTTTGGGGCCCTGTAGGGGATTTATCCTTAGATTTATCCCCACCTTTCTCTTGGGACTTAGTAGAATCTTTCTTCTGGTCACCACCCTGATTTTTAGTTTTTACTCTGGTTCTGACCCATTTGCCTGCCTTCTTTCCCAATTCTTGGGGAGAGGTCAGATCAGAGTCCACCAGATACTGGTGCAAAAGCTGGTTTTGACAATTATTAAGGATCTGCTCCCTCATAATCAAATTGTACAATCCTAAAAAGTCCTGCACTTTGTTGCCATGTATCCAACCTTCCAGAGCCTTAGTAGCACAATCTACAAAATCAACCCAGTCTTGAGTCTGAGCTTTTTGGGTGTCTCTGAACTTCAACCTATACTGTTCAGTGGTTAGGCCAAACCCATCTATCAGAGCACTCTTCAAGACTGTGTAATTGTCAGCATCCTCTTCTCTTACAGTGAGGAGCTTGTCTCTACCTTTGTCTGCAAAGGAGAGCCACAAGATTGCTGCCCACTGCTTCTGGGGGACCCTCTGAACTTTACAGGCCCTCTCCAGTGCAGTTATCCATTTGTGGATGTCATCCCCACTCTGGTAGGGAGGGACAATCTTGTTTAGGTTTCTATGGTCATAAGACCTTTCCCTATCTTTAGGGATATTGCTGCCACCATGGGACTCTAGTCCCAACTTTTTCTCTCTTTGTAGAGATCTAGGGACTCCCTGTCTATAGCCAGTTGCTGTTTTCTGAGTTCAAGCTGAGCTTCCTCATATTGAATCAGCCTCTTTCTCCTCTCATGAGAGGATTCCCTCCTATGAGAGGAGACAGAGGTCCCTATTGAGGTGCCAGAGTGGTTAGACTCCTGAGAAGGAGATCTAGACCTTCTGGGCACACTCACAATCCTTCCTGGGGGGACAAAGTGGAGGTCATTCTGAGCCTCCTCCTCATCCACAGGAGGAATTGGGTTATCCAGGTCAGGGACATTGTCACCCTCCTGGTCAGTTCCAGAGGTATTGCTACCCCTGGCCCCATCCTCATCTTCTGCCCCACCCTCTGCTCCTACCCCTTCAGTCCCCAAGGGCTTACTGAGATCATAAGCTTCCAACATCTCTCTAAGATGTTGGGTGGTGGGACTTTGTCCTGTCTTCAATTTCCTCAAGTTACATAATGCTCTCAATTCCAAGAATGGGAGTGTATCATACTTGGAGGGGAGAAGCCCATGGGCTTCTGGCAAGGACTCACTGGGTCCTGGCTTTGAAGACATCACTAGTGAGGTGTGGTGTATGCACTACCTACTCTAGTGTGGCCTACTAAACTCTCTTGAGTTGTAGAAAGGGTGTGCTATCCCTTAACACACAACTCTAAGTTCAGTAGAACTTACTGTATTCTAAGCTTAAATTATATGTACCTTAGGTACCTTTAGTGGTTTTCAGTTGATCAATTCAATTGAGATTATCTGGTAAAACAATAGCAAGCTGGAATCCCACACGCTGCACACCAATGTGAGAAGTTGGCCTGGCATATGCTGTCCACTAATTATAGTGGGCACCTTGCACCAGTCCAAACAACCCCTTATTGGAGATAGGTTAAAGACAACCTTATTGAAAGCTATCCTAGTGGTAGCTATGGAGAGCAGCCTTCAGGCTAAGTCTTGAAGGAATGTAAAGCAGCTTGTTTTACCAGTCTATAATCTCTTGAGTGATCAAATGAAAGAGCACCACACCAGGTATATATTCAAAATATATGTATTTATTGCTAAACACACCCCTCTAGTCTCTTTATGAGGCTAGAGTTCGAAGTACACAAGTTATAAGTTATTTAAACACAGTAATAGCACAAATACACGTTTGGGCCCTAGGGGCGTACCAAACCATATACCAATAAAGTGGTATAAGAACCACGACTGAACTAGACACTAGGCCTAGAGCCTCTAGAAGTGCTTGGACCACAAGGAACCACCCAAGGTAGTGACACAGGGGACCCACGGGGGACGCGTGCAGTGTAAATACACAACCGCGATACGCCGTTAACTTCTATGGAGAAAGTCGCGATCAGGAAATTAAAGAAAAGGGACACTTAAAGGAGGACTTGGAGCAAACCCTTTGAGAACTAGGTCGTTCTAGAGTCTCTACCCACGGGAGCACCGGAGTACTCGTGTTACCTCACCCAGGGAAGCCGGGTGCATAGGTGCCTTTCGGGGTCGGGTTTCGTCGTCGATTTGAATGGCGATCTGCTGCAAAGTGCTGCTGGCGACCAAGTGGAAAGTGTCCGGGTGGATCCAAGAGTGGATCGGAGATCTGAAGAACCTGAAAGCAGAGGGGACAGAGTCTGGGTCACTAGCCAGTGACCAGGAAGGCGATGGACAGATGCCCACCGATGTCGCTTGCTTCAAGTGCGTTGATGGTCGTCTTGACTCTTCAGCCACGAGGTCCAGGAGGCGTTATCGGTGACCAGGAGCAGGATTCGGGCTGGTACATGATGTCTGTCGAGTGCCGAGGTGTCGGCGACCGGATTGGACCCAACAAGCCTTGGCAACGGCAAGTCTTGATGAAGATGAAGATCATCGATGGTGCAGACCAGCAAGGTCTGAGGAACTCACCCAGCAAGGGTAAGTGAGGGCAAGCCTGGAGCAACCAGGGAGCCCAAGAAGAAAAGGATTGGCCTTTGTGAAGGGCTACTAGCTAACGGGCTAGCGACCGTGAAGGAGCCTCGAGACATCGCACGTGGATCTGGCTCACAGGACACTCGTGGAGTGGAGGCCAGTGATCTTCAGTGCAGTTGGTGCTGGAGGCTAGGGCTACTCGGAGCCCAAAGCACGACTTTGTGGGAGACCCAGAAGAGGATGCACTAGCAAATGCGTGCGGTGTCCAGGGGTCACGGTTCCACGTTACCCACGACAGCTACGGGCCTCAGCTTTGCTGGGGACTCAGGGCAGCCTCGGGAAGTCTGGAAATCCACCTCTGGTGATGCAAAGACTTCGGCGTCCGACGGGAGCTTAGGCGATGCAGACCGGACAATTGCTTCTTTGGTGCCTGCCAAGCAGGGGAGTCACTCCTTGACCCCAAGGGAGATTCTTCTGTCCTCTAGTCTTTAGTAGAGCATCGAAGGTCCAGGATTCTGTTTCAGAGTTTCGTCCAGGGATAATCTAAAAATCTAAGGACTGGGTTCCTACACTTATACCAAGTTTAGGGGTAGGACTACTCTGTGGCCCCACCTATGGGTGGGTCAGGGCAGAGGGGTGGCTACACCCCTTTCCCTTTGTCCAGTTCACGCCAAAGCAGGGGCTGCAAGCCCCTGATCCGGTTTGAACTGGGGTATGCACAGGGACACCAAGTGTGCCCCCAGTGCAGGACTTCAAAGCACCCGAAAGTGCTCCCGCCCAGCCCCAATACACACTATCCTGTCTGGGGAGGTGGTCACACCTCCCTGGGACAGGAAACCTATTGTCCAGGCCTCCCCTGCCGGAGTTTCGTCCAGCAGCAGGAGGCCAGACTTGTGTCTGTGGCAGCAGCATCCATTTTTTGATGCCAGGGCTTTAGAAAGAAGTTACCGGCCAGGCCAGGGTTAACATGTCTCTCCCTTTAGAAGGGTGGAATGCTACCCCCGCCGCCAGAATTGGTGGGGGGTAGTATTCCAAGATGTTTGACACCAAACACGACATGTTTCGGTGCAGCCATTCCAAAGTTAGCATTTAACGCGAGGTTATAATGCGCTTAAGAGTATATGGTCAGGCTGCACTACAAACAGCATCAGAGAAGGGTCTCCGAACGCTGCAGAGGGGCCCTGCTCCTGCAGGGGCACCCTCTCACATAGGAACCACGCACTCTGCCTTCAGGATTGATAAGGCCTGCCATAGGAGTGACTTATAGGTTTATATGTGTGTATGTATATAGTGATATAGGTAACCTATATCACAGTAAGGGGTGCCTGCACCACCTTACCCAGGCTGCAGTAGCAGACCTGTGGTGTCAGTTTGGATGGCCTTCCAGGGGTAGCATAATACATGCTGCAGCCCCTGGTAGGCCTCTGAGGTACCTATTCCCTTGGTACATAGTATACCATATACTAGGGACTTATAAGGGCACTCCAGATTCCAATCAGAGATGTGCCTAAGGCACATGGAAACCTTTTACAGAGAAAGCAGATAGACTGGGGCCCTGAATAGCAGGATCCCAGTCCAACTAAGTCATAAACCAGCAAAACACCATAAAAAAAGTGGGGGCAACCATATAGTCAGATTCCACCTTCCTACACTTAGGCTAAACAGAGACCACCTGTGTCAACCGCCAGTGCGAAGCTCTAGCAGCGGCCTGCTCCTCGCACAGACATTGACCTCCTCACGGTTGCCTCCAAGTGCGAAATTCCAGTTGCTCGCATGGACTTGGACTCTGAGAAGATAAAACCTCCACTGATGCAAACCTGGCCCCTGTATCCAACCTGTGCTCCATCGCGGTTGACCTGAACTTGTGACTTAGACCCGGTCTGGCGTCACCAGATACCCGTGAGTGGCGCTTTATGCTTTTTGCCGCTATTTTAATCTAAAACGTTAAAAACTCATATCTCCGGTTCTACTGATTATTTGTTGTTTTGGTGTCTTTTTATTTATTAAAATTAACTCTATTTTCTAAGTTGGTTTGGGATTTTTCTTGTGTTGTGTTTTCACATTATTACTGTTTGAGTGCTGCATAAATACTTTACAAATTGCCTCTAAGTTAAGCCTGCCCGGCTACCAGAGTGTTAAGCACATGTTAATGTAGTGACTTTTATAGTTCACTCTGACAAGGATTGTGTTTATTACTTGACTGGGGCTCTCACCCATCCCAACTAATAACCCAGTTTCTTACTACTACATATTATTGTAACATTTAGCAGTTTTCCATACTGCTTTCTGTCCTCATCATCTGTCCTCAAATATGTCATTCACAGGGCTATTGTAATTTGCACAAATTATGGGAAATATGTAATTCAAGATTATAATATCATTCCCATGAAATACGAGTGTTAAAAACACTGTTGCAAGGACTTTATAATGGTGATGCAAAACTTAAGAATCACCATTTTCGCCATTTATGGTTATCTATGGTACCCTAGCACCTCTGAATTCACAGTTCATGCTCTTCATGCCTTGCAGCCAAAATGTTTGTGCTTGTGGTAATCTCTGGATATGGCTGTGCCCAGTGAGTACTGGGCATAGGGTATGGCCTGTGCTCAGTACGCTGCGCCCTGGACCCAATGATTTCTGCTGACCCTGTGCCTAGTGGGCACCAGGCATGGTGCATGGTCTTCACTCATGTCCAGTGCCACTACTCACAACACACCTTGGTCACAGAGGTCATGCCCAGTGGTCCTATTAGTTCCAGTATCACTAAAGATATGGAATCTTCGCTTCTTCTGTTTGATTAAATTATTAATAACTAACACAGCTGGTCTCTCAAACAATGAATTAATTTTTGCCTGCTCTCTGCATGCATCTACGTGGACCACTCTTGCTTCATCATGACCCTCCCACAACTAGAATCCTGGAGCTGGGCCGGATTAGCAGGCAGCACTCATTACTAACCCTGGGCGGAGTTCGCGGAGTTGCACTACGCTGCACTACGCGAAGTGCAAAAAAACCTCCGCTGCACTACGCGGAGCTACGCGTGCGGCGGAGTACAATAGAAAAATGCAGTTTGCGGTGATTGCACAGTGCCGGATGCTTGTCCGCACTGTGCAATCATTGCGAACGGCACCATGCACAGTGCAAGCGGTCCCTGCTTTCCTTTTCTGCCGCTCGAGTAGATTTTTACTCGAGCTGCAGCTTTCTCAACGCGAATGGGCAGTTTCTCAACGCGAGCTGTCGCGAGCATACGCGACCACTCGCACTGAGAAACCTGACCCCCCCGCGTTGAAAAATCTCGCCGGGAGGTTGATTTTCCTCGCTCGCGGTCGCCAACTTGACGTTGACGAACGCGAGCGAGGAAAAAACTCTGCTACGCAACGCAAAGCGGAGTTTTTCGGAACTCCGCGATCTCCGCGTAACGCGGAGTGCAGGAAACTCTGCAAACTCCGCGAGCGGAGCTGAGTTCCCCCCCAGGGTTACACATTACCTCAGAATGATATGCGAATCTAGCGAAAGGAGTGTAGGGACATATTTCCCTTTGCAACACGAGATACGTGAACCTTCTGATAGAAATGACGTATAGGTTAGCTACCTGAGACTGCGTGGGTTGAAGTCTTTGTAAGTGAGGTATGCAGTGGCCAATAAATGCCTCAATCGACAGCCATTTAAATACGTCAGAGCGGCGCAGCTTATATACTATGTTTTTGCACACTAAGCTTTACAAAACTATACACAAAATATCTTTATGCCCAGTAAAAAGATGTTCACCATGAAAAAAACGAGCTTCACGAAAGGTTGTTGAGACGCACGCCAAAGTTCCACTCGATTCCCTGCTGGGCCCACCTTCATTCCTGTTCTGAGTAAAAATGTCCACAGTATCCTGGGACATCCTCCACTTGTGTCACGCACAGTTATAACAAATTCAAGACATAAGTGAATGTGTGCATGAAGGCAGTTACTTGCAGCTCATATCCTGAGACATACTACGTCACTCTTTTAGCACAGCGTCCTGTGGCATCCTTAACGCCTGAGCGCCTTCAATGGGTTTATTATACACCGCTTGCCTGTGTGAATTTAATGTTTCACACTAAACATCAGAGAGAAAGATGTCGAGCATGTTGTTTCTATATCGCACCTGGGCTCGTCCTCCAAGGACATTGCTGGTAATTTATCAGCTCCCAAAGGCCAATTTAAAGAACCGCTACGAATCCTGTTGACGGACGTCGCTCGGCAGGAGATTGCTTTCAGACAGCTCCGCCTCACCGATGATGCATCTGTATCCGATCCAGGCGCCTCGCGCGCAGCAACCTGTCAGGTGATTTCACTTAAGATGGAGGCGCCGCGCGCTTATCAGCCGCGCCGATGATTGCTCGATAGCGAGGATCACCGCCTCCTCAGAGGAAGACTTTCTTGTACTTATCGCGCCTTATCACTGAGCGGACAAACGACACAGCGCCAGCGCGGGCTTAGGCGATTGATTCCCTTATTGGGAAGGAAGCCTCAGCGTCGCAACCTCCACGAGGAGACCTGAATGTATTTATTACTGTTGCTGAGAGTGCGGGCACTGTGTCCTAGACGCACGCGGGGCAGAACAGGGTGAGTATGTGTTAAGGTGCCCCTCACTTCCTCCCCAAGGAAGAGTAATTACTCTCGCCGACTCTGCATACATGGTTTGGGTCTGTTTGTTTTTATCTGTAGAAGTTGTGAACAATGGTATTCAATCTGAACACGTGGGGTTATATCCAGTGCTTTAAATGGGAAAAAATAAGTGCAGGTACTCATTAAAGTGAACTAGAGGTGTGGCAAGTGGGCGGGGCTATGGGCGGGGCTAAGGCCAAGATATGATGATACATAATAACTTCTATACCAGTTGCAGCACATATCAAAACACAACGGAAATGCATTTATGTTAACAAAACAGGTTACATCATTACACAAAATGAAAGCTAAACATAATAACATGTTAAAAATGTCCTTGCTTTGTAATATTTGAAACTTCTTAATGTCATACCGTTATTTGTTGTTGTTTGGCACAATGCTGTATATCCTCAAGCGTGCGCACACACACAAAGAAACAAGCAGACATGTACACAAAAGCTGCTGAGCTAAGGACTACAGAAGCGCCTTGGCTGTCAGAGGCAGCTTCTTCTCGGACAGCCTAGTGCTCACCAGCACTAGCAGCCAATGAGCTTACTTTTCATGAGTACCGGTACTCTGCTAGGCAGTGGCGAAGTGCCGGTATTAACAGTGATAAAAATAAGAAGTGCCAGTACTCAGTACCTGTGAGTACCGGCCCATTTAAAGCACTGCCTCTGCCCTTTTCCCTATGGCCAGGCTCTTCCTGTCTCTTGCTGGTTCAGTATCTTTACATCCACACCTCTTCTCTGTTCTCGATTCACCTCTCATTTCTACCCAGCCTCCAACCTTCTCTCCCTGGTTCTGCCCCTCTTATTGCCACCTCTAGCTTACTTTCTGCACAAGTCTCTTACATTTTGTCACTGTTTTTTCCTCCACTTGCCTCATCTTCTCTCCTCCATGATGTACCCATACCCTACATTTGCCACCTGGCCAGTAATTTGTTGCCCTATATTTCATTATTTGTGTTGATAAAGCACACTTACTGTTGAGGCCTGTAGTTTTAAATAAAGACTTGCAAAAAAAAAAAAAAACTTGCTAAATCAGGATTGATATTTTTCCCAGTAAATAAAAGCATAAATCATTTTTTCACTTCAAAAGTACAAAACTATTTCCAAGCTGTGAACGTTTGTGTGTGTGTGCGTGTGTGTGACTGTGTGCGTGTGTATGTGTGCGTGTGACTGTGCACGTGTGTGTGAGTGTGTGAGCGCACGCTCCGTCGCGCCCTGTAAATTCTGCAAGGCAGCTTTTTAAACTAAATTTCAGGCTAATGGTTAGTTTATCTCTCTTTATCAGACTGCTTCCCGGCATTAAAAGAGGCAATTCGATTATAATTGCATGTGGTTCATCAATAGCTAAACCCATTACCTCAAGAAATACAGCAGATTTTGTACTTTACACAAATTTGTGTTAAAATACAATTTCTAAGGACCCATTTCAAAACTGAACAAATATCTGGTATTTTTAGCTGAAAAAAGTGGCAATTCTAACTTCAGTTGTCACCTCACTTTTTTTACATTCCTCCCTCCCCCTTCCTTCTATGTTCATGTCGGTTTTCCCAAACCAGATCCAGTTCCTGGGGTGCTGCAGCGTTCCCTGCTATTCATTGCTCTTTGGGCAGGGCTACCTTCACACCCATGGGTCCTTCGCTGTTATGTACATGCAGCGATTAGTGTTGATGGGGCACACAAAGGAAAGCCGCTCCTGCGCTGAAAAAAACAAACATAAGAAAACCGGCTGCCACTCGCTTTCGTATGGCCAGTGCAATACCTTAAATGGACTGGATTACTGACCGGCAGCCCCAGGCCTGGCTATTTCACGCACCTGACTGAAAGGAGGGACGAGGGGGCGGGGGCTTGCAGCAGAATGGTTGTTGACACCTAATCAACAGTGCAGGGTCTGCCTAGACCCTGTATTGTTGATCACAGCGTGATGCAAGCCCTCCCCAACCCCTGCAGTGTGGGGAAATTCTAATAGGCGCTACTGGACGTTCGCAGCGTCCCT
Organism: Calotriton arnoldi; assembly: GCA_963921515.1. Taxonomy (NCBI): domain Eukaryota; kingdom Metazoa; phylum Chordata; class Amphibia; order Caudata; family Salamandridae; genus Calotriton; species Calotriton arnoldi. The sequence continues at coordinate 273,518 of CAWUFW010011699.1, forward strand.
GCAAAAGTCTACTTCAGAGGCTCAGTGCGACTGTGAGATGCTGAGCGGCATTTGTCCTGCATTCGAGGCGATAGCAAACCTTAGCCTGTCATGCCATCAATCAGGGTACCGGTACTGTCCTTGACTAAAGAAAAGTGCCGGTACTGACGGCTAAAAATTTGGAAGTGCCGGTACTCAGTACCGGTGAGTACCGGCCCATTTAAAGCACTGGTTATATCTGTGCAGTGAGGGAAACCGCATTTTATGTGAGCGCGGGCCCAGTTGTATTCCTCTGTAAAGTGATTGTAACATGGAGGGTGTACATCAGTAGGCAGTGACCAGAACATCATGGATTTAATATTGTCCCGGCAAAATATCCTAGCCGAAATTCCTGTTACTGAAATATTCTTACGGTAATAATACATCGGTATGTTTGGGGTTATGGCCGTGCTTATGGACAAACACATCCAAACCATCATGCAAAATCTGCCAAAGGAAAATGACGTAAATCTTCCTTCAGAGAGACCCAACCAAGATATGGGGATCCCTCTTGTCCATTGACAATATACTTGTGATACGTATTAAGCTAGTCTCACCCAAAAAGAACACACTTATTTCCATGGCCACGCCACTGGTCCTTCTAATACGATGTTAATGTATCCACTGTAAGGCGTCATAATTTTAATAACTTGTTACCCTTTTTACTCCTCTCTACCTCCACCCCCACAAAGAATGTGCACGACAAAAATGAGTCTGGTGTACTCAGAACACTGCTACTTGTATGCCTCAAAACGTTCCACTTGGGTCGAAATCCCACCTGCCGACATTTGCATGTCAAACGATGCACACGTGACACATCATGAATGTATAATGTTCTATATGTCGGTTTATTGCTCTTATATCTTCCTGTTATATCTCCCCTCCCACGACCTGCTGCCGTTTGATACCAACCAAAGTATTTATTTACATGTATTAAATCCTTAATATAAGTTGGATAATCACGTCATCAAACAGACACATATGCAACCTGTAATGTTTATTGTATATATGTTTAAAAACAATCCCCCAAAACTCAACATATATGTACCTTAAGTACATATAATTGGATATTACTAGAAGAGAGGAACAGGTCAGACACAGAGAGGTGGATGTGGCCCAGTGAGAATCCTTTAAAATATAAATTGAAAGAGCTCTGGGCAGACTGGTTGTGAGGATGAGCATTATGACCAAAATATAATTTATTTTAAACAACGATTGAGAAAAATATTGATTCTATAATTAATTTGAAAGCGTCCCCACCTTCACAACAGCACCATATGCAGAACCCTGGGACTGGAACACTTACTTATGAGATAACAGGCCCGGCAGTGTGATGTCTGGAGGACCCGGATACGTGCTAATGGGAGGCCTCCACTGGGCAGAGAGAAAAGGAAACCACTGTTGGAGACGTTATGTTGGGTAGTAAGGGGCCTTCTTTTCAAGATCATGGCTGAATGATCAATTTTAGTAGCAATAAATGGATGTGGCTGTGCCTTTTCCAAGACCCACCTGTAAATATAAAACGTGGTATCCTCCACAGTGGTGACTTATGATGATATGTTGAAATGGTGCCATTGTGAAGTGTCCTTGGTATAAAAAGGTGGTAACCAGGCGCCTGCAGCTTTGGGCTCAAGGACACCAGACCGGGAGGATCACTGCAGGTGACTAGAGCTGGGGAGACTGAGAAGTTGAAAGTTGCAAGGGCTTAGCAGGCTCCAAAAATAACTGGGCAGGGGGCTAAGGGCAAGGAAACAAGTTGAGTAAATCAACTAAATGAAAACTGACCTGAAAACCAAACTAAACGGATAACCAAACTGAAACCTGAACTCAAATCCAAACTGAAAACTGACTAGAAACTGACTTCAAATCCCCATTTGCATAAATCCTTAATTTCTTCATTCCCATTCTTCCAATTTGCAATCCCTCCGACTCAATCCATAATTTCTCAAGCTAATTCTTCTTTTCTCCAATGTAGTCCCTTCCTTTCTCTCCCACACCCAGTCTTCCCTCTTGTCCACGCCCACCCCCTCTGAAACCTTTTCTCTCTAGTCATACCCCTTTTATGGGCTCCTCTTTTAGTCCCTTTCTCTTCTGTTCCTTCCCAACCCCACACATTCCTCTAATTCCTACTGTGAGGAAAGTAGGGTATTATACAGGGGCGGCTGCTTCCCAAAGAACGTTGGGGCCCTGGCCCCCCACTTGTGATTTATGCTTGTGAGCGTGCAGGAGCATGATTTACAATCTCTCATCTGATGGATCTTTTTAAGTTGACTGAGACAAAAAGGAGTTAACAATGATAAAACAATTCAACTTTTGTTAAGCCCCTTCCGCCCCTCAATAAGGACTAGGAATCAGTGATTGAAGTTAATTGGTTCATTGCAAATTAATAATCAAACCAATATATATGAATATCAAAAGAAGATCAAAAAGATGCAGGATTACAGTTGATAAACTGAAATCTTGCAGCAGGGTCAGTCTCAGAAGGATAAGGTATGAAATAATCACAGCCACAACAAAACAAAGAACAAGAGACAGAAATAGGTGTTTCATAACGAAACTCTGACATTTCCTCCTAAACATGAATAAGTTCTAGAATCATCTAATCGAGGTTCTAAGTTTAGAATAAGGATAGTTTCTAGCTTACGGTCTTAAGGAAATTTGGAAATGTGAGAAGGTGTCGGCATAGTGAAGACTGGAATAGAAGTCTTCCAGAATTGGAATAAGTGTGTTGTATCTTGGTTTCAATGTGTTCATGCTCTGCCAGTGAGTTCCTCCTAGAATGATGTAATATGGAATGTTGGGGGTGAGAGACTACAGTTGGAGAAGGGCTGAGCAGCATGCTGGCTGCTCCTGGTGGGGCTAGTCCTGGGCTGAACTACTGGAATTGTATCTACTACAATAAATACTCCTGAAATACTTCAACCAGCCTGGAGTCAGTTACTACAATTTTATGGCGACGAGTTGACTCAAGAACCTGCGTCTGCTACCTCTCAAGATCAAGTGGGAGTAGCTGGTAACCTACTATCAAACAAGCAACGTCTGCATCTACAGCTGCATATCATCAACTTTCTGGCACACCTTAGCCCCACCAGTGACCCCACATCGGTCGCCCTCTACGCAAAGAGGAGAGAGCGGAAAGATAGGTGGAAGTGAATGAAGAGAAAGCAATAGATAAATATACACAGATAGATATAACCCATCCTCCCCTTCTATAAATATCAACAGAATAGAATACAATTGGGAGGCATAAGAAACAACATGTTAGAAGATTGACGTAAACGCACCAATGACTACCCCCAAACACACCCACTGGCCAGACAGGCATGCAAGGAGGAAAGACATAGCACAACACAAACTAAACAGTTGCCTAACACCCAGACACACGAACAAGTGAAGGAAGGATCTCCTCTTATACAAGGAAGAAAGAGAAACACACTACAATGAGGGAAAGACTGAGGTCTAAGGAAGACTATCAACAAAATATAGTCCAGATTCCAAGGATGAAAAGAATATAAGACATCATGAGGAGAACTGAACAGGCGAGAAAACAGAGAAGATGAGAAGAAAATACAAGAAGTATCACTCATCCTACCCCATTTTTAAATTGACAATGTAATATAATATAAGCATAACGTTGCGTTCTCAAATTAACAATAATAATATAATATAAGCATAACGTTGCGAGAAAATAACAGCAAAGTCTAAGTGTAGACTCAAAATAAACTGTACCCCAACAGGGGATTGATAATGTAAAGGTTAGTGACGAGAAAAGTGTAAGATGGGGATGACACCCATAGGGACAACCCTCGTGTGAGGGTAACCACTAGCAGAGATGGGACTAACACCCCATAAGACACACCCTATGTAAGGGTAACAATGTACCACTCGTACATGTAGATGGGACTAAAACCCATGACCTACCCCTGACTTAAGGGTGGTTAGCTTATGTAAATGGGACTGACACCCATGACCTACCCCGTGACATGAGGAAGGGAAGAAAAAGTTAATGGGACTAAAACCCAAAACCTACCCCAAGGACTGGGGGTGAGTAGCTAGAGTAGATGGGACCTGAACCCAAAACCAGGTACCCTAAGGAAGTGTATACTCAACTTGAACAGTGTAAATGGGCGGAACACCCAATGAGGAAAATGTAATGTTTGCAAATGGGGCTAGTACCCATTCCCGTCCCTAATGTAAGGGAGAGAATATGACATTTAAACAGGGAGTGGGTGAAAACCACCCACACAGAAGCTAGGACTACCCTCATGTAAGGGTAACTTGGCAAAATGAAGTAAGTGTGCAAGTGAAACCCCTATCGTAATTTCAGGTACAATTAAACTTGACAAAAGTGTAACAAACTAGTATACCACGTCAATGAATTGTTTGTATGCAAATAGCATTGTGATTGATAATTTGACCATAAGCACAACTCAGTAAATAGCAATACCTTTTCTGGATGGTGCAACAAAATCATGTTTTGACTTCGCTTAGACTTTGAAGCGCACTAATCAATAAAAATAATAACCTACAAACCGGTTCTCTGTGACTCATTTCTAAAATAGCTTGAAGCCTGTACAATTTTCCGACTTTCACCCCATCACATTAAAACCAGAGTCACATGTTTAGTGAAAGGCAATGCACAATCAGTCTATCGAACGGGAAAGAAAGAAATGATGGCTGATCACCGGCGAGATGAGAGTTATATACGAACGTCTTACTATTTTCGCCACCCCAGATACGCTTGGTGAGATAAGGGCACAATGTAGTTAAACTTTCTTCAAAATTTTCTCTGCTGTGTAGCGCATCTTACATCGTGGACATCACATATTACAAAGTTGATGGGAATTCATTTCGACATAGACTTGACCTGAAACGAACGTTTGGCTTTGTACCTCCAGTCTTTGAATTCCTCCTGAAGCCTGACTTGCGGGTGATCCGTTGAACATAGAAGGCAGAGCTTGATGGAAGAACGAGAACCAACAATTATTTTAACAGATTCCTGTCAAAGCAGGAATAAAGCGCAGCGTGTAATAAACCAGCAATTTGCACTTCAAAGATGGCTGCACGTAAGGACGACGTGCGCCGGGTGGCTGCAGGCATGTTCGAGCTTGAAGACGAGAAACATCAGCTACGATTCTTCACAGAAAGTACGACGTCACAGAAGGTCATCCAGGAACACTGAGCATCTCCTCAGAAAAGGTAAGATGACGCGTCTTGAATTTGCAGCGCGAGCACAACATGACCAACGGAAATGCACGCGGTACTTCAAATGACAGTAACCGTCGTGCCAAACTGTCAAAGTAAAATGGTGCTTTATTAACAAATTGAAGGCATCCTTGCTGACCAGCACCACAAAACAAAAATACTCACGGATGACACCACCTGTCCATACGATGAGTGCAAACATAACTGCGACAGGAACACTTTGCTATCCGCTCCCATAAACCAACACAAGGTCCGAAATATAACTCTGTTTGATGTGCAGGCACCAACTAAACCTTGTTCAGTGACTCACAAGAATGCAAATACATAACCACGATGCGTCCTTCTCACAGACTTTTCCTCAAAAGCACAGCGATGAGCACAGCAACTGTGGCAATCTGCATCTGTTAAGCCCAGAGAGCTATAAATTAGCGCTGTAGTAGGTGTACACCAGACAGCTTTATTTTGCCATGAAAATCCATAGTCTATTAAAATGTCAATGAGAGGAGCACGCCTGGGCTGGGGCTGTTCGATGGAAGGACACTGGTGGGGCTGGGAGGCGTTGTGCTTCATTTTCATGGCTTTCTTGTGGGCATCTTTTGTTTTTAGTGAATGTCTTCTTGGTTTCTTGTTGACGCTTCTACTTTTCTGTAGATACATCCTCTTGGTAATGTACGTTACGTTGGCAGCATATGTAGACTCTGTAGGTAGCTTCATCTTCATGTCCTCCTTTGATACCCAGGTCCATGAAGTCCAGTTGTAACACGTAAGTTAGTCACCAACTCGTCGCCAAAATAATGTAATAATGACGTCCACGCAGGTAGGATGGAGATTAAGTAGATTTATTGAAGTAAGTTACAAGTAGAAGAGTTCTAGTGTAGCAGCCCCACCAGGAGCAGCCTGCCTGCTGCTCAGCCCATTCTCCAACTCTCACACTTCACCTCACAGGCACCCAACATTCCAATATGCATCATCACTCCAACATTCCATGCAGCACACAGCACATTCACACTGGCTGAGCTTGAGGTATTTTACTTTACTGTTCACTGTGTTTGATGTCTCACAATTTGCTAAGCATTCATTTGTAGTATGCCTTGCTCGTCTACAGAGCTCATTTACTGCACATTTCCTTGCACACATTGCCCCACACAGGGTGCACAGTCTGGGTTACAGTCCCGTCAGTGCAGTGCACATCATTTCTTTACGCTAGGTTTTCTCTTACCTCACATGAGGTGTTTTGCATAGGTTATAGTCCTATTGCCACAGTGCACAACAATTTTACCTCTACTCAAGGTGCGTTCTTTGGGTTGTTTTTCCCCATTGTTACGGTGCACATTGTTTTTACCTACACATATGTGTATAGCATGGGTCCTAGTCCCATTGTTACTGTGCACAATGTCTTTACACGAGGCGTGTCGGACGGGTTCCAGTCCCGTTGCAACAGCGCATGATGTTCTTACCTCTCTAGAGGTGTGACGCAAGGGTTTTAGTCCCTTTGCTACGGTGCACACTTGTTACCTCCACTCGAGGTTACCCCTGCACAAGCGAATTGTTACCCTTAATGGGTGTATGGTTTGGGTTCCAGTCCCATTACCATAGTGCATGGTTTACGTTCCACTGGGCGTTTGTTTTTACTCTTAATGTTACGCTTTGTTTCATTGTCAACACTATAGCCCAGTGCTGTTCTCTATTTATTATTCAGTCTTCATTATTTGATGGAGAAGTGTGAGTAATCTATTGTATTTCTCTTCTTCTCTGTCTTCTTGTTTCCTCCTGCTCTGTCTTGCTTCTCGCATACCTTTCTGGCCAATGGGTGTGCAGGTGGTAGTCATGGTTTCTCCTTTTACTCTTTCATCGTCTTTTTTTCTGTCTCTTTCTTTTCTTTGGTTATATAAAGAAGGGAGGATGGGTAATGGATTATTTTTATCTGTTTTGTTCTTATTTCTATTGTCTCCCACTGCTCTTCTTGTCTCTCCCTGTATTTCTCTACTCTCTTCCACTTATCTAGCTTCTGCTTTCTCCCTTTATCCGCTATGGTGTTCTTTTCTGTTTTCCTTTTGGAAGAAAGGAGGATATGTTGTATCTTGGTTTCAATGTGTTCATGCTCTGCCAGTGAGTTCCTCCTAGAATGATGTAATATGGAATGTTGGGGGTGAGAGACTACAGTTGGAGAAGGGCTGAGCAGCATGCTGGCTGCTCCTGGTGGGGCTAGTCCTGGGCTGAACTACTGGAATTGTATCTACTACAATAAATACTCCTGAAATACTTCAACCAGCCTGGAGTCAGTTACTACAAAGTGTTTAGCCTGAAGCTTCACACTTGCAAGAATAAAGGGAAGCTGAGAGGTCTGTACCCCTCAAAGTCTAAGTGAATCTGCTCTAACTTCTAACAGTGTGAACGCTAATTAAAACAACAGAAACTTAAGCAACAATCGCATCTCTTCCTACCCCTCCAAGAGCCAATCGTTCTCTTTCTTATGTTGTGCATTTGCAACATTACCAGAGTTTCCAATCTCACAGAACTTGGATAGATGCCTCCATTCTTGATATACAATGAACAGGAGGAATACAGACAACAACACTCCTTTTCTCTAGCTAATGAAACCTTGAAGACACACCTGCAAAGAAAGAACACGCTAACCAAGCAAAGAATATTTCAAAATCACAAGGCCTTTCTTTATTCAGTGTGTAACTTTAGCTAAACATTTAAATGTGAACTTCAAATACATTGTTACATTTGTGCACATATAGTTAAAAAGTAAATGCAAACATGAATAAGTGCATACATGATTACACTCTCGAATACGACTGTCAGAATGTATGCAAATATGACTTAAAGTATAAATGCAGCTTGAATACAGAATACATCTTCGTGTTAAACAACATTAGTGCACACTTTTATAAAGCTTCGGTTTCTCAGTAGATACATTTCATTAATGCGTTTATATGTTCACACACGTTAATCTTGTTAAGGCACACAGTAGATTTAATGTCAAATATAAATGCAAATTGCGCACTAATGAAGTGTAATGGGATGAAGTCTAAATTGCGCTCCTCCACTAGTGAGGAGATAACAATTTTCTCATGTCCAAAATTGTCCTTACTTTCTGCTCCATGTGAGTTCTTGAAACTGACTTAGTCAGTTTTCATTGTTTCTCTACAGGTAACTCTGAAAATGTGCTGGACGCCCACAGCTGGCAACCACCCATCGTCTATTGCTAAGGCCAGTGGTGTCTCTTGCAGTCTTCCATTCAATCAATCAATCACAGAATTTGTAAAGCGCACTACTTACCCGCGAGGGTCTCAAGGCGCTGGGGGAGAAAAAAAAGGGGGGGGGTGCTGCTACTGGTCGAACAACCAGGTCTTGAGTAGCCTCCTGAAGGTCAGCAGGTCTTGGGTCTGTCGTAGGCTTAGTGGAAAGGTGTTCCAGGTCTTGGCGGCGAGGTGGGAGAAGGATCTGCCGCCGGTGGTGGTTCTTCGAATGCGAGGGACCGTGGCGAGGGAGAGGTCGGCGGAGCGGAGTTGGCGGTTGGGGACGTAGAAGAGGAGTCGTCTGTTGAGGTAGGCTGGGCCAGTCTTGTGGAGTGCCTTGTGTGCGTGGATGAGGAGTTTGAAGGAGATTCTCCTGTCGACGGGGAGCCAGTGCAGGTTCCTCAGGTGGGGGTGATGTGGCTGTGGCGTGGTACATCGAGGATCAGGCGTGCGGAGGCGCTTTGTATGCGTTGCAGTCGCTTGATGAGCTTGGCCGGGGCTCCCGCGTAGAGGGCGTTCCCATAGTCGAGTCTGCTGCTGACGAGGGCCTGGGTGACTGTTCTTCTCGTGTCTGTCGGGATCCACCTGTAGATCTTGCGAAGCATGCGGAGGGTGTTGAAGCAGGAGGATGAGACTGCGTTGACTTGCTTGGCCATGGAGAGCGTTGAGTCGAGGATGACTCCCAGGTTGCGTGCGTGGTCGTGGGTGTCGGGGCTGCTCCCAGCGTCGTTGGCCACCAGGAGTCGTCCCAGGCTGAGGGGTTGGAGCCGAGGATGAGGACCTCTGTCTTCTCCGTGTTCAGTTTTAGTCGGCTGATCTTCATCCAATCGGCGACGGCCTTCATCCCTTCATGGAGGTTGGATTTGGCGGCGAGGGGGTCCTTGGTGAGGGAGAGGATCAGTTGAGTGTCGTCGGCGTAGGAGATTATGTTGAGGTCGTGCTGTCTGGCGATGCGTGCGAGCGGGGCCATGTAGATGTTGAACAGTGTTGGGCTGAGGGACGATCCCTGGGGTACGCCGCAGATGATCTCGGAGGCTTCGGATCGGAATGGTGGGAGGCGGACTCTCTGGGTTCTGCCGGCGAGGAAGGAGGTGGCCCATTCAAGGGCCTTGTCTCGGATCCCTGCGTCGTGGAGGCGTGCGCGTAGAGTGCGGTGGCAGACAGTGTCGAAGGCGGCGGAGAGGTCCAGCAGGATGAGGGCTGCGGTCTCACCGTTGTCCAGCAGGATCCTGATGTCGTCGGTGGCGGCGATGAGGGCAGTCTCAGTGCTGTGGTTGCTGCGGAACCCCGATTGGGATGGGTCCAGGATGCTGTTTTCTTCGAGGTATCGGGTTAGCTGTTTGTTGACGATCTTTTCGATGACCTTGGCTGGGAACGGAAGCAGGGAGATGGGCCGGAAGTTCTTGAGGTCTCTCGGGTCCGCCTTGGGTTTTTTGAGTAGGGCGTTGATCTCTGCGTGTTTCCAGCTCTCTGGGAAGGTCGCGGTCTCGAAGGAGAGATTGATGATGTTGCACAGGTGGGGTGCGATGGAGCTGCTGGCTTTGTTGAAGATGTGGTGCGGGAAAGGGTCTGACGGGGAGCCGGAGTGTATTGTGCTCAACAACCATTGCACTGCAGCAGGATCCATTGCTACCGATTTTAATCCTACCTTGGACATAAAAATAGGAGGCAGCAGTAGGTTCCCTTTTCTCCTCTCATACACCCTTTTCGCACACGTCAGAGGAGAGGGTTGGATTGTGTTTGTTTGTGTTCGTTTGTGAGGCAGAGCTAGGTAGGAGGAGCAAGGCAAAAATGCATTTGTCTATTTAATTGCGTTGTGTGCTAAATATTCCCTTTGTGTGTTATTAGAGAATTCATTTCCACGTTGTGATCTCCGGGGAAGTTTCATTGTTTATTACCTGAAACTGTCTGCTGCCAAGAGGCACAAAAGCCGAAATATAGTTTGTTTTAATCATTGGAATTGTGTCTTAAGAAGAAGTGCAGTGGCATGTTTAGGGCCAAAACGAACACAGCATGTGATACAGTGCTGTTTATACTTAGGTGAACACTTTGTTTAATTAGCGAGACTTTAATAAAGGAAAGAGGACTTAATTTCATGAGTTTTTTAGCATTAGATATGTACCTTTTAAAATGCACTCTCACCCAACAACAATCTTCTAGCAATACATCCTGGATTTGCAATGCCACTGACAAGGTTCTTCATGTGCCAGGGAAGCTTGCTCTGCTGCTGGAAATACTGTGTGTTTTGTGTGTGTTACGTTTTGTGTGATATTGCCCATGCCCAACATTTTGTGTGTGCTTGAGGGACGATGTTCTCGTAACTAAAGCTCAAGCAGCCGGCACTCTGTTTTTGTGTGTCATGCAAGCTTTCGCTGTTGCTCCATGTGCTGAGCATAGGTGCATCACTGAAGCTTGCACTTCTGCTACTTTTGGTGAACTTATTCTGCGTGAAGAAAGCTTTTTTTCCTGCTGCCTTATGCAACAATACCTGTTTGTGTTTAGGATAGCTTGCACTGCTACTCTCAGAAAATAAACAGCTGATATCTGCAGCGATAATAATCCATCTAGAAAATATTTCACACAGAATTGCATGTGAAAGCCATGGTGTTTTAGTAAGTATGACAATTGTGTGCATTATGCACCCTTTCTTCCTATTATTCTTCAAATATTTTGTGAGGGTGAGACCCTTATCAACCCATTTGCAGAGTTTAGGCTTGTTTGATAGGCTCGCTCAGAAGGTGTGATGAGTTAAGTTACGCCCGACAACTTACAAAGTTCACCAGCCACCGCTGGTATTATGTGGTGTGGTTGTGTGACCCCCCAGTGTGATACGCTCACAATACCAACTTGGGCCCTCCCACCCGCTTTCACCACACCTTACTTTTCTCCCTTACTCTCCAAGTCCTCAACTGTTCCATACCTAGCCCGTCCATTCCTCTCCTGTCTCTTCTCCATTCCCTTCCTTTTCATACCCAACACCAAAATTACCCCATCCACATTTTCTTCCCTGTCCCTCACTTACCCCTACTCACCCCTTCAACCTTTGTACTCTCTGCTTTTCCTTTCCTTCTTTCCTTTTTTTCCTATTCCATCTTCCCTTCCCTTCTTTCTTTCATTTCTTCCCCTCCTTTGCTATACACCCTGACATTTCTTTTACCCCTCTTCAAAGCTCAGCCCTTTCCCTTCCCTACAAAACTATTCTCTTACTATTTGTTATTCTCATTTCAGATTGCGATTTCCGTCTGCATGCTGCTTACCAATCTGGCGGAGAGGAGTGGGTCGTTATCAGTTACCTTCAACTCTTCTTGGCTCATCACTGTTGTATCTGTACCACCCTTTCTCTCTTTAGTCACTCCACATCTGGGTTTTCCTACTTACCATTCTCCTTAAGAAAATACACTATTTTGGATGAAATTTATGATTTTTCCACTTCCGCTATAATCTGTTATCTTTGCTGGGAGATTTTAATATCCATGAAGGCTATTCTTCCTGGAAGCCTGTCAATTTACAGAATATTTATCCATTTCAGAATTGTACTCATTCTGGTGTCTCTTTAATTTTATAATAGCGGAAACACCCGGATATCAATCATTTCTTCTTATCGGCGCCTCCTGTCCCCTGATCCCAAGGCCCACATTTACTAACCCCTTGCGCCGAGTTCAAGTCCCAAAAGTAATGCAAGCCCGGCACAAATTGTTGGGATGGGATTTACCGTCCAACGCAAACTAGGATTCGCCTTAGATAGTTTTCCAAAGTTGCGCTTTCCACTATTTTGCGTCAAGCCGGCGTTTCATGGGCGGTGCATGGGTGTTCCCATGCAACCACTCATGGATTTTGATGCAAATTTCTCTCTGCTAATAGTTGTAGACAGGGTATGTGCCAAAACCTTATGCCTTCTCAAGGCAGGAGCAACAAGGAGAAATGTGTTAATTTCTGCTTATTTTTCCAACTTTGCATGTGTGCTGCATTGTATAGCACACATGCAAACCAGCAAAAGACTTAAAGGATATTTTTTGTCATGGAAGGGTCCCTTTTCAGTACAAAGTCTATGCTTTAGAGAAAGCAAACTCCCTTCTACTATGGCAGAAGAGTGCCTGCAATGGGAAATGGCAGCCAAAAGTGTGCCGGTGCTGGGGGAAGGAAACAAAAGTGCCATATCTTAGTAAATATGGCTCATTTGTTGTCCTTTCAACGTAGCACAGCACAAGAATTTTGGTTGCTGCGCTGCCTTGCACCAAATATTAGTAAATCTGGGCCTTAAAATGTTACCATGATTGCCCTCGGAATTCAGTACTAATGTCTTCAAGCACACTTGCACTCACGTTGCTCATGAGGCAATTGATGAGCTACACTTTTCTATCTAGAATGGTACAAGGTTCCATGTGATTAACCTGAATGAATGAATTACTCTGACAATATCGGAGTAATTCATTTCGAGCTTTATTTTTAAAGGGGTTATTTTAGTTAAACAAAATATTGTTTTATTCCAAAATCAATTTAGTTTTTGTGCACCAGTAGATGGCAGTGTTTTACAATAAACTGTTTTACCTTTTATTTTCCTTACCCTCCTCTCTATATACTGATATACCTATCTTTAGTCTCTCACTCTATGAGTGTGTGTGTGTGTGTTTGATGTGTAAAAATAATATGTTGGGTGCTTTTAAAGGCAGTGTTATGGAAATATTTTCACAGTGCTCTGTAAAATATGGATTTGGATTTAATCATGAAGAGAGCCCCCCTCCAAAGTTTTACCATAGAAATGGCTACAAGGATTATGCAGCATGCAGCACCAATTTATGTAGAAAGGTTACCTAAATTATGTGTTAAAAAGGCAAATTATATGGAGGGCCACTGGACATTAGGCGAGTGCGCGACCATGACGTTTTTTGAATAATTGTAGATTTTCCGCATTTGCCACACAATCCATCATCTGCTGCAAAACTTCAGATTTTAGCAAAAAAAAATTTGTTTCTAGCTCAAGCGGTTCAAACTTTACAAAAATTCAGCAATACTTGTAGCCGTGCAGTGGAAGGACCTTTGTAAAGGTTGACTGATCACCTTTGCGTTTCTTATTGCTATATTTGGGTGTTAAACTGGTACTAATAAGGTACAACCAATGCCTAGCCATGTTAAGAAGCATAAAAATGTCAAAATTATGAAGTAATACTATTTCAGAATGTGCCGCATCACGCCGCATAATGTATCTTTTCATGCTGCATGATTTACTCAATGCTGTTGCATATTTTGGACCTTCCCTGTTGCATAAATCCAGTGGCCCTGATTATATGGCATACTCTGGCTGAATTGTTTTCATCCATTGAGCTAGAAACTACGGGCCTCATTTACAAGAAAGTGGTGCGGCACCGCAAGCCCTTTTGCTGCGCTACGCTGCAGCACTTTCAAAGCACAGGGATGCGTCATATCTACAAGGATATGACGGATCCCTTTGCTCTCCCCTGCGCTGGTGCACAATTAGCTGCCATGCGCCGACGCAGGCACCCTTGCACCATGGTGCAAGGATGCCTGCATCATGGGGATGATTGTTTATGTGCAGGAAGGTTTGCCTTCCTGCACATAAACAATCTGAAACGGCGTTTTTCAACTTCTATGTGTGCTGCATTAGAACACATAGAACTTGTAAAACGTAATTTGTTTTAATGATTGTTTATGTGCAGGAAGGGACACCTTCCTGCACATAAACAATCATAAGAGGTGATTTCCTCGTTCTATGTGTGCTGCAGAATGCAACATGCAAAGAAAGTGGAAAAAAACGAGGCGCAATGAATACATTTCTCCTCGTTGCGCCTCCCTATTCCTCTCCTGGGAAGCATAGTATTCTGACGCATTTCCAGGTTTACGATTTCTCGTAAATCTGGTTATGTGGTTATGTGTCAGGTTCCATGGGTATTGCATGGGAACACCCAGAGCAACACCCATGGAACGTCCCTGTCATGCAAAGTGCTGCGCGTAAAGAGGCCATATTTACAAGGACGGGAAAAGCCACGCAGGGTGGCTTTTCGTGTCCTTGTAAACATGAGGCAGCAAAATGCGCCGCCAGTGCATCCCAAAAAGAGACGCACCAGCAGCGCAAGGGGCTTGTAAATAAGCCCCTACATGTTTTGTGATATCTGCAAATAATGTAGCAAGTGTGTTAAATCTATAGTTATGCAGCAAAAGCTGCAGCAACAGTCACGCAAATCCACTGTCCACCACTGTTGTGCATTTTTTTTTATCACCAATTTATCTATGAAACAAAACCTACACATTCCAATTTGATTCAGTGCCCATTGATATCTGCACATTGGAAAAAAATGCTTTTTTCATGCTAACTAGCCCAAAATAAGTGTGTAAAAACAAAAATACATAAGGGGCAATATGTGTAGTATGGTTCTATATTGCCATCTCTGATGTTCTGGTAACTTATAGAAAACGACTCTGTCTTTGGAAGTAAATGCAGTATTGAATCGTATTACACAGCCACCCCTTTATATGTATGTAAACCGATATGTGTGTATTACACAGTGGCGGTCACCATTGGGTCGTTGTAGTTAGGACCACTTTTTAATAGGAAATGGAATTTTTGTTTTGCTAATAAGTTTGATGTTGTTTGATGAATTTTCACAAACCTTTCTCAAAAAAGTCTCATCTACCTCAACTTCTTCCTGGAAAGTTTTTGGGTGATTCGTCAAGTGGGTTCCCAAAAAGCATATTCCCCATGCAATTTTCCTGAGGGAAATGGAACAAAGATTCCTCAAAAACGGCTGACCAGAATTACTCCAAATTTGGCAGAAAGCTAGATCTTGCTACAGAAAGCATTTTTGTGGGCTTTGGTCTAAATCATTTCAGTAGCTTTTGAGAAATGAAGGCTCACAATTTATGTATATTTCACACCACCATTTCACTACGGTTCAGCAAGCTCAAGTGTGTGTTGTGATTGGCTGGCCACAACCTGAAGGGAAAGTTTCAGTCACCTTCTTAGGACTCAGGGGACACAAAGTCCTTCAAAATAAAACAAAATACGATATAAGGGAGCTGGGTAGGTGTTAGAAATTTGGGTCTCTAGTTGGCAGAGGTAGGTACCTTTGTCCAGATCGGGGCCCCTGCTTCTAGTCAGGGTAAGGGGAATACACACTTTAGATAACCCCTGCTCACCCCCTGGTAGCTTGGCACGAGCAGACAGGCGTATCCCAAAGGCAATATGTATGTATTTGTACTCAAAACACACAGTAATACAGTGACAACACCACAAATGGACACCACACCAGTTTAGAAAAATAAAGTATCTTTATCTAAACTCAACAAGACAAAAATGACAAAAATCCAACATACATGTAATAAGAATATGACTTTAGAACAGTTATTGCAAAAATAAAGGTTGTAGAAAACAAATAGCTCCACCTGGGGCTATTGCGACGTTGTGTTAGCAATAAATCCAAAGTACGGCGCAGACCGCGAGGAGCGCGGCGTCGGGCATGGAGTCACATGGACCCCCAAACAAACAGTACCTTGGAAACGAAGTCTATGATGATGCGCGGTGCCCTGGAGGTGAGGCGTTTGTGCCGAGCTCAAGGCCGGCTCCCTGGCTGCCAAGGGGGAGGCGAGGCGTTGTGTCCACGAGGAGGCGACGTGTCGTGTCCAGGACAGGGGAGGATGGTTGCGTCAGCGGTGAGGTGTTGGTTTCGGTGACGATGCGAAGTCAGCGAGTTCGTGGAGTCACCGCTGGTGGCTATCGGCGCCGCGATAACAGGATGCTGGCGATGATGGAGTCGGTGCAAGCGCTGGTGTCGGGAAATGCTGATAACTGCAGGCGTCGGCAGGCGTCGGAGCTGCGGGGCAGGCCGGGCAGTGCGTTGCACTAGCGGTGCCCCAGGCCTCGGTGCAGGTCGCGGCGTCACAGCAGCA
Source organism: Calotriton arnoldi (assembly GCA_963921515.1). Taxonomy (NCBI): domain Eukaryota; kingdom Metazoa; phylum Chordata; class Amphibia; order Caudata; family Salamandridae; genus Calotriton; species Calotriton arnoldi. The sequence continues at coordinate 289,891 of CAWUFW010011699.1, forward strand.
TCGCTGACGGCGTCAGAGACAGGTTTTCTTACTTCTTTCAAGTTGCTTCCAGCTCCCAACAGCAGGAGCAAACCCCAGATGCCCAAAACTGGAATAGGCAACTCCTGGCAGGTCAGAACTCTCAGAAATAGAGTTCAGGGGAGCTGGGGGTGAAGTCTTTGTGTCCCTGAGACTTCAGAACAGGAGGCCAGCATACTCAGGCTCTTGGAGATTCTTTTTCAAGCAAGTTCACAGCAAAGTTCCAGTCTTTGTCCGTTCCTTGGCAGAAACAGGAATTGCAGGCCAACCCCACACAGCACACAGCACACAGCAAAGGGGCAGTACTCCTCCTCACAGCTCTTCAGCTCTTCTCATTGGCAAAGGTTCCTCTTGAGTGCAGAAGTGATCTAAAGTTCTGGGGTTTAAGGTCTACTACTTTTACCCCATTTGTCTATGTTCTCTTTGTGCAAGGGTCTCTGAGCCCCGTCCAAACCAGTTCTGTCCTCATTGGTGCAGTATGACCACAGGGGGTGGAGACAGCATTGTTCAAGGGAGACAGGCCCTATTCAGGTGCAGGGAAACTCCTCCCACTACTCTAAATTCAGCCAAGGTCTATTCAGCTCAGCTCTGAGTCATCCAGGAAGGGCCAAGCACACCTCAACCCCCCCCCCGCCCAGTGCACATCCCCAGTCCCTGTCACTTCAAAACCAGACAGTCAATCCACAAACAGGCAGAGGCACACAGAATGGTTAAACAAGAAAATGCCTACTTTCTAAAAGTGGCATTTTCAAACACACAATTAAAAAACCATCTTTACTAAAAGATGTGTTATTAAATTCTGAGTTCAGAGAACCTAAACTTTATTGCTCAATCTTGTCCCAATGAGAAGTTATACTTGTAAGATGTTACAAAGTACCTCCCATTCTATCCTATAGGACAGATAGCCTTTCAATAGTGAAAAACGAAATTGGCAGTATTTTGCTATCAGGACATGTCACACTCACCAGTACATGTCCTACCTCTCACATACACTGCAATCTGGCAAGTGGGTGCACTTGCAAGGCCGACCTGGCAGTTAACAAACTGTGCATAGACACTGCAGTGGCAGGTCTGAGATACCTTTTCAGGGCCACTCATGTGGGGGGCACAATTGGCGCTGCAGGCCCACTAGTAGCATTTGCTTTACAGGCCCTGGCACACCCAGTGCACTTTACTAGGGGCTTACCAGTAAATCAAATATGCCAATCAGGGATAACCAATCCATAAACACAATTTACCCAGAGAGCATATGCACTTTAGCACTGATTAGCAGTGGTAGAGTGCCCAGAGTCCTAAAACCAACATCAACAGGTCAGAAACAAATAGGCGGAAGAAGCAAAAAGTTTGGAGATAACCCTGCAAAAAGGGCCAAGTCCAACAGTAGGGTTATCTGGAATCCTGGGGCCATGTTGAGGGGTCCCAGAAGACACCTCTGGGGCCCAATAAAAAAAATTAATTTCCCTCTGGAGAATAGTAGTGGATCCGCAGATCCATGGCGCAATAAAATAAAGAAAGGAGGTTATAGATGAAGGCACTACTCGAGATTTAGATATTTTCATAGTTTCAGTAGTGAAAGTTTAATGAATTCTAGTGGCCCTTTACAGTGTTTTTTAACTCATATGGTTATTTATTGTTTTATGCAAAATTGTACTTTTATGTATTCATCTATTGTGCTGCTTGTTTGTTTACACTTTTATGATCCACTGTGATCGAAATAAAGTGCAGGTGATGATGATGATGATGAAGAAAGGAGGTTGACTGCCCAACCCCATGTCCATGCTCAGCTAGGGGTTGGCTGTCTGCGGGGTGTTTGGCACATAGCCTGGCCATAAACCAGGACCAGCGCCCAACCCAACGCTGCGTGTGGCCAAAAGGGGGTTTGGGGCAGGGCATGGACATAGGCCATGCTCTGCGACCAACCCTACAATGTGCACGGCTATGGACATCTTATTTTACTTTAAAAAACATAGAAAAAACCAAAGGTTAAAGTGACGTTATAGTTAGGCATTGTAATGATATCTTACTTTAAATTAAAATAAACCTTAGAAATTCACTGAAAAAAACCAGAGGTTAAAGGGACTCTATAGTTGGGTGAAAATGTCAGTTAAATCATAATGGTTTAAACTAACAAAAACACTGCAATTCACCACTTATAGTTATCTCAAGTAACTATAACTTGTGACCTAAAGTAATTATAGCTCAACTTCCTGTTCCTCTACGAACCAGTGCAAATGATGATACTTCTGTGGAAGTATGTTTAACATAAGCACATAGAACATCTTCCATGACATCCTTAAAAAGGACTCAACAACAAGTAGACTCTCCATAATTACGGATTGTCCCTGGTTGGTACAAGCCAGTGTCCCAGTGCTTTAAAGCTGTGCTCTTTAAAGACGTTTTCCTGTTGACCTGAAGCCAGTTCAATTTTCTTATCAGTATAATTTCTATGGGAGCTCCTTCCGGGGTCAATACCATCTTTTAAAACAAGCACTGGCAAAGCCATTAGGTCTCGCCTATGAGAGCTATTGGCTTTGACAATGTTTTGCTGTGGAGGAGTGCGTCTGCGTGCAGCATGGCTAAAACTAGCAAAAAGAGCAGCATGATATGGCCAGTGATTTTCTTTGTTTGATTTTTATTACAACACAAAGGGAGGCAGAGAAGGATGTGGGTGGAGGAAGAGGACAGGCTAGAGGGGACGGGGAGCACACAAACAATGGAGAGCGGGCAGGAGGAGCTTGGAACAAGCAGACAGACAACGGAGGGTGTACGAGAAGGGATCAGGCAAGCAGACAGACAACAGAGGGTCTGAAGTGGGTGTTCTGGGAGCAACCATATGGATAATGGAAGTTGAATAGTAGCTGCATGGGCACCAACTTGGATAACAGAGAGTGGATGGAAGTGGTGGGGTAACCATACAGACACTGGAGGGTGAATGGAAATAGCGGGAGCAACACACGGACAACACAGGGTGGGAGGAAGGGTGGGGCAACCACATGATCAATGGAGGGTGAGTGAGAAGGGAGGGGCCAACCGCACAGACAACCAAGGGTAGTGGGAGTGGCTGGTGCAAGCATACGGACAACAGAGGCTTTGCTGGAGAGGCTTGGGCAAGTAGGCAGACAACAGGGGGTCAGTGGGAGGAGACAAAGCAACCACATGGAGAGTAGTTGGGGGGGGGAGGGGCAACCACATGGATAATGGTAGGTCAGCAGGAGGGGCAAGAGTCAAGCACATGGACAATGGAAGGTGTTCAAGCACACAGGCAACAGATGGAATTGGGAAGGAACACAGAGGGGAGAGAAGTACACTGAGGAGACAACTGAAAAACACACACTGTCGTAGAGTGCTTAAACAAAAAGAAAAAAGAAGCGCTTTGAAAAGAGACAAGCGGAGGGGCAAAGACACAAAGAGAAATCAAAACTGGTTAGGGTCCCTGGCATACATACAGGGGTGTCCATAATAACCTCTAAGGATACAAGGGCTGGTGTTGAGGCCACCAGATCATTAGAAGTATGTGCTTGCAACTGCAGGAATGTGCCTAAGAGAGGGACTCGAGACCCTTGTGCCACTCCTGGTCAACAAGAGTCCCAGGAGGATGGCATCTGCGGTGGTTCAGAAGTATTGATAGCCTGTTTGCCCTGAGGAGGGGTAGTAGCGCAGGATTGTTGAAGGAGAATGCTGGGTCCAGTGTGGGGTAGAGAGGGAATAGGTTCTTGTACAAAATGCAGGATCAAACTAGAGAAGAACACATTCCAATTTGAAAGCAGACTAGCTCTAGTGCTAAGAGCTTTGTGAAGGGATGAATAACAAAAAAACACAGTGGAACAACACAGAGAACAGTAAAGCATGCACTGCTTGGCAACACAGTACTCGGGCACTAGAACAGCCATTGAGAAAAAGCAACAGTGCAGCGCATCACCAGGTGAATGAGCCAGAATTAGGCCTAGAGTGTCAGGACCATGGGGCAGGCTCACCAGTGAAAAGAACAAATGATGGACAGAATGCTGAACAATGCAAACATTCACCCCCAGTCACAAAGATCTGGGTTTATTCCATTGTTCTTTTGGTTACCACCCCACCCCAGTTTGGGCGCAGCCATATGCAAATCAGTATTGACCCTGCTCCTTATGGTAACAGTCCAGCCCAAACTGCCAAGCCATGTCCTCCCTGGACCAGAAACAAGCATCCTGGGACCGGTTTCAAGGTATCACCCCATATCAGCCAGGCTAGTTTGAATCCAGTGGCGCAGTGAGCACTGGACCTATGTCTGGGCAAACTCTTCCCACTTAGGGGGACAAAAGCAAAAAGAACAAATGATGGACGGAATGCTGAACAATGCAAACATTCACCCCTAGGCTCACCAGTGCCCATGCCCCTGAACAAGTGATGCGGCACGGGGTTGCTGATAGAAACTGCACCACAGAGGGCAGAGGAGGGTAGGGCGTCCCAGCCTCAAATAGTTCAGGAGATACAATCAGGGACCTATTGACAGGGGTTCTTAGTATAGGGTCAGTGGGCACAAGGACACACATCAATAACCAGGTTAGAGTGCTGGTGTCTACAGTGGAAAAGGTACATGTAGGAGATCGTGGATCAGGGACAGGGAGTCACATGCCTCGCTCTGCAAGCCCGGCCACCAGTCAGCTGGTAGGCTGCATAGCAATGATGAAAGAAGAGGTTTTGGAGTTGGATTGGTCACAGGAGAACAGCCTGAGGAAGGGGACCTTGAGTTCACTGTAAAAGCAGCACACCCACAAACCCAGGAAAGAAGATTGCTTCTAAAGTAGTGCAACAGAGACATGGCTAGGGGAACACAGGAAAAGTTCAGAATGACCAGCGGGCAGGGTTGAGAGGAGGACTGCGAGCGACAGCCTGTTGACAGGTATGATGGTGCTGTAGAGGGATAGGGGACAATTGTCAGGGGTTGTCTGGCAGACTAGAGAGGTACAAGAGATATAAGGCTGAGGTGGTCAAGTTACATGGAAGAGCAGCAGTGGCGTGGCATCAGAGTATGAATGTGACAGGTGGGATGTAAGGACAGCAAAGACAGGGAGAGTATGAGGGGAAAGCATAATGGGAAGACAGGACTGGATAACAGTTTAAGAGAATAGTGTTTTTTTGGGATAAGGCTTTAGAGCATGAAGACAGTCAGAGATTAGCAGGAAAGATTTGAGTATGACTGAGGGATGAGGGCAGCCACTTAAGAGCGAGGAAACTGCGCTGGCTGTTAATAGGGTTTACAGTTGGGGATGCAAATTAAGCCAGAAAATAGGGCAGACACTGGATATGACACTACGGATAGTGGGCTGAATTGAACCGAGGGACAGCTCAGCAGGACACATATAAGGATGCAGAATCCATAAAGATATCTGATAAGACACTTCCCTACATGGGAAATATACCACTGCTGGAGAAAGAGAACATATGGGTGATCCAACACATGGACACATTTAAGATGTTCCGCACTGAGACTAGGTGCAGGGAAGGATCTAAGGCAGAGGAAAGGGAGCTAGCTGGAAGACCGAAGGAGACCACAAATATTGACAGATGGATGGATGCATTCACTATTTACACCTTGTGAAAAGCTTCTAGAGAGTAGGGTAGCACTGTTTAAATATATTGATGGAATAAGGACACCCAGATTAGTTTTGGGGGTTGGGCTTTGCTAAGTGGTGGCAAATAGTCCCTAGCCAGGTGGGGGCTTCATCCTAGCAAGTCATGGGCAAAGACAGACAATGAGCTGTGGTTAAAACTGATGACATTAACTAGTCTGGTACTGTCGGTACACATAGCCAGAGGTCTAGCACTCCCTTATGCCCCCTTTCCCGGGTACCCCGGGAATGCAGAGCTGAATAAAAAAAACTACTTTTTGTGCCACAGTTTTGGCATTTTTCAAAGAGGTAGTCAATTTTTCCTATTTTTTGTGCTTTCAACCTACTTCAAGTATATGGTAGAAACAAGTATGAAACTCATGGGTGGTCCAGAAAAGCTATAGATTTCTGGAAAGTAGACAAAATTCCAAATTAAGCAAGGGGTAATATGTATAGATACCTGAAGGTTTTCTTAAAGAAACTAACTGTCAAAATAAAGAAATACTAAAAATGAGTAGGAAAAAAGGGCCATTTGTGGCAACATTTTGATCTGTAACTTCTTGTCACAATGGGCGATTTACAAAAGCTCTATACCATTACATTTGCTACACCATTTGGGTTGCCGAGATATGTAGGGTTTGTAGATTCTCCAAGAACCCAAGGTACCCAGAGCCAACAACTGAGCTGCACCGTACAATGTTTTTTCATTGTGTACCAAGTATAGACCAATTCATATGGTGAAATATGTAGAGTGAAAAATAGGTATCAAGTAAACCTATGTATTTGGGAAATGGGCACACAATATGGAGCTTAAGAGCAATGGTTTTTTGACCATCTCTGAATTTGTGGGTACCCATACTGGCATATGATTTAGAGGGTATTTTTCAAAATGTCTTCTTTCTTATGCATTGGCTTACATTTGAAAGGCACAAATGCAGCAAAATCCAATTGGTAATAACAAATATCCTATTATTCTATGCTCCCAAATGTCTTCTGATAAAAATGGTACCTCACTATTGTGGGTAGGCCTAGTGCCTGCGACAGGAAGTGGCACAAAACGCAACATGGATGCATCACATTTTTCCAATCAAAAATGACAAGTTTTTTTGCAAAGCTTCCAATAAAAATGATACCTCACTTGTATGGGTAGTCCTAGTGCGCGCGACAGGAAACGGCCTAAAACGCAAAATGGATACGTCACATTTTTACAATAAAAAATGACCCGTTTTTTTGCAAAGTGGGTAGCTGTGGAGTTTGGGCCCTAGCTCAGCTGGCACCTAGGGAAACCTAGCAAACGTGTACATTTTCATAAACTAGACACCTAGGGGAATGCAGGGTGGAGTGATTTGCCTGGCTCTGAATACATCAAATTTCTTCACTCAAAACTGACCTGTTTTTTTGCAAAGTGGTAGCTGTGAATTTGGGGCCTAGCTCAGACGGCACCTAGGGAAACCAAGCAAACCTGTACTTTTTGAAAACTAGACACCCAGGGGAATCCAGGGTGAGGTGACTTGCATGGCTCTCACTAGGTTGTTTTACCCAGAATCCCTTGCAAACCTCAAACTTTGAATAAAAAAACACATTTCTGTGATAGAAAGTTCTGGAATCTGTGGGGAACCACAAACTTCGTCCCACCCAGCATTCCCCTAGGTCTTCTGATAAAAATGGTACCTCACTTGTGTGGGTAGGCCAGGTGCCCGCGACAGGAAACAGCCCAAAATGCAACATGGATACATCACATTTTTCCACTCAAAATTGACCTGTTTTTTTGCACAGTGGGTAGCTGTGGATTTTGGGCCCTAACTCAGGGTACACCTAGGGAAACCTAGCAAAGCTGCACATTTTAAAAACGAGACACCTAGGGTAAACCAGGGTGGGATGACTTGTGTGGCTCTCACCAGGTTGTTTTATCCAGAATCCCTTGCAAACCACAAGCTTTGACAAAAAAAAGAAATCCTAAGATTTCTGTGATGGAAAGTTCTGGTATCTGTGGGGAGCGACAAACTTCCTTCCACCCAGTATTCCCCTAAGTCTTCTGATAAAAATGGTTCACTACTTGTGTAGGTAGACCTAGTGCCTGCGACAGGAAACGGCCCAAAACGCAACGTGGATACGTCACATTTTTCCACTCAAAACTGACCTATTTTTTGCATAGTGGGTAGCTGTGAATCCCATGCAAACCTCAAGCGTTGATAAATAAAAAGCCAATTTCCTCACATTTCTGTGATGGAACGTTCTGGAATCTGTGGGGAGCCACACATTTCCTTCCACCCAGCATACCCCTAAGTATTCTGATAAAAATGGTATACAACTTGTGTGGGCAGGCCTAGTGCCCAATACAGGAAACAGCCCAAAATGCAGCATGGATACATCACATTGTTCCACTCAAATCGAACCTGTTGTTTTCAAAGTGGGTAGCTGTGGATTGTGGGCCCTAGTTCAGCTGGCACCTAGAGAAACCTAGCAAACATATAAATTTTTGAAAACTGGACACCTAGGGGAATGCAGGGTGGGGTGACTTGCCATGCTCTCACCAGGTTGTTTTACTCAGAATCCCTTGCAAACCTAAAACTTTGACTAAAAAACCCACATTTTCCTCACCTTTCTATTATGGTAAGTTCTGGAATCTGCGGGGAGCTACAAACGTCCTTCCACCAAGCATTCCCCTAAGTCTTGCGATAATAATGGTACCTCACTTGTGTGGGTAAATTTAGTGCGTGCAACAGGAAACAGCCAAAAACACAACATGGATATATCACATTTTTGCCCAAAAAGCTGACCCGTTTTTTGCAAAGTGGGTAGCTGTGGATTTTGGTCCCTAACTCATGTGGCACATTTTTTAAAACTAGACAGCTAGGGGTATCCCGGGTGGTGTGCCTTGTGTGAATCCCATGAGGTTTTTTTACACACAACGCCATGCAAACCTTTAACTTTGCCTGAAATCACGCATTTTCCTTACATTTTTGGGATGGAAACTTACAGAATCCACCGGAATCCACAAAATTCCTACCAATTAGCATCACCCCACTTGTGCTGATAAAAATGTTGCCCCACTTGTGTGCTGGGCCTAGTGCCTGCGACAGGAATAGATCAAACCAAGGTCAATGGGTGAGTCCTATTGACCTCGGTTTGATCCGTTCCTGTTGCCGGCATTAGGCCCAACCACACAAGTGGCACGCCGTTTTTAATTGGCACAAGTGGGGCAATGCTGGATGTTAGGAATTTTGTGGATTCCTGCAGGTTCCGGAAGTTTCAATCACAGAAATGTAAGAAAATGTATGATTTCGGGCAAAGCTTGAGGTTTGCAGGGCATTGTGGATAAGAAAATCTCGTGGGATTCACACAAGGCCACAAGGCACACTACTCTGGAGTTCCCTGTTTATCTACTTTTCAAAAATGTCTGTGGTTGGTAGATTTCTATAGGTGGCTTCCGAGCACGGCCCCAAATCCCACAGCTACCCCTATTGCTGATCTCTCCACGTAGCACTTTTGGGTCTTTTGTGTCAAGGTCTCTTGGCCCACCCAGGCAAGTGAGGTACCATTTTTATCGGGATACTTGGGGGAATGCTGTGTGGTGGGGAAATTTGGGCTCGCTGCATGTTCCAGAAGTTTTCCTCACAGAAATGTTAGGAAAATGTGTGTTTTTAGTTAACATTTGAGATTTGCAAAGCATTGTGAGTAAGGAGATGGTGTAGGATGCAAGCGAAGCACACCACCCTGGATTCCCTCAGATGTCTAGTTTTCAGAACTGTCTGGGTCTGGTAGGTTTTTCCAGGTGGCAGCCTACAAGTCCAAAAGGTGCCGCCATTCACACTTATTGTGTGTGGGACAATATTGGGAGTTAGCCACAATCTCCTCACCCATATGTAAAAACAACACCCAAAAGAATCAAAGGTCCTCTCGCTTGACAATGGGATGGGATGCTTTAGTCCACAGGGGAGCAGAAAGACTGTTCAGGCTTAAGGGGTGAGGGTTATTAAAAATATACACCGCTGCTATACAGTGGCCTTTCTCCCCCACGGGGGCAGATCAAGGGTAATTACCCCCATCTTCCCCTAGAGGGGTAGAAAGACGGTTGCCCTTTTACTTCGGGTGAGGGCATGACCATGCCCAAGCTGGGCAGTCCCCACCCCTTTATTTAAAAAAAAAAAATCCCTGGTGTTTGGAGGGCTTTCTGCCCCCAGAGGAGCTGATCGGGATTAATTACCCCCACTGCCCCCCCAGGAGGGGCAGAAAGACTGTTATCCCCTTTAGTTGGGGTGGGGGCATAGCCCCCACCCCTATATTCTTTTTTGTTTTTTAAACTTTCCCCGGAGTCTAGTGGGCTTTCTGCCTCCACCGGGGGCAGATAAGGGGTAATTACCCCATCTGCTGTTGCCGCATTTACTTGGGATGGGGGCATAGTAATTTCCACGCCAGGCTGTCCCACCCCTATATCTTTTTTAAAGTATTTCCTGGCTTCTAGTGGGCTCTCTGCCCTTCGGGGGGTAGACCAGTGTAATTTATCCAAATGTGCCCCACAAATGGGGCAGAAAGACTGTTGCCCCATTTTGTTGGAATGGAGGCATGGCCAGGCCCAGTGGTCGGCAGTCCCACCCCTGTATTTAAAAATAAATACCTGGCATCTAGTGGGCTTTCTGACCTCCCTGTGGAGGCATATCAGGGATAATTACCCCCATCTTTCCCCATTTACTTTGGGTGGTGGGACAGACATGCCCATGCTGAGCACCCCCACCCCTTTATTAAATTATTTTTTTCCCTACCTTCTAGTAGGCTTTCTGCCACTTGGGGTGGGTGGGGGAAGGCAGATAGGTAATTACCCCTAAATGCTCTCCTTGGGGGCAGAAAGACTATCTCCCTTGGGGTGGGGCATGGCTATGCCCATGGTGGGCAGTCCCTGCTATATTGAAAAAAAAGTAAAATATTCCCACGTTGTCTAGTGGGCTTTCTGCCCCAGAGGGGGCAGATTAGGGGTAATCACCCCATCTGCCCTCCAGGGGCATAAAAACTGTCACAATAGTTTGTCGGGTGGTGTCATGACCAGGCCAATGATAGGCAGCTCCCACCCCCTATAATTATTTAAAAAATTGACGCTGGTGTCTAGTGGGATTTCTGCCCCCCCTGGGGCAGATCAGGAGTAATTACCCCCATTTGCCCCCAAGGCTGCGCAAAAAAGATTGATCAGGTATGGGGGTGGGGGACCACAAACCCTTGCCCAAATGCCGCTCCCCCAAAATCCCCGGTGTCTAGTGGGTGGATCCCTGCTGGGGGATCACTCTCCTATGGCAATCCCCAAGCAGGGATCCAGTGGGGAGCAGTATCATTGAAAACTGGAGATTCTCGCCTTTCCAACGATACCTCTCTCACCTCAATCAGTGCTCGGGGGGCTGAGATATGCCCCCGAGGACTTATGCATGAAAGTAAAAGGCACCGATTTGCCCGTTTTACTTTCACTTAGTATAACGAAGTCAGCGTACCCTTCACGCTGATCATAATTACACTTAAAAAACAAGCATTGGCAAAGCCAAATAGGTCTCACCCATGGGCGAGTTTTTGGCTTTGGCAATAAGGTGAGAGTGGTGAATGGGGCGGGGAGGGAAAAACATAGATGATGGGGGATAAGAAACAGGGACGGGAGGGCGGGGGAAGGAAAGAGGACCAATGATCGTACACAGATATTCTATATCAAAGAAAGAACACAGGTGCATTTTTCTGTTATTATTATACATTTGAAATAAACTATTGCTCTGAACTCAACCCCAACATTGTGTTTTTTATGCCTTTCAAGTGCTCCAAAACAGCATGTTGGCAGCGGCAACATTATACAAAGCCATTGTAGTCTAGAACTTGGGGCGAACTGAGGTGAATGAGGACTACAGTTCCCATTATGCACTGGGCTCATAAATAAAGGTCCAGGAGAGTAACTTTTATCTCCCGATGACAATTGTCCATGCCACAGACTACAACGTATGTCCTGATGATATATTGTTACACAAGGGATGTAATTTATTTGAATAAGGTTTGTCTAGCTGACTCTGCAAGACATTGAACAGCGAGGCAGCTGTGTTTAAAAAGATAAGCCATCTGTGGGAGCGTCGTATGGCTCCTATGGCGCTCAGGCTGGCACTAGCCGTGCTGCTGCCGCCGCCTCTATAAACTGACCATGCATGCATTAGTCACTAAGCAGCTTTTATCGGAGGTCGACTCCTCTGGCAGGCTCGCTTGTGTTACGGCCACAAAACGATAAACAGGACTGGAACAACTAAAAACATGAGCACCTGTGTTGTGCTCAGAAACCAACAAAAATAATTGTGTGCCAAACGTAACATAAATGACCAGAAGTGAAATGAGACATGTAACAGGGCCAGTGTCTATGGGAGGGAACAATACACCAAAAGGAGAGACAAATAGGCTACGATTAGGCTATCCGGTTTTAGGTTTAAACCGAAAGGAAAATAGCCCTCATCAGTGTAAACATAGAAACACTGAAAAAACACCTTCACAACCACAAACTGAATGCCATTCAAAAAAAGGAAAAGGTGAGTGAAAGAGTATTTTTATTTCTTCCTGTAGGGGCCAATACATTGTAACTTTGTTATACAAGTCAGTAGCAAGAAAGGCTGGGCTAGCATTATTCTGCTTGAGTTTAGTTATTTAGTGATGTCACTAAAATCTTGTTTCTTCTTCCTTTTGCTTTTTTTATTTTTGTTCTTTGGTCTAAAGATGCAGGGTTCAAAAGCATGTTTTTAGGTCTTATTTAATTTTTTTATAAACTGTAGAGAATCAGGAAATATTGATATTTTGGCTATGTTTTATTCTTTCACTGTCATAAGAATCTTTCCCATTATGTACCATCACATTTACCCACAGTCAGAGAATGGGTGAATACCTTTAATACATCAGCCCCCTTTTCTAGCAAGTCAGTATAACACCCCAGGCTTTAAACATTCAATGCAAGGTGTAGTGACAGATATATGTGAAAAGAGTGCTTTCACCAAGCATCTGGGATAGTGGTGAAAACATGACACCAGACGTTTGGCAAACAATTAGACGCAGTGTCACTTGGAATGCTGCTGCAAAAAAGTTCTTACCAAGTTCGATAAAGATTGGAGTGATATTGTTTGTATTTGCAGTAATTCAGCTACGTATATGAAAACGTTTTGTGATGACCTGTCAAAATTGATGCCTGAGCTGAAGTGCTTCCCTGTAAGAGGTCCTTGTCCCTTGCTAGATGGTATGCTGAAAGCATCTTTACAATCTTCAGAGTTAATGAAGAATGCTATTGACTTCGTAGTCCATTCAGGTGCACTGGTTCGCTATGCGCGGGAACTAAAACGCAAATATTTCTCATTTTGTGCTTTGTGTGGCATCAAAGAAAGAGTCATACCAACTTGTCATTTAGCCGGTGATTCTCAGTCCTAGAGGCCGTGAATGCTATATTATTCATGTGGCGACCATTTACAGAATTCTTGCTTAGTGATAATGCCAAAGGTAAGAAATGCGAGGATCTTTGTTCGCATATTGATAGTGATGTGAAAAAAAGTACACTCTACTGCATTCCTGAATTTTTACAGGAAAACATGACTGCTGTAGTGGGCATAATCAAAAAACTAGAGTTTGAAAACACCCTTGTCTACCAAGTGTTCAGCGTAATTGGTGTAGATGTGAAACATCTCCTTGAGAGTAGGCTGGGCAACACTTTTACTGTCTTTGGTACTGCAACATGTTCCATGTTGGAATTCTTGCCACTTGGTAAGCAAAGAAATGTTGAGGAGCAATTGAGGGAATGGCTTGCAATGAACAAGCCTCACTGAGGTACTCTGCACAAGCTCTACATCCCTTCCGTAAAGGGGAATTTTCTTCGGACTTTGAAAAGTACTGCTTCATTCTTAACCGCTTCAATAACTGATGGCATATGCACCCAGTTCGACGCATATGTTGCAGAACCTGTCCCAGAGGATCACAATCTTCAGATGCACCAGTATTGGCATGGAAAGCTATGTCAGTGGCCAGGGTTAGCAAATTGTGTACGGGCTGTTTTGGCATTGCCCATCTCAAGTGCCAATATTGATATGGCCTTTTCACAGATAAACGTTTACAAGGGAAGGAAAGAGCGAGCGCGCATGACCAAAAACTCACTAAAGAAGTATTGTATGGTGTACTACAATACGTTTGATTTGTAAAAATGTATTTGGACCTCATATGCACACTGTCTATACATATGCACTATCAGTGCAGAAAGAAAGCAATAATAAAAGCAAAACATTTCATAAACACCGGAAAAACAGTGTTTCTGTTGTTTTTAATGGCGCGAAAATGTGTCACCACTGATATCTCTGTTTTTTTAAGGTATTGAAAACACCTCACCAGAATTTACCAAAAACAGAAACTGAAAACAGGAAAGCCTAGCTACGATTAACGACTGAAAAGCAAGGAATTTTGAAAGGCACACGAAGGAACAAATGAAAAGCAATAGGTGCACTGAAAGCCCATAGAGTAGATACAGCATATCTCTTTTAAAATTTTTTTTTTTTTATTGATTTTTAAATATGCCATTACAAAAGATAACTATCAAGATTCAAGACTTTCCCTCCCCCCACCCTGCTCGTTTCAGTTCTACCTTTCAATAGGTCAGCAGCAGGAAAGTCCAATTGATTGTCAACCTTGTGCAGAAAATCAGGCCCACAATACCCTTTTAAAATACTTTTTCCCTAAAAATCTTCTGGCCTAAATACAGTTCATTTTGTAAAGTGCAAAGTGCAAAATTATAATTCCTCTTTTCCTCTTTTTACATAATTCAACAAAGATAAATCTTCTTCAAGTAAAGTGACCAGTGCAGAAAGTGTAAAATATGCATCAAAATGATAATAGGGCTATTCAGTGCAGTTCACCTATTTCTTGATATACATTCAAGAGGGATAATATATCTGCTATAGCAACATTATAAGGAGTAAAACCAATCAAACCAGTGTAGGAAGGTGGAATCTGACTATATGGTTGCCCCCACTTTTTTTCTGGTGTTTTGCTGGTTTATGACTTAGTTGGACTGGGATCCTGCTATTCAGGGCCCCAGTCTATCTGCTTTCTCTGTAAAAAGGTTTCCATGTGCCTTAGGCACATCGCTGATTGGAATCTGGAGTGCCCTTATAAGTCCCTAGTATATGGTATACTATGTACCCAGGGCATAGGTACCTCAGAGGCCTACCAGGGGCTGCAGCATGTATTGTGCCACCCCTGGAATGCCATCCAAACTGACACCACAGGTCTGCTACTGCAGCCTGGGTAAGGTGGTGCATGCACCTCTTACTGTGATATAGGCTACCTATATCACTATATACATACACACATATAAACCTATAAGTCACTCCTATGGCAGGCCTTATCAATCCTGAAGGCAGAGTGCGTGGTTCCTATGTGAGAGGGTGCCCCTGCATGAGCAGGGCCCTCTGCAGCGTTCGGAGACCCTTCTCTGATGCTGTTTGTAGTGCAGCCTGACCATATACTCTTAAGCGCATTATAACCTCCCGTTAAATGCTAACTTTGGAATGGCTGCACCGAAACATGTCGTGTTTGGTGTCAAACATCTTGGAATACTACTCCCCGCCAATTCTGGCGGCGGGGGTAGCATTCCACCCTTCTAGAGGGAGAGACATGTTAACCCTGGCTTGGCCGGTAACTTCTTTCTAAAGCCCTGGCATCACAAAATGGATGCTGCTGCCACAGACACAAGTCTGGCCTCCTGCTGCTGACCGAAACTCTGGCAGGGGAGGCCTGGACAATAGGTTTCCTGTCCCAGGGAGGTGTGACCACCTCCCCAGACAGGATAGTGTGTATTGGGGCTGGGCGGGAGCACTTTTGGGTGCTTTGAAGTCCTGCACTGGGGGCACACTTTGTGTCCCTGTGCATACCCCAGTTCAAACCGGATCAGGGGCTTGCAGCCCCTGCTTTGGCGCGAACTGGACAAAGGGAAAGGGGTGTAGCCACCCCTCTGCCCTGACCCACCCATAGGTGGGGCCACAGAGTAAGTCCAACCCCTAAACTTAGTATAAGTATAGGAACCCAGTCCTTAGGATTTTAGATTATCCCTGGATGAAACTCTGACACAGAATCCTGGACCTTCGACGCTCTACTCAAGACTAGAGGACAGAAGAATCTCCCTTGGGGTCAAGGAGTGACTCCCTGCTTGGCAGGCACCAAAGAAGCAATTGTCCGGTCTGCATCGCCTAAGCTCCCGCCGGACACCGAAGTCTTTGCATCACCAGAGGTGGATTTCCAGACTTCCCGAGGCTGCCCTGAGTCCCCAGCAAAGCTGAGGCCCGTAGCTGTCGTGGGTAACGTGGAACTGTGACCCCTGGACACCGCACACATTTGCTAGTGCATCCTCTTCTGGGTCTCCCACGAGGTCGTGCTTTGGGCTCCGAGTAGCCCTAGCCTCCAGCACCAACTGCACCGAAGATCACTGGCCTCCACTCCACGAGTGTCCTGTGAGCCAGCTCCACGTGCACTGTCTCGAGGCTCCTTCGCGGTCGCTAGCCCGTTGGCTAGTAGCCCTTCATGAAGGCCAATCCTTTTCTTCTTGGGCTCCCTGGTTGCTCCAGGCTTGCCCTCACTTACCCTTGCTGGGTGAGTTCCTCAGAGCTTGCTGGTCTGCATCATCGTCAATCTTCATCTACATCGAGACTTGCTGTTTCCAAGGCTTGTTGGGTCCAATCCGGTCGCCGACACCTCAGCTCTCGACAGACATCGTGTACCAGCCCGAATCCTGCTCCTGGTTGCCGACAACGCCTCCTGGACCTCGTGGCTGAAGAGTCAAGACGACCGTCAACCTACCTGAAGCACTCGACATCGGTGGGCATCTGCTCATCGCCTTCCTGGTCACTGGCTAGTGACCCAGACTCTGTCCCCTCTGCTTTCAGGTTCTTCAGATCTCCGATCCACTCTTGGATCCACCCGGACCCTTTCCACTTGGTCGCCAGCAGCACTTTGCAGCAGATCGCCATTCAAATCGACGACGAAACCCGACCCCGAAAGGCACCTATGCACCCGGCTTCCCTGGGTGAGGTAACAAGAGTACTCCGGTGCTCCCGTGGGTAGAGACTCTAGAACGACCTAGTTCTCAAAGGGTTTGCTCCAAGTCCTCCTTTAAGTGTCCCTTTTCTTTAATTTCCAAACCGCGACTTTCTCCATAGAAGTTAACGGCGTGTCGCGGCTGTGTAATTACACTGCACGCATCCCCCGTGGGTCCCCTGTGTCACTACCTTGGGTGGTTCCTTGTGGTCCAAGCACTTCTAGAGGCTCTAGGCCTAGTGTCTAGCTCAGTCGTGGTTCTTATACCACTTTATTGGTATATGGTTTGGTACGCCCCTAGGGCCCAAACGTGTATTTGTGCTATTACTGTGTTTAAATAACTTATAACTTATGTATTTCGAACTCTAGCCTCATAAAGAGACTAGAGGGGTGTGTTTAGCAATAAATACATATATTTTGAATATATACCTGGTGTGGTGCTCTTTCATTTGATCACTCAAGAGATTATAGACTGGTAAAACAAGCTGCTTTACATTCCTTCAAGACTTAGCCTGAAGGCTGCTCTCCATAGCTACCACTAGGATAGCTTTCAATAAGGTTGTCTTTAACCTATCTCCAATAAGGGGTTGTTTGGACTGGTGCAAGGTGCCCACTATAATTAGTGGACAGCATATGCCAGGCCAACTTCTCACATTGGTGTGCAGCGTGTGGGATTCCAGCTTGCTATTGTTATACCAGATAATCTCAATTGAATTGATCAACTGAAAACCACTAAAGGTACCTAAGGTACATATAAATTAAGCTGAGAATACAGTAAGTTCTACTGAACTTAGAGTTGTGTGTTAAGGGATAGCACACCCTTTCTACAACTCAAGAGAGTTTAGTAGGCCACACTAGAGTAGGTAGTGCATACACCACACCTCACTAGTGATGTCTTCAAAGCCAGGACCCAGTGAGTCCTTGCCAGAAGCCCCTGGGCTTCTTCCCTCCAAGTATGATACACTCCCATTCTTGGAATTGAGAGCATTATGCAATTTGAGGAAACTGAAGACAGGCCAAAGCTCCCACCACCCAACATCTGAGAGAGATGTTAGAGGCTTATGATCTCAGCAGGCCCTTAGGGACTGAAGGGGTAGGAGCAGAGGGTGGGGCAGAAGATGAGGATGGGGCCAGGGTAGCAACACCCCCAGCCCCCTCTGGAACTGACCAGGAGGGTGACAATGACCCTGACCTGGAAAACCCAATTCCTCCTGTGGATGAGGAGGAGGATCAGAATGACCTCCACTTTGTCCCCCCAGGAAGGATTGTGAGTGTGCCTAGAAGGTCTAGATCTCCTTCTCAGGAGTCTAACCACTCTAGCACCTCAGTAGGGACCTCTGTCTCCTCTCATAGGAGGGAATCCTCTCATGAGAGGAGAAAAAGACTGATTCAGTATGAGCAAGCCCAGCTTGAACTCAGAAAACAGCAGTTGGCTATAGACAGGGAGTCCCTAGATCTCTACAAAGAGAGAAAAAAGTTGGGACTAGAGTCCCATGGTGGCAGCAATATCCCTAAAGATAGGGAAAGGTCTTATGACCATAGAAACCTAAACAAGATTGTCCCTCCCTACCAGAGTGGGGATGACATCCACAAATGGATAACTGCACTGGAGAGGGCCTGTAAAGTTCAGAGGGTCCTGTAGGAAGGTGGAATCTGACTATATGGTTGCCCCAACTTTTTTTATGGTGTTTTGCTGGTTTATGACTTAGTTGGACTGGGATCCTGCTATTCAGGGCCCCAGTCTATCTGCTTTCTCTGTAAAAAGGTTTCCATGTGCCTTAGGCACATCACTGATTGGGATCTGGAGTGCCCTTATAAGTCCCTAGTATATGGTATACTATGTACCAAGGGCATAGGTACCTCAGAGGCCTGCCAGGGGCTGCAGCATGTATTATGCCACCCCTGGAAGGCCATCCAAACTGACACCACAGGTCTGCTACTGCAGCCTGGGTAAGGTGGTGAATGCACTCCTTACTGTGATATAGGTTACCTATATCACTAAATACATACACACATATAAACCTATAAGTCACTCCTAAGGCAGGCCTTATCAATCCTAAAGGCAGAGTGCATGGTTCCTATGTGAGAGGGTGCCCCTGCATGAGCAGGGCCCCTCTGCAGCGTTCGGAGACCATCTCTGATGCTGTTTGTAGTGCAGCCTGACCATATACTCTTAAGCGCATTATATCCTCGCGGTAAAATGCTAACTTTGGAATGGCTGCACCTAAACATGTCGTGTTTGGTGTCAAACATCTTGGAATACTACCCCCCCGCCAATTCTGGCGGCGGGGGTAGCATTCCACCCTTCTAGAGGGAAAGACATGTTAACCCTGACTAACCCGGTAACTTCTCTCCAAAGCCCTGGCATCACAAAATGGATGCTGCTGCCACAGACACGAGTCTGGCCTCCTGCTGCTGGACGAAACTCCGGCAGGGGAGGCCTGGACAATAGGTTTCCTGTCCCAGGGAGGTGTGACCACCTCCCCAGACAGGATAATGTGTATTGGGGCTGGGCGGGAGCACCATCTGTGTGCTTTGAAGTCCTGCACTGGGGGCACATTTGGTGTCCCTGTGCATACCCCAGTTCAAACCAGATCAGGGGCTTGCAGCCCCTGCTTTGGCGCGAACTGGACAAAGGGAAAGGGGTGTAGCCACCCCTCTGCCCTGACCCACCCATAGGTGGGGCCACAGAGTAGTCCAACCCCTATCTTTAGTATAAAGATAGGAACCCAGTCCTTAGGACTTTAGATTATACCTGGACGAAACTCTGAAACTGAATCCTGGACCTTCGACGCTCTACGACAAGATTAGAGGACTGAAGAATCTCCTTGGGGTCAAGGAGTGACTCCCCTGCTTGGCAGGCACCAAAGAAGCATCTGTCCGGTTCGCATTTCTGAAGCTCCCGTCGGACGCCGAAGTCATCGCATCACCAGAGGTGGATTCTCAGACTTCTCCGAGGCTACCCTGAGTCCCCAGCAAAGCTGAGGCCCGTGGCTATCGTGGGTGACTTGAGACCGTGACCCCTGGACACCGAGCACATTTGCAAGTGCACCATCTTCTGGATCTCCCAAGAAGTCGTGCTTTGGGCTCCGAGTAGCCCTAGCCTCCAGCACCACCTGCACCGAAGATCACTGGCCCCCACTCCACGAGTGTCCTGTAAGCCAGCTCCACGTGCGGCGTCACGAGGCTCCTTCACGGTCGCTAGCCCGTTGGCTAGTAGCCCTTAACGAAGGCCAATCCTTTTCTCTCTTGGCATCCTGGTTGCTCCAGGCCTGCCCTCACTTACCCTTGCTGGGTGAGTTCCACAGACCTTGCTGGTCTGCACCATCGACGATCTACATCTTCACCGAGACTTGCCGTTGCCAAGGCTTGTTGGGTCCAATCCGGTCGCCGACACCTCAGCACTCGACAGACATCGTGTACCAGCCCGAATCCTGCTCCTGGTCGCCGACAACGCCTCCTGGACCTCGTGGCTGAAGAGTCAAGACGACCGTCACCGCACCTGAAGCACTCGACATCGGTGGGCATCTGTCCATCGCCTTCCTGGTCACTGGCTAGTGACCCAGACTCTGTCCCCTCTGCTTTCAGGTTCTTCAGAACTCCGATCCACTCTTGGATCCACCCGGACACTTTTCTCTTGGCCGCCAGCAGCACTTTGCAGCAGATCGCCATTCGAATCGACGACGAAACCCGACCCCGAAAGGCACCTATGCACCCGGCTTCCCTGGGTGAGGTAACACGAGTACTCCGGTGCTCCCGTGGGTAGAGACTCTTCAAAGTCCTAGATCTCAAAGGGTTTTGTCCTAGTCCTCTTTAAGTGTCCCTTTTCTATAATTTGCCGATCCCGACTTTCTCCATAGAAGTCAACGGCGTATCGCGGTTGTGTATTTACACTGCACGCTGTCTCCCGTAGGTCCCCTGTGTCACTACCTTGGGTGGTTCCTTGTGGTCCAAGCACTTCTAGAGGCTCTAGGCCTAGTGTCTAGTTCAGTCGTGGTTCGCATACCAATTTATTGGTATATGGTTTGGTACGCCCCTAGGGCCCAAACGTGTATTTGTGCTATTACTGTGATTTGATAACTTATAACTTATGTACTTCGAACTCTAGCCTCATAAAGAGACTAGAGGGGTGTGTTTAGCAATAAATACATATATTTTGAATATATACCTGGTGTGGTGCTCTTTTATTTGGTCACTCAAGAGATTATAGACTGGTAAAACAAGCTGCTTTACATTCCTTCAAGGCTTAGCCTGAAGGCTGCTCTCCATAGCTACCACTAGGATAGCTTTCAATAAGGTTGTCTTTAACCTATCTCCAATAAGGGGTTGTTTGGACTGGTGCAAGGTGCCCACTATAATTAGTGGACAGCATATGCCAGGCCAACTTCTCACAGGTCCCCCAGAAGCAGTGGGCAGCAATCTTGTGGCTCTCCTTTGCAGACAAAGGTAGAGACAAGCTCCTCACTGTAAGAGAAGAGGATGCTGACAATTACACAGTCTTGAAGAGTGCTCTGATAGATGGGTTTGGCCTAACCACTGAACAGTTTAGGTTGAAGTTCAGAGACACCCAAAAGCTCAGACTCAAGACTGGGTTGATTTTGTAGATTGTGCTACTAAGGCTCTGGAAGGTTGGATACATGGCAACAAAGTGCAGGACTTTTTAGGATTGTACAATTTGATTATGAGGGAGCAGATCCTTAATAATTGTCAAAACCAGCTTTTGCACCAGTATCTGGTGGACTCTGATCTGACCTCTCCCCAAGAATTGGGAAAGAAGGCAGACAAATGGGTCAGAACCAGAGTACAAACTAAAAATCAGGGTGGTGACCAGAAGAAAGATTCTACTAAGTCCCAAGAGAAAGGTGGGGATAAATCCAAGGATAAGTCCCCTACAGGGCCCCAAAATTCCTCTTCTGGGGGTGGGTCCCAAACTCCTTTTTCTCCTGAAAAGAAACCATATTGCCATGTCTGTAAAAAGCCTGGGCACTGGAAAACTGATCCCAGTTGCCCCAGGATTGGCAATAAAGAAAATGTTCCTCCCACAACTACTACCACCCCTCCTGGTACTACCAGTAGTAATCCTCCAGTTGGGAGTAGTGCACCCAAAAAGTTAGGTGCTTTTGCAAGAGGAACAGAGGTGGGCCCTAGTTTAGACAGGGACCCCTCAACCGACTCCTCTGACTCTGATGGTGGTATAGGATTTGCCACCTTTACCATGGGTCCCACAGCATTGGGCAGGTACAGATTGGAGCCAATAATTAATGGTCAGAAAGCTGTGGCATTTAGGGACACAGGGGCTAGTGTCACCATGGTGGCAGGGAAACTAGTCCCCCTCACCAGCTTTTACCTGAGTTTAAATACCAGGTGACCAACATTGATGGTGTCAGAACAGATCACCCCATGGCCATAGTCAATCTCAGCTGGGAGGGGGTCACAGGCCCAAAAGAGTGGCAGTGTCCCCAACCTTACCTGTAGATTGCCTGATGGGCAATGATCTAGAAATTTCAGCCTGGGCTGAAGTTGAACACCAAACCCATCTCAGGATGGTGGGTGTCCCTGTAAAGGTTAGTGGGGCTGTGATGGCCACAGCCCCAGCCCAAGAATTTGGAGAGATGGAGCCTGAAAGAATGGCCCACTCTCCTCCAACAGAGAGCACAAGGGTTGAAGAAAAGTCTTCTTCCCCCAGACAGTAGGTAAGAGTCAGCCTCCTCAGGGAACTGACCCTACCCCTAGTGAAGGAACTGCCACAGAGGTAGTCAGGCCTGGCCTGGCCACCCCCTGATGGCAGAGGACCCTTCCAAGGTGGTACCCAGTCTGGAGCAGGTAACCTGCTCCTCTCTACCCTGCCTCAGTCAGCCCAGGGCTGCAGAGGTCAGGGAGGTCAGTGGACCCCCAGGGCCCCCTGTCCAGAGGAACCCCCCATCAGCAGATTAGGGGCACCCAGGCTAGTAGCCCTAGCCAGGTGAAAACTCCTCTACACACTGAGGGATCCCCCATACCTTTATGTGGGGACCTCCCCAGAAGGACTCTGGTAGGCAAGGGCAAACCTGGGACCAGAAGGTTCCAAACCTGCCATGTCCCTCCAGTGTTCCATCCAAAGGGACCCAACCCCAGCTGTAGGCAGCCAAAGGTTGACCCTTAGAGCAAAGTGCAACTCAGTCATGGAAAGACAGGCATACATGGTGACCAGTGATCTGAGGAAGCTGAGACCAACATTCCTAGGGCCTCACTTCCCTACTCAGACACCTCACCAGCCTTGTACTTTACCTAAGCACACCACAGGTAGTGATTCCCCATGGTGGAGACCCTCTCATACCCTTAGGGTGAGGGATTGCTTAGTGGACCATAAGACAGGGGGCAACCATGCTAGTGCAGGTGCTTCCTTATATGGCCACTTAGTCAATAAAG
Source organism: Calotriton arnoldi (assembly GCA_963921515.1). Taxonomy (NCBI): domain Eukaryota; kingdom Metazoa; phylum Chordata; class Amphibia; order Caudata; family Salamandridae; genus Calotriton; species Calotriton arnoldi. Next base: position 312,975 of record CAWUFW010011699.1, read on the forward strand.
GCTCAACTGGCCAAGGTTAGCCTTATCTCCTTTCGTTTGGGGGGTTATGTAGGAAGGTGGAATCTGACTATATGGTTGCCCCCACTTTTTTCTGGTGTTTTGCTGGTTTATGACTTAGTTGGACTGGGATCCTGCTATTCAGGGCCCCAGTCTATCTGCTTTCTCTGTAAAAAGGTTTCCATGTGCCTTAGGCACATCGCTGATTGGAATCTGGAGTGCCCTTATAAGTCCCTAGTATATGGTATACTATGTACCCAGGGCATAGGTACCTCAGAGGCCTACCAGAGGCTGCAGCATGTATTGTGCCACCCCTGGAATGCCATCCAAACTGACACCACAGGTCTGCTACTGCAGCCTGGGTAAGGTGGTGCATGCACCCCTTACTGTGATATAGGCTACCTATATCACTATATACATACACACAAATAAACCTATAAGTCACTCCTATGGCAGGCCTTATCAATCCTGGAAGGCAGAGTGCGTGGTTCCTATGTGAGAGGGTGGCCCTGCATGAGCAGGGCCCTCTGCAGCGTTCGGAGACCCTTCTCTGATGCTGTTTGTAGTGCAGCCTGACCATATACTCTTAAGCGCATTATAACCTCGCGTTAAATGCTAACTTTGGAATGGCTGCACCGAAACATGTCGTGTTTGGTGTCAAACATCTTGGAATACTACCCCCGCCAATTCTGGCAGCGGGGTAGCATTCCACCCTTCTAGAGGGAGAGACATGTTAACCCTGGCTTGGCCGGTAACTTCTTTCTAAAGCCCTGGCATCACAAAATGGACGCTGCTGCCACAGACACAAGTCTGGCCTCCTGCTGCTGACCGAAACTCAGGCAGGGGAGGCCTGGACAATAGGTTTCCTGTCCCAGGGAGGTGTGACCACCTCCCCAGACAGGATAGTGTGTATTGGGGCTGGGCGGGAGCACTTTTGGGTGCTTTGAAGTCCTGCACTGGGGGCACACTTGGTGTCCCTGTGCATACCCCAGTTCAAACCGGATCAGGGGCTTGCAGCCCCTGCTTTGGCGTGAACTGGACAAAGGGAAAGGGGTGTAGCCACCCCTCTGCCCTGACCCACCCATAGGTGGGGCCACAGAGTAAGTCCAACCCCTAAACTTAGTATAAGTATAGGAACCCAGTCCTTAGGATTTTAGATTATCCCTGGACGAAACTCTGACACAGAATCCTGGACCTTCGATGCTCTACTCAAGACTAGAGGACAGAAGAATCTCCCTTGGGATCAAGGAGTGACTCCCCTGCTTGGCAGGCACCAAAGAAGCAATTGTCCGGTCTGCATCGCCTAAGCTCCCGTCGGACGCTGAAGTCTTTGCATCACCAGAGGTGGATTTCCAGACTTCCCCGAGGCTGCCCTGAGTCCCCAGCAAAGCTGAGGCCCGTAGCTGTCGTGGGTAACGTGGAACCATGACCCCTGGACACCGCACGCATTTGCTAGTGCATCCTCTTCTGGGTCTCCCACGAAGTCGTGCTTTGGGCTCCGAGTAGCCCTAGCCTCCAGCACCAACTGCACCGAAGATCACTGGCCTCCACTCCACGAGTGTCCTGTGAGCCAGCTCCACGTGCACTGTCTCGAGGCTCCTTCGCGGTCACTAGCCCGTTGGCTAGTAGCCCTTCACGAAGGCCAATCCTTTTCTTCTTGGGCTCCCTGGTTGCTCCAGGCTTGCCCTCACTTACCCTTGCTGGGTGAGTTCCTCAGACCTTGCTGGTCTGCATCATCGTCAATCTTCATCTACATCGAGACTTGCCATTGCCAAGGCTTGTTGGGTCCAATCCGGTCGCCAACACCTCAGCACTTGACAGACATCGTGTACCAGCCCGAATCCTGCTCCTGGTTGCCGACAACGCCTCCTGGACCTCATGGCTGAAGAGTCAAGACGACTGTCAACCTACCTGAAGCACTCGACATCGGTGGGCATCTGCTCATCGCCTTCCTGGTCACTGGCTAGTGACCCAGACTCTGTCCCCTCTGCTTTCAGGTTCTTCAGATCTCCGATCCACTCTTGGATCCACCCGGACACTTTCCACTTGGTCGCCAGCAGCACTTTGCAGCAGATCGCCATTCAAATCGACGACGAAACCCGACCCCGAAAGGCACCTATGCACCCGGGTTCCCTGGGTGAGGTAACAAGAGTACTCCAGTGCTCCCGTGGGTAGAGACTCTAGAACGACCTAGTTCTCAAAGGGTTTGCTCCAAGTCCTCTTTTAAGTGTCCCTTTTCTTTAATTTCCAAACCGCGACTTTCTCCATAGAAGTTAACGGCGTGTCGCGGCTGTGTAATTACACTGCACGTGTCCCCCGTGGGTCCCCTGTGTCACTACCTTGGGTGGTTCCTTGTGGTCCAAGCACTTCTAGAGGCTCTAGGCCTAGTGTCGAGCTCAGTCGTGGTTCTTATACCACTTTATTGGTATATGGTTTGGTACGCCCCTAGGGCCCAAACGTGTATTTGTGCTATTACTGTGTTCAAATAACTTATAACTTATGTACTTCGAACTCTAGCCTCATAAAGAGACTAGAGGGGTGTGTTTAGCAATAAATACATATATTTTGAATATATACCTGGTGTGGTGCTCTTTCATTTGATCACTCAAGAGATTATAGACTGGTAAAACAAGCTGCTTTACATTCCTTCAAGACTTAGCCTGAAGGCTGCTCTACATAGCTACCACTAGGATAGCTTTCAATAAGGTTGTCTTTAACCTATCTCCAATAAGGGGTTGTTTGGACTGGTGCAAGGTGCCCACTATAATTAGTGGACAGCATATGCCAGGCCAACTTCTCACAACCAGTATTATAGAAATGCATATTAAGTCCATACTAATATCATAAAGACATAGACCCCGCAGCTCATCGTCAAGCCTTAAGCTAGCTAGTATTTTGCTGTTTCCTAAGCCCATCACAGATCGCTAAAGATTCGCGATCTTCCTTAAATTCTTTAGGGATTAGCCTGAGAAAGCCATCTGGACAAGGGCTCCCAAATAACAAGTCCCTTCTTTTTGGCCCGAACACCCTTCTTAGCGTATATAACCTTCTCCAAATTACCTATTGATAATAGCCGGGCCAGCCATTGCGAAAATAGTGGTGGGCTTGGATCTATCCAGGCGGAAGTTATACATAGCCTGTAGATAGCCATAGCTACAAAGATTAAAGCCCCTCCACTCCTTCTACTAATAGTGTTGTGTATCCCCAGCAAGATGGTCGTGGGGGTTAACAGGATATCTAGCGATTATACTAGCCCAAGAAAATCTTGTATTTGGGTTATCAGTGTCCCTAATTCTGCACACGTGGCAAACATATGCACGGAGTCTGCACTGTATTCTGAGCAGCGAGGACAGTGCGTACCTTTGCCCATACCCCACTTAGCGATTCTACTGGGCGTAAAATATTTAAAAAACAAGTTTTATAAAATTGTGCTTTTAAATTGGCTGATAGTAAATCACTGAGCGTATTGAAAAGCTAGATAGAAGGTGTTATTGGAGATTTCTAATTTCTGCTGCCATTTATTAGATGTTTTGGCCATATCGTCGGGCATAAATCTATTCAGTAAGGCATAAATGGACCCTATGCGAGGGGTGGTGGGCTCGCATAATCTCTCTATGAGCTCATTTTTAGTGAACCCAGAGGGCCCGCCCGCTTTACGTGATAGAAAATCCCTGATTGCGAGATATTTATAAGCCTCTATATGACCCAGATTGAATTGGGTCTTGAGTTCCTCAAATGCCAGAACCCCGCTTGAAGAGTACAAAGCCCCTAGTGTTTTTATGCCTGAATTAAACCAGTTTAGAAAATATGACCCCCCAAAATATCTCGGGCAAGTTGGTGTTATTATTGGTAGGGGTATAATGGTTCAGTCTGCCCAACCCAAGAAGTTTACGCATAGCCGTAAATACCTTATAGGTTCCCATAAGAGTCTTGAATCTTACCCTCTTATAGAACCCAAATTCAAGTTGGCGCCACAGACACCCTTTAGCCACGGTACCCAATAGTAGTTCGAAAGGCGACAGGAGTCCCGTATTTGAAATCAGGGATTGCTTTTGAATCAATATAGGACATGCCTGTAGGACCGTGGCCCAATAGTATAATCGTACGTTTGGGGGCCCAACCCCCTCTCTCAAGGGGAAGAGATAGATATTTAAATGATCTCCTAGGTTGGGAATACGCCCATATAAATTGCGAAAAGAGACGATCAAATTTCTGCAAAACAAGGTTTGTAAACTCTAGGGGAATGGCTCTGAAATAATATAAAATTTTAGGGAAAAACATCATTTTAATGACATTGCAGCGGCCCACCATAGGCAGATGTAGGTTGTTGAGCCGATTCAATGCCTTTTTGGTGTCTGCAGCGAGGGGGTCCAAGTTTTCACTAACTATTAAATCTGTATCTACTAAGATATTTACCCCTAAGTATTTTGCCTTAACCACAACTCTGCGATCAGATCAGTTAATTTGCTTTATTCATAATGATCTGGGTCTTTCCCTTGTTTAGAACGTACCCAGAGATCTTTCCAAAGCCTTGAGCCTCGTGTTCGATAGCTAATATAGCCTTCTCGGGGTCCGGGGTAACAAAGGCTAGGTCGTCTGCATAAGCCATGATTTTGGTTTCTAAACCATGTCTACTTATAGCCGGGATTTCCTGGTTGTTGACAAGCTTTCTGATAAAGGGGTCTATATATATATTGCGAAGAGCAGCGGGGAGCAGGGACAGCCCTGACGAGTTCCCCGTGTGATCTCAAACTGCTCTGTTAGTTGCCCATTTATTAGTACCCTTGCTGTAGGACTGAGGTATAATGCTTTAATGGCTTGAATGGCCTTAGGCCCGATGTGCATCTCCTGCATGACACACCACAGATACAGGCAGGAGACCCGATCGAATGCTTTTTCAGCATCGAGAAGTATTAACGCCATCGGGTCTCCTGAGATCTGTGCTGCGTCAAACAGTGTGATGGTTCTCCGAATATGATCAGTTGTGCTCTTTCCAGGAATGAACCCGTGTTGCCATATGGAGACTAGATGTTCAATTTTGGTAGATAATCGAGAGGCAAAAATTTTGGAGTAAATTTTGGAATCTCCATTAATGAGTGTGATTGGGCGATACTAGCCCATTTCTAAAGGAGATTTATCCTTCTTAGGAAAGATGATTATCTTAGCTGTCGCCCAAGAGGCGGGAGGGGTTTCACCATTAAAAATCTGACCCACCAGAGCCGTGAAAATACCTTTGATCTGAGAGTAAAAAACTTTATAAAATTCGACTGGTATACAGTCGGTACCTGCCGCCTTACCGTCTGGTAGATTTGCCAATGCCCTAGCTATTTCTTCCCAAGAGGGAGGGTCTTCTAATTGTCTACAATCTTCTATATCGAGGTGTGACAATAATACTGAGTCTAGGTACTTGTCTATCTCCTCTTGTGTAATTGCTTGCAAACCATTACCCTCTTCTGTATACAGACGAGAATAAAAATCGCGAAAGGCCGCACGGATCTCGTTTGGGTCATTAGTGATATCTCCTGTTGGAGCCTGAATGGAGTCTATCCCGTTTGTAGTGAGACGCTGCCTAGTTCTTATGGCCAACTGGTGGCCAACTTGCTCACTACATTCATATATCTTTTCTCGTGCGGTAGCCCATTTTGCAGCAGCTTTCTCTGCCAAGATTGAACCGATTTCTGCTCTGATGGTTGCTGTTTCTAGCTGTGCAGATTCGATATCTGCCCCTGTCTGGACCGCCTCGATTAAGCTTTCCTCCGCTTTAACCAACTTTTTTTGGAGCTCCTGGGTCTGTGCCTTCTCTTCTTTATTCTTCCTCAGAGAGAACTGTAATGTCTCCCCTCGGATACATGCCTTCAGGGCATCCCAGACGACCATAATAGGGGCTGACCCAACATTTTCTTCAAGAAAGTTCTGCATCCAGACTTTCATATGATTTTGGTACTTGGTATCCAGCAATAATGCTCTCTCGAAGCTCCAAGTCGAGACTGCCTTATGGAGCGCTGTTCCCTTCAAGTTGATAATCAACGGATTGTGATCTGATAAAAATCGTGGTAAGATGTCAATTTTGCTTTCATGGAGCAGGGAAGGTGATATCAAAAAATAGTCCACTCTGGCAAAAGAATGATGGGAGCCGAATAAAAGGTAAAACCTGGCTGATTCAGTTTAAGCTTAGACCAGGCATCCACCAGCCCATGTGTGTATATTAAATTCCTTAAGGCTTGTAGGACCTTAGGTTTCCGACCTGTATATTTCCATTGGCTGTTTGTCCCCGAGTTACTAGGTAAATTGATGTTAAAATCCCCACATATTATAACTGGGAGGGGCCAGTGGGATAGTTCTTTGGAGACCCAATTAATTACACCGGGATCGTCAGCAGTGCTCTCATATATTGAGCAAAGAGTGAAAGAAAATTCCGTGGTTAACCGGCATTCTGCTAAAACCCATCTCCCATACGGATCGGATTTAGTGCGAGAGGGCTGAAGTAAACAATTGCATTGGGCCAAAATACCAACCCCTTTTACCCGCGCCCCCTGAGAAGTCCCTCCTAGTACGCTGTATCCTAATGAGTTTAAAAGATGTACCTGCGACCCCTCAATGTGCGTTTCCTGAAGGCAGACCAGATCAGCCCCCATGTGTCGTAAGCCTTGGGAAACCTTTTGTCTTTTTCGTGCATCGTTTAGGCCACAAATATTTAGTGAAACAATTCTAAAATATGTAGCGTTAGTCATATTAATGCAATACAATGTTTAAAGCATGCATAGAAATTACAGCAAAAATGTATGCAATACACATTTCCCAAAAAGACCCTGTCTACCCTGACTAGCTCTTAAAGAGCCAAATATCCTGCAAGAATAAAAACTTACACTTTCTGTTTCTTCAATAAATGATTTCAAACTCTTGGTGAAAAAAGAAAGCCAGAATCTAACCCAGAAAAAATCCCATCCCATCCTGGACCTCCCTGCCCTTCCATCAACCGCCCCCCTTCCCCCCTCCCTTCCTCCCCCACACCCCCCCCAAAAAAAATTAGCAATCAGGTATAACCTGAGTGATGGTCACCTGTATTAAAACCCCACCACCCTGCCCGCCACAATTCCTAACAGCGGTTTAAGCCAATTTGTGTCAAATATACGAAGAGGTTTAAAGCCATTGCTTTTTCTTTCAAGCCAGTAGAGTTAGAACCTTCGAGCTCGGTCAGACCTGTATTTGCCCTTAAATCCTTAGCGTCTTTTCCCCTGATCCTAACCCCAAGCAAGACACAAGACATCAAAATAATTTTTTAGCAATATGGGTTAGAGCTTATAGTGCTTAGTGGTAGCTAACTCTGTCCTTTCTTGGTCTTTATTTCGCTAAGATAGTCTTGGGCTTTGATTTCAGAAAAAAACGTGCGCGAAGACCTGTTCAAGATAACCTTTAGTTTAGCAGGATTTATTAGAAAGACTTGAGTGCCCAGCTGTTGAAAGGGTGCAAATAGCTGACGGAGGCGCCACCTCCGCTCCACCGTAGTGTGGCAAAAGTCCGGTTTTGCGAAAAATGTCACCCCCTCGAAGCTCTTCTGAGAATTCGGTCGAGCCTGTTCGTAGACCGATTGCCTAAGCAGAAAGTTTCCAAAAAACACCAGGAAGGCTCTGGGCTTATCTCCTCCACTGGAATGCTGTTTTTTCAAAGTGAAGGGAAAACGGTGGGCCCTTTGGATCTCATAGTCCCAGTTCCAATCCGTATGGTCTGGAAAAGCCCCCTTCAGGAGTTTCACTATGAAGCGTCGGGGATCTTCCCCCTCGACCCCCTTGGGTATCCCTAGTAAGCGGAGGTTATTTCGGCGCTGCCTGTTCTCTTGCTCTTCCATTTTCCCCATGACATCCGTCATGCACGCACTTTGAGAGGAGCATAGATTGTTCAAAGTTGTAACTTCAGTTTCCAGGCTATCGCGTCGGCCTTCGATCATGGTGACCCTTTCCCCAATGTCTGATCAAGTTTTATTCAATCTTCTCAGACCTCCTTGCAGCTTTTTAGCAGCGCCCTTGGCTTGTCGGCTGTCTAAGCGTACTTCCTCCTGGAACTGCTTGATAGATAGTAAAATAGATGACAGAGAAGGTTCTTCTGAAGAATTCGATATGACGTACGGGTTATCTGAGCCGGGGGGCTTGCTTGTTTCTTCGCCGTAAGGGAAGGCAATTTGAAAGTCAGAATAGTCCCATTTCAGTTGTCTATGCTTCCCCAAGCGCTTCCCCTCCCGCTTCCTGCACGTTGTCTTCCTACGCTGCACCATACCAGTTTCCTTGCCTGAATCGCTACAATTAATATCGGATTGATCTCCGTCACTTGAAGTGGAAGAATTTACTTCAGCCGCAGAGTCTGTACCATCTGATACAGAAAAGAAGTGATTGCCGGACGGGTGGGGAGACAAAGTGCCCTGAGGCATCAGGGCAAAATTGCTGCTTTGTTGGATGGTGAAATCACCGCTCGTTTTCTGTTCTGGCCCTAGAAGGATTGACTCTTTCGGTGCATTAGGACCCCTTGCTTTGGGGTCTTCATCCCTGATGGCCACAGGAGGAACTGCGGGGTTAGTGCGTTCAGGGGGTCTATTCATAGATTCAATTGAGCTCCCTTGTTGTGGGCTCCCTGACTGTGCTGACTCTGCATTCTTTGACGCGGTTAGCAGTTGAGAATCAGACAGTCCTTGTAAATCGTTTTCAAAGTCAGGGTGTTCCTCACCTCCCCTTGTGGCTTTTGGTAGTTTTTTCCCCTTAGAGGCCATGGATCTCGCCCCGGGGAACAATTTAGCTATTGAGGGCTGGGAGCCTCCGCTCTCTTTAAGCGCGCCCCCCCCCCCCAGATTTCCCCATCGCTCTTTTACTGCTCCCAGCCTCTTTTTTACCTTTAGGTGCGGTGTCCACATCAGGGGTCGGCCCCCCGCGCTAGAGGAACCAGCGTTGCCAATGGCTGCCTTTGTCTTCATGCCTCTGGCTCCACGGGACGCCATAATCCGTAAAAAACGGCGTTGGGCTCTCCTTAAGGTTCGCAAAGCCTCAGCTGGTACCGTAAGGTTTGACAGGAGTGCTGCAGCCCAAAGCAAGCAAAGGTCCAGTATTAATCCTGCGGCGTGTCAGTGGTAATGCTTGCTCCGTTTCTGCACTGTGCGCGGCGGCAGCCTTTCCTCCGCGAGATCCAGGGCTTGTGAACTGGCGTCTCAAGGGCAGGCAGCATAGCCGATGGCGAGTTCTCTCGTGGCGTGGGCGACGGTGTAGCCGAGTGTTACACGGGCACCATCTTGCTCCATATACTCAAAGAGACAGCACATGCGCTACCTAGGCGAGACCTAAAAAGACAGAGGCTGCTCGGGAAGCTCGTCCAGAGCAGCCCGAGTTTAAAAATAATAAAAGAATCCCCAGTGGCGGCTCGCAGAGGGAGTGCTGCGGGGCGGTGGGGTGGGGGATGGTCTGGGTGGCTTGGGTAGTGGAGTCGGACATACAACGGGCTGGAATAAGGTAAGTAAATAAATAAATAAATAAAACTATTTACCTTGCGCTCGCTGCATTGCCAACTCGGCAATGCAGCGAGCGCAAGGTAAATAGTTTTATTTATTTATTTACTTACCTTACTCCTGCCCGTCGTATGTCTGACTCCACTACCCCCCCACCCACCCCTCCCCCGCCCCGCCCCGCCCCACCGCCCCGCAGCACTCCCTCTGCGAGCCGCCAGTGGGAATCCCTCTGGTGCTCTGCACCGGAGGGGCCGTTGTGTGCTTCCCCAGTGTCGGCACTTAAAAGGGTGAAAAGGTGTGCCTTCAACACTTTCCTAAACTGTAACTGCATTGGGGTGGTCCTGATGGGTACAGAGATGTTGTTCCAGACCCTGAGTGCATAAATAGGAAAGGTCCGCTACCTTGTTCTTTCTTTTTTGCACTTTTAGCCTGCATTTTGATGGTGTCCTGACGGCCAGTGTCTGCAAGATAAGCAGAGTTCTGTTCGTGTTGACTTTGTGAATGTTTGTGAATGATGCAACTGGTTTTGAAGATGTTGCAGGCCATCAAGGGTAGCCAATGGAGTACCAGCAGGAATTTTATCATTTTTCTTCAGGCCCTAGGTACGGTATGGTCTGTAGGATGCCCTTAAGGGCTACTAGTGTGAAGTCTAGAAGCTATGGAGTATGGTATTACCACCATCTAAATGCAAGAGTACAAAGGCTTGCACAGCAGTTCTGAAGTCGCTTTCTGGAAGAAATGTTTCACTTTCTTTCTGAAGAGAGAGCTGGTGCAAGACCATCTTTGTTTTCTTACCAATGTGTTCTTCTTTGAGGGTGAGATTGGTGTCCAGGGTGAATCCAAGTGACTTGACATTCAGTGAAAGTTGGGGCTCTAAACCGTCGTGGTTCATGTCATTGAGCCAGATTCGTAATGTTTCTTATTTGGTGTTCTTGGCAAATAACAGGACTTATGGCTTGGTTGGTTTGAGCATCAGGTTGGTGAGGAACATCCAGTTCTAGATGCTATACATGCAGTGCTTGAGGTGATGGATGTCTGAAGCAGAGGAGACAGGTAGAGTTGTGTATCATCAACATATTGGTACATTTTGATGCTGTGATCTGTCACTAGAGCTTCAAGTGGCTCCATGTAGAGGTTGAAGATGGCAGGGTGGAGTATTTATTAATGGAGTGCCTGAAGGCAGGAGGTTGGCATGTGATCAGTTTTGGTATTTGTTCATTTTCGATGGGTGTGACTATGGAGAAGTACTGTTTAGTTTGGAGTGAGTACAGTTTGAAAGGGCTGGGGTGATGGCGGTTGAGGTGTGTGTTGCTATGTGTGCACTTGGAGTCTGTCTAATGATGCACAGACTTAATGAGTTTGCTTGTTGACAGGAGCAAGAGATTGAACAAATTTGAAGGAGGAGGTCCGGAAATATGGTCATTCAGTTGTAAAGTGGGCAGGGAACATGCATGGAGGCAAAGCCGTGGACTAACGCTGGACTGGAAGGAGGAGAAAGTGGTACTATATTGGCCCACACAGGGAGCTATGCAACGGTGGCAGGTCCTACCCACACTGTGGGGGGAAAAAAGAATAGGTGGTCAAAGCCAGATATAATATTGGTGCATACAGGAGAGAATGATCTAGTGTAATTATCTGGCCTTGAGCTGGTAAATATGACGAGGAGGGATCCGGAAATGATTGAAGATAAATGGGAGGGAGCAGGAATTTTGTGGACCCAGCTTCTGCCTAGGAGAGTGTGGAGGGGCTGCATTTAATGCTGCTGTGGAACAGAATGACTGTTTTGGAAGACTGGGCGAGGTGTTGCAAGTTTAAGGGTACATAAGGACCCCTAGGAGGATGACCTGTGGCAGAGAGAGAGACCTTAGAACAAGTCGGGGCAAGAAGAGAGGATAATGAGCAGGAAACATGGCGGAGCAATTTCAGAAAAGAGTGAATTATGGTAAAACCTGGGCCTAGTGTGGCAGACTGACAGGAAATCTGAGGAGTGTACCAGGATTAAAGAAAGAAGAAGGAGATGACATTGAGAAGTCATGAATTTAGAGATATTTTCAGGGTAATTTTGTAGTTATTAAGGGGAGATGTTAAGCATTTTAGGGGGTGGGTAATGTTTAGGGAAGGGAAGAGAGTTGACTATTGTTAGGACATTGCCTAGGACAGTTTAGTTTTTGCTGCTAAGCCAAACGGTGTAACAAAATGTGAACTCTACTTGCTTCCAATAAAGTGGCCTTACACAGTGAGCACGACTGGTTTGTCCGCTCTCTCAACATGTATCTTGAATATCTTTTAAATATTAAGTTTCTTGCACCATCTGCTGGTACTCTTTAGGTACTGCAGACTCGTGCGTGATCTTCAAGCGTCAGACCACTGTCAAAGGACACTCACCGACTCATGCCACTGAACTTATTGACTCTCCTGTGGGGGTGAAAATAAATGTTACAGAGTTAATTCCTTTAAATTTAAAGCTAATGGACCGTGCGTGGTCTGTTGGGAACATGAAGCAGACGTGACTCCTCAGAGCTTCTCAACAGTCCTCCTGCCAACATCAATATACATTGGCGCCCTTGAGGCCCCAGCGGGCTCAGGTTAGCTTACCTCATAGATGGAACGCAACCACAATTAATTTCCATCCTGAAGGGCCACAGATAAAAATAAATACCAGTCCCATACTAGACTGGAAGTTGAGGGAGGACATCAAGAGCACTCCGCAACCGGAAAAGTATTCCAACTGTAAACCCTTCTCAGTCGGGCGTAGGCAGTGCTTTAAATGGAAAAAAATAAGTGCAGGTACTCTCCAAAAGGAGCGATGGACTGGGGGGTGGAGTGTGAGGCGGGGCTAGGATTTCAACCTTTCCAAACTTTATATGCAAGAAATCCAAGTGCATTGTGAAAAAAATCGGAAGTATCTGTCCAATGGTTATTGCCCTAATAATCATTTATAAAGCATTTACTAATAATGGTATGTTCAAAACTGTCTCTGAATTTTGCCATCAAAAGTTTGCATGCTGGAGTTTATAGAAACCCTTTCTTATGAGAAAGGGAACTACGAGTCCCAGCATGCAAAAGCATTACCAACAAAAATCTAGAACTGTCTGAAAGTGTAAGGCATTCAATGGAGCTGCCTGTCTCATTTGGATTATGTATGGGTTCCCATACGAAACAAGGGGTTTAAATGCACCAAACCAAACAAAATTTTGTTGCCTTTAAGGTGTTTTTTTGTTTGAGGCAGCAAGGGCCACCGAGAAGGTCAGATTGGCGCTGTTGTTGGAAAGGCCACCACCCCAAATGCTCTGTATCAGGGGCACCCCCGCCTCAAACCCCTGGCAGTGGCATCATAGCCATCCTGGCAGGCCATGTCAATACACCTGGGCATCAGCCACAAGAATTGACTTGCCCAGTTGTGTGAGTGCACACTGTCGGCTGAAAGCCTCGCAGCCCTTGGGGCATTTAGGGAAGTGTGAAAGGCACCACACGAGAACACAGACGAGCCACATTTGCAAAAACATGCACCCCCACCCTCGCGTTCTGCTGAGGTAAGTCTGCCAAAATGGAGAGCACTGGGGCTCATTCAGTTCTTGGCCTCTCTGCTGAGATTGCTACAATGGTGCCGGTCACCAAAGAGGCCACTCAACTGTATACAACTGGACGCAAAACCACCAATGTTTAAGTAACTTTTGGCTGCCCTGATAAAAATTCAGCCTTTCAGCATTTATACAGGTTACTAAAGAGGGTCAAAAAGTTTGAAGGGGAACTCCTCGCACCTTTGCTGACCTTTTTTACCGGACACATGAAACACGGCCATCTCAAAGCACCATTTACGTTCAGTTTGAGGAAACAAGTCATCTGCCTAAGAATCAAGATTACAGTTTGATAAGTGGTCGAGCTACGAATAATAAAACCTACAAACTATGCTTTTGGCAGATAAGTGCCTCCTGCCCTCTTCTCTTCCGCACACCGAGCACCCAGCATTTAGTAATTGAAGGACGTCTATTGTCTCATGGGGTTGGGGAGGGTGTGGGGGGGTCTGCTCAATTGCCTTTTAAACCCCAGGGTCTACTGTATGGGCTTGACACAGGAACTCTGCGCTCTTGATAAAGCACCCTGGCTCGCCCCTTCGTTCTGCCTCTGCCCCGGCACCTCCCAATTTAATGTACTGTAGATCTATTTGAAAAGGCAACAACAGTAGCACTTGCGGGTCGTCTTGTTGTTTAAATGCACCAAACCAAACAAAATTGTGTTGCCTTTAAGGTGTTTTTTTTGTTTGAGGGCAATCATACAAGTGGCAGCAAGGGCGGGGATTTACATGCAAGTAAAAATGCCTAATTTAAATTGTTGATGAACTAACATTTTCAGTCATTTAAAACAATGGCATGCTAAAAGCTGTACTGCCTAAAGAATGCGCCCCACATCCTCGTCCATTAGTTTTATGATGGACTCTAAACTCCCACTGTGCAGGATCAAAGGGTAAACCAAACACCCTGCCGCCCCACGCTGCTAGAAGAGTTGCAGAGAAGCACAACAAGATTGCTGTGTCCAGGTGACAAGAGCTGCTGTTCTGGCGCTCCTGTGCGAGCTCAGCTCAGGATTGCAGAATCGGAGCGGGTCGTGTGAAAAGTGCTGCCGAGGCAGGAGAAAATGCGAGCAGCACCACCTGTGTCTAGGCAAGGCCCCCATGAGTACCGGTACTCTCCTTGTCCTAGAAGAAGTTCCGGTACTCAAGGGGCGAAAATTAAAAAGTGCCGGTACTCCGTACCGGTGAGTACCGGCCCATTTAAAGCACTGGGCGTAGGTACAGACGCCATGAAGGCAGCCATCAAGGGGCTCAAAGAAAGCTCTATAAAGGATATGTTTATCCTGCGGGATACGAAGAGCGAGAAGAGTGGCAGTTCAGAGTGTGGGATCCGTTGTTCTTAAATCATAGTATTTAACGTATGAGAAATCGAGCTTATGCTAACCTAGGACAGTTTTGTGCTTTTCTTCCATCTTGGATGTGACATCGTAGCATAACACGTGATCACAGTAGCTGTTATTTTCACTGTAATAAAGGATTGTAGGCTTTGCACTGAAAGACTAAGATTTTCCCAGTTACACGGAGTAAGAGGTACCTATTGAAGGATAACCTAACTGTCTCGGACCGAATAACATACAATGGAACAAAAAATCATGTCACATGAATATACTCTGGGAATTACTGAATCTAATGTAGTAGAATGGTGAGAGAATTTGCAAATGTATTCTGTAGTAAAATGTTTCTTCTTGCTTGTTCCCTATTGGTGCATATCTTGAAGCATGTATCTGTGCAGTTAATGTATAGAGCCATTTGTCTAAAGTCCTATAAATGGACATGATTTCTCTCTGTTAAGATTTCACCTTTTTCCTTTCATAGAAGGCGATTATTTTCTGGATAGCTAGTAGAACTTCACTAAGCTCTTCCCATATTTGATGATAGATTTGCTTATATACTAATGGATTGATGTCCAGCTCATGCATTTCTGTACTGATATTCTTTAAGTAAACTTTTAAATTTTAGTCCTCCCGGTACAAGCCGAAGGCACGCATTTTGCAAGTAAATGGGACGCTGGTTTGCGGCGTGACACAATTTTCACAAGATTATCACCGGGGAGACTGACAGAGGAGAACACCCTTGCAGTGATGATGCAGGAGCTCCTCCAAACACCTCCTGTCTGAAATAAAGGAAGAGGTGGGCCCAATCTGAAGTGACCTAAAGTCTAGCCTACGTAATCTACAACAAGATGTGAGGGAGCTCACAGGAGGATGGATGACCTATAGAAGACTGTAGAAAACCACTAACAGAAACAACATTTCTTATGCAACAACATTTCTTATGCAACACGGTACTGTTCTTGGAGGATATAATAGTCTGACGCTAAAACAGGAACGCTTTGAAAACAGTTCAAAGTGCAACAACATCAGTGTCCTGGATGTCCCAAGGAACTCAGAGGAGACATTTAAGCATATACACAGCACCTTCTACACCAAATCAGGAAGAGACCAGAGGACCCCCCTCCTTGTGTTTGCTTTGTTCGCCCTAAGTTGGCAGGGTATGCCCAGATGTGGGTCCCTTGCTCACTTTGCCACTGGATTCAAGCTAGCCTGGCTGATGAGGGCTGTTGCCCGAAACCGGTCCCAGGATGCTTGTTTCCGGTCCAGGGAAGACATTGCTTGGCAGTTCGGGCTGGACTGTTCCCATGAGGCACAGGGTCAAGACTGATTTCCATATAGCTGCGTCTGAACTGGGGTGGCGAAGTGAGCTAAAGAACGATGATGGATTCAACCCAGATCTGTGACTGGGGGTGAGTGTCTGAAAAGTTTCAGCGCTCCGTCTATCATCTCCTTGTGTTTGCCACATCTATGTAATGGCAACAAAAATCAAGAATTGATGCACACAAAAGATCAAAGGGAGAAGCCCCAAAAAGTGAGAGAGAGTACTACTCCCTGTCTGTATAGGAACTCACCAGAAGTACAGTCTCTCGAAAAAATGGGACACCTAAGGAGGAGAAGTTTTCAAGTGTAGTGTGGTGACAATCAGGGCCAAGAGATTGAGTGCCCTATTTATATAGGGGAGAGACCTTTCTTAGGATGAGAACCCTCAATCACCCAAGGGTGACATGCTTCATCATAGGGTTCCCTCCTCACACCAGGGCCAGAAGGTCCCTGGTGTGGGCTACAACTCTTCTGTGCCAGAAGAGGAGCTGAGGTGTTTTAAGTAGAGGGGACCACAAATATGGTAAGTGAGGGGCAGAGTGCAAAAAGAATAAGTGAGGGTATTAAAACTGTCTCTAGGAGATCAATTGTCTTTATTGTGCGGTTCCCTAGGACAGGATTAAAAATGTAGAGGACATGGGGTTTATTTTTTATTTTTTTGTATTTATTGAGTTTTATATAGCGCTGGCTAGACCCGGAGGTATCAGAGCGCTTTACATAAGAAACAACAGCAAGTTACAACATTAATTAATTTAAACATTTTTCACGGAAATTTCAAAGTGAATGACAAATCATAGGAGGCAGAGAGGGAGTAGGGGATAAGAATATGAGTAAAGGGATAGGTGGGGGGGGAGGAGGGAACCTGAGCGGGAGGGGGTAAAGGCAGGATGGGCGAAAAGAGAAAAACGTTCGACTCAAGAGTTAAGGAATCATAGCGATTAACATAAGGTCAGGGTACAATAATTTAAAGAGAGTCGCACGAAATTAGCAAGGATAGTGGAAGAATCCAAAGGTAGAGAGGGACAAAAGTGGTGTTATGAGAGAGGGTGCCGGGGATAGGAGGGAGCCAGGGGGGGGGGGTGGAGTAAGGCAGACCAGAAAGAGGGAGAAATACGTTTGAGGATCGTCAGGGTGAGAACGGAGGAAAGGGGGAAAGGACATAAGTTCAAACAAGATGGTGGGTCCAGGTCCGGGGAATCGGCGGTGATCAGCAACAAAATGGCGGGCAGGGCAAAAGTCAAAAAGACAAAAAGTCCAAAGATGCAAACCAGGGGCATGAATTAATTGCAAAAAAGAAAAGAAGTCAAAGGAGGGTACGCAGTTCCAAAGTCGAAGGCGGGAGGAAGGGAGAAGAGGCGTGCAGAGGCTCAGGACCACCGGGACATCGGTTTTGGCAATCCGCCGGGTGTAGCTCCCGCACCCCCATACCTGGAAAGGGACTCTCAGGTCACAGAAGACGGAATCGAGTCGGAGTACATCTTAGCAGGCGGCCAGCATGGAGGAGGCATTGGCCTTCTCGACTCTTGGTGGCCCCCGGCCCTGGGCACCGCGCCCAAGCCAACGGACCACGCACGCAACCTGGGCTTCATCCTGGACTCCTCCCTGTCGATGACCAGACAAGTCAACGCCGTCTCATCTTCGTGCTTCAACACCCTGCGCATGCTCCGCAAGATCTTCAGATGGATCCCCACTGAAACCAGGAAGACCGTCACCCAGGCACTCGTCACCAGCCGACTGGACTATGGGAACACCCTCTACGCCGGAACCACAGCCAAACTTCAAAAGACTCCAGCGCATCCAGAACGCCTCCGCACGACTCATCCTGGACATCCCCCGACACAGCCACATCACCGGACACCTGAAAGACCTGCACTGGCTCCCCGTCAGCAAGAGAATCACGTTCAGACTCCTCACCCACGCACACAAGGCCCTCCACGACCTGGGCCCCAAGTACCTCAATGACCGCATGACCTTCTACACGCCCACCCGCCAGCTACGATCAACCAGCCACGCCCTCGCCACCGTACCACGCATCCGCAGAGCCACCGCCGGAGGAAGATCCTTCTCCTACCTGGCAGCCAAGACCTGGAACTCCCTCCCCACTCACCTTCGGCGAACCCAGGACCATCTCTCCTTCAGGAAGCAGCTCAAGACCTGGCTGTTCGAGCAGTAACTTACCCCCTCCCCCAGCGCCTTGAGACCCTCCCGGGTGAGTAGCGCGCTCTATAAATGCCGTGATTGATTGATTGATTGATTGAGGCAGCGAGGCAGCAGCGAGGGCTGGGAGAGCGAGTTGCCCCCAGATCGGCAGACTGCAGGCGGGAACATGGGACCATCGGACCAAACAGCGCCGTGGCACTCACCTAAGACCCAGTAAACGCTGCAGGTGATTAAGCGGCGGGGCAGGCAGTTACTTGCGACCTAGTGGGTAAAGGAACAGTCCGGAAGTGTGGAATCTCGTCCCCGATCAGTTCGCCGCCATCTGGAGCCTTCCGACGAAGATAGAGCTGCGTCAAGGCTGGTCCAAACATCAGCCATCCGCGGGGACTTGTTCCGAGGGAGACAGCAGAGGGAGAAAACAGCAGCAGCAGGACGGGAAATGCCATGTCCCGATGTCCAGCTGGGTAGGTGACGGCCACGGGAGGACCCGGGCCAGACTCCTCAAAAGCCGAACCAAGCGGCTCCACTGGGCATCGGCCATGACGTCTCTATGTCCCGGAAGTATGGAATCTCGCCCCTGGTTCAATCCGGAGCCCTCCGATGTTGTCAGAGCTGCGCCAAGGCTGGTCAGACATCAGCATTCCGTGGCGATTCGCTCCGAGGGAGGCAGCAGGGGCGGAAAATAGCAGCAGCGGAACGAGGGATGCCATGCCCCGATGTCCGGCTGGGTAGGTGTTGGCTGCGGGAGAAACCCGGGCCAGATTCCTCTTTAGCCGAACCAAGCGGGGTTATCAGCAAAAATACCCGTATACAAAGTCAACATGTTTCTGCCCTTCAACGACCCCAAACGGGGTTCATGGGCATTCTTCAGGACCAAAAATATGTTCATTGCATTGTTATGAATTATTTAGCATGTATTCTTCTGTTTTGATGAAAAAGAATTCTGTAACAGTGGGAAATTACCCATTAAAGGAAACCACATGTGTAAAGGTTGTTTACACTACCCGATAGAGTGATACATTGGAGTTATTATTCATTTGAGTAAGTCAAATTGTTCTCTCAGCTGTGCGGCCAGGTTCCAAGTGACAGTGTACACTTGCTATATGATCTATTTAGTCTTGAGGGAGGCAGCCTCACTCCTGGCCAGCACGCCAGAATTTGTATAAAACTGATAAGTTAGGTATATTGTTAATTTATACAACAGGTGACTCAATACTACACAAGGTGTGTGCAACACATCACACTTACTGAGTAGTAGAAGGGCCAGATACAGCCTTGATTGTGGACAAGTACAATACAAGTACCAGTAAGTGAATGTGCAACATGTTTTTTATACACATCTAATAGCACAATACTCACAGCAATAGTACATTCGCAGTGGAACCCCACTATATATGTGAAACAGATGATCAAGGTCACATGTGCTCCTATATCACCATGATCAGACCCTAAAGCAGAAAATATGAAGGGCAAACATTGTGCACATATGTCAGTCCTAAACAATGCATTGTGTAGGTATAGTATAGGAAGAGGTCTCAGGACAAGTGGAATCAAGATTCCACATGCATAAATCTTGATAGAAATTTGATATGGGTGAGGCCAAATGTGTAAATGAACGTATGTATGCTTACACAAGATATATCATAAAATATCCTTACAACACTACCCACTTGCATGTTGTCAGACATTTAACATTTGTGGGTTTTGTACTTGCAGATTCTAGTAAAATGACCCTAAAAGGGTGTGTTGCATCGACGTTCTGACCAGCCACGGTTCCTCCTTTAGGGCGGAGGAGCATCGCCCCGCCTGCTGGGAACGCAGCAGCTGCATAAAACAAAAATTAAATAAAATGGTAATGGTGATTACCATTCTAGTACACCTTGCAGATGAGGATGGGGCAGGGCCATTCCAACTTGCAGACAGTTGCCTAAAGTGCGCATGTTGGATTGGCCGGCTATCCTGCCACAGCCAGCCCGACATACGCACTTCAGACCGCAGCAATCTGTGAGCTGTATAACAGCCCAAGGACTGCAGACACATGCTCCTTGCCTGAAAAGGAGCGCTGCCTTAAGCTGCTCTAACCAATCCTGGAGCTGCTTTCATACATGAGAGCAGCTCCAGGATTGGTTTTATTCGTTTGCTCACTCTTCACTCTTCACTGTCTGATATATCAGATGTATGAACACTTTGCATCTCCAGTTAACAGCTTTTTTGCAATTTCATAGCTACTTCAATGGTCTTCATTGCTTAAGACACATGTTAAATGTTGTCTACTGCCCTTCTATTAATTTAACATCACATTGTAATCACATGACTATGTCATTATAGATTTCAAATATGCTTTCCATGTACGTGTAATTTGAAGTATAACAATTCTGCTTTGTGTCTGTGCTTTGGCTGTTGTGTTGTCAAATTTGTTACTAATTTATGGTATGATGTTGGGCAGATAATATGGGATGCCTGCTGGGTACAATTTAACAGACATGATTTGTGAAATAGCTTATAGACGTTAGTTGGGACATGGTGAAATAATTGACACATGTTAACGAACTTCATGCTATCAGAATTATTTTTTCAAAAATGGAACATGTGTCCCATGTGCCTTAACATTGACCTAAATCTTGAGATGGTATGTTACACTTCTACTTTCTTGTAGTCAACTTACATTTTCAAGTGACATCAGTTTACTTATTTATCCTTGCTCAAAGAAAGATGGCACAAACGCAGATCATTAATCTTTAAATTTACTTTATTTGTTAAAGACATATGCTTCACATTTGGTAGTTCTCTGGAAAAAAGTAAGTGCTTGTTGACACACCACCACTATATTATCTAATCATATTAAATACATTTTACTTAGTAAAATGAGAGGTTCAATCTTTAGTACACATCTTGTGGTGTGTAGTTGTGATTCATTCTTCAGGCATGCAGTTACTTTTGCTTTCTTCATGCAAAGAAATTGGCAACAATAGCATTCCTTCGGCATTGACCTTCATTAGAGTCCTTTCAGCATTTTGCCTTTCATTAATATTTGGTATGATGTGTTCAGTATTTGTTGTATCATCAACAGGCATGTCCAAATTGCCTCAGACTGCAATATTGTGTCATATGCAACACACTACAATCATGTTGCCCACCAGATAGGCCAAGGCATCTAAATTTTGACTTTAAGATTTCAAAGCACCTTTCTATTATTCCTCTTGTCCTGCTGTGGGATGTGTTGTATGCTTCTTCGGCATGATTGTGTGGATGGGCAAATGGTGTCATTAGCCATAGACTTAGTGCATATCCCTGGTCACCTGGAACAATATAGACATGAAGTTTCATTTATGTTGGTGTGACACATTGTCTGTTTAAAGCTTTCATTTTTGTGACTTCATACATTGTACAATATAATTGTGGACATGTGTTTACCAATCAGAGATGTGGGTGACTAATTCTCATACGACCAGACAGTATTGGCAGACCAGGACCATTATTTGCTGTTAGCACCATCTATGACACATTACCAACATTGCAGACACACATGCAATGACTTGTAGATACATTGTATTATGTGATGTCACATCCCTGTGACTCCACTATGCTTTTAGTAGTTTTAGTATGACTTAATCATTAATTATTTCAGTGATACAGACCACATGGTGGTAAAGTTGTGGTTTTTGGTACTTTTAACTACTATGTATAATCTGATACAAATACATACCCAGCAGTACACCTAGTCCATATATTCCACTTTCCAAGATTTGTTTGATCCTCAACAGCCGAAATATGTAGGAGTCGTACTGATCCTGGATATTTGGCCACAACGTTAATGAAGCAGTATTTGTCATCGCAAATTGCCTGCACATTAATTAAGTATGCTGCCGATTTCGGTGCAGATGTGCAGTTCCAGATGGTGGGAGAAGGTTGACATGGTTACAGTCTATTGCACCAACAACATGGGGGAAGTTGGCTATTTGGTAGAAACCTTGCTTCACTTTCAGGATTTCTGCACCAGGTTTGGAGAACCTGATATGTTGCGGTGTCAGGCACAATATTGCTTCCAAGTCTTTGGGCAGGAACGCTGACAAGGCTCCCTCTGACACACCAGCCACAGCAGCTACTGTACGCTGGAAGGATCCAGAGGCTAAAAGATGTAGCACAGACATCAGTTTCACATGTGCTGGTATGGCATGTGATTTTGTAGTTGTAGCTTCAAGTGCTGGTGCAATTTTCTGGAGCAGACAAACAATCATGTCCTTGCTTAATCTGTATTTTTTTTATTATGTCCTCCTCATGCAGATCAAACACGGATACACTTTGCTTGAATATTCTCTCCTTTCACTGTCTCTTTCCTCCTTCTGCAGTGAGGCGGCACCTGTGTTCGACTATCACTATCTCCATTTTGGTAACCTCTGGTCAATTTCTCCAGTGTTGCTCCTTTCACAGTCTCTGCTTGTTCTGCTCAGCCTTCTTTTGCCCCTCCTTTATATTTGCGCTATTTTTTTTCGCGCAAATGCTGCATGCGCTACTTTGCTGAGATTTGCGTTACTTTAGTAAATATGATTAGCGCTGGTTTGGACATCATTTTGCGTGGGAAACACCCAACCATGCCCACTTTGCATGGATTTGCATGTTTTCCATGCAAACAATGCCAGCGCTATTTTGCGTCACGCAGCCATGTGGATGTGTCGCAAAACAGGTTTTGCGTGGCATTGAAAATGTCTGCGGGACTTTGCGCCTCTTTGCTCATGCAAAATGTCACGCTAAACTCTAGTAAACCTGGCCCATATTTTATAAAACATTTCGGAAAAAATGAGCCCAATGACACTAACTAAATGTTGTTTTACAAACAGGCGTGATCCGGGAATGTGGGCCACTTTTTGGAGGGTGTCCGGGCCGAACTGTAATTCCAATCCTACTCTACCCCTGTGGCAGTCATGATCTTAGCCCACATCCCAAGAACGCAAAAAGCACAATTGTGACTCAAAAACTTTCTCCTCCAAGCTCCAGCACTCATATCGGTAGTAGGAGAAAGTCATAGAAAACGTTATGACAAAAAGGCGTAGTCCGAATTTCTATCACTACTATGTGACATTAAAAGTGGTCATGAGGGGCATTTTCATCTCATCAGCATCTCACTTTAGCAAGTCGCATGCTGAAAAGCGTGTGGAATTCGAGCTTGTTAGATTTGGGGGTCTCTAGTTGGCAGAGGTAGGTACCTTTGACCAAATAGGGACCCTTGCGTCTAGTCAGGGTAAGGGGGTACACTCCTGAAATAACCCCTGCTCACCGCCTTGGTAGCTTGGCATGAGCAGACAGGCTTATCTCAGAGGCAGTGTGTAAAGCATTTGTGAACACATACAGTAATCAAGTGACAACACTACAGATGGACACCACACCAGTTGTATATTAAAAATAAGTATCTTTTATATAGATTTAACACAAGACCACAAACGACAAAAATCCACAATACTGTACTTCAAAAATGGTCGAATCAGCTCAGTTCGTTTTAGATGGTAAATGCGACACTTTGAGTTCAATGTACCTTTGGATGCGTAACGCTATACAACGAAAGTGTTGCAGGGAAGGTGATGCGTCGGCTCCTTACACGCAAGAACGGTGATGCGTCGGGTCCCTACTGTTGCGTAGGGGATGCGTCGGTTCTTCTCCGCGTGGGGAGGTGATGCGTCGGTTTCTTACTGCGCTTTCGTGGCGAAGCGACCAGCAGCGCCGTGATGCGATGAAGATCCGGTGCAATGAACAAAATGGCGTCTTCTTCTTGATGAGACAACGATGCATGCACGCCCGACGGCCGTGCGGCGATTCAACGATTCTTCCAAGCCGCGACAGGCCCTGTGACACGCTTCTCTGGTGATGCGACGGCGTCTGCTGCGACGGCGACACTCTTCTCCAGGGATGTGGGGCGCCTCGATGATGCGATGCGACAGCGGCGGCACGCTTTCTCAGCGATGCGATGACAGCGGCTACAGCAGCGACACTCTTCTCCGGTGATGCGACGGCGTCTGCTGCGACGGCGACACTCTTCTCCGGTGATGCGAGGCACTTCGGGTGATGCGAGGGCGGCAGCGGTGGCACGCTTCTCCGGTGATGCGACGGCGTCTGCTGCGACGGCGACACTCTTCTCCGGGGATGCGATGGCTGCGGTGGCGTCACGCTTCTTCGTCTTGAGTTGCGCTTCCAGCGACACGCAGTCTCTCAGAAGGCCCAGCTCAACAGTAGGCACTTCAATTCCCAGCGAGGGAAGGCAGGGGAGCTGGTTGGTGAAGTCTGTTGTCCCTGAGACTTAAGCAGGTGGCAAGCTCTATCTCAAGCCCTTGGAGATCATTTACAAGTTGATGAAAGTACACACAAAGTTCCTTTCTCCTTTCTTTGGCAGTCAGGCAACCACTGCAGGCCAGTCCCCCAAACAGCACTCAGCTTAGGGATAGTCTCCTCCTCAGTTTCTCTGGTTCCTCTCCTCAGCAAAGGTTCTTCTTGTTTCCCAAAGTGATCTAAAGTTCTGGGGTCTGGGTCCCCCCTTTTATACTCATATTCTCTTTGTTCTCTGAAGGCAGAGAGGCCTTTGCCTAGTCCAAACCAGTTCTGGTCAGTCCTGGAGCACTTTGTTGACAAGACTCCTTCTTTCCTTTCACAGTGTAGGCCAGGGACATCAGACACACCACAGGAGGTGGAGCCAGCATTGTGGAGGGAAGGCACAGCCCTATTCGGGTCCCAGGTGCAACTCCTCCCACCCATCTCCCTCTATTCAGCCTTGTGCTGACTCACCCTGCCTCCTGGAATCCCCCAGCCCCTGTCACTCAAACTCCAGACAAGGAATACACAACCTAGCAGAGGCAGGCTTGGATAGTTAGGCAAGAAAATACCTACTTTCTAAAAGAGGTATTTTCAAACACAGAATGTTAAAACCAACTTCACTAAAAGATGTATTTTATCATTCTGAGTTCAGGCATACTAAATTCGTTTTTCTGCCATGTTCCCTGGGTCAGTTAGGATTATAAGATGTAATAATCAAACTGCCCATTCTGGCCTATGGGGAACAGGTAGCATTGCAATAGTGAAAAACGAAAATGGCTGTAATTCACTATTAGGACATGCCACACACACCAGGGCATGTCCTACCTTATACTTACAATGCACCCTGCCCTTGGGCCTACCATAGGGGTGTCTGATATGAAGAAAAGGGAAGGTTTAGGGACTGGCAAGTGGGTGCACTTGCCCAGTCAACATGGCAGTACCAGACTGCACACAGGCTCTGCAATGGCAGACCTGAGACACACTTTTACAGGCTGCTTCTGTGGGTGGCACAACCAGTGCTGCAAGCCCACCAGCAGCATTTGGTTTACAAGTCCTGGGCACACTCAGTGCACTGTACTAGGGTCTGACAAGTAAACCAAACCAACCAATCATGGAATCACTAATCCATACACCAATTTACCATAGGGAGCACTTGCACTGTGGCACTGAATAGCAGTGGCACAGTGCCCAAAGCATCTATAACCAGCAAAAACACATGAGGCAACAGCAAAAAATGGAAGGGAGACCCACGCCAACAGTGCCAGGTCTAACAGAGCTCGACCTGGCAGTACTCCAAAAAGCCATAATCCTCACCAATGCCCCAAAATTTTGCGTAAGGGTCTCACCTTGCACCCTCAGTTGCTTGTCTTGGATATGTCAAAGCCAAATTTTCAATCTTGCAGACTAAACAGAAGTCCTATGTCTCTGGTAACTGAGGAGCAGATTGCTGGTGGCACAGTTAAGGGCATAGAGGGTGATGGAAAGGATTGATAATATACATGGTGGATCTGGTAACCTGGCTACGGAAGACATAGAAGTGGTGCAGACCTTCCATGGCTTCTACCAAAGTCTTTATATGGGCGAAACAGGTAATAGGCCCTAAGCAGACTCAAATCTTCAGGCACACTGAAGGCAGAAAATAATACCAACACAGGCTAAGAGTCTAGACTCCCCCATAGGAGTCAGGAGAGTCACTGGGAGTATTCAGAGGCTAAAATTAGGGAAGGCACCTGGCCCAGATGGGTGTATGGCCTTCTTCCACAAAACCGACTGACTGCTAGCCCTACTACTGGTGCGACTATTCAATGACTTTGGTGACACATGGAAGGTGACTGACTCGATGCTGACTGCATCAATATCGGTAATTCTGAAGCCAGGCAATGTGGACCTGATGTATCCTGGCACATAGACTGATCCCCATGATGCCTGATATAAATGATCCAGATCAGTCCGACTTCATTTTATCATGCCAATGCAGCGACAATATAAAAAATATTCACTCATTGTTGAAAATGTGAAGTGGAAGCACGAGCGCTTTCTACTCGCTTCAGACGTGGAGAATGCGTTTTATCAGAGTTAGGTGGCGACACATACAACGAATGATGCAATCCCTTAGCTTGTGAGGGTGATTTGTCACACGCCGAAGGTGCAAATTAGGGTTAACAGCGTGAATGCATGACCTCTAACGACCCAGTGGGGCACACAAAAGCGATGCCCAATATCGCCACTCGTGTTCACCCTCATGAAAGAACCACCTCCAATGACATGAGGGCACGAAAGCTTTAAGATAGGATTGGATACATTGAAGGTGACAATGGTCACCAATGACATCTACTCTTGAGCACAAACATGATACACTGCCTCCCCTGCAATCTAATGGAACTAGAATACAGTCCAATATCGAGTTTAAAGTAAAAATAGCTAAATTAGAAACTCTAGCTCTCAGCATCAACCTACCACCCACTCCTGTAAAAAAGAAAGCAGGGTTTCGGCGGGGTCGGGAGCAGCATCTCAAAACAATATAACTAAACAAAATGCACCAAAGAAAGAAGCGGTCCACAGAAGCCTATCGCGTCTTCCCACCATTCAGGTCATGCCCAACCTGCTTCTGCCTTCTAAACTAGAGATATGCTCTACCCTTGAAAAAGATGAATTTGGGGCTAAGTAGCACTATTTTTGAAAAAAAAGGAAACACAACTGGGTACAGAAAAAGTGAGGCAAGAAGATCATAGATTTCACCAAGGGCCACTCACCGGCATACAGCATGGTCTGCCACCTAAATATCGACGGAAAAATATAATCTGGCCATTATATAATGGTCCAAATATTGTGACTACAAAAATAATGAGGACCAAAAGATTAAAGGTAAGTATATTGTTTTTTAACCCCTTCGCTGCTAGGCCTCCCCCCACTTGTGCTAAGCCTTTTTTTGGCTATTTGGGGTAGTTCTCACTTAGGCCCCTGTAACTTTTTGACCACATAAGGTATCCATGCCAAATTTGCGTCCTTTTCTTCCAACACCATGGGGAGTCTAAAGGTACCCAGGGTTTGTGGATTCCCCTGGAGGGGACCCAGAAATTAGCCAAAATACAGCTAAATTTTGTTTTTTTTAGGAAAAATGGGAAAAAAGTGCTGCAAGTGAAAGCATCTGGTTTTTTCCCTGCAAATGGTATCAACAAAAGGTTTGTGGGGCTGAAATCACCATTTCCCCAGCTTTCAGGGACTGACAGACTTTTGTCGAAAAACCAACATTTTTTTACACAGTTTTGGCATTTTACTGGGACATAGCCTATTTTTACAATTTTTTGTGCTTTCAACCTTCTTCCAGTTAATGGTAGAAATGGGTATAAAACCAATAATGGATCCTGGAAAGCTATACATTTTAGAAAAGTAGACAAAATTCTGAATTCAGCAAGGGGTCATCTGTGTAGATCCTTCAAGGTTTCTTTATAGAAACTAACAGTTGAAAATAGGAAAAATGGAAAATGAGTCGAAAAAAACAGCCATTTGTGCCAACGTTTTCACCTGTAACTTCTTCTAATTATGACAGATGTTTGAAAGCAATATACCATTACATCCGCTGGACCTTTCTGGTTGTGGGGATATATAGGACTTGTAGGTTTACCAAGAACCTGATGAACCCAGAGCAAATAACTGAGCAGCATCTTGCAATGGTTTTTTATTATGTACCGGGTATAAGCAATTCATTTGGTAAAATATATACAGTGAAAAATCGGGATGAAAGACACCTATGTATTTCTGAAATTGGAACAAAATATAGAGTTTAGAAACAGTAGCTATTTGCACATTTCCGAAATTGTGAGTACCCATACTAGCATGAGAATTATAGGACATTTTTCAAAGTGACTTCTTTTTTACACATTGTCTTTCATTTGAAAGGCAAAAAATGCATCGAAAGTCAATAGGTAATAACAGTTGCTTTACAATTCTGTGTTACCCTAAGTCTCC
Organism: Calotriton arnoldi; assembly: GCA_963921515.1. Classification (NCBI taxonomy): domain Eukaryota; kingdom Metazoa; phylum Chordata; class Amphibia; order Caudata; family Salamandridae; genus Calotriton; species Calotriton arnoldi. The sequence goes on from CAWUFW010011699.1 coordinate 341,110, forward strand.
CGATAAAAATGGTACCTCACTTGTGTGGGTAGGCCTAGTGCACGCGACAGGAAACGGCCCAAAACGCAACGTGGACACACCACATTTTCACAGTGAAAACTGACCCTTTTTTTGCAAAGTGCCTAGCTGTAGATTTTGAACCCTAGCTCTGCCGGTGATCCAGCAGTAATTTCACGGTAATTTCTCAATGCAAAACCTCATTTAACTCTAATTTACCGCTGTATAGGTACTGGACCCTTGCCACTGTATATTACCTTCAGGAGACTTTACATAAACATGAAAAATCAAAAATGCAATTAATATTAAAGCCAATACAGAGAGTTGTGAGTATTTTTAAAGGGTTTTATTTTTTAGTTAAAAGTTAAAGTTCTCTGACCTTTTATTCATTAGTCAAATATCAATCCGGTACAGAATTATAATAGGAAAAATAGAATTAATACAGAACATATTACAGATTGAATACAAGGCACTCCATAAAGGAAGGGAATGAGGCATCAAATGTCAGTCAGAATTCTTTAAAGAGTTCAGGAAAATATAATTCAAGAGTGAGTTTTGCAAGGCTAATCAATAATTAATTATTGGCAAAAATCTCCCATAAAGAGAAATAGATGCATAAGACAAATAAATCTTTTCAAAAACTAGTTAGTTAGTCAAAGCATAAACTTAGAAAAGGTTTAGATTTAGAATGCTAAAACTCTATCAGCTGCACTCTCTGCCCTGGTCTGTTCATCTGTCCTCTCTGTGTTCACAGAGAGAGGCTGCTCCTGAAAAGGGCCCTCCTTCACAGACCACAGAGCAATGTGATCTGCCTTGCCAAAAATATGACGTGCAAGGACTCTCTTAAAAAAAAAATATGAGCAAGAACCCCCACCTCCCTCTGTCTCTCCTCGGACGCACTCTCCTCCCAGGCTGCACCCGCGACGTTCACGTACCTAACCCATATGATGTCTGGTCTCATCTGCTCCCTCTCCTCTCTCCTCCTATCTCTTCTAGTCCTGACAGCCCACACGCCCCCCTAAAGCTCTAAGGCTAACACGCCCCCTAAGGGGTCATTATTTATACTCTAATTCTTGGCTGACTACACTAATAATGTTGCAGTTTCAGTATCAACTCGCACTGTGATTGGTTAGCATAGATGACATGAGGGTCTCACCGTCCTGTTCTCATTCCAAATCCAAACCATACCGGTTTTAACAAAGGAAGCGTTAATGCTTAATACAATCATATATTTTAGCAACATTTAATAGGAAAAAATGTATCAGTCCAGTTCCTCCTTCCTTTCACATCGCATGCAGGAATGCCATTTTCCACAAACACTGGTACATTGGCATGATAACAAGAATGTACAGTTCACTGTGGCCTTGGCCCATGTGTCTTCACTTGAGGCACTTGGCAGTATGTAGCTGGTTCTGCGCATGCGTCTCTCATTCAGCAAAATTCTCAGCCTTGCTGGATTCACAGGCAGCCATTTTATCTTAGGCCCAAAACAAAACAAACACAAAGAGTATTAATTTATGAAATGAAGCCTATTATGTTTACCTCCCCCCATACTAGTACCCTGTATTAATTATTACCTAGCAAAAGCTATTAGTTTAAAGCAGCTTTTCTATTATTTGTGCACATCATGCAAAAATGTGCAATGTACAACATAGCATAAACATGCTCTAGTGCAAATTTTCAAAGCGCAAACAGTTAATACATACTCATAGCAACATGCTCTAATGTTTTAGATAGCTTTTCATGCCAAATGCGTTTGCCCCATGTGTAGTGTTGGTGCATAGTTGATTAATTAATACACATTATAAGAAGATGTGTTATGAACTGAATATGCATTGTCTAAATATGCAACAAAGCCTAAGTCTCTTGAGACAGGAACAGGGAGTGTAGATTACAAGGAAAAGGAGCTGGGCAAAGCTAAAGAGGCCACGGTGAGCCTTCTAAAGGAAACTGAAATCACGAGTTTTCTACAGTGCAAAAATGCATGTTAATTCAGCACAAGCATTTTAGACTGAAAGCATTTTTGACCAGGCCTCATTTCATGTTTTTCACTTTGCATGCACCAAAAGTGCCATTTTAAAATGCAGTCTGTCTGAAACATAAAAATAAAGCAATGCCTGAATCCAGATGAAATCTGAGCTACATCAATCCTCCCTTTGATGATAACAAATCATGTTACCTCAAATGATTTGTAAATCATCACACTTTTTTAATCTCACAGCTGAGCATATAACAATTTTACCTCTGTTTCTAAGGCAACACAAGTTTTGTCTGTAATCAGATCATATATAGCCAAGCTCAAATGTTTAGTGCAGAGTTCTGTAAGTAGCTTCTTGGAACTGTTAGTCTTCTCTAAAATAAGTAACTAAAATAATAAAAGGAAAATTCAACAGGACAGTTCTTTTTTTTTTTTTTTTTTTTTTTAATTCTTCATCTTTTCTTTTTCTTTCATCATTTCAAAGATTCTTTTCTCTTCAGCTCTTGACAATTCTCAGTTATTGTTTCAGCCTTTCTTTTTCTCTTTGTCACCAGCTTGCCATCAGGGTGGCTCATACAGTTAATTCAAAGCGGCATTCTGTACTTTTTCCATGCATTTTGACCACTCAGGTGCTGAGAAACTGACAGAGCACCATCAATTCTTTGTACTTTTTCAATCCAAGCCTTTCACTTTTATTTTCACTTTGATCAGATTCAGATGTTTCAGCTATGGGTGCAAATGTTATTTCAAGGGACCACTGTAGACTTTTTGCATACCCTTTCAGCCAGCTTTTTCCTACTCCACTCGTAGGCCCACAGCACTAATTTCTTCTTCAGAGGCTGCATCCGACTCTTTCACCCTTTGGACACCGCTTTCATCTGAGTCAGTTTCCACTTTTTGCTTTTCCAGTGCCACTTCAGTTTTCTCTAGTGCTGCTTCAGACTCTGTGTGTTCCCTTACAGCTTGACTGACCCTCTTCTGTGGACTTTTGACCACTGCTGGCATCTCTTCTTGAAGAGGAGCTGTTTTATCAGGGGAACACAGGACCATACGTGTGTGAGAGACATGCACCCAATTTGGAAGGCCACCACATTTCACAACAGTCTTTGCCAGGATCATTTGGAACAGGCCTTTCCATTTCACAGCATCTCTCAGATCAAAGTTTTGGCACCATTCATTATGCAGATCTTCTGTAGCAGCTGCAATCTGGTGAGAAACTGCACGCTCCACATCAGTCAGACCTTCACAGCAATGGCTAGTCTTTTCATCTGTGTTTTTCACAAGTGCATTTGCATTTATATATTCAAGCCACTTCAGTAATGCTGAAACACAGTCTTTTGCAAAGTGTAACTCTGTGCTGTCTTTGTGTTGCTTTATTATGCTTGAAACTTCAGGCAGAGAGTTAAAATCCAATCTTTGTCCATTCTGTTGTTCTGCACACATCATCTTTGAGACCTCATTATGATCTGATTTCAGAGAAACTGGCAATCTATACCTGGGCATCAGTTTTTGCAATAACACATTTGCTACTATGCAGTTGTCACGTTTCTCAACATAAACAATATTCTTATCATATTCACCTGTGGAAATCCCATTGAATGTATAGGCTAACAGAATACAATTTTGTGCAACTGAATTAGCATTTCTCTCTCCCATGACAACAGTGACTCCCATTTGAGCAGATATACTGAATGTTATGGTAAGGGCAATCAATTTCGAATTTTGGGCTGAGGTAACTACTGAAATCCATGAAGTTTTGACAGCATAATGTATAGGAAGCACAGCATGTTTTGCTCCTAATGTGTCATTGTTACCTTTCAAACATGGGCCATCTACAAAATAGACATTGTTGGGCTGAATCAGACGTTCATCCTTAAAGTCTGATCTTGGCTTTATGCATATTTTCATGGCATCTAGACACTCATATTAAGTTTCATTGATGTTGGGGTCAAAGGTCATTGGGAAATACATCACAGACCCTTGAACACATTCATGTTTTTGAACAGGCACTGAGAGAGCGCAGCCCTCCCTCTCACTGCAAATTGGTGTATTTTCTTTTAAATAAACTTTCATTCCTAGTGCTGGGGCGCGACACTTTTTCTCTTTCAACTCTAGGAATGCTCTTGTGTAATTGTTGTCCAATGGAAGCGGATCAGACACATCCTTGTGTGTCAACCTCAGTAAAGGCTTAGCCACTAGGGAAAGGTTTAGTAACCACTCTCTACAGCAGCTAACCATTCCCAAAAACTTCCTGACTTCTTTTTGAATTTGAGGTGGATTCATCTGGTGAATTATTTCCACTCTCTCTGGTGACACCTTTCTAACTCCCTTTCCAATTATGTGTCCCAGACATTCATCTTCTTTTTGACAGTACTCCTGACTATTCTCATGCAATGGCACTGTGACATGAACTTGACAAAAATCAATAACAGTAAGCCATTCTTCAGCACATGGAATGTGAAAAAATATGTTGGCTGGATTCGGTACCACAGGACAACATAGAAAAGTTATGCTATTAATCTCCTGCACTAATCTGTTCTTTTCATTTAGTTTCTGTGAACCTGTGATCAGAAAGTTACATAAACTTCCAATCAATTCCATCAAAAATCCTTTTCTCATTTTATCTCCAATTATTGGTAAAATTTCTGCAACTGATGGTGTTCTTGAATACATGTCATCTGGTTCTAATTTGAATAAGACATGTTCTGCACATTTTATTAATCCGACATCCTTCTCTGTGAACTCTCTTATTTCTGTGTTTATTATTTCTTTCAAATCAGAAGGTAATTTTTCAACTGTCTGTTCTGAAAACAATGCTACAGTTGTCTCTTGTTGGGCCATTTTAAAATGTACATCCTCATCAGGAATCTGAAAATTAACATTATCTGGTGTACAGTAATCTGTGCTGTTTAATTTGTGAAACAATTGTTTTCCTGCCAGGCCTGAGTCACAAACAGCAAATTGGTAACTTTCCTCAAATGGGCCTATTTGTGCTGCAAATTCTTCTAAAATTGGGTTTGTAATTTCTCTTTTTAAAATTCCTACAACTAAATCTGGACCTTCCACTGTTTTCACAATGGACTTGGTAAATTCAGAATTGTTAGGGATAAAACTCTCATTTTCAAATACAGCAACCTGTTGAACTGGGTTCTGATTTTGTTTCTGGAAAGAATTCACATTTGCTCTGGACAACTTATTTAAATTAATTTTAGCATTTTCCATATTTTGTGGGAGCATCTGGGCTTGAAAAACTCCTGCCATCGGTACCTGTTTCTGAACTGATATTTGCATTTGCTTGGCTGACGCATCTTGTACCTGCATTTCTCTCTGTTTTTGCACATTTCCAATTGCTGCATCATGTTTAAATTTAAATGTCTTCTTCCAATGCTCAAATCTGTTATAAAGATGGCAAAAGAATACTTTTTCCAGCAGTGCAATATCCATACCTGAATTTGCACGAACCAAAACACCTTTACTTCCATCCTGTGATCTTTTAATCTGTACCCAATTAACATCCTTTGCTGGCACTCTGCCCTTCAGGAAAGAAATCACTGTTACGTTTTTCTCCATAACAACAGAAAATGATGGTGCATTCATGCAAACCTTTTTCATTGTCTCCACACCTGACCTTTGCACAGCAACTTTATATTTAAACCACAATTCAGTCTGCATGGCAATGTCAAAAAACATTTGCAAATTAATGCACAACTCTTTTAAAATTTCAACAAATCCATCAACTTGTGGGTACCACAGCATAAGTTTGTCTCTCAATTGTGGGAATGTGTTCAGAAATGCTGCAAGTTCACTTTTGTTCCGTGGCACATGAGCATGCACTTCTCCCACCTTTTCTCTCAATGAGTAAGCAAAAGCTTCTCCCTCATCCTGATTATTATTTTCCCTAACAAGGTCTGGTGGTTTCTTTTTCTTCTCATGTTTTCTTGCCCACTTGTCTCCTAATTTCTCAAACCCATTGCATTTGAAATTATATTTTATTATTTCTGCAATGTGCAATTGCATTCCTGAAGAACACATTTTCTCATTTGCTTCATCATTCATATGTACCCTGAAACGTTTCTGAAATGGATAACTTCCTGAAACATCAATTTCATATTTTTGAGCCAAATCAGTCAGTCTCTCATGTGTAGTTACTGCACATGTAGCTGATCCTTGCTCAGGGAAATTAATTCTTTTTCCTGACACTGGTTCACATTTTCATGATTTAAACAGCAGGGACTGTTAATTTCTTCATGTTCAAATGTTGATTTTAAAACACTAAGCTGTCTCTCTTTTTCAGGGTCTGGGTTAATTTGTTCCCCCATGCTCTCTATCTTTTTAAGCACTGCTGCTTCCTCACAGCAGGTTTGAAAAATCCCATCTTCAAATATATTCATTTTACCCTGGGCTGCAGATGTTGTAAAGACCAATTTTCCCCCACCTTTCAGTGCTTGGACTGTCTTGGGTAATTTCTGTTCAATAATCTGTGAATTCTGAGTTTCTGAAATAAACCCTGACATAATTACTCCTTCTGCAGCTCTTTAAACTTTTTGAGTAGGGACCATATTAATTGGGACAGTCACAATTTGTCTAGGCATTGCCTGTGGAACTGCAGTTTGTAATACTTGGGCTGGATCAGTCACATTTGAAGTAGTAATACCTGGAGATATCACTGTCAGTGCTGAATCAACAGATAGTGGGTCAATCTGAAATGTCTGCACAGTTCTTTCAATCTGTGTTTCTCTCTGTTTAACAGAAGCAGTAGCCACTGTAGTACATACTGGTACACTATTTTCAGTATTTTTAATGGGAACCACATAAAGTGGCGGACACTCAGTTAACAATGCATCCATTATTTCATCCCCTGAATCACTATTTATTTGAAGCTTTTTGTCATCTTTAATTTCCTTCTCCTGTATCTGGTGCTTTACCTTTTTATCCACACTTGCTTTGTCTCTTGCTACCTTTTCCAACATGCTTAAAGCCTCAAATTGTGCAGCTCTAGATGGTGTCTTTATTTCACATAACACTTCCCTTAATTTGTCAATAATTTGCAATTCAAAAGTACCATCTTTTGGAAACCTCAAAGGACCCTCTTTTTCAGTAACCTTGCACCATTGGTGAATCCACATACATGAATTTTGTCCCAAACTGGTAGACATAAAACGCACGGGTGTTCCTTCAGGAGCATCACCAATTAAAAACGAATTTTTCACTTTACCTCCCAACAGTTTCTTTAAACCTTCAAACATTTTCATTTCTGCAATAGTTCAATGCAATTTCTTTTCTCCAATGCTGTCAGTTTCAATTTCAGTCAGTTTAACTCCTACTACTGACCCTCCACAAAATCTTACTGCAATATTTTTCTGAGTTTTCTTAATCAAAATTCTGTTAGTAACAACATAAAAACATTCGCTACTCTGTCTGTTCCACTAAATAAAGTATAGATTTCTTTTCACTGCAAGTAACACATTCTGCTTACTCTTCACAAAGTAAGAACTTCCGTTTACTCTTCAAACACTGCGAGTAAATCCCTTCCGCTTACCCTTCACTCAAGCTTGGAAGAACCTGCTACTCCTTCGGTGTTACCCTTTCTAGGTTATGTAAGACCAAAGTTTCACCAGCGAACTCTTTTGCTGTCACTCAAGCTTGGAAGAACCTGCTACTCCTTCAGTGTTACCCTTTCTAGGTGATATAACACCAAAGTTTCACCAGCGAACTCTTTGCTATCAATCACTCTCACTTTTACACAGAAAATAGTCCCTACTTTAACACTGCCAGCCCTACCTAGCTTCTCAGTGTTATTCCAACAGACGAGTAACCTCTCTGCAGTGTGGCTTCTGTCACCACCCGCTATTCATTCCCCGGGAATTTTTCCAGACAACACAAAACGCGAAACTAACTTTTCATGTTAAGAACATATAATCAATAATCAAAAAATTCTGTCCTATAAAATTACCAATATAATCAATACAACCATCAAGTCAAAATGAGCAAAATTTCACCAACAGTCAAAACCCTTACTATTTTCAACACTTCAAAAATACATCCTTGGGGGGGGCGTGGCTTGCAGCAGCGGAAGATGGCCGCAGGCTAACCAAGCTGCGCTAAGAGCCGGTGATTTTAGCCCGAAATCCGCCATCATCCGACCAGCAGCGGGGCACCCGGTCACACCGAGGGGCATCGGAGAGGTGCGGCAGCGGTTTGCGGCGAGGAAACAGCCCTCTCCTTGAGCAGAGGCGACGGAGGAGCCCGATGTGCCTGGCGGCCTGAGCCCGCAAGATGGCAGCCGCGGCGGAGCGGTGAGCAGAGACCTTCGGACCCGGGGGAGACCTGGCTGAGCTGCCACGGCGCGGCGGGTGAGTCATCCCTGCTGGGCCGTTCGGGTAGAGGCGGTGCTTGGGGCCTCCTCGGCGGTGAAAGTCGGCGAGTGACTGGCGCCGGACTGCAAGAGCGCCGTGTGGAGTCTCACGCTCGGGCGCGGGCCGAGCTGGTGCGGCGCTGAGGGAGCACGTCTACGCAGAGAGCCGCAGCAATGACGGGGCCGCCCGCGGCTCAGTGAGGACCGGCATACTTTCCTGCCTGTGAAGCCCAACAGAATCGATAGAGGTGGGTGGCTCCTCTAAGTCCACAGTCGATCGACACGGGCTGCAATCACCCCGTATATCAGCAGCTCCCACGTGAGGACTTGGCCGGAGAGAGTGGGATGGCCCATACGCTTGCTGGAGACCAGGGAGACCCGTGAGGAACTGAGGCCAGCGGTCGGCGGGCGGGCCCTGGGGCCCCTGCGGCTGATCAATCCTATCTCGGCGGCAGGGAGGAGCAACTCCCCCCCCCCTTTTTTTTCTTTTTTTTTTCTGATCGTCCAGGGCTATCTGAGGGCTCCGAGGGGCACCGTAGAGAGTGGACTTCCACCCGGGTTCCGTACACACCACTGGAGTGAGGAGAGAGAGGCCATACTCTCCGCCATAACACGGGGCTTGCTCTAAGCGGACAGAGGCCTGGACGATCTGCAGGGTAGCCTCCCAGGGAAGGGGGCCCAGGGTGAGGAAGAAGCCGGCCGGGGGGTCGTGCCACGTGGAGGGGCCTCTTTGTCCCACAATGGGCCGCAATAAGCCACTAGGCCCCAGCCAGACCAATCAAATCGACAAATATACAGTCGCCATGGGCCAAGATGAAGGGGCGACAGGGGGGGCCAGCATGACGTTTCAGAGGACGGCGACCCTGACCCCTCCCTCAAGGATATCATGAGGGCCATCAGAGATCTCAGGGGTACCCTAGAGCCTAAGCTGGACTCGGTGACCGAGGAGGTAAATCTGCTACGTGCGGATTTCAGGAAGATGTCCGACAAAGTCGCCGAAGCAGAGTTGGGCATTGGGAGCCTTCAGTCAAAAACCAAACGGCTGGAGGAGCAAGTTGCCTCTCTCACCAAAAACCAGGACAAAATCTACGCCCGGCTGGAGGATCAGGAGGGACGGGCCAGGCGCAATAACATCCGCGTCGTGGGAGTGCCGGAGAGAATGGAGGGGCAGTCGATGGACTTGTTCATAGAGGACCTAGTGCTCAAGCACTTGCAACCGAAACGTCTGTCTAATTTTTTCTCCGTGGAGAGGGCTCATAGAGCGCTGGGTGGCAAACCGCGACCTGGAGCGCCACCGCGCACGATCATTGCCCGTATCCTGAACTACAGGGACAGGGACGCAATCCTCCAGGCTGCACGCCTGAAGGGAGACCTGCACATTGAGAATGCCACCATTCGTCTCTTTCCCGACGGCACCCTGCGTGTTCAGCGCCAACGTCGCTCCTTTGATGGAGTAAAGAGGGCCCTTCACGATCAAGGGGTAAAGTACATGATGCTGTTCCCGGCCCGACTAAAGATCCTTGATGAGGGGAAGGCGTACTTTTTTGAGAAGCCGGAGGAGGCCAATGACTGGTTGGAGGGCTGGCGTGCGGTTGGTCGCAGGGGCCGGCAGCAGCGCCCAGAGTCCCATCACCAAAGTGCAGAGGTTGAGTCCGAGAACTGGAGGTCTCCAGGTGGCCGGAGAGCAGACCAACGGACAGATAAGTGACCCTGATGTCAGGCGAGCCGCAGCTTGGTGGACTGGGTGCAGCACATGCTGCGATGGTGATTCCACCTGGACATGGGAGGGTGGTTGTTGTGGAGTCACACGGGTGGGCTGAGGGGATCCTTGTCGCTGCTCGTAACAATGGCTTAAGCGCCCCTCCGTCAGGGAACTGGAGGGTCTACAAGCAGCACTCAGTAGGTGCCTACGAGGTGGGGTGGCCTGCTGTAGCCTTGGTCTAGGGGCACTGTCAGTAGTTTTTTCATTGTGCATCTTTACGCTGGCTGTAGACTCGCAGCCCCCTTTTCATTGTTGATGTTCAGATACATGGGGTGACAGGCACTCTGCCAGTTTCATGGGTGGGAGGTTGGGGTCCCACTTAGCAGGGTTGCAGGGAGGGGGGTGTTGGGGGGGTTTGGGGTGTTGGTGGGTGGGTGGAGGGGGGCAGTTGCTCAGGACTACATTATTCAGCTTGTGTTGCAGCCTAACCCGGAGAGCATGGCGGGGGCATGGGTTGGGTGTCTGTTGTCCGTACCCTTCCGTGATAATGGGTGATCCAGCTAGGCTACGGGTCTGAACCTGGAACGTGCATGGGCTGGGGAACAAAATCAAGCGTACTCTCGTCCTGCAGCACCTGAAACGTTATGCTCCGGACGTGATTCTCCTACAGGAGACCCATCTACGCGGTAACAGGTGCAGGGCTATGGATCGCTTTGGATATAGGATGGTGGCCCATGCGGGGTTCCCGGCTGGGGCCCGGGGGGTGGGTATCTTGGTGCGCACCGCGTTGCCTATGGTGGACTCAAACACATGGACAGACGACACTGGCTGCTTTGCTGCGCTGGAGGGTAGCTGGGAGGGTCGCTCCTTGATATTATGCTCCTGTTATCTTCCACCCGGCCTGCACTCCACGACGCTCCCAAAGCTGGGTTCCTTCCTGGCGGACCTCCCACTGGGGGTTCTCCTCATTGGTGGGGATACGAACGCAGTTATGGATCAGTCTCTTGAACGCTCAAACGAGCGGTTGAACGTCCCGGGGGAACGGGGGTTGGCAAACTTTGTCACGGCGCTAGGCCTGTGTGATGTCTGGCGGGAGCACCACCCAGAACTTAGGCAGTACACATTCTATTCGGCAAGACATGGGTCGTTCTCTCGGATAGATCGCTTCCTTGCACGGCACGATCATATGGGAGACTTCCTGGAGCCTAGACATATGGCGAGGGGCATCTCGGACCAATCGCCAGTGAGTGTTGTCCTCCAAGGCCCGGTGATTAACAGGGCAGTGTACCCATGGATAGATCCCTGGCGTCTCCGCGATCCGGAGATAGGGGACAAGATTTGGGAGGGCTCCAAATTGTTCTTTGAGGAGAACCAGGGATCGGTGGACTCACAGAGGACTCTATGGGAGGCCTATAAGACGGTCCTTCGGGGGCAGGCGCAGGCTCTCATTGGGGGCAGAAGGAAGGAAGAGTCGCTACAGATGCGCTCCTTGGAAAAGGAGGTGGAAACTATTGAGAGGGACCCGGTGCTGCCCGCATCGGCCGAGCTCAGGCACACCCTGGCGTTAAAACAGAAAGATCTCAGGGCTCTAGTAGAGGGAGAGGCGCGGGCCTATGCCCTGGCCACGCAACATCGGTTGTATGACGTGGGGGATAAGGGACTGAAATTACTGGCGTGGTTGGAGCGCCGCGATAGGGAACGCACCTGGGTGCCCGGACTGCGGAATGGGAATGGGGCCTGGTGCTCCACCAGTGGAGACATTGCTGAAGCCTTCGCTTCATATTATGAGAAGATTTATTCCCCGGTATGCACAAGGACGGAATCGGACTGCGAGGAGTTCTTGCGCGACTTTGAGTTGCCCACACTCTCTGCGGAGGTGAGGGGCCGCCTCGAGGCAGATATTACGACGGAGGAGCTCGGACTAGCTCTGAACTCCTTGCAGTCGGGGAAAGCAGCCGGGCCCAATGGGCTTCCGGTGGAGATCTATAAGAGGCAGGCAGCGGTTGTGGTGGCCCCGATGCTGCAGATGCTTATCGAGGCGCGGGAGGCAGGATGTCTCCCTCCGGATCAAAGGGAAGCGATGATATTGACCATTTATAAGCAGGGGAAACCGCCGGACTTGTGTAGCTCGTACCGTCCGATTTCATTGCTGAATGTCGAGGCGAAGGTCCTTGCTAAGGTTCTTGCAGGCAGATTGTTATCGGTCATATCCACACTGGTCCACGCAGACCAATCCGGGTTCATAACCCGACGGAGTACTCTGCACAATCTGAGGCGACTATACGGGGTGCTTCACCTGACAGAGGGGGCCGGGAACCCGCAGACGACCGTGGTGGCCTTGGACGCGTCCATGGCCTTTGATAGTATTGAGTGGCCGTACTGATTTATGGTCCTTCAGAGACTGGGGTGCGGTCCGCTCTTTTGTAGCTGGGTGCGGCTGTTATATGCATCGCCCACTGCCCGAGTGCGGGTGAATGGGGCAGTGTCTCGATCATTCCGGTTGAGGAGGGGAACTAGGCAGGGCTGCCCCCTGTCTCCCCTCCTGTTCGCTTTGGCACTGGAGCCATTAGCGCATTGGATCCGGAGGGACCCGATGATTTGGGGTATTCTGACGCCCTCTATGCAGACGACTTCATCCTGTATTTGGCCAGACCCTACCAATCGCTGGCCCGTGCGCTCCACCTTTTTGAATTATTTGGTAGCTATTCGGGCTACAACATTAACTGGTCCAAATCAGTGGTTTTCGCACTATCGGGCCCCCCTCCGAGGATCCCGTCCCGTTGTCCGGTCCCGGTGGCCGTGGCGGGGTTTAAATACCTGGGAATTCATATTACACGGGATAAGACTGAGTTCCTGGCTCGGAACCTCGAGCCTCAGTTGTCCCGATTGGGTACGGATGTAAGCCACTGGCGCTCCCTCCCACTGTCACTCATGGGCAGGGCGGCCCTTTTTAAAATGCTTGCTCTGCCGCGCCTTCTTTATATCCTACAGAACACACCATACCAGATCCCGCCGCATTCCTTCAAACGCATTGAGCAAGCGGTTCATACCCTGCTCTGGGACGGGGTACCCCGAGAATTGCGCTGCATAAGCTACACAGAGGGGTGTTCGACGGAGGGCTGGCGGTCCCCAACGTCAGGTTATATTACTGGGCGTCTCAGCTCCAGGTTGTCAATGACTGGGTGTATTCCGAGAGGGACGAGCCGGCCTACCGGGTGGACAGAATGGCTATGGACAGTGGCAATTGCGAGTCTCTCCTTACGCGAAGCGGCCGCAGCAGGGATGGCCGGATCACACCAGGGTGGTAGTCCAGTGCTGGAAGGCCGCCAACAAGTACTTAGGGTGGGAGGGCAGACTGACCGGGAGAACGCCATTGTGGACTGGGGATCAGCTCCGAGAGGTGTCCGCGTTGTCGGGGTTCAAGGGGTGGAGACTCATCGGAATTGAATATTTGGGAGACGTATGGAGGGAGGAGTCACCCCGCTCGTTCGACTATCTCCAGAGGGAATATGACCTCCAAGACTCACAACACTTCCACTATATCTGTCTGGTCCACGCCCTGGGGGTCCATGTGGGGCGCGGGGTGTCCCTTCCGGAGTACTCTCCGATGGAAGATCGATTACTGTTGGATCCCATTGAGGGTAAGCCCACCTCCACAATCTATAGAAAATTAATCAATAATAGTCCTGACCCCCTGGTCAATCTGCGGGCAGCATGGGTGGTGGACCTAGGCAGTATTGAAGGCGACTGTTGGCAAGAGGCACTCCAGTGCCCTAGGGAGGTGGCCATTCGCTGCAGATTCAGGTTGGTGCAGTTCAAAATTCTTCACCGAACTTAGTACCCACGCACACTTCTCTACAAATGGGGCAAATTGCAATCCGCACTCTGCGCCAGGGGGTGCCAGAGGGAGGGCTCCTTTCTTCATATCTTGTGGGACTGTCCCGAGATTGTACCCTTCTGGGTGAGAGTCACGGCCACTATGTCCAGGGTGGTGGGAGAGACTATCCCGATGGATCCGACATGGCTCCTCCTGGGTATGAAAGGCGAGACAAACTGGCCCCGGTATGCAGAAATTTGGCTGGTCCTGGCAGCGGGGGTAGCGAAACGCAACATAGCAAGATGCTGGGGGGCGCAGGCGCCACCGCAATTGGAGGAGTGGAAGAGAGACCTGGACTGGTGTCAGAGGGCCGAAGAAACAGTATACAAGAGCAGGGGGTGCGAGAAAAGGTGGCAGAAAGTATGGGCGCCCTGGCGAAAGTATAGAAGTGGTGGGTCACCTGCGGATGAGTGAACAGGATAACGAATGTCGAACATGGAGGGGGTTCCCCGTACCGGTGTCCCCGCGTTCCTCTGTAAAATGTGTTGCAATGTACTTTTGTATTTGCGGTAAGCTGTATGGTCCTCTGAGCTTGTTAATAAAAAGATTTGGAAAAAAAAAATACATCCTAGCACATTAACAACATTTCACAACCCTATTGATACTCACACCACTCCAGCAATCGCCTTCTTGCATCACCTTCCAGTACTGCTTTGCCAGTCTTCAGGTTCCGAGCATTGGAATTAGGACTTTCTTTAGAGAATCTCGACATTTATCTAACTTGGGCAATTATTTTACTTCCGCTATTTCGGCTTTTTAACTACACTATGCTCCTTTTGGTGATGGTGTTAACCTTACCTCTACTACCAGAAACTGATCTAGCGGGTTGTGGTTTTTCTTCACTTTGATCTGTATTAGTCAATATCTAAACCAATTTTCACAGACCAACTTTCCTCCTAAGGTCAATGGACCTTTAGTCGAATAGTTGATGGTGATATTAATAGTCCTTAATCACCAAACTAATCGATAATAACCATCCTCTGCTACCAGAAACTGATCCAGCGGTAATTTCACTGTAATTTCTCAATGCAAAACCTCATTTAACTCTAATTTACCGCTGTAAAGGTACTGGACCCTTGCCACTGTATATTACCTTCAGGAGACTTTACATAAACATGAAAAATCAAAAATGCAATTAATATTTAAGCCAATAAAGAGAGTTGTGAGTATTTTTAAAGGGTTTTATTTTCTAGTTAAAAGTTAAAGTTCTCTGACCTTTTATTCATTAGTCAAATATCAATCAGGTTACAGAGTTAAAATAGGAAAAATAGAATTAATACAGAACATATTACAGATTGAATACAAGGCACTCCATAAAGGAAGGGAATGAGGCATCAAATGTCAGTCAGAATTCTTTAAAGAGTTCAGGAAAATATAATTCAAGAGTGAGTTTTGCAAGGCTAATCAATAATTAATTATTGGCAAAAATCTCCCATAAAGACAAATAGATGCATAAGACAAATAAATCTTTTCAAAAACTAGTTAGTTAGTCAAAGCATAAACTTAGAGTTTTAGCATTCTAAATCTAAACCTTTTCTATCAGCTGCACTCTCTGCCCTGGTCTGTCCATCTGTCCTCTCTGTGTTCACAGAGAGAGGCTGCTCCTGAAAAGGCCCCTCCTTCACAGACCACAGAGGAAGGTGATGCCTTGCCAAAAATATGACGTGCAAGGACTCTCTGAAAAAGAAAATATGAGCAAGAACCCCCACCTCCCTCTGTCTCTCCTTGGACGCAATCTCCTCCCAGGCTGCACCTGCGACGTTCACGTACCTAACCCATATGATGTCTGGTCTCATCTGCTCCCTCGCCTCTCTCCTCCTATCTCTTCTAGTCCTGACAGCCCACACGCCCCCCTAAAGCACTAAGGCTAACACGCCCCCTAAGGAGTCATTATTTATACTCTAATTCTTGGCTGACTACACTAATAATGTTGCAGTTTCAGTAGAAACTCGCACTGTGATTGGTTAGCATAGATGACATGAGGGTCTCACCATCCTGTTCTCATTGCAAATCCAAACCATACCGGTTTTAACAAAGGAAGCGTTAATGCTTAATACAATCATATATTTTAGCAACATTTAATAGGAAAAAATGTATCAGTCCAGTTCCTCCATCCTTTCACATCGCATGCAGGAATGCCATTTTCCACAAACACTGGTACATTGGCATGATAACAAGAATGTACAGTTCACTGTGGCTTTGACCCATGTGTCTTCACTTGAGGCACTTGGCAGTATGTAGCTGGTTCTGCGCATGCGTCTCTCATTCAGCAAAATTCTCAGCCTTGCTGGATTCACAGGCAGCCATTTTATCTTAGGCCCAAAACAAAACAAACACAAAGAGTATTAATTTATGAAATGAAGCCCATTATGTTTACCTCCCCCCATACTAGTACCCTGTATTAATTATTACCTAGCAAAAGCTATTAGTTTAAAGCAGCTTTTCTATTATTTGTGCACATCATGCAAAAATGTGCAATGTACAACATAGCATAAACATGCTCTAGTGCAAATTTTCAAAGCGCAAACAGTTAACACATACTCATAGCAACATGCTCTAATGTTTTAGATAGCTTTTCATGCCAAATGCGTTTGCCCCATGTGTAGTGTTGGTGCATAGTTGATTAATTAATACACATTATAAGAAGATGTGTTATGAACTGAATATGCATTGTCTAAATATGCAACAAAGCCTAAGTCTCTTGAGACAGGAACAGGGAGTGTAGATTACAAGGAAAAGGAGCTGGGCAAAGCTAAAGAGGCCACAGTGAGCCTTCTAAAGGAAACTGAAATCACGAGTTTTCTACACTGCAAAAACACATGTTAATTCAGCACAAGCATTTCAGACTGAAAGCATTTTTGACCAGGCCTCATTTCATGTTTTTCACTTTGCATGCACCAAAAGTGCCATTTTAAAATGCAGTCTGTCTGAAACATAAAAATAAAGCAATGCCTGAATCCAGATGAAATCTGAGCTACATCACCGGCACCTAGGGAAACCTAGCAAACCTAGCAAACCTATACATTTTTGAAAACTAGACACCCAGGGGAATACAGGATGGGGTGACTTGTCTGGCTCTCACCAGGTTCTGTTACCCAGAATCCCTTGCAAACCTCAAACTTTAACAAAAAAAACACATTTTCCTCACATTTCTGTGGTGGAAAGTTCTGGAATCTGCGTGGATCCACAAAATTCCACCCACCCCGCATTCCCCAAAGTCTTCCGAGGAAATTGTACCTCACTTGTGTGGGTAGGCCTAGTGCCCGCGACAGTAAACGGCCCAAAACGCAACGTGGACACACCACATTTTCACAGTGAAAATTGACCCTTTTTTTGCAAAGTGCCTAGCTGTAGATTTTGAACCCTAGCTCTGGTGGCACCTAGGGAAACCTAGCAAACCTATACAATTTTGAAAACTAGACACCCAGGGGAATACAGTATGGGGTGACTTGTCTGGCTCTCACCAGGTTCTGTTACCCAGAATCCCTTGCAAACCTCAAACTTTGGCAAAAAAAACACATTTTCCTCACATTTCTGTGGTGGAAAGTTCTGGTCTCCCAATAAAAATGGGACCTCACTCGCGTGGGTGGGTCAAGTACCTGTGACAGGCAAGGGCCCAAAACATATTGAGGAGACATCAAAATTACCTATCACAAAACAATCTGGTTTTGCAACGGGGGTCACCTGGGTTTTTGGCCCCGGGCTTGGCGGCCATCTTGGGAAACCTACCAAACCCACATATTTCTGAAAACTAGACACGTGGGGGAGTCCAGCGAGGTATGGCTTGCGTGGACCCCCCAACGTTTTCCTACCCAGAATCCCCTGCAAACCTCAAATTTAGCTGAAAAAAATCACATTTTCCACATATTTTTGTGTGGAATCACCGTGCCGGCACAAAGTCCTACCCCACAGCGTTCCCCTCATTCTCCCGAGTAAAATGATACCTCAGTAGTGTGGGTGGGGCAAAGGCCTGTGACTGGGAAGAGCCAAAAACATAGGGATTAAAAGTATAGCACCGAGAATTCTAAAAATACATTTTTAGCCAATTCTGCATTGGACACCGACACAAGTGAGGTATCATTTTACATGGGAGACTGAAGGGAACGCTGTGGGGTAGGATATTTGTGCGGGCACAATGATTCCACACAAAAATATGTGGAAAATTTGTTTTTTTCAGCTAAATTTGAGGTTTGCAGGGGATTCTGAGTAGGAAAAGGTTGGGGGATCCACGCAAGCCATACCTCGCTGAACTCCCCCGGGTGTCTAGTTTTCAGAAATGTGTGGGTTTGGTAGTTTCCCAAGATGGCCGCCAAGCCCGGGGCCAAAAACACAGTTGACCCCCCTTGCAAAACCAGGTTGTTTTGTGATAGGTAATTTTGATGTCTCCTCAATATGTTTTGGGCCCTAGCCTGATGCGGGTACTTGACCCACCTACGCGATTGAGGTACCATTTTTATCGTGAGACCTGGGGGAACGCTGGGTGGTAGGAAATTTGTGAATCCATGCAGATTCCAGAACTTTCCAGCACAGAAATTTGACAAAAATTTGATTTTTTTCAGCTAAATTTGAGGTTTGCAGGGGATTCTGGGTAGGAAAACATTGGGGGGTCCACGCAAGCCATACCTCGCTGGACTCCCCCGGGTGCCTAGTTTTCAGAAATGTGTGGGTTTGGTAGGTATCCTAAGATGGCCGCCGAGGCCGGGGCCAAAAACACAGTTGACCCCCCCTTGCAAAACCAGGTTGTTTTGTGATAGGTAATTTTGATGTCTCCTCAATATGTTTTGGGCCCTTGCCTGTCGCGGGTACTTGACCCACCCACGCGAGTGAGGTCCCATTTTTATCGGGAGACCTGGGGGAACGCTGTGTGGTAGGAAATTTGTGGATCCACAGAGATTCCAGAACGTTCCCCCACAGAAATGTGAGGAAAATGTGTTTTTTTAAAATAAAGTTTGAGGTTTGCAAGGGATTCTGGGTAACAGAACCTGGTGGGAGCCATACAAGTCACCCCATCCTGGATTCCCCTGGGTGTCTAGTTTTCAAAAATGTATAGGGTTGCTAGGTTTCCCTAGGTGCCGGCAGAGCTAGGGCTCAAAATCTACAGCTAGGCACTTTGCAAAAAAAGGGTCAGCTTTCACTGTGAAAATGTGGTGTGTCCACGTTGCGTTTTGGACCATTTCCTGTTGTGGGCACTAGGCCTACCCACACATGTGAGGTACCATTTTTCTCTGAAGACTGGGGAATGCGGGGTTGGTGGAATTTTGTGGATCCACTCAGATTCCAGAACTTTCCACCACTGAAATGTGAGGAAAATGAGTTTTTTTTTTACAAAGTTTCAGGTTTGCAGGGGATTCTGGGTAACAGAACCTGGTGCGAGCCAGACAAGTCACTGCATCCTGGATTCCCCAGGGTGTCTAGTTTTCAAAAATGTATAGGTTTGCTAGGTTTCCCTAGGTGCCGGCAGAGCTAGGGTTCAAAATCTACAGTTAGGCACGTTGCAAAAAAAGGGTCAGTTTTCACTGTGAAAATGTGGTGTGTCCGTGTTGCGTTTTGGGCCATTTCCTGTCGCGGGCACTAGGCCTACTCACACAAGTTTGGTACCATTTTTCTCGGAAGACTTTGGGGAATGCGGGGTCAGTGGAATTTTGTGGATCCACGCAGACTCCAGAACTTCCCACCACAGAAATGTGAGGACATTTCTTTTTTTAACCAAGTTTGAGGTTTGCAAGCGATTCTGGGTAACAGAACCTGGTGAGAGGCACACAAGTCACTCCATCCTGGATTCCCCTTGGTGTCTAGTTTTCAAAAATGTACAGGTTTGCTAGGTTTCCCTATGTGCCGGCTGCGCTTGGGCCCAAAATCCACAGGTAGGCACATTGCTAAAAACAAGTCCGTGCCTAGTGGGCTTTCTGCCGCCCTGGGGGGAATCGGGGGGGGGGTTTCCCCGATATGCCCCCAAGGGGGGCAGAAAGACTGTGGCTACTTTTTTGGGGGGTGGGGGCATTGGTATGCCCATTCTGGGCAGCCTCCACCCCCACGCATAAAAAAAGCCAGCGTAATCGCTGGCGCCTAGTGGGCTTTCTGCCCCCCTGGGGGGCAGATCAGGGGCCACTGCCCCCATCTGCTCCCCAGGGGCGGGCAGAAAGACTGGAATTTCTTTGGTGGGTGGGAGGGGTGGGGGCATTGTCATGCCCATTTTGGGCAGCCCCCACCCTTACAATACTACAAAAAAAATCCCTGGTTTCTAGTGGGCTTTCTACCTCCTGGGGTTCAGATTGGGGGGGCTACTGCCCCTGTCTTCCCCCCCATGGGGGCAGAAAGACTGGAATGTCTCTGGGGGGGGCATTGTCATGCCCATTTTGGGCAGCCAACACCCCTACTTCAATAAAAA
The DNA here is from genome assembly GCA_963921515.1 of Calotriton arnoldi. Classification (NCBI taxonomy): domain Eukaryota; kingdom Metazoa; phylum Chordata; class Amphibia; order Caudata; family Salamandridae; genus Calotriton; species Calotriton arnoldi. Next base: position 361,407 of record CAWUFW010011699.1, read on the forward strand.
AAATCCCTGGTTTCTAATGGGCTTTCTGCCCCCCAGGGGGGGCAGATTTGGGGCTACTGCCCCCAACTCTCCCCCCAGGGGGGGCAGAAAGACTGTATTGGCCAAACAAAATTGGGGGGTGCAAAGGCCCTTGCCCAAGGGGCCGCTTCCCCCCTCCCTGGTGTCTAGTGGGTGGGTCCCTGCTTGGGGATCGCCCTCCATGGATCCACTAGGGAGGGGTACCATTGGAAAGGGGAGATTCTCCCCTTTCCAATGATACCTCTCCCGTCTTTCTACGTGCTCGGGGGCTGAGATAGCCCCCTGAGCACAAAGAAAGTGAAACTGAAATGAGCCCAAAGGCTCATTTCAGTTTCGGTTTCTATGAAATGACGACAGCGCGACGTGCGCGCTGATCGTTATTTCACAGAAACCAGGGGGGAGCCATGGGAGCTGGGGAAGCTCTTCCCCAACTCCCGAGGCTATTTGGGAGGAAAGGAAATCCCTCTGGTGCCTGCACCAGAGGGATTTCCGCTGCCATGTGCGAGGACGGCCGGGAGCCGTCCTGCGCACACGAGCACTGATGCGCATGACGGCTCCCGGCCGTTGTGCGCATCGAAGGGCTAACTGTTTTACTATTTTATTGAAGTTAAAAATATTAGTTACTTTAATATCATTTTTATTATGCTGTTTTATTGTTCTATTTTTTATTTTATTGCATATGTTATTCTTAAATTTTAAATTCAAGTTGAGGTGTTTATTGGGGTTATGGGTGAGTAGTTTAAAAAATATATATATTATATATATCACCAAAGAAGAAAAGTTTTTTTCTGGGATCTAGCCCGTCGCCAGGTGGTGCGCAGAGCCGGTGGAACCACAGCCGGACAAGTTAATCCATACACAAAGCCCAATGAGGCGCACACGCGGAATGAAGATTTGCTCATGCACAAACTTTAATACTCAGTTGCTACGCATTTCAACAGTAACACTGTCTTGATCACACACCGAATGTTTGCATGAAAGTGCATTACATAAAGATGCGGTAACACAAAGAAAGGACTTCTGGCACACAGTTCATCGGAAGGAGTGCAAAGCTGGCGGCCATCTTAAAGTATGTAAATATGTCAAACTATATATCACAATACGTGCATGTGGTAGCATTACGACTAATGCCTGTTGTCATAATACAGCATCACATGTACACAAATTACTGTCAAATAAGACAAATAAAGTAGGTATAGCGTTCAAAGTAAACAACAGACGGGATTTAAAATGGCAAAATTGCAGCAAATACCAATCCCCTTGGTGCACATGAAATAAACCCAACATTGAGGCACAATGAGTGAAATCAAGTAATGGCCTTAAGGCAATGTCCGCATGAAGATGCACAGACCCTTCTCCCCCCGCATGACCCTTTGTATTGACAATCAAAAATGGCGGCCAAGTATAAAACTATTACGGTGAGAGACCTGTAAATCCACAATGGTACTGGACATATAAGATTTCTAGTTTGAGAAATACAAGCATTTCACCATAAACGTAAGCGCCAAGTGGCGGGCAGGCACCCCGCATCTCCCATTGCACAAATTCTACTTGCCAAGTGGCAAAAGATGTGTGGAGAAATCCATATTACCACATTGAAAAACATATACACGTGGAGGGATAGAAATTCTTATCTTAAACGATGTGCACACCCGAACTCGGGGAAGAAAAGGGTAGGGAACCCGTGAAGTGTCTGTCAGCATACGGTGGGTCCCTTCCTTTCCTCCTGTGAAAAAAAATAAAGAAAGAAATAAAGTGAACAATATATATATATTCATTTATGTTAATTGATTACAATGGTATGTTTTAAAAGTGTTTACATTGTTAGTTGTTTACATTTTTAAAGTTTGTAGAGTTATGTATACATTTAAAATTCAAGGTGTGGGATTTATTGTGTGACTTTTTTAAATAGAATCTTTCAAAACAGATTAATTGCTTAACGGATCAGTTGTGTTAATGTTATATAAATTGCTAAGTAATTAACTGTATTATTGCATTATTTTAATTGCTATATATAATTCCATACCATTTTTTAAATGATTTTATATTTTTTACTGGGATATTTGCTATTTTATGGGTTTGATTATGCTTTTGTTTACATTTATTTTGTAAATAATGTAATACTTATTTGCTTTGGGGTTTTGCGTCTCAGATAATGCGCCAATAATACCACTGGGATCGCTCTGGGTCTGGCTCTGAGCATTTTCTTGCCCCCCTGCAATTCAGGGCACGGGGCTGCTTCATGATCCTCCATAGCTAGCACTTGATATTTGTTGCTCAGAACCAGACCTTCCCCCATTATTCTCTCTGCAACCACCTCTGTTGACATATCAGAGATCCTTCCTAAACTCGTGGTTTTACTTACAGAAGAGGCTGACAAAGGCAATTCAGCTTGAACCGTAAAAAAGGATCGCAGTGAGGGAGTAATTTTCAATTTTGAGCCTGTGTCTCTTTCTCTGGATGACACCGACAGGGGAGGGGTAGGGTGTTTAGAATGGTTCCCCCTCTGTTTCTGCGAGGTACGGACTGGAGCCGGTGCCGAGCTATTTGGGGTAGCAGAAGGGGGGGGGAGGGTAGTATGCTTAGGTTCCGAGTTCTCAAAGAGGTGCTTATCCCCTGCTTCGTATTAGACTCTGACAAATTTCCCCTCTTTTCCTGAATTGTTCTATCCTCCTCCTCCTCCCTGCCTTTATCTGCAATATTATCTGCAATATCTAGGGGTTGTGCACCTCTTCTGCCCCCCCGGGCACTTACCGAATTCATACGCGCTTCTATCCCCAAGGCTTGTCTCTCCCGAGGCACCGAGCAAACCGAGGACTCAGCTTCACCCTCAGTTCCAGCTCGAGCTTGCTGGCGCTGAATCAACCCTGCTCCCGAGCAGCTGGTAGTGCCCCGGAAGCAAATCCTGCTTACAGCCTTCCTGCTGTGTTTCGTACAGGCAGCCGCCTCCGCCCACAACAGGGAGCCTTCCCAGCTCCGACGGACTGTAACACGCTGCCGCGTCTCCTGCCCTAACCTTATAAACGCTGCCGGGGACTGAATCCAGATGACCCGGTAAGCCTAATTATTTCCCCTTCCTTCTTCTTCTCTTGGACCACAGACTTTCGTCACGTCATTCCGTGAAGTCACCTACTCTCCTCTGCACACATTGCTGAGACCGCCAGCACGGGCAGCGAGCTCCCGACCGAACCTGTTAGCCGGCTGCCATGTCCTCCTCGCCACTCTGTTCAGATGGGTTTGATTATGATTTTGTTTACATTTATTTTGTAAATAATGTAATACTTATTTGCTTAATTTAAACAATATTTTGTAAACAATTAATTTATCATATAGAGAATTTGTTTCAATATTTGTGTGCCTTATGGGTGAGTTTAAGGTGTACTGTGTATTTATATTTTCCATTATCAATATTAATATTAAATATTTGAATTAAATAATATACTTTAAAATATATATATTTTTAAACAACTAATTTATTTTAATAATCTAAGGAGAAATTGTATTTTTTGGGTATAGTGAATGTGACACCCCACATATATGCTATTTCCCGAGTGATTGTTTGATTGGAGTTAGAACAGTAAATCTGACCCCCCCCCCCCACTTCCGACTATTGTTTGCACATTCCCAAACGTTTCTGAGTCTGGAGTTAGAATAGTAAATCTGATACCCCCATTGTATGCACTTTCCCCAATGTTTGTTAGGTTGGAGTTAGAATAATAAATCAGTTCCCCTCCCACCCCCTCGTGTATTCACTTTCTCCAAAGTTTGTTTGACTGGAGTTAGAATACTAAATCACATTGTCAGCTGTAAAACTCTTTCAAGACACGCTTGTAACAGTCAACTAGGCCATTAGGAGGGAATAATAGACTTACACCTTAATGCGTTTGATTCCTCTGCGTCTCAAAAATTGATGCACTTTTCTAGATGTTAACTGAACACCATTCTCCATCACCAATCATAGAGGAAATCCTTCCTAATAAACAATCATCAAGAAAATCAAAAACGTATCAGTTTTAGTTTACAAGACAAATTTAATCTCTGGTTATTTTGAGTAATAATCATTTACCACTATATCATAAATAGGGGTACATCTGAAAATGGTGTATGGTCCCAATATGCCAAACCCAATTGACTTCAGGGTTCATTTGTGCTGCCTGACTCAACTAGAGGAAGACAGATAATATTCTGGGAATTAACTCTCCATGCACAAGGCACCAAGGGCCTGGTGTACTCTTTGAAAACCAAAAATGTGCAATCTGCAAACTGACTGATTAGAGAATAGAATGCAATTTGCGATGCAATCTTTGTACTAATAAGTTGCATTGCACATTGTACATTTGACTAATGACTATTACTAAGGCATTTTGCAACTTCTTGTGACTGTCTTACGTATAGAGGGATGGAGACTTGTAAGAGACACCAAACCCCTGTTCCTGTATTTACATTACTCGAGGGAAAACACTGCCTTTGTTCGTTAAAGGGGCTGGTGCAGCTTAAATAAAAAAATTCCTATTTGGGAAGACATCAGGGAAGTCGCCAACACGATTTCCAAATTGAAAAATCTCGGGTCATATTATCAAGAAACGGCGTTAAAATTATGAAAACTTCCGCTAAAGTGGCGATAATGGGCTTGATAATATGCCCTTGAGAATTACAATAGAAGCCCATGTTCTGGTGTCAACATGGGCTTCTATTGGAATTCTCAAGTTCATATTATCAAGCCCATTATCGCCGCTCTAGCGGCAGTTTTCTGCCGCTAAAGCGGCGATAATTATAACGCCGTTCTTGATAATATGCCCCCTCCTTCTTTGCAAATTAGATACAACCCCCTTCAAAGTGTTGATATTCAATCAGTGGTTTGCAACTGCAATAGCGGTCTTAAACCACTGATACTTTCCTCTCCAATGGGGAGGACACTCCTTTCAAGTCTCCTCCTATTTGCGATTGTGACGGGGTCGCAAAAGCCCCTTTGCAAGCCTAAATTACATTTTCCAACTTGTAAAATGGCTTTTGTAAATAGTAAAAAGATATTTTGATGTTGCAAACCCTGTGATTCTGAGATTCACAGGCTTAGCAAACTGAAAATACCATTGTACATCAGGTACACAATAACTTTTATGTGCTCCACATTGCATTCTAACCGTGGTCACCAATTTCAGAACGAATATGCCTTTTTGCGGCACTCATTCCAAAATTGCCTTCAAGAAAGAGAAAGACGTTCTCATTTTACAATTCAACCCTAGGTTTTTAAAAGATTCCACATCTTCTACAAACTTATTTTGAGGCAACGTTTGCCTTAAATACTCAATTACTTTTTGTAAAAGTTGGGGGCATAAATACAAACCCTCAGTGCCGCCGGAGCATCACTTTTTTGATGATCCATTGGCGCAGCGCCATTTTCCAAATTTACAAGGTGGCACTAAGCCACTATGCGTGGCTTAACACCACCTTGTAAATATTCCCCTTTCTGCCGCAGACCAGTGCAGGAAAGGGGCATGCAATGGGTTTTGCTGTGGGCATTCAACCGCAACACCCATTGCTTTTTGACGCTGCCCCAGATTTACAAGGCTGATGTAGCGTTAATGGAATACCAGGCGTTAGAATGGCGCAACGAGGAGAAATTATTAATTTCTACTTGTTTTTTGCTCTTTCCATGTGTGCTGCTTTCTGCAACACACATAGAAGGTGCAGATCGCCATTATTGATTGTTTATGTGCAGGAAGGTGTCCCTTCCTGCACATAAACAATCGTCCCTGCAGCGCAGGCACCCTTGCAACATGGGAAAACCAAAGGGGATGATGGACGGAGTGTTGAACAATGCAAGAACTCACCCCCAGTCAACTGATCTGGGTTTAATCCATCATCATTCTTTAGCTCACTCCGCCACCCCAGTTCAGACATGGCCATATGCAAATCAGTCTGACCCTGTGCCTCATGGGAACAGTCCAGCCCGAACTGCCAAGCCATGTCTTCCCTGGACCGGAAACAAGCATCCTGGGAACGGTTTCTGGCTAATCAGCCGTCATCAGCCAGGCTAGCTTGAATCCAGTGGCAAAGTGAGCAAGGGACCCACGTCTGGGCATACCCTGCCAACCTAGGGCGAACAAAGCAAAACCAAAGGGGATGATGGATGGAGTGTTGAACAATGCAAGCACTCACCCCCAGTCAACTGATCTGGGTTTAATCCATCATCATTCTTTAGCTCACTCCGCCACCCCAGTTCAGACATGGCCATATGCAAATCAGTCTAACCCTGTGCCTCATGGGAACAGTCCAGCCCGAACTCCCAAGCCATGTCTTCCCTGGACCGGAAACAAGCATCCTGGGACCGGTTTCTGGCTAATCAGCCGTCATCAGCCAGGCTAGCTTGAATCCAGTGGCAAAGTGAGCAAGGGACCCACGTCTGGGCATACCCTGCCAACTTAGGGCGAACAAAGCAAAACCAAAGGGGATGATGGACGGAGTGTTGAACAATGCAAGCACTCACCCCCAGTCAACTGATCTGGGTTTAATCCATCATCATTCTTTAGCTCACTCCGCCACCCCAGTTCAGACATGGCCATATGCAAATCAGTCTGACCCTGTGCCTCATGGGAACAGTCCAGCCCGAACTGCCAAGCCATGTCTTCCCTGGACCGGAAACAAGCATCCTGGGACCGGTTTCTGGCTAATCAGCCATCATCAGCCAGGCTAGCTTGAATCCAGTGGCAAAGTGAGCAAGGGACCCACGTCTGGGCATACCCTGCCAACTTTGGGCAACATGGGGACAGGGTGCCTGCGCTGGTGCTAGGCAGCTTGTTTGTGGCAGCGCTAGGGGAAACACACTGGTGTGCCATATTCTTGTAAATACGGCGCATCCCTATGTTTTGAAAATGTCGGAGAGCAGCGCTGCCAAATTTGGCGCAGCTCAGCGCTCCAACATTTTTTTGTGAACATGCACCTTGGTGTTCCCCAGTAGATTCCACCCATTCCTCCTCATTAATGCTCGCATTGGTCATCTCACACATACACTGGATACCAATAGTCCACTATTTCATCTTCCATTTTCCCTGGAATTCTGGAAAGACAGTCAGCAATGCCATTTCCTGGCATGTACTCCATATGGAATCAAACTTCTTGAATTCTCATCATTCATTTCATAATTCTGTGAGTGTCCCTTCATGCACTATTGGTCTGGGGACAAACGCTACAACCATTCATTACGATTTATGTCTTGCATCAAAACCACTCCTAATCCACCTAACCCAGAATTGCTGGCATCAGTTATAAGTATATATATTTTTTTATTTATAAAATGGTTTTAATGTAGGATCTGCCGTGATTTCTCTATTGAAAACGTCCACTCACATTTGTCATTTGTCTTCAGTAGCTTTGGTTTTCTAGACGAACATGGAAGAAAATTTAGCACATGATGCAGCCAGATCTAGAAAAGAACAGAAATGATCTTTTTTTTATCTGGACAATGAGCTTCCTTAGTAGCTCTTACTAGGTTTCCCTTTGGGGACAACCAATTCCTGTTAAATGGTGGCCCAAACAATCCACTCATGGTACCCTGAGACTGCCATTTTAATGGTAATTTCAAAATCTCTCATTATTGTTAATATCGTCTCCAAGGATTTGTCATGCTCAACTCTCTGTGCACCAGTGATCAAAATATCATTCTAGAAATAAGTTACATTCTTAACACCCTTCAATAACTGATGCATGGCCCTTTAGAACACTGCAGCAGCTGAACATAGTTCACATGACATGCACTTGTAGCTGGAAGTATCTTTAGGCATCACAATGATTTAAACAGTCAGAAATGATGCTGTAGTGCAATTTAATTGTATGCAAATGAAAAATCAAGGGTGGCGAAAATCGCAACAATGTTAAGTGTCATAATTTAAAAAAAAATATTTGGCAATGAGTACTTGTCCACCCACTCAGATGCTCTAATACTCATTACATAACTTTTCTACCTCTTTTCTCAAGGGTTCCTACATCAACGGAGGAACGCTGAAACTTTATGTGCCCTCGGAACAGTCACATCCTCCACAAATATTTTATATATCAACTTTTTTTGTACAGTACAACACCATCCAAAATACCCTGGGGTATTTGAACTCTCTCTTGTCACGCTCTTCATATCTCTCAGCCTCTACAAAGAGTGCCCAACTGGGATGGTTGGGATCAAGTTTTATGATCAGACTTCTCTGATGTAGCCACCCCAGCAAAGAAGATCCATCCTTCATCCTTGGCTGCAATATATTTATTTCTCATATATTCATCTTCTTGAACTTCAAAGTTGACTCAAAATATTCCCCCAGCTTTATTGGTTTGTTGTTGGAAGTCTTTAACTAGACTTCTGGTGGGTTTACCTCCATTTCTATAAACATAGCTAATGAAAGCCTCTCCAATATGGGCATATAGGTCATCCAAATCTTTTGATGGTGCAATATGGGATGTCTTTTTCGTCACCATTTCCCCTACTAATTTGAGTTATGAATTACTCCTTAATTTCCTCTTCTCCACTGTCTATCATCTTTATTTCACTTCCCCGTTGGATCATTCTCCTGTTTAACACCCATTTTATATTTACACATGTGCGTATAATGTCACTTTCCTCTGCACTTCCTACAAATTTGTGGTAGGGCCAGAGACAGTGTTTAATTTGTGCCGGTGTATGGCAGTGCTCGGCACAGCATTTATTTTGTAACACCAGCACATTTTTATGGCAGTCTACCACATATTGGCACTGTCAGTCTATTTTATTTTAAAAAGCATATAAGCACAGTGTTTAACAATTAAATATACATTTAAAGATAATAATACCAGGGTGCTTAGGTCATTCTTATGGCTATGAGTTACATTCTGAATGGTAATATTTGTAGGATTGTAATGATGGGTGTTGTTGGTACTGGTATTTGGTAGTGCTGGAATGGACCTAAGGTGGCACAAGCAGCAGAGACCTCCTGATAAATATCTTATAAGCACTGGGCAAGGCACCTTCAGTCTATACTTGAAAGAAACATTTCTTAACTGTCAAGGTTTCTTTCTTCTCTGACCCCAATTTCTGCCCTTAAGATATTAGATTAATTTGTACATATACCTTGCTTCTTCCTAACCACATTTATGGCCCATTGAGAAGAACTCCCCATATGGACTATTGACTGATACCCACAGAGATGTTCTCTACTTGTCTCCCAATTTTAATTGCTTTGGCCAAAGTCAAATCCTTTGCTAACAAAGGTTTTCTGTTCTTTTTTGCTGTTAATTGTTAGTTCTAACTTATTTGTAGTTATTTTTTATGAAAACGTTTGTAATTACTTGTGGCAGTCAAAGTTCTTCAAGTCATCACCAAACTTTCTACTGGTCTCTCAATGCAGTTGTCCTCTGCTATGAAATTTGTTCCGATCCACTACTTCCTTCCCATTTTAACTATCATTTTTGTTCAGTTTACTTATATTGCCAATCCATATTCGTCCAAGTCTTCTGTTGGAATCTTCTTCCATTTCTAGAGGAATGTTCCATTATAAAGCTTCTATTATATTTGTGTAATGTGTGGGAATTCCATTCACTGGCAGTTACTTGCTGACCAGTAGAGGGAAGACCACGGCTGTTTTGATCTTGAATTAACAGTTTAACCTACAAGCTTCTGGAGAATCTTTACTTTACAACATATTTTGGCGATGACCTGACGGCTCTGTGATTGCCTTTACTGCAAACCCAGTGTAGTTACATAGGACCTATTGAAATCTAAAGCGGCCTACGAGCAACGTATGAGGTACTTTCTATATATTTGTGCCGTCCTACACTGGCGTAGCAAGGGGGGGGCGGAGGGGGCGGTACGCCCCGGGCGGCACGAGATTTGGGGGCGGCAGGTAAATTTATCGCCAGCACCCCCCCCCCTCTGCTCTTAGGCGCTCGGCGGCGGCGGCGGCAAAAGGCAGGGACCGCCACGGGCGGCAGAGTGCCTAGCTACGCCACTGCCGTCCTAGATTGCTTGTGCACTTGTGTCAGCGTTTTGACCATGTCCGGTGAGACGCTCTCGCGTGATAGTCAATGTTTTTTTCATGCCTTTTTTAGCTGTCCCACAGCGGAGAGGCTCTCCGCCTTGACTGTTACCCTCGTGCACATTCACAACCAGTAGAGACACCAGAGCAGCGCTTGCTTACCGTTAAGCGGGTGATTGTTACCAGGGGTGGGCGGAATTTGTGTAGTGGCGTTACGCAAATCCTCGCGAAATTGCTAACAAATTCCGCGAGCTCCCGGAACTTCCGTGAAATCGCGGAATTGCTTGTGCCGTCCGTTCGCGATGTGTTTTTGCGTGCTCGCGGGGAAATATATCGCTAACTTGCCCATGCGGTCGCTAATGGGCGCGGCCATCTTGTTTTCACTTGTCCCGCCCGCTCGCGATGGTATTTCCTGTTCCGGGTCGCGTATTGCATGCTCCCGCCCGTTCGCGATAAGGGTTTCCTGTTCGGGAACGCGTATTACGTGTTCGCGACGCTTTTTGCGTGCTCGGGGGGAAATATCGCGCGAACTTGCCCATGCGGTCGCAATGGGCGCGGCCATCTTGTTTTTCACTCTATTTCTATGGTTCTGGGCCTGCTTTTCAATCCTCCCTCTATCTTTTCAATCCTTTGTTTCTGTAAACTTATTTTGGGTCTTTTTTGTTTATTATCTATCTCTCTATTTTCCTGATTCTATATTTTGAGTTTTCTCTACTTTTTGTGTGTTTTTAACTACTTTTTCACACTTTTTCTATTACCTGCTTTTTCATTTCTTTTACTTACTTTATTTAATTCCTACCTTTTCTTTTCTGTCCCCCGCCTACCCAGAACCATGGCAAAGGGCCACAGCCACAGGGCTTGAAGTCGGAGCCAGAGCCGCGACCGCCTTCCTTGCGGAAGACGGGGCCAAAGAGGGGTGCAGGCACGGGCCTTATTTAATGAGGCGGAGGTGGCCGCACTGGTTTTTTTGTTCAGCGCCACCTCCCCTTAACCCTGGCAGCAGGCGGCAGGCCTGGGTCCGGGTACGGGCTCCGGGAGCGTCGGCAGCGGTGGGGCAAGGTGCGGCGGGCAGTGTTTCGCTGCTCTGGTGTCCGGCGCACCCAGAATCAGCTGACGCACCGGTGGTCCGATATTCTGGACCGGGAGCAGGACCTGCTGGACCTGCTAGGAGTGGAGGTCCCGGGGCTTGGTGAGTAGCTATTTAATATTACTACTTTGTGTTCTTCTGCTCTGTGTTATATATTGCGAATATTTTTGTTTTCTCCGACCAGCAAGAATGCTGCTGCTTACATTGCAGGTAAATGACGTTTAAAAATCTGTGATTGTTATGACACAGGCGCTCGACGCTACTAATCTTACTTGTTTGCAACTTTGCGCTCGCTTGGCCTGATGATTATGTAAGAGTTTACTTTAGAGAACTTAAGTGATGTAATGCTAGAGAGAGTAGTCCTTCCTTTGTCCTCGTGCCACTAAGAAGGGATAGTGGTGGATTGATAGGTTTAGTTACTTATTAGTTGGTAATTTCTAAGTTGTGTGCGTGACGCATCCTCTGTCACGTCACGGGCTGCTGAGTGATGCTTACCCCAGTCCTTAGCAGAACCTTTTGTAGTTTGTTTACTGAGTGTTAATAGGCTTATATCATCACTAGCAGAACATTAGCAGCAACCAGCCAACAATTTGGTGTATGCAAAAATGTATGCATGTGTCCTCCATCTATGCATTTTTGAGGACTAAAATAAATGGAAATGCAGACTTACTGAACAATTGGCCCGTCTGGATTGGAATCGGTGGGCTAGGTCAGGTGGTAGTTAGGCTTGGTAGACGGTCCGTGAATCTCGCAATACTACCAGTCGATCAGATAGGTCAATTTTATTGCAATTTTTGTAACCAAAAATGTTTTTGGTGCCTATTTTAAAATATTTTATTTATTTCACACCAAACTTTAATTTTTGTCTCTTTCTTTATGAAATCTTACATGATCAGCAGCACCCAGGGGCAAGAAGACGGGGTCGCAGGCGGTGGGCCCACAAGATCTGGACGATGCCTCCCAGGGACAGGACCGCTCCTCTATCGAGGGCTCTGCTGCTGGCCCCAGTAAGTCCACCAGTGGTTAATATTAATAATTATATTTCCTAAACATTTCCTGCACCTTATTTTTTCCGAACTATTATTTCGGTATCCTGATTCGAATTTTTACAAAATCTTCTTTGCTCTATACTATCTGTTTCTAAATTCTTGTTATCCCTGCCTCTAACTGCGTCTGCTATGACTCTCTGTACTACTACTATTAGTCTGTCTGTAGCCAAGCTTGCCCAGTTGCCCACTCTTTATTTCAAATATTTTAAATTAAACTCATTCACCAATAGCTATAGCCATTGAGTTTTGGTTGTCCTCTTCTACTACTTCTAGTCTTCTTATTCTTGAGGCTTTTTGACAATTCCCACCAAGAAAATGCCCAACCAAATTTTAGAATTTTAGATAGGATAGGACATACTACTACTGTTGTAGGGATTCTGCACATACAGAACTTTGCACAAGAAAATAGGTCGTTGGTGATGGGAGGTTGGACCTTCCTCACACCTCAATCGGAAGCCACCACAATCCCCTGACCAACTTGTTATAGTGTCTCATTACTCCGAAAGGCCCCCCCCACCCCCAAAATACCCAATGAGTAGACAACCCAGACAACATAACACTCCCAACCTCTGTCGCGGAAGCAATGCACACCCTTTTGCTCACTCTTGTGTAAGTCCACACCAAATACCACCGAGTCTATGTAAGTTCAAAAGGTTTCTTTTTATTTCCAACTGACAAGCTCTGTATGTTGTATAATGCAGCAGCAACAGCAAAATGTATAAGATTAAAACAATAAACATTGTTACAGTTAGACTTACAAGTTACTTACAACTAAAAGTCCATAGAAGCCAAAAGGCGAGATCATGATAACTGAACAGTGGTGGGCGAACCACCCTCCCCTTGGTAGGAATCTAGTTTATATAAAATTCTAAATGGAGATGTGAGAATTCTGGGGAGCCCTCACCTTAGAAGAACCTAGTAGTGGTGACATCATAAGCTCTGCAAAGCTCTGGTTCTTCTTATAAGTGAATCTTCCGTCTGTAATGAGAAAAATGGTGCGCGTTAGTATAGTGCAAGCATTTCTCAGTCGTGCCAAAAACTGTTTTTTTTTTTTTATGGATAAGCAATATGGACTAACACCATAACTCCATAACAAAGTCGCTTGTTTCTCGACCTTGTACGCAGTGCTCAGACAGTAGCAGTATGAGCTCATGTGGCCTCAAAGGCGTATTTCACAACAAGCTGCGAGGTAACTTGCGCAAAAATAAAAGACAGAGCTAAAATGGTTGCATGGCTCGGGGTAACTTAGCAAAGACTAAAATGACCCTAGGGACCATATAACACTACTAGTGTCTAGTCTACTACCTGATTTATACTAGTGATGTATGTTGTATATGTATTAACTTTTTTTTCATTCATGCTAGTGAAAAATAGGGGAGGTGTATATGGCATCTGAAAAATGTGTAATGTTTTTTCTAGGCGTACTACCGACCACCAGTACCGGGGCCAGCGGTGAAGGTGACGCGGCCGCTGAGGGTGCAGGCGATGCGGCAGTTGGAGTAGCTGCAGGGGGTGAGCCAGCAGCAGTGGCGGGCGGTGGTAAGTTATATTCCTAATCCTTACTTATTGACATTACACTCGCTGCAAGGGTGTAATGTATACTGTACTGTTGAGACTTAAGTAAGAAGTAGTTGTGAACGCCGTTTGAAGAAGACACCCTTTACTTAGCAGCATTAGCAATAGCATTAGCGACAGGAGTCTGAGAGTAACCAATGGCCTCTATCGGACTTCAACTCAGCTGTGAAATTTTTATGGAGAAGAATAAAAGTCTGATCAGATGACCTTGATGGATGGGTTGAACGAAAAGGGAAAGAAGGGTGGAAGGAGGCAGGACGGGCGAGATTTTATGTTTATGACTGGCAGAGAAGGATACGTGGCATGCATGCATAGGTGTGTGATATGAATCAGATGCATGGGTGGCGGAATGCCTGAAACTCCCCCAAATGTTCGAGGCCGAGGTAGTGGGAGGATAGATACATACCACAAATGTTACGTACTGTGCTTGCTAGTGCTACTGTGCCACTATGTGTAGAATGTATTTGTCTGACTGCTTTGCTAAGAGTATATTTTACAATAGTCTTGTTTTTTCTTCTTTCTTCTTGATATAGCTACTCCTAAAGTCAACAGGAAGGAGTTGGCAGCCAAGGTCCGGCGCCGTAAGCTGGAGGCTATACAGGCCGAATACCGGCGCCTGGTTGTTCTAGAGGAGGAGGAGGAGGAGGCGGCAGCAGCTGCAGCCTTCTCCAATGCCCCGGGCCCCAGACACCCCCCCCCAGTCTTACGGCGTCACCGCCTGTCAGCCACCCTCCGCCACACAGGAAGAAGCACTGCTGCCCACCCCCACTGTGGATGCAACTGCCGCGCGCTGAAGCACCGCGTGGCCCGCCTGGAGGAGCGCATCCGTGTCCTGGAGAGGCGAGTCCGCTGAGACCCCGTTTATTTATTGCCCCTTTTTTAGTTCTTATTTGGGTGGGTGGGATTCGGGTGTTGGGTTTTGGACTTTTGGACATTTGTTGGACTTTTTCGTTGCGGGACATGAACATTGGTTGGGGTTAGGGAGGGGGGTGGGTCAGGTGTTGTGGGATTTTTTTTACATAGTTTATTTTTGTTAGGGTATTAAATTACATATTTAGACTTAATATACGATGTGGTTAATATTTTGTGGGTGGGGTTACTGTTTTACGTCACACGGTTTCCTTGCTGGTGCAGTGCCACAGCCAGTGTTTGATTTAAATAATTGGCTGAGTTACTAAGACACAAACAGACAGATGCGGTACCCGTCACTGAGGGACTTGTCCTACTAGTACTGTCAGTCTCCCCTGATAATCTATGCATTCTGCAACTGGACTCAAAGGGGTGTGTGAAATAGAATTAATGAAAAAAAATCCGTTATTAATTATGCCTCACCCAAACCTCTTCTCTTACCTGTGCTTGATGTTTAACTTGGGCACGGCGATGGCTGCATGGTGGTGATGGTTTTCTTTCCCAACATGCCATGGTTGTGGTGGTAGTAGTAGTAGACCCTGGCAGTAGCACTTGCAAATAAAAGAAAATGAGACAGTCAGTCGCCTGAGAGAGACTGTGGGAGGAGTAGTAGAACAAAGTACAGTACGGAACTTACTGCCAAACAATAATATGCCAAAATACAAGGAAACATAATGGTTGCGGGGATA
This sequence comes from Calotriton arnoldi, assembly GCA_963921515.1. Lineage (NCBI taxonomy): Eukaryota > Metazoa > Chordata > Amphibia > Caudata > Salamandridae > Calotriton > Calotriton arnoldi. Next base: position 376,729 of record CAWUFW010011699.1, read on the forward strand.
GCCTAGTACATAGAGTTACAAACTCTAGCTGTGTCGAGTCACTCGACTAGGCCTACAGTACACCGTGGTCCGTGACTCGACACAAGCGTAACCGTTAGTGCTGTTTCGGATGATGACAAATCCAATCTATGATGGCATTTAATGCTGATGGATTCGGTTCCTTTGGTAAAAAAAACCCAAATATACTGCTCATAGGAGGGTGGGCAAGCAGAAGAAGATCCACGCCCTGCCTTGAAAATGCATTTATGTTGCTTTAGCCACATCCGCCCCAGCAAGCGTGTGATAAATTATTGGTGTACATTTAATTTAGTCACACCTCAATAAGCCACACAGCCCGGGGGAAGAGGATTAGGGTTTGAAGAATGGTTGGGAAGGGGGTTTTGGGAAAGGTTTGAGAAAGAAAAACAGTACGCATGGACAACAACAAAACACAATATTGGCAGACAACCATATCCATAAATCAGTTAAGGGAGAAAAAGGAAATGCATGCATGATGATGATAACTTGATGGTTAATGATATTACTAACTACTACTACTAGACAATTAGACAGTACAGGGCAGCAGTATATTATGCTATTTGCCTTGCCTGTCTGCCCTCAGAGAGACCCGAATTACATACAGTTTCTGTTCTTTTGTACCCGCCCGGGCTTAAAGATAGCAAAGAAAAGTCAAAAAATGCTGTAGGGATGAATTGAATTATATAAGCAGAGAGCAAACATAACAACAACAACACACAGTAGTAATGATTGAAGACAAAAAAAAGAATCGAAATTTAAAAGATGATGAAAGTTGATACTGTTACTGTATGTTATCCTGGTCAAAATGGGGAGTTGCATCTCGGCGTTCGTCTTGGTCCTCCATTCCATGGACGCTCCGGCCATCAATCTTGCGTGACGCCACTGCCTGCCTGGCACATGTAGATTCATTGGTAAGGTAAGTGAGAGTTGTTTTTCCCAGTGTAGCACAGGGTAAGGGCCGGCCTGTAATTGCAGATGGGAAAACCAAAGGGATATTGAAAAATCAAGTAGAAAAAAAATGCCTAAATTACGGTGGAGTGCAACAAGAACACTTTCAGAGGCGGCATGGATTTGGATACATCATGTCTAACTTAGTCTGTTTCCAACATTAACCTCCAACAACAACAGGACTGAGCAGGCCCACGGCACCCGTGACACATCCTCCATTTAGCGTACCTTTTTTGACAGAGGCAGACAAAGCAGATATACAGCAACATAGCATTTTACAAATTAAGTGACTAAATCAATGCCCCGCTGTCAGTCATACCATACCACCACACTCGACTCCACCACTACACAGACATGTAGGTCTGCAGTGGTTGTTGTTGACTTGGTTACCTTGTAATGCACTCATGAAACGCACTGAGTTATTCCATCAATCATCTCGGATCGTACTGAGTGACTGGAGTGCGAAGAGATAATGTCACTGTGGTCATCATCATGGTGTGTTGTCCAACTCAGTGTGCAGTAGTGTACAGATTGAGTCCCCTTTCCATATTCAAAATGCAATGGATCGGCCTGCAGTAGAAGTAGAAAATTGTTATTGAAAAACCAGATTGGAAAGAAACATTGCATTGGGTTACTTTTAGTGTGTAGATTAGATAATAGTACACAATGAATTACCTTCATGCACTACAAACAACAACAACACAAATCACTCAGTCAGCGTCCAATGCATGTCATCATTCATTACCTGTTCCTTCTCATCTTCAGTTAATGGGCAGTCTGTATCGGCTCTGAAAGGGGGATAGCTATAGTAGTCATCATCATGTTCCACTTCTTTTGGAGAGACTCAACGAGGCAAGATTAGGTTTTCTTCGATTATGCTACATCCAGTCATCATCTGGCTTGAGGGCAATAGATTTAGGTCGATTCAGGAGGATGGAGGAGCAGGACTCGGAGGAGTGGACTGAAATGCAGAGAGCTGAAACTCATAAGGCAATAAAATACGAAGACGGTGGTGATGGATTTGTTGTGATTTGAAGTTTCCAAACAGAAAGACAGACACAGAAATAGAAGTAAATAAGGGAGAACCACAGTAAGAACTGGAAGCCTAGTTGTCACCGTCAGGGAAGTATAGCTCGTCCTCAAACTCTGGAGGTTCAACCAGAAGTAGGTAATCAGCATCCAACACGCTACTTCCATCACCTGAGCCGCTGTCCTCATCTTCCTGCGGTGATTCATGTATTGTATAATTCGGTGGTATAAATTGCTGATTCATTTTGATCATGGTTAACCTCTCCACGTTTATGGGTGAGAGACTGGTCCTTTTCACTGTTACAATGGAACCAGCAGCACTGAAAACACGTTCAGAAGAGACACTTGCGATAGGGCAAGCCAGATAGTTGATCGCCAGCCTGCTGAGCACTGGCCATTGGCCCCTTTTGCCATACCAATACCGCAATGGGTTTTGATCAATGTAGACCTCTGTTGGGTCATCCAGGTAGGCCTGGACCATTCGGTCAATGTTCAGGGGTGCTAAACTTAGTGCGCCCTCTTTTGTCTTTGCATCAGCACTGGACCTAGCAAGTCCTTGCTGTAAATACCAATTCTGTGCCGTTTGTACTGGGGCTGATGATGATCCGGTTCTTGCTGTTGTCGATAGTGTTGGTGACAGCTGTGAACCAAATGCACTGCCCACAGGCTCTGAAGTTGAACTTGACGCAGGATGCCCTGCTGCAGTACTTGATGTGGGTTTGAGGCCTTTAATTACCAGCCGTTCATTTTCCAATGTACTGGCTGCCTCAGCTATCCAAGTTTTGTACCGGGCAACATCCACTTCTGAAAAAGGGAGTAATGTCTTACTGTGCAGTGCCGCTTTGTACCGTGGATCCAGAATTGTGGCACAAATGTAATGTTGTTGTGACAGAATCTTATTTTGCACCCTTGCATTTTCACTTAAGCGACATGATAAGCTCTCCGCCAACTGGTATGCTTCTTTTTTTCCTCCACACCTATGTACGCTTCACACACCCTCTTCAGCTCTTGCTCTAGCATGTGCAACAATGGGATAGCTTGGCCCATAGTACAGTCCTCCTTGCTGACTTCACGTGTGAAGACCTCGAAAGGAAGAAGCATCTCTGTAAGAGATTTAACTAGGCACCATTGGTCCACCTGAAGGGTCATGCCTTTCACAGCAGCATCCGCCCTTTGCATGACATATTCATTGATTGGTCTGTACTGCTCAAACAGACGGTCAAGCATGTAATACGTTGAGTTCCAACGTGTTGCCACCTCCTGGATCAGTGCTTTGACTGGCATTCTATAGTCACGTTGAATGATCCTCAGCTGCTTCCGGGCTTTAAAAGAATGGCTGAAATGCGTGCATATTCTGCGGCAGGTGGTCAGTAAGTTGCTGACTATGGGTTCTTTTTTCAGAAAGTCTTGAACTATAATGTTAATGCAGTGCGCCAAACACGGGACCCTGAAATACTTACCAAGCGTCATGGCCTTAAGTATATTACTGCCATTATCCGTGGCAACAAAACCAATGTGAAGCCCTCTGGGGCGCAGCCATTCAAAGACCTTGTTGTTAAACTCTTCCAAAAGGTTTTCAGCAGTATGAGATTTCTCCATGGCGAACATGGCTATAGTTGCATGTTTCCGAGAAGCATTAAAAATTGCAGCTGTGTCAACAGCACCTACTTCAGATAGCTTGTCTCTAACCCCCACAAAAGAGACCCAGTGTGCAGTGATGCACATGTAATCAGTGGCTTGGCAACTGGTCCACATGTCTGTTGTCAGGTGGATTTTGTGAACAGCACTCTGCTGCAAAGCTTGTCCAACCAATTCAAGCACATCGTGATGTAGTGCTGGAACAGCAACTCGGGCAAAATAGGAACGGCTGGGAACCTTCCATTTAGGGCAGATGGCTGACACAAATTCAAGGAAACCCACCCCTTCCACAAATGAAAAAGGGAGAAGGTCCAGCGCTAACATTTTAGCGAGCTTCGCATTGTACAACCGTGCCGTTGGGTGGTTGCGTTGGTACTGCCCCTCCGACCAAAGCATGCTGTCAATGGTAGGCTGGAATATTTTCCTTACTGCTGCACCTTTCTTCTTGAACCCAGCTAGGCTCAACGACGCTGCACTTTTGCTCATTGCAGTGCCCGGTTGCCTTGCTGTCTCATGTTGACTCTTACTACTGTGCCACTGAGATGTTGCTGAGGATGCGGGCGTTACCAGTACACTGCTGGGGGTAGGGCTATAAATGTCTCCCTCTTGTTGACCTTCCTCCGCGATCATATCTTCCCCTACTTCTTCATCCACAACAACAGCAATGGGTCCAGTTTTACTTTTTTGTAAGTGAAGTAGGTGAGCCTCCCACCTGATAGTGTGGTGTTTTTTGAGATGACTTGTTTGTCCTCCGGTACCATAGTTTGTACCAAGCTTACCCCGCCTAACAGCCTGCCGACAAATTGAGCATATAGCAATGTTCTCCTCCTTACTGCTAACCGAAAAGAAGTCCCAAACTGGGGAGGAGAACTTTCTGGCACTGCTGGAGGTGCCACTTTCAATACCAGATGAAATGGAGGGTGTGCATGGAATTTGACTCTGTGCACTTACATTACCACCACCTACTGAGGTGGTGGTTGAGCTTGATGTAGGTCCCTGCCGGGCCTTTGCAAAGGCAAATATGGAAGCTGGAGGTCGTGTTGGCGTTACCTGTGTTGGTGGTATCCGTGCTACATCCCTCGCAGCGATTTGGGATAGTCTAATAATGTTGGTCTCCATCTCCGCAGGCCCAGGAGTGATGTTCGTGATGACTGGCTCTTCATCATCATCACCCCCTCGTCTACATCTACCTCCATAACTGTAAGGCTTTCGGGAACCTTCCTTTTCACTAGCCTTGTCTTGTGGTGTGCATCACTCTCAGGCTGAGCTGGTGGCTTCCAAGTGGCATCTAGATCATCAGAAGCGGGGCTTGAAGAAGAAGTTGATGTACTAAGCCTCCTTTTCCTTGCTGGGGGTATGGAAGACACTGGATCTTCTGGAACAGTGGCTTGCTCCTCTCCGTCTGCAAAAAGCTCGATTTCCTGAACTGCCCCTACTTCAGGTGGAACAGCTACTATTGTGGGCTGTGGTTCCGGCTGCGGTTCCGGCTGTGGTTGCGGTTCCGGCTGTGGTTGCGGTTCCGGCTGCGGCTGGGGTTGCGGCTGTGGTTCCGGCTGTGGTTGCAGTTCCAGCTGCGGTTCGGGTTGCGGCTGGGTTTGCCCACTTATCTCCTGAGTTTGCGCCTGCGAGTGCGTGGATTGGGTACTACTTTGCGATAATGACATTTCAACATCACTGGTCGTTAGTAGACTGGCTACCTCTGCCACAGTCATGGGCTTGGGCCTAGGTTGCTGGGGTGGGGCCACTGATGCAGAGGTGCTGCTCCCAGCTTGGTCCCCGCTGGACACCGCTGCTGCAGGCGTAAGTTTTCTTTACCAAAAAACACATCGGCCGGCACCCCAGTCTTGGCAAGTGCCACTTCCTTCTTCTCTCCCTTCTTCTCACTGGCAACTTTATTGCTACTGGAGGACCTTGTACCTTTCTTTGGGGCCATCTTCTTCAGATGTCAGCAGGACGCAGGTGCACAAGTTGCAGAGATGTCTGTGGTCACACGTGGACGTGACGCGCAGCAGGACTTCAGCCTGGCAGTACAACGGGTGATGATGATGATGACACCTCCTCCTCTGTCTTTTTGTGCACCTAAAAGCAAAGAAGCCAGGAGAAGAACATCAGTGAAATGTTGCATTTGTTGTTGTGGTTCAATTACTAGTAGTACAAACAAACAAATAAAAGATATAAATTAGTGTAGCCATTTGTGAGACTGTCAACAAGGGCTTTCATGGTATACTGTGTACACTGTCAGGACAACCAAAATACAAATGTAATAGAAGTGGACCCTGTTTGGCAATAAATTATTTGCTCATCACATCATTCAGGGAGCTGCAGCTGGCAAAGGGGATGGATGCAAGCAGTAAGCCAAGAGGAAAACCATGCAGGCCTAAATGGCAAAAGCAGCACACTTATAACTCCCACCAGAAATGGCCACCAGCCACATGGACACTCACAAATCACAAGCAACAAGCATGAGGCCTGGAAAACAATGTACTGAAACAGGCCTACGATAGCCAGGCAAAGGCTGCATGGTAAACCACACTGCTTTGCCTGTAATGTAATGCAATAAAATGCAAAAACGAAAATACACAGGGCTAAACAAGGCCTGCAACACACCACACACAACTAAGGCATGTAACACACCCCAAAAAACAGAAATACACCCAAAAAAATAAATCCACATTTTGCAATTCAATGCCATCCATGTGCCCTAAATGATGTTTAAATTCAACTGAACACACAAACAGTTCTTTTATGCACCTCTGACTATCTCTGGGCCCACTGGATGGAAGGCCTGTTGGCAGATTAGGCTACAAGCTTGCAGGCCTATGACAAAAAGCACACTGCCTGGCTTCAAAATGGCCGCCAGCCTCATGGCCAGGCCCACAACAACAAGAAACTGAAGACAGACAATGCAGGCCTATGGCAAAAAACACACTGCCTGGCTTCAAAATGGCCGCCAGCCTCATGGCCAGGCCCACAACAACAAGAAGCCTAGGCCACAAAGGAAACACATGCAGGCCTATATGGCAAAAGCAGCACACTTATAACTCCCACCAGAAATGGCCACCAGCCACATGGACACTCACAAATCACAAGCCACAAGCATCAGCCCTGGAAAACAATGTACTGAAAACAGGCCTACGATAGCCAGGCAAAGGCTGCATGCTAAACCACACTGCTTTGCCTGTAATGCAATACAATGCAAAAACGAAAATACACAGGGCTAAACAAGGCCTGCAACACACCACACACAACTAAGGCATGTAACACCCCCAAAAACTGAAATACACCCCAAAAATAAATCCACATTTTGCAATTCAATCCAATGCCATGCATGTGCCCTAAATGATGTTTATATTCAACAGAACACACAGAAACAGTTGTTTCATGCACCCCTGACTACCTCTGGGCCCACTGGATGAAAGGCCTGTTGGCAGACTAGGCTACAAGCTTGCAGGCCTATGGCAAAAAGCACACTACCTGGCTTCAAAATGGCCGCCAGCCTCATGGCCAGGCCCACAACAACAAGAAACTGAAGACAGACAATGCAGGCCTATGGCAAAAAGCACAATGCCTGGCTTCAAAATGGCCGCCAGCCTCATGGCCAGGCCCACAACAACAAGAAACTGAAGACAGACAATGCAGGCCTATGGCAAAAAAGCACACTGCCTGGCTTCAAAATGGCCACCAGCCTCATGGCCAGGCCCACAACAACAAGAAACTGAAGACAGACAATGCAGGCCTATGGAAAAAAAGCACACTACGTGGCTTCAAAATGGCCGCCAGCCTCATGGCCAGGCCCACAACAACAAGAAACTGAAGACAGACAATGCAGGCCTATGGCAAAAAGCACACTGCCTGGCTTCAAAATGGCCACCAGCCTCATGGCCAGGCCCACAACAACAAGAAGCCTAGGTCACAAAGGAAACACATGCAGGCCTATATGGCAAAAAAAGCAGCACACTTATAACTCCCACCAGAAATGGCTACCAGCCACATGGACACTCACAAATCAGAAGCAACAAGCAGGAGGCCTGGAAAACAATGTACTGAAAACAGACCTATAATAGCCAGGCAAAGGATGCATGGTAAACAACACTGCTTTGCCTGTAATGCAATAAAATGCAAAAACGAAAATCCACAGGGCTAAACAAGGCCTGCAGCACACCACACACAACTAAGGCATGTATTTAGCACACAGCACAAAAACTGAAATACACCCAAAAATACACATTTTGCAATTCAATCCAACGCCATCCATGCCCCCTAAATGATGTTTGAAATTAAAAAATACATCACACAGCAAAGGAACAGTTGTTTCATCATGTTTCATCATGCACCCACCCATGACTAGCTCTGGGCCTACTGGCTACAGTGGCTACCCACCACTATATTTATTTTTAAAAATGATGAAAATTAAAAAAATTGTAATTGCAGCAACTGCAATGACCCAATCAAACAACACCAACTTACTTGTAAAATCTCAAATCCAAAAATCCTCAAATCAAATGATAATGATGCAGCAGACACAAACAGTGATCCTTCCAGCTCAAATCCAAGTGAAAAATGAACAAGAGATGGAGAAAGCACTGGGAGGAGCCTGCTGGAAAGGAACAGGAAGTAGTAGACTCTGTGGCACTTCCTCCCTCTCCCCCCGCCCAAAAAATGAAAAAAAAGGACACCCAAATATCAATCTGAGGTTTTTTTTCCATGGAAATCATCAGTTTATAGAAGGTTTTATGCTGCTCGCGATATTATTCTTCTCCAGATTGAAAATTTTGCGTGTTCGGGATCGCAGGTTTACAAAGATTCCGCCGGAAATCCGATGGCGCGCCCGAATGACGTGTTCGCGACCGCAATCTCTCTCGTGGTGCACGATGGCGCGACGAATGACGTGTTCGCGATCGCACACTCTCGCGTTGTCCGATGGCGCATCGAATGACGTGTTCGCGATCGCAAACTCTCGCAGGATCGCGCGGCCGGCTACCGAAATCTCGTGGCGCACGCGAACGAATAGGAAAACCCGTCGGCAAACGCAGGAATCCCGGTAAGTCATAATCGCGCGCGCTAGAATGCATTTTTAAAGCGCGAACAAGAAAATAATTCCGCTTCGCCGCGGATCGCGGAATTGATGGCAATTCCGCGTTCTCCGCAGATCGCGAAATTGTCCACATTCCGCAAATTCCGCGAGCGGAGCGAAATTCAATGCCCAGGCCTAATTGTTACACGATGTGCTTTCCTTCATCTGTGCTGCCTGGATTAAAATGGAACCGTATCACTGTCTCTTTCTTCTTTTGAATCATGTTGTTGTCACGTGATCGGGAGATCATTGGTTTGTAAACTCTCTATTAGAGAAAAAGTCCTCTGTTTTCCGCTGTTTTCTGCTGTTTGTCGCAAGCAAGGGCTTTCTACAGTTATGAGGTAATTATTTACCAAGTTGTCATGGAAGCATCATCAATATCTCCACCACCTTTCCTTTTTCTCATATCTACCAATTAAAATGGAGGAATGGGTGGATATTTTTCCTAATTATTTGGAGGCACTTGATGGTCACAGTTTTAGACCAAGTCGGAAAAGAGCAACCTTACTAAATATATTGGGAAAAGAGGGTCAGCATGTCTTTAAAAACAGACCCCGCTACAGATCAAGATGGAAAACCTGTAGCAGATGTATTTTGCAAAGCAAGGACCAGATTATAAACAAGATTTGCTAAAGGATCTAATGTGTTATGAGGAAGTGCATATTTTAAATGCCACCGCGAAAACCTGGAGAATCAGTTGATCAATTTAAAACAAGATTGTGAAAATTATACTCAAGTGCCAATTTGGGCCGATGGAGGATAACATGATAAGAGATCAATTGAATGTACAATGTAAAAAAAAAAGAAGAAGCAAGAAAGACTGTGTGCTGTAGAAAACCCATCTTTAAAAGATGCAATAGAAATAGCTAAAGTTGTGTAAGAGTCCCTTTATTGTATGAGAGATTGAAGGTAAGTATTTCAGAGGGGGAAACAAAATGTCGGCTATGGACAAGGAAGAAAGGGATGTGGCTGCTACTGCCAGAGATAATACTAAGGTGTGGAGAGGAGCTTACAACAGAAAATTGGTTAATAAAGTGTGTAGCAGATGTGGGAGCAATAATCATATCTCTGAGTCTAAGAGCTGCTTCGCCATTGGGAGGGAATGCAGGAAGTGCAGACGAGAGGGGCATTTTGCCAATATGTGCAGGGACTCTGGAAAAGGAAGCAGTACTGGCAGAAGAAGCTTCTGTGCCGGCTGATACAAGCTCAGAGAATTTTGTGGTGAGTTGATGGAGATCTGGGTAAGAGAAATAGACCAATGGCAGAATTTATGATTAGGAAGAAGAACAAATAGTTGATGGTTGACTTGGGTTCATTATATATGATTTTGCCAAAAGATATGCTTTATACCCAATGGCCGTAAGTAAGATTACAGTCCAAGGACATCAATCTGGATGGGTATCAGCATGGGAAAAATTGATATAATTGGTTACATGCTTACTGATATGGAGTTTAAGGACAGAAAGATAAATGAAAAAGTGTATGTGGCAGATTCTAGCTTATCCACCCTTGTCTGGTTCCATCAGTATGACTAACACATAATAATTAATCTACATGCTCTTACTCAGGTGATGGTTGTACTTGCAGGCCCCTGGGGGTGCAGTATTTTAGGACTTATGTGTGGAATTGTAAGATTATTCTTCGCACAGATCACAAGCCTCTAATGAAGATATCTCTAGGAGGAGCTGGCAAGGGTTCTGTGAGGCTCACCAGGCTGGTGCCTCAGTTGCAAGAATACAACTACACCATTGAATACATACCAGGCTGGAGGAATGTTCAAGATGATTGCTTGTCTTGCTTGCATTTAGAATAGGGATGTGTGGATAAAGAAACAGTGGTATGGAATGAACAGTGGCCAGTGTGAGTGATGTTGTTCATTGGAGTTGTGGATCTGTGAGTGATTTGAAGTGGATGTCTGCCATGGAGGGTGATGAAGTTTTAAGGGCGGTGATTCAGATGATTGTGAAAGGCGGGAGGAGAGAGAGTGCTTTACCCATTGCCTTGAGACCTTATGGTAAAATACTGGAAGAGCTGTCGGTGGTGGGAGGAAAAGTGGTGATGCGAATGGAGAGAATTAAGCCAGCCAATATCGTGCAGAAGAGACTTTATGAGATTGCATATGAGGGACATCTAGGTAAGAAAGTCACAAAAAAAAAAGTCTGAGGATGGAGTTTTGGTGACCTGGAATTGACAATGTTGTAGTGTCTTGGTGGAGCGCTGTGTTAAGTGCAAAGAGAGTAAAAACAATGGCTCAAGTTTGGTTGCTAGGCAGATTTGGGCACTCTCCATGACCCTGGTCAAGCGTGGCACACTGTGTGTATTGATTTTATTGGCCCCACGTATTTTCTTAGGCATAAGAAGAGGTTTGTGTTAGTGATGGTGGATGTACATTCTAGATGGTTAGTGGTAAACTTTTTCTCTGAAATTTCTACCGGAACTACTATAAGTGCTTTGCAAGAAGTGTTTAGGTATGAAGGTTTTCCACTTGTTCTTGTTATTGACAATGGTACTCAGCTGACGTCGCTCTAGAGAAAGGATTTTTTGTCTTGTTGTGGGATTGAGCATTTACTCACGGTTCTTTACAACCCACAAGCCAATGGTATTGTTGAAAGGGCCAATCACATGATCAAGGGGGCAATTCAATTGGTTCTCGCTAACAGGTTGGAGATTGAAAAGATTGTTTCTGATCTGGTTTGGGCTTATCATACAATCGAAAATTCTGTCACATCTCATTCACCTTTTTATTTGATGAGGAGATGAGGGGGAAAGCCTAATACCAAACTCATTCTGGCTTGGTTGAAGAATTTAGTAGAGGAAAAGAGTTTGTTAAGTGGGGGATGACCAGTTCTAGTGTTCCTCTGATGGTGTCTCCAAGTGTGAAGGGATGAATTTGCATGGTGATTGGGTTAAGGTAAAAGGTAGATGGGTGGAAAAGGGTCTTCCCAAATTGAGGAGACCTTATCAAGTAAAAGAAGTACATCGTTGGAATGTTGTGTTGGTTAATGGAGAACAATGGAATCTCAGGAGGGTTGCTTAGTATGACTTGTGCAATGGGTAGGTTAGAAGTGGAGATAGAGATGAAGAATGCAGTGGTTTTACGCTGATGGATAATGAAGAAGAAGTGAGTTTTCCTAGCATTGACACCAGTACGAGCAGTACTGGGGCAGGTGATTATTGTGACAATCCTGTGAGAGGAGAGTATCGTGGGAGTAGGATTACTGGAATGCGTACAGTGAGTAAGGAGAGCTCTGCAGTATCTGCAAGAGTTTGTGAGATGAAGTATTTCTTTAAATTCATACTCATTCTCCATCGAGGGATAAGTGGTTAAATTTTCTTTCATATCAATTGCCTTTCCTCATGGTTTCTTCACCACTTATTTATTCTGTTTTAGCAAATATTTTTCCCACGTAAAATTCTATCCACCCACAGTGTGTTATTTTTAGTTGTGTAGTGTTTTTGTTCTTCCTGTTTATATCTTGTGTTATTAAGAGAGAGAGATGTGTTGTAATTTTCTTCAATTTCTATAGGAATGTTCCCTTATAAAGGTTCTATTGTATTTGTGTGAGGTGTGGGAATTCCATTTACTGGCAGTTGTCCATGCACCAGTGTAGGGAAGACCACGGCTGTGTTTGATCTTGAATAAACAGCTTAACCTGCAAGCTTTTGGAGAATCTTTACTCTACAACATTTCCCTCCTCATCTCCAACTTTCAGAGGCTTAAGCAAATATTTCAGAACTTTGGGCCTCATTTATGAGGAACTAGCGCAGGGCAGCGCTGCAAGTTTTCTTGCTGTACTGCCCTAAGTCAATGTGAAAGGGCAGAATGCACTGTATTTATGAAATACGGTGCATTCCTGTCCTTTCCCTCTGCACTCAGTTTGCGGCCTACCGCCAACATAGGCACCCTTGCACCATGGTGCAAGGATGCCCCTGTTGCATGCAGGATTGTTTTTGTGCAGGAAGGGGCACCGTCCTGCACAAAAACAATCAGAGAGGCGTTTTCCTCTTTCTATGTGTGCTGTAGAATGTAGCACACACGGAAAGAGGAAAAACGAGGAGGAATATAAATATTTCTCCTCATTATGCCTGCTCTGGGGAAGAGTAAGGTTTTGGCGCTGCCCCAGGTTTATGTGATTAAGTAAATCTGGGCTGCATGAAAATCCATGGGTGTTGTGTGGGAAAACCCACCACAACGCTCGTGGAACGACTCCTTGGTGCGGAGTAAGGCAAAGCAGTGACTTGCGCTGTTTTATCTTACTCCATATCTATGAGGCCATGCAAAGCCAAGCAGAGTGGCTTTGCATCGCCTCATAGATATGACTGAGAGGCTTGCACTGCCGGAGCGCCAAAAAAGTAAAGCTCAGCCAGAGCAAGCCTCTCATAAATAAGCCCTTATGATTCCTTCTGCACCCACACAATGGGGTTGATTACGATGTCGGTGGGACCACCACTGACAGGCTGTTGGCTGCAGTCCTACCGACATCCAGCAGAGCAGTCAGACCGCCGCATTATGATGTGGTGGGTCCGACTGCATCAGTCGGGGGACCAAACGACACTTCATATGGACTCAAGGAGCCCGTCGGACCATTGGTAGGATCATAGTCCCTACAATAGGGGCAGTGCCTGCTCAGGCACCGCTGTAGGGGTTACGGTGTTTCTTCCGACAGCCTTTCCATGGCGGTCTGACTGCCATAGGAAGGCTGTCGGAAAGGGACTTTGGGGGACCCTAGCTGGGACCCCGTCTCCCCTTGGCCTCCGCTATGAGGACCGGGGGGCACCTGTGGTGCCCTCAACCATCCATGACCCGTGTGCCAGGCACCGTGTGGTGCCTGGCACACGGTGCAGGGATGATTAAAAAAAATACCTTTTGCCATTGGCAAGAGGCATGTTTCCGACTGCCTACAAGGCGGTCAGATCGTAATTTGGCAGGCGGAACTACCAACTTCATGTTGGCTGGTCCCGTTTCCGCCATCATAATCAGCCCCATAGTTTGCACTTTGCCAGTTTCCTTTTGTCTGTAAAATATCTCCTCCCAGTGCTTCAACATATGCTTCAAATCCCTGTTTCCATTGTTCCTAATTAAATGAATTGTTTAAAAATGTACTAGGAGCTACTATACCTTCCATGCTACAGAGGGAGGAACCGTCAACAAATAACTGGAATAGAGAAGGAAACTACCAATTAGTTATATAAATGGCAACCATCTAGGGTGATTTATATGGAATACTATGCATACGTCATATACTGAAAGCAATTATGTTATAAATAAATACATTGTATGGAAGAGCTTAAGTGACTTAGGGCCTGATGTTTCAAAGGCTCTTACCCATGCTGGATCTATGAGAAAAGACTTGATAAACAAGGACTGTGGTTTCTTGATTTCTTACACTTTGAATTGATATTCAAATGAAAAAGATGCACTGAATATCACAACATCTCTAGAAGAAGCCAAGTAAATCACTGCACACTAATGAAACACATCAAATCAATAGTATCTGCACATTTACACCCTCTACGGGCACTGTCCCACTATGTGCTAGTACACACAGACTCCTCATTGAGTATATTGCAGACATTGCTGTGCCACACTTCACGACAACCCCGCATATCCATCATCATGGCCCAAGCCAAGGGCGTAACACAGGCCCCCGCGGTGCGGGGGGGCCCCCAACCTCCAGGGGGCCCCCTCAGCACCGCACTTCCACCGGAGAGCTCCAGATTGAGTCCGGAGGGGGCCCCTCCACGTACCCTGCAGGGGGGCCCCCTCAAGTTTCGTTACGCCCGTGGCCCAAGCTTAGCATGAAATAGTTCCTTCATAATTGTTCTGATCAATTATTCACCCAGTGGCTCTCAAAGCAAGGATAATATTTCTCATATACCTCTTGTGAAATTGTTATAGTTTGACATAAGGTAACTATAGTAGCCACTGCCATCTTTCTTGCTAATGTTAACCGTGGTATCAGAAAGTACTGTTTCAGCCTCATTCTCATGTCTGGCATTGCATGCAAGAAAGTTTACATTTTTCTATCTTTTCTATGGTTGAATAAGTCAGGGGCGGCTCCTCCGCTATGGCGGAGGACCATTGTCCAATTGTTAAAGCAGTGCAAAGTAAAAATAAAATGATAACAACGGAACGTCTGTTATTATCATTTTATTTTTAGTACTGCAGTTGCACTGCAGTGCAGCCAGGTTCAGGGCGGGGCAGCCTTACCTGATGTTGAGGCCAGAGGAGGAGTGATGGCTGCACTTTAAGTGCACATGACATTTTGGCCGGCCATCTCGGGCCGGCCAAACTGTCATGCGCACCGTGCATGTTCTCCACAGGCTGTATAATATACTTAGGGCCCGATTCCGATCTCGCTCGGAAGGCCTCCGAATCGGATTTGGCTTTACCAGATCCGATTCGTAGCCCTTGTTCATGACCGAATCTCACACAAGTCCGAACGACAAAGTACGATGCAAAGATCGCGTAAGCGCTGACCGAATCGTTTCCGGACCCGAACCGCTCCGTACGTCTTGTTTGTAGACGAATCGTGCCGTGCAATGGAGCCGATTTCCGACCGAGCGAGTACGATGCACGATTCAGACAGCCGCTTCGCCTCGGTCCCAGCGAGACGAAACGGCTGTCGGAAGTGTACTTTGGGGGGCTGTACCAGGCCCCCCTTCACCCGGGGCCCTCCGAATCTATCATGTGGGGGTGCCCATGGGTCCCCCCGATCCAAGCATGCACAGTGTGGCGGGCACCAAAGGGTGCCCGCCACAGGGTGTACGCTTTTCCCCACCCACCCCTTTTCTGCTATGGGAGCCTGTGTACGCGTCAAAAACTAGGGTTTTTGACCTTTCTAAGCTTTCTATGCAAAAATCTGCATGCATTGTAAGAATGTCTGATGTATCTGTCCATGAGTTATTAACCTATAACCATTTACATAGCACTTACTAATAAGTGTTTATTATTAATCAAAGCAATCCTTTTTAGCAACCTTAGAATAACAAACTATTGAGGAAAACTGCAAGGTTCTAAACTTATGCCTTGTAGTTAACATGTATTTCCTTGATCCAGGATCATAAGTCACTAAGCTCTATAACATGGATTTTAACTTGTAACCTGCAGGTAAAACAAGTATCTCTGCAAAAGGGGAGGCATAACGAGCACACACAGAAAGAGAAAAAAGCCTCAGAGAATTGAAGGTGATGCTTCCTGCACAAAAACAATCCTGGCTGTAACGTCGGCACCCTTGCACCATGGTGCAAGGGGGCCTGCATTGACGCTTGCCAACCACAAGTGCACCAGCACAGAGGGAGAGCAGAAATTTGTAATATCTTAGTAGATAGGACGCATTCCTGCCCTCTCCATTTGACACAGAGCAACAAGTTGTCTTGCTGCGCTGCATTGCATTAAATCTTTGTAAATTTGCCCCTGGTGTTACATGGGGAAGGAATCAAAACATATGCCAGGACTGGTTTTACATCCCCGTCCCACCACCGGTGCCCATTTGCTGCACATCAAATCTATTCTTTACATAGAAATATTGTCAATTGAGACAATAAAAACATTTAATGAGTCTCTTGGTCATGGCTGCCCCGACTTGCATGAAGCCTATCGTGAAAGTCATCATGCATTCAAGTCTTGGCCCAAATGTGGGCATAAAGACCAAAATATTTATGGGAAGACTGATTGTCACACAATGCCTTGGACGAAATGTAATATCCATCTTGGTAAGATGCCACAGTGTTCGGACAAAATATTTAAATAAAAATATCTACATGCAAAAATATCGAGTTTATAATATCGTGATACACAAATATCGTGATGAAGGAATATCGTTGACAAGAATACTGTGTTTTTAAGGTAAGTCGATGTCAAAAAAATCTATGTTGTTAATATAGTTTACACAAATATCTACGCTGGTAATATCAATGTTAAAAATATCTATGTTGTTAATATCATTTACCAAAATATAATTGTTAATGTCATTTAAAAAAATATTTTTATGTATTTTAGTATATGTTTTATTTGTAAATGTTTTAAATTGTTTGTATAATTATTGCTATATTTATTTTAACAGTTTGTAAATCTTTAGTTATTTTTTTATTCAATTTAATTGTTTATTGTAAATTATAGAGTCGTAGTGGGTTGTAAGTTTTGTAGGGGTATAGGGTGGTAAGTTATCTAATTAGAATAAATAATAATTAATTTTTAATAATTAATTATTTACTTAATAATTAATTATGTAAATTGGGTAATTAATTTATTTTTTCAGTTGTGTTTTAGGTGTGACTTGTGTGGTTTGTAGGGGTACAAGGTGGGAAGTAATTTATTTAAAGTAATTAATCTATTTTTAATTTGTAATTCTTTAATTGATAATCATGCAAATTATGTAATTCATTTATTTTTTAAGTTATATTTTAGGTGCAGTTGTGGGGTTTATGGGGTAAAGGGTGGGAAGTAAATTAATTATGATCAATTAATAATTAATTGAAATTATTAATTATTTAATTGATAATTATGTACATTTTGTAATTAAGATTTTTTTATATTACATGTTAGGTGAGGCTTGTGTTTTTAGGGTTACAGGGTGGGAAGTTAATTAAGAAATAATGTATCAATAATTAATTATTACTTTATTATTAATTATTTAATTGATAATTATGTTTGTATCATATTTGTTAAGTTATATTTTAGGTGTTTGTTGTTTAGTTTGTAGAGAAATGGTGGGGAAGTTATTTAAGTAATCATAAAAAAAATATTCATTTATGTAAAACAATTTTTTTTTAATTATTTAATATGTTGATTGTGCTATATTTTGTCTATTTGTATTATATTTTCATTGTTGGCAGTTATGTTTGTTTGAATATATTTTTCAATTATATTAATAATATTTGTGCTAATTGATAATTATTTAAAATTGTAATATTTTAGTTATTTTTTTCATTTTTGTTAAAAATTGAGACCTGTTATTTTTATAGTTAAAATTGCATATTTTGGGGTATTTAAGAGAGTTGTTAAAATATATTACTTGTTTGAAGTGAGGTACTCTCTCTGTACTGTACCAGTGAATACAGTGGGAATAGTACATTTTACCCCTCCTGAGTCCAACGTTTTCCCTACTGTTGCACAGACTGGAATGCAATTAGTACATTTTACCCCTCCTGAGTCCAACACTTTCCCTACTGTTGCACAGACTGGAGTGGAAATAATAAATCTTACCCCTCCAAAGTCAGGCACTTTCCCTACTGTAGTAGTATTTACTTTATTCGGCTGTAGGCCATCAAAGTTGCATAAAACAATTTAAAAAAAGATGTACAATACATTGTTTTAAGATAATACAGTAAATCTATTGATCTACATAAATACACCTCAAAAATCCATTTGCACAAGTTTAGCAAGAATAGACTTCCAAAGACAAAAACCTTAAATGGTCCGCCATGCCTGGGGGTAAGATTCATACATGATATTTGGCTAAAAATTGAATTAAAATATTATCCCAAAACCGATAACATCGAACATAATTACATACATGAATTACAGTAATTTAAGCTCCACACCTACACCATAAAACTTGTACATCAATTGTCTAAATAAAACTGTATCATGATTTGTATATAATATATTCGATAAAACAGCAAGAATAAAACGCTAAAAAACCCTTGAAACACAGTGGGCGCCCAAGTAAAAGTTTTACAATTAAAAAAACATCGCTTGGAAGTATTGGAAAGGAATCTTATTTACAATACACTATTATTTTTTCACCAGTAAATAACATTACATAATTGCAGAGTTCAACACTGGTAGTAGCAGCCGTCACACTCTCGGATAAGAACATCTGTTGACTAATCAAAAAGGAGAATAAGAAACGACCAACTGCGAAAACAGTTGGGCCGGAGGTGTCTGTTTTTAAGATCCTATTAGCAACCTCGTGTTGCCTGGCTCCAATGTTTAGGCAGATCGGTCGTATCCACCTCCTGCGGACTAGTCGATATTTTGTACAGAAAAAGGGCATGTGTACTTCTGTCTCCTGTACTCCAGCACAGGCAGGACATAGTTCGAGTGATAACCCAACAGCCTGATTGCTAGGGAACCTCAGGAAAAGGTTACCATATCTAAATCTGACATATAAGCTTTTGGCAAGCGGAGGTGTGATTAGATCCATAAAAGGTTCAAAACTAGGGCATGTCTTAGCACTTAAGAATTGGGTTGTTAGTTGCCCAATTGCTAGACCAGTGGCATAGCGCTCTCTCACAACCACCCAGTACCTAGTCTTGAGCCTCAATAGGGTGACCAACCGTCCGTAAATTTTATGGACTGTCCGTAAATGAGCCCTTATGTCCGTTGTCCGTGATGAATGTCTTAACGTACAGCATTTGTCCGTAATTTTAGCTTTTCAGATAAATACCATAAGTTAATTTCCACAATTTAGATTCCCCAGCTGAAGTGCAAGGAGTCTCCTGTGCTGCATTCCGGAGGGAGGGGCAGACAGCTAAAATAAATAAGCCCAGGGTGTCTGCTTCCCCAAAGAAATGCAAATGTGTGTAAATGGTTACTTGGCAAATGTAAAGGCTGCTTGGGAGGCATTAATTGCTGGAATCCTTGGAGCTTCCTGATGACAAGATATTTACAGAGTTCATGAACTCGAAAGACCAAGAGATTAGGGCAGAGCAAGCTGTGGAAGAGGAGTTCAAGACACACAGAGAAGCACACTGCAAACTTGAGAAAGAAAAGGGCACAGAGATCGAACAGCTTAATACCAGGTGATGTGTAATTTATTTTCAACTGCTGTATGGCAAGCCGTGGGATAGCCACCTAGACATTTGGCAAAGAGCATATGGTCCTCTAAGGGGCCGATTCCGATCTCGGTCGGAGGCGCACCCAATACCATTCGGTCGGGAAAAAAGCCATGCGAAAGCCTGTTTCCCGACCGAACCGTACGCGGGTCCGGCCGAGCGAGTACGATGCGGGTCGCCGACCGACTCGTCCGGGCGACCCGACCGCTCCGACCGACTCGTACCCGGATCGTACCGCTCCGACCGACTCGGTCGGACCCGGTCGCACCGCGCAATGGAGACGTTTTCCGGCCGGGTAAGTACGATGCGCACCTCGACCGCTCCGACCGACTCGCGCCGTCCGACTCGAACTCGCTCTCGGAGCCGTACTTTGGGGGTCCGTGTCGGACCCCCCTGTACGCGTACCCGTGCGAGGCGCACACAGGGGGGACCCATGGGTCCCCCCTACCTGTGCGTGTACGCCGCGAAGCGCTTCACGGCGTACTCGCTGTAGGGGGCGCCCTTGTCCGCCTCGCACCCATTGAGGCAATGGGAGCCCGCGTACGCGTTGTACGACCGGCTCCCATTGAGTTCAATGGGAGTCCGACCGACTCGTATCCGATAACATACGGACGCATCGGACTCGTTCGGTCGGACTGCACGGGTCCGATTCGGTCGGAAATCTCTCCGGGTCCGGCTCGGTCGGAGAAATTTCCGGCCCGAATCGGAATCGACCCCTAAGTGTATATTTTCTACTTTATGAAATAGTATGCAAAAGTGTGCAATAGCACTGTAAACTATAAGATGATTCAGTGACTCAAATTCCTGTTGCTGACTTCCATATATCCTACAGCAAACAGGTCTGAATCCTGTCAGGGCTCGTTCAGTTATTCATCCTTCCAAGTCTGATCAACTGATTACAACTCAGTTGGGCTAAAATAAACCAGGTAAATAGGAAGTTACTCTTGTTATATGTTCCTCTGTCTTTATCCACACCGTTGATAGAGAAACACTTGGTTTGATGCTAAAGCCTCTTTCAGGCCAAGAAAGAAGACCAGAAAAACTTCATGACATTTGCATATATGGGACATAAGGTGCTTGGTTTCAAAAAGATTATTCTATCTGCATCTTGCCTGGCCTCCTGTAATAAGATTTCAGTACTTAAAACGTAGACTAATGGGTCTTTCTTGAAGTAGTTGCAAACATTCTTAGAATGTAAGTCAACGAAAAGCGGAATACATGGGCATGATGATCAAAGCCAGCAACGAATCCCCAACGCATTTCGCCTTTTGTGTCCATTTAATTTTGTTTTGTGTCAGACCGTAAGCCATGTATTGGAGGTATGTGCTAATGGCATGTTGAGGCACTTTTGACCTGAAGGTACAATGAGTTGCCAGATTTATATGAAACCCCTGGCCCAGAAGGTGATCCCAATTAAATAACTTTGGATTATCATATATAAAATGCTCATTGCAGATATTTTGGGGGATGATGAAAATTCAACAGCGAGATTGTTGCCCGGTAGCATTCATTGTTCAATGCATGTTTCTATAATTTGAAAATGGCTGGTTGCCACATCGTGTGGGTAATGAAATTTGGTTAATGTGGGCCTGGTGGCGGGAGAATTATCACAGCGTCAACACTCCACCTCCACAGGTTTCAGTCTCTAATGTTATATAATCATTGACAACCTGACTTATACTTAAAAGAGAGTTCATGTATATTCCATGCAATGAAATACAATATCATATATAATGATATGCCCTTTGTGGTGAGGGGGATATGTCATTTTTGTTGAAGGGTCATAAGCGGCACACAAATTCTAGCCCCTTACAGTGCATTGCCGCTGACTTAGGGTGGCACTCATCCTGAAAGGCTGCTATGGTCTCGCAGCACTCTCTGGCCTTTTCCTCATATGTCCTCTTTTGTATCCCTCCCCTGGCATAGTCAGTGCTTGTCCAGACAGAAGTTCACAGTAGTTCACAAAGCTTTTCTATCCTGCTCTTTCAGTCGAATACTCACATTGAAAAAGATTTCTAAGGCTGCTGGAGCCTTAGAAATATGTGCGTGTTTTCGACAGCTCTTGTGGACCTTTGTCAAGCCCAGAATGGCAATAGGTTGGCCAGGGCGATCAAACCAGGAGGGCGCCCAGTGTCCAGCAAAACAACCATGGGGCTACAAAGACTTTAATTCCCTCTCTCGTCCCTCAGACGGAATCCATGGGCTGGTGATGCCATTCTGGAGTTCATCCTCATCTGAATTATTTACTTGTCCCTACTAAGGCCATTTACTTCTTGAGGAAGATCAGTTTATTCCTCTGATGGCCACTCTTCCCTCCAAATCAGTCCCCTTGCAAAGTAAGCATACCCAAGGGACATATATCAAGGGTGACAGACAAATGCACAGCAGGGGGACTCTGGATACTGTAACTAAAACAAGAGATACCAGGCTCTGGCCGGCATGACAAGAATAAAATATGATCTGGGTACTGCAATACATAGTGGATTGCTTGAGGAGGGACATAATAAACTTTTTTGGTTGTCTACTTACTTATTTAAATACTATTGTGCGACCTCCTCTGATGTGTCTGTAAAACGTACTTTTTGTCCCAAATTTTTGTCCTGAATTTTGACCTTCTGTCCTGAATTTGTGTCCTGAATTTTGACCCTTTGTCCTGAATTTTTACACTCACCGTCCTGAACTTGCACCCATGCCAGTTGGTCACCCTAAGCCTCAATAGGTCTCCTCTTGTGGCCCTCTCTGGATGTTCCCACAGTTCCGTCATGCCAAGTGTTTTGTACCAACTTTCAACATGCTTGAACCAGGGTATTCTTTTTTTGCCACTAATCGTCAAAACCTCCCTCAAGGAATTGCAATAATCAGAAAGCTGGTGTGTAGTCCACAAGCGTAGCCAATGCATTAGGGGTTTCAGTGGGGCCATATCACCCATTCTTTTTAACCCAAGGTCAGAAAATAATGGGATCAGAGGGGTAGTAATGGGTACAGAGGCTAGGGATCTGGCGAAGATGTTTTCAGATGTTGTCAGTTTAGTTGTGTTAGTATGCCCCATAACCCTGCTCCATATAACACTCCACTCTGGGCTTTTGCTCGATATACTTCTAGTGCAGGAGACAGCGATTGACTATAGGACTGCCTGTGGTGTCTTAATATTGATTTTGACCTGTGACAAAGGGTAAGATGGCTCTTGTTTAGTTGTTGTTCCTAACCGAGTGTGTCACTTAGTCTTATCCCAAGGTAGTCAAAGTTTTTCACCTTCTCCAGTGGTTCGCATGCAATCCTAACCTCACATGATTTCCCTTTTGCTTTCCCAAACACCATAAATTTGGTTTTGGCGACATTGAGCTCCAAACTCCTGTCCTTGCAGAAATCTAAAAACGTATCCACTAGTATTTGTAGGCCCATTGGCGTTGTGGAAATAAGTAAAGAATCATCCGCAAAGAGCAGGATTTGGACTTTTGTTGTGCCATTCATAACTGGTAAGTCATTCCTGCAATCCAATAGTCCATTAGCTGCATCATTGATGAACAGGGAAAAGAGCGTGGGAGTAAGGACGCACTCCTGTCGTACCCCACGCTGTATTGGTATCCTATCAGTTAGTTCACCATTTATTTCCCCATCTAACCTGGGCATATGTATCCTCATGGAGTCTAGCTAACAGGGTCACCAAATCTATTGGGGTCCCAAGATCAAGCAATATTCTCCATAGCTTTTCCCTACTGTTGCACAGACTTGAGCAGGAAAGTAAATTTTACACCTCGAAGTCCAACACTTTCCCTACTGTTGCACAGACTGGAGTGAGATTAGGAAATCTAACGCCTCCTGAGTCCAATGCTTTCCCTAGTGTTGCACAGACTGGAGTGGGAATACAAAATGTTACCCCTCCTAAGTCCAACACTTTCCCTGGTGTTGAACCGAGTGGAGTGGCAATAGGAAATTTTACTCCTTTTACTGGAGTGGGAACAGTAACTTTGACCTCTCCTGAGTTCAACGCTTTCCCTGCTTTTTCACCGACTGGAGTGGGAATAGTACATATATATATATATATATATATATATATATATATATATATATATATATATATATATATATATATATATATATATATATATATATATATATATATATATATGTTATAATAACTGAAAAAAAATAGAAAATTATAATACTGGTTAAAATTATTATTTAAAAAATAGTTTTGCATTATACATGTGTACTTAAACATGCATATATACACATAGATATATATATATATTTATATATATTAGTTAAATATATTTAATTTACATTATATTACTGTTACATATAAATAATTTGATATTTACTATTTTTAACTAGATATATCTTAAAAAACTATATTTTTATATATATGTTCCTAATTACGGTAAAATTATATATTTTTTTAAATATTTTTGTCATTTACATTGTTTTTAAGTATAGGAAAACAATATTTTTGTGATCTATATTTTTGACATGCTATTTCTGTATCATGATATTCAGGTTTTCGATATTTTGTCAGTGAACCCGAAGCCACACCTGGGATAACACTGCCATTTCAATGAGAAGAACATTTTACTGATCACGGAACTCAAAACTCACGAGATTTACGACTCTTGCCATAACCGCAAAGTCTCGGCTGCCAATTTTGCTTAGCGACTATAAAAGGAGGTCTGCGCCCTTCAACCGCGCTCATTATTTTGATTGTCAGAGTGTGTTGAAGAAGAGCGGTAATCCTGAATGAGAAGTTCTGAAAAAAATAAGGTGTTTGTGTGCTGCTTCTGCTACTGAATCCCAGTAGGAAATTTGAACTGAGAAATTGTGAAGGATTCTCTATCAAGCTAGCAAGGGACCCCTTGGTACTTTTAAAATAAAACTTGTGATCATAACTTTTGTCTAAACAAGATCTGCAAATTTATTGCAGGAAATCGAGCTAGTGAGTTGCGATTCGAAGTTAGAGTATAGGGGATGGAAAGAAATAGAGTTACAATGAAACCTCATTATTACTAGAGATCAAGCTTGAAAGGCAAAACTAGAGTGAGTTGGGTCTATTGGACTAAGGTTGGTATGATTTCCATAATTGTTAACTCGCGCTTTTATTTTAATCTGTATAAGTTCTTTCAAGGAAAAAGACAGCAAAAGAAATAATATTTCTCTTTGTGGTAAAGACAACTGCTTGGAAAGTCAAATGTGCTGCAGTAGTAATGAGCAGGACTGTATAACCTATTGCTTAACTTCACTGAGAATTTACCAGGTACCCTTCTCATCATCTCGTCTCATTCCAGATTCATTCCTTAGCGGACCCACCCGAAAACCCCTCCCCTGGTCTAGCTACTCTGAACCTCTGTGAAAATAATTATTAAGAGCCGGTGGCACTGGAAAGTGAGCTTCTGGAGGTGTGCCTCTAGCGAAGAAACAGAGGGGCATATGTACAAGAAAATGCCGGAGCGCTGTGTTACGCCAAATTTGGCAATGACACACCCCGACATTTTCAAGATGCAGGGATGCACCGTATTTATAAAAATACATCGCACCCCTGTGTTTCCCCTAGCCCCGGCGCTAAAAAAGCTGCCTAGCGCCAGTGCAGGCACCCTGCTGCCGTGTTGCATGGGTGCCTGTGCTGCAGGGGCGATTGTTTATGTGCAGGAAGGGACACTTTTCTGCATATAAACAATCAATAATGGCGGTTTGCTCTTTCTATGTGTGCTGAAGAATGCTGCACACATGAAAAGCAAAAGACACACAATTGATGGACGGAATGCAAAACAAATCAAAACATTCACCCCCACTCAAGAGATCTGGGTTAAATCCATCATTCTTTTGCTTACCATGCCACCCCAGTTTAGACCTGGCCGTGCTCTCCATGCCACTGGAGTCAAGCTATCCTGGCTGATGAGGGCTGAAAGCCCGAAACCGGTCCTAGGATGCTTGTTTCCAGTCCAGGGAGGACCTGGCCTAGCAGTTCGGGCTGGACTGTTCCCATTGGGCGCAGGGTCAAGACTGATTTGCATATGGCTGGGTCCAAACTGGAATGGCATGGTGAGCAAAAAAACGATGGAGTTAGGCCCAGATCTCTGTACTGGGGTGAATGTATGACATTGTTCTGCATTCTGTCCATCAACTGTTATTTTTGCACACATGAAAAGAGCAAAAAACGAGAAGAAATTAATAATTTTTCATTGTATCGCCATTCTAAGACCAGGTAATCCCTGGCCATAGTTTTTGGCGCTGCTCCAGCCTTGTAAATTAGGAGCAGCATCTAAAAGCAATGGCTGTTGCAGTGGAACACCCATTGCATGCCCCTTTCACGATAAGTGATACGTGTAAAGGACCATATTTACAAGGCGACGTTAAGCCACAATACGTGGCTTAACGCCGCTTTGTAAATATGGAGAAGGGCATATCGCCATCACAACGTCACCTAAAGTGACGTTCTGGTGGCAATATCCCGTTGTACATATGCCCCTGACTCCTGACCCCTGATCCCTTAATGCCTATTGGTTCTTCATTTCACTCTACCGCCCTTGCCTTCACAAAGTTAAAAATAAATCTATTCTTTGAATATTGTCCTACTTCTCTTCCTTTTTAGCTGCTTTCAAAGATCTTTGATCCCTTCTGCAAGTGTTACTCTTAGCGTCCACCAAGGCACCTTTTTGTTCAGCGCAGCTTTGACCATTGCACTGGGTTTGCCCTTTTATAATTGTGTTAAAGAGAATAACTATAAGTGAGAAATGGCACAGAGCCACGTTGGGTTAAGATGAGTACATTAAAAATGATATGTAGCACGTCTGGTGTCAATTTCCAGTTTTATTAAGTCTACATTGGGTTGGGTGCCTTCGTGCACACCAAATTCTCGGTATTAAACCAATTTTTCAAAATAGTCAGTGTAAAGGTAGATAAGGAAGAGGAGAGCCATTGGTAGGGAATTAATGATGTACATGTGCGATTATATACCATCAATTCAGGGAGAGGGTGTCGATGATATTACTAAACGAAATGGGCTCAAAGGAAAAACAAAACAGGTTGTGATAATCATTCACACCAGCGCCGGATTACATGCTTAAGAGCAAAGATGGCATTTTTTTTACATCGAAATATGTAAATGGCAATATTATAAGTTATAGGGAATTGCAAGAAACAGCTCTACATTTACTAGTGACAGGAACCCTAACGGCAAGTAATAATTGCATAATATACAATTACCACTATGCGAGATGAAAGACCAGTAGCAAGTGCAAGCATATTGCCATATGATTTTATGAGATCAGAGTTTTACACAATAAGGACCTCATTTACAAGGCCCCTATGCCACCGGAGCGTTACTTTTTTTGACGCTCCGGTGGTACAGTGTGCTGGCCCACATTTACAAGGCCACGCAAAGTCACTCTGCATGGCTTTTCATGGCCTTGTAAATATGGCCCCCTCTCACACACAACTCTGTTCCTACACCTCCCCAGAGGAGACATAAGGGAGGCGCAACAAGGAGAAATACCTTTATTTCTCCTCGTTTTTCCTTTTTCTATGTGTGCTGCATTCTGCAGAAAGAGGAAAACACCTCTTGTGATTGTTTTTGTGCAGGAAGGTGTCCATTACTGCACAAAAATAATCATCCCTGCAGCGCAGGTATCCCTTGCACCATGGCGCATAGTAGCCCATTGCGGCACTGCCCTGAGCCAAAACCTCATAAATGAGGGCCTCTAAAGAACTCTAGCTATAAGTGCTGCCCATGTACCACAAAATGTTAGCCACACTGGGACGTCTGGTAGATCGTAGACACATTGAACAAAAATGGGGGAGCCCATCTGTACCAGCTATAAGAACATAGGGCCCGATTCACAAAGGGCCTCCGCAGTAGTGACGGAGACCCCGCAGTTCTGGCAGGAGGGCCCACACTCATGGCAGGACCTCCGTACCATAGTTACACATTGCAGAGATCCAACCATGAGTGAGGGGCCCCTGCCACAACTCTGGGGCCTCCGCCACGATTGCGAAGGTCCTTGGTGAATCGGCCCCATAGTGTGAAGGTATGACCTGCTGCCAGCCTGAAGAAAGCGTGGAATATTAAAGTACCTCAATACCCAAAAACTTTCATAAGCGATGGGAGTCAGTCCAAGAATATTATGGGTTAGCCTGAATAATTGAAGAAATCCCTCTTGAGAAACAGATTCAATGCAATGACTAAATAGACTAGGAGCAAGTAATTGCCCCATTTGGCTTTCTCCAATTTACTAATGATGAACTGATCCTTCTAAACAATAGCTAATAGAATTTTTTTATATGCATGGCATGCAAAGGTTGGATTAAAAGGAAAGAAGAAAAAATAATAGTGGAAATATATAAACATAAAACACCAGTTGGATATAATACCAAAGGTATAGGATCACTGTATGACTGAGGATTTTTCTGAGACCTCATGGTCAAAGGATCACACAATTAATCTTTCACACTAAGGGCCTTATTATGATATCGGCGGTCTGACCTCCGGACCGATGTTGCGGCGGTCTGGAGAACGCCACCAAGCCGGCGGCATCCCGACTGCCATATTATGATAACGCCGCCGGGCCTGCGGTGTTGTGTCGGCGATGCAATGGCAGCAGCATGCTTTGGCTCATAGAAAGAGCCTAAAGCATATGCCAGCACTGTGGCTGCGCCACTTGCACATCGGTGCACTGTGTACCATGCGCCATGTTGTGCATGGCACACAGTGCACGCACGACAGTGCAAGCAGAGGGGGGCACAACATGTTTCCCCATGCACAGCCCCCATTGGTAAATTCGCCCTGGGGCCCTGTTTGGGGCCCCTTCCCTGCCTTTCTGCCAACCTTTTCATGATGGGGTCCCCGCCATGAACAGGTCGGCAGAAAGGCAGGTCGTGATCAGCATGGCGGTGCCGGCACTGGTACTGCCACCATTGATCACCGCTTTCCCCACCGCCTCCCTGTGGGGATCCAGGATCTTGGCAGTAGCGGCAATCTTGCGTCAGGCTTGTGGCAGTCCAACTGCCAACCTCATAATCGGGTGGTTGGACCACCGAGGAAGCGGCGGTCAGACCGCCACCGTGGGCATGGCAGTCTTGGGACCATCATACTCATAATCGGGACCTATGAAGCAAATATAACAATAAACTTCCCAGTTGGCTGCATCTAGAGTTAAAAGAGAGATATTTGTATTCCAAGTGGAAGCAAAACATAAGTAAGCTAAATATATAGTTAGTAGTTACAGGCAGTAGCATCAAAATCTGTGCAACAGGGAAAATGGAGTACTCTCCATCAGTCTATTAAAGGAAGAAGAGGCCTTTTAAAATATATAAATAATAGCTGGAAATTTAAATTTAAAGGTGAGAAGTGCTTTGTGTTTCATTTGTAGGAAGTAGAACACCTCAATAAATAATTGTTTGAGTTTTCACCAGTGCAGGTGGAACACAATTCGATCTGTATTGCAGTAATGAGTATGGAAATATTAGAATATCGCTTTTCTGGCTCTCATATGCGAGCCAGGCCAGGACATTACAGCTCAGTGGAAGAAACCATAAATTTGGCAGGTCACTAATGCAGAATTCTTTATACTTTGTGGCTCCAAAACTTACATAAGGTGGCAAATAATCAATGTAAAAGTAAAGTAACCTATTTCTCCAATATGACCAAATTTTGTTTTTACAGTGAATCTTCTTCAAAGTATATAATTTGATGTTCGAAGGCGCTGTCTGACTGAGCAACTTCCTGGGAGTATTAGGTGTAATTTTGGGAATTGTACTCAAGCCATTGTACAATATCCAATGTTTAGTAGACATGTTAAGCATCCCTATTGTATCTGAAATACCATGAGCCATTGTCAATGAGCTTCAGAGTAAGTTGCTGGATTTTCTCACTTATTCATCGCCAAAATAGGATCCACGATGGATACCCCACAACTTTATGTATACCTGCAATGTTCTCTTTTTTAATGTTTTCAATAATGCACAATACTTCTTCCTGTTCCCATTCTTTTTAGTGTCTCAGGGATTCAATTCAGCAAGTTGATTATAAAAAGTGGTTTCGTTTAAGTGAGCTGGATGACTTAAAGTGCATTGAACTTTGAGAGGTATTAGCCGTAAACCTGATCACTCCAGCATACTTTACTTAGTAACAACATCTTATTCCTCTCCAGACACAATATTATATTGTGCATAGTGCTGTCTCTTTTTATAGAATTGCTTTGCAACCAATTTCTCTTCCAACTGTGTTATTTTTTCAATCTCCTCGATATTTATCAGGGACTTTAACCATCTCATCAGTTGCAGATGTTAGAGTCTTGATAATGTTCCACTCAGCGGCGGCTCCTTCGCTATGGCGCAGGCGCGTCCCCCCCCCCACAAAAAAAACTGCAGGAAAGGTAAAATAAAACGGCACTCGTTTTATTTTTCATTTCCTGCCGAGTCTTGGGACGGGGCCTGGTAGTGACAGGCACTGATTGGAGTGGCAGTGCACTCCCATCACTGCGCATGTTGGCTTGGCCGGCCGTCTCAGGCTGGCCAAACCATCATGCACAGTGAGAGCTCTCTCCAACCCAGCAATGCAGCTGGGGGTGTGACAGAGCAGGCTCAGACTCTCAGTCTGACCTGGAGCGCGAATTGAGGGCGCTCACACCAATCCTGAAGCTGCTCTCTGCGCAAGAGCAGCTTCAGGATTGGAATGCGGGCATTCTGGGAGCTTGTGCCTTCCTGAAGAGGTGAAGAAGAGCGCGACAGGGACGGCTGAAGGTAAGTTTTTATTATTTGCTATTTTTTTTTATTCCCCCCAGGGTCCCCTAGTGCCCCTATCCCCCCCCACCCCCCCACCCACTGCTCCTCTAGCATACCGGCTGCTCCTGGTTCACCTGACGGTTATTTTCAAATTCTCTCATGATTTATTCTGGCCCCCTGACACGCAGGCCTCCGTTTTAAGTTTTGAATAATTCCTATTGTATGAGCCTGTATTGTTGTTCTGATGTTGATGATTATGGAACTATTGCTGCGATAGATGACATTTTTTCTGTCAACGATTGGTCCACATGCTTTGATATTGTATGTGCAGTGAATTTTTGTATGCACTTTTGGGAAATTGCAATAAAAACAAGTTAAAAACAAAGTTTTGAATAATTCCTAACTATTCCACATGTGAAGAATCTGGCTGAATTGGGTCGAGGCTTCACCTATAATTCCGCATTAATCAAGGCACCCTCAGGATTCTTCATAGAATACCAAGGTGCTCCACCATACCAGAAATGCCAGCAGTATCAGTAATTTTGGATGTGGTGAAACTGCATCGATATTCCAAACATTCCCTTAATGAGGTCCATAGTCCTCAAAATGGATCAACTCAAAATGCAAAGTAGCAGTTGATTCTATCCTGAAGGTGGTCTGGTCCCTGAGATAAGTACCAACTCATTTGACTGTAAAGAAAATTGGGTATGCCATGTTGCTTCTTGACTTTATACCATGTTTTATATTGGATCTGTTTTATGAATGTGGGGCTGCAAATCTTAATATGCATCTACTCAGGAATTATCATATTTTTCAGAATTTTTAAATTCGCCCTTGTTCTATGGTAGGTTAGTACTATTCGAGCGTGCTTCACTTTAAGAGCCAAACAAAAAAGCTTTAAATGAGGTAACACCAGGCTGCGTTTTTGTCCGCTGCTCCTTTATTTCTTTCCCATGAGATTATTTTCCTCCTTGATTCAAAACAAAACAAGTTATCATTCACTGCAGGTCTCCAGTGATTTTTTAAATCCGTATACAAATGCATTGCTTCAAATAAAATGCTTATTTTTGACAAAAACAATAATCATGTTATATATAACCTGTCCAGAATTACGAAGCAAAGCCATTTACCATGTTACAAAGATTTGAATAACCTTTTTTTACTTTTTCTCATTCTATCCTGACCAGATCGTCTATTATTTTATTTGTTTACATGACTACTGCAAGATATTTGATTTTACACTTTAAATGTATGATGTCAGTTTCCTGATTCCCAAAAAATCCATTTGTTCCTTATCTTTATTTACCAAGCATTCAGCAATGTTAACAAACTCAAACAATTTTATGAGGCTTGTAAATTTAAAATCAAAATTTCACTGGCATACAGAGATACTTTCTTTGTCCATGTCTTATATTGAAATTGATTTATATGATAATCTCTTACTATTAGTGTCAAAGGTTCTCTATAAAAATTAAAAAGGGCTGGTGAAGGAACTTTCTCTGAGTTATTCTTTCATTGACCTTTAGAGGCTAAAAGGCAGCATTATTTATTCGTTTTGTGGCTTAGGATCCCAGTAAAGCTTTTTTATTCATTAAATACTTTTTTCTGAAATCAATTTTTACGGTGTGCCAAATTAGTTTCCGATTGCATTCTACAAATGCTTTGGCAGCATTAACTGCTCAAATTGCTAAGGGTCATTTAGAGTGACTAGTGGAAAGTTCAGACTGACTGCGATGGATAGCGGGCCGGACACAGGGAACAAGTTAGTCCAGCTGAAGAGTTACCATCAGAGACTGGTACAAAGAGTTCTGTTTGTGGTAGAGGAGGCCGTGAGGAGCAGGGAGAGCAACCCGGATAATTGTCGCTGTAGCACAAAGAACTGGTAGGGCGACGTGAACTGTCATTGCTGGAGCTTCATGCTGGCAGTCACCACGGGCTGTTGTTGCTGTAGCGCAAAGTGCAGATATCGCATTGCTGGTCATTGCTGGCAGTTGCTGTAGCAGGAAGAGCAGGTCTCCACCGGAGCTGTTATTGGCGAATGTCGCAGGCATCAGAGTCTTAGCGCAAAGGGGACGGTACGCGGTCATGAAGAGCTCAAACTTCTGGATTTCACCTCTCCGCTTGGGAGGAGCATGGACTGATGTCAACCAATGGTCCAGGACCTGGGGAGGAACCTTTTTAGGATGAGGAACTCCCTACAGCAGAGGCAAGCAGGGCTGAGGGAGGTCCAGTTGTAGGTCTAAGTCAGTTGTAGCAGGTCAGCGGGGCTGATGCAGAGAGGCCTTTGGAGCTTCTTCTTTCCCTGTAGATCAAACAGGAGGTCAGCCAACTGACTCTTGGAGTTACTCAGGTTAACCTGCGATGAAGATAAGCAAGTCCAGTCTTGCTTCTCGGACAGAAAAGCAGTCCTCAAGCAGCAGGGCAGTCCTTCTTGTGTAATGTCCACAGGTCCAGGGGTGTTCTGAAGAGTGACTCTGGTGGTCCAGTATTTATACCTGGTGCCAACCTGTGATGTGGAGAGGGGGGCGGGGATCCCTATACCACCCCCCCCCCCCCATTTCTGGAAATGTCTTCCCCTTCCCCTGTCAAGGCTATAAGAAGTCTGGGGTGACAATAGGCTGGTGTCAAGATCCTTTGTGTGAGCTGGAGGCCCATCCTGTCCACACCTAGTTCCCTTTGTGTCACTGTATAGTAGGAATACACAAACCTTAACAGCAGAGACATTCAACGTTAGGTGACCCAGGGCACAGGCATAAGGCGTAAATGGTTAGGACAAGAAAATGCCAACATTCTAAAATTGCCATTTTCAGAAGTCCACACAGCATATTTCTATCTGCTCTCAATCCAAAGTTAGCACTTATTAAGTGTAATAGGTAACCCAGTGTTAGCCAATGAGAGTGATGGGCCTTACAGTAGTGAAAATCAAATTTAGGAGTGTTTCATTGCCAGGAGGTGTAAAACTTAAACCAACATGTCCTACTTTTTAAATATCATGCACACTGTCCTGTAGGCTTTTAGGGCCTACCTTAGGGGGTGACTAATTAATCTTAAAAAGGAAGGTTTACGTCTGGCAAAAGGTTTATTTTACCAGGTCAAAATGGCAGTTTAAACAGCACTTCAGGTTGCAGTGGCAGAACTGAGAAATGTTTTAAAATGCTACTGTAGTGGGTGGCAGAAGGAGTGCTGCAGGCCCATTAGTAGCTTTTAATGTGCAGGCCCTGGGTACAGGTAGTACCATTTACTAGGGGCTTATAAGTAACTTAAGTGTGCCAATTAGGTGTAGGTCAATTTTAACTATGTTTTAAGGAGAGAGCACAAGCACTTTAGCACTGATTAGCTGTGATAAATTGCCCAGAGTCCTAAAACCAACAAAAACGAATGAGGAGTGAGATGAAAAAAGTTTGGGAGAATACCATGCTAAGGATGTCAAGTCTAACAATATGATATAAAGATCCCATTAAACATTGAGAGAAATATAGCTACCAGTGACCAAGGATCAGGGGCAAAACTGCTCATATGCTGCTAAATCCAGCACTTACTAGTTCAGTAGTGCTCCCCATCATCAAATGTAACAACAAAACCATGGATTCTATCCCCTTCATCATTTAAAATATGGTAAATATATTGGTGCTTTTGGTCCTGGTTCTTAGCTCTGAGTTACTCCTTGTCATCTGTCAATCTAAAATTATCCAATTTACCATAACCCTATGTATTAAATCAATTAAGTTATTAACACTTCATGGCTATGCCTTCCTCTGCTTCCCTGGACAGTGGGTATTGTTTCACTCTTGGAAGGATGGCTTCTTCCCTGAGTCTGATCCTAACTCGTTCGGCAGTGTTGATGAGCCCCACATCATGTGAAACCAGTTGCCCATAGCTGTGGGGGCTTGGGCTGGGTGTTGTATGTGTTCCTTGCCTCCCACCTGGATCTCTGTTGCTCGTGATACATGCTGGTCCTGCAATCTCCTGCAAGGTGTCCCATCTTACGGCAGAAGAAACATTCTCTATTGTCTTTCATTGGGTTTCCCCTTCCTCTTTCATTGGAACCTCCTCTTGCCCTTCGATCATTAGTTTGGAATCCCTGGAAGTTCTGTGGTCTCTTCCCATGGGGATCACAGCCATCTGTGTGGCTGAAGCTACAACTGCTCCCTCCAACATTGCCTTTTTTAATTTTTTCTGTATCAACTTGGCTGTGTCCCTCTGTACTTAGTCCTGCTTGTCTTTGTCTTTTTCTATGTTCTTCTTGTAATAATGTATGATAAGGGCCTGTATCTCTGGCCATGGTTTTGTGTCCAACCCAACTATGTTTTCTAGTCCAATTTGTACTTCAGTGGGTTGTCCATTTTTAAGGATATTGAAGAAAAAGGTGAGCTGCGGGCTTGCATTAACCCATGGCTGTCCTGTCTCGTGACCCGATCTTTCCTTCATTCTGCTGAGCTAATCGTTTATCCCTTTCGTCAGGCTTAATAGTCTCTGCCATCAAACCCCTATGTCCAGGTGGTCGGGGAACATTTCTCTCAGGGCTGTCCAGATCTGATGTCTATGTGTGTTAAACACTGCCCCATTGTGTTGGCCATTGGTCAGAGGTATTGCTGGTATGTGGGCTAGGGAAAACATGGCGTGATTTTGGTCACCAATAAGGCTACTTAGTCAGCTTTTAATGTTCCCTTTAGTGTGTGTGATACCTGCTGTGTTCTTTTCAAAGCAGGTTAGCCACTTCCTAGACCCCTCTAATAGGGATGGAACCTTAGTCCTAAGCCCTTCCTTGTCCATTTGGGCCCAAGGGACATAAACAATCCCTGTGGCCCCCAGCTGGAGCAAGAGAAATTGCCTTGCTGCTGAAGGGGTAGTGGGCCTGTCCTTGGCTTATTTTTTCCACTTCGCGAAACATTGCTGCATGCAGAGGAAGTCCCAATCTGGGTTCCCCCCCCATGCCTAATGTAATCCTCTGCCATGGCCATGTCTTATGGCTCAAATGACCCTTCTCATGGCCAGGGACTAGCGTACTCGCCCTCTTGCCTTGCCCATTGGGCTAGTAAACTACAAAAAGGGTTCACATAAAATTCACCTTCCCTCAGTGTAATTATCTTTTTTGGGGTGTAGTTACCCTTCCCAAGTGCCTATGCTGTGCCATTCGTTGCTGTTTCTGGGGAGGGGCTAAGTCTCTCTCCTATTAGTATCTTATTTTTGGCGCATCGAGGTTCAGTGAGGATCAGATGTCCTTCCCTACTGATCTCTTCTTCTGCCCTATTTCTCTGGGATTTAGTCATGCGTGGTAGTCTGCTGTGTGGTGACCCTAGGCTGGCGAGTAGCCTCTCATCATCCAACTCCTGTATCCTTCACTCTCCGCACCTGGCCTCACGTCTCTCTTCCAGAGCGCAGATAGTTCTCCTCTCCTCACGGAGTCTCCTAGCTATGTCGCTGTGTTCGGATCTGCCTATCTTTGTCCTACATCTTCCTGTGCTTCCCCCACTGGGTATCTCTTCTTCTGTCACTCTAATGCCCCCTACAGCTTTGTCGTTGCTTTCTGGCCCCAGGGAGCTAGAGTTTCCTTTGTTGCCTAACTTGCGGGATTGCGGAACCCTGGTGCTATCACCAGGGTCACTGGAATTATGCGACGGGAGAGCACCCAATTATGTGATAGGTTTGACTAAATTATATGGCAAATTATGCGACATAAAGCAGCATATTTGTGTCACGTGTGTACACTGCGGCTTTTTTTTTTCCCGTGGAGGGGCGCAATTGCCCCACCAGGGAAAATCCCAATTGAAAAAAAATAATGAGCTTCAAAGGGGGTCAACCCATGTCCTCAGGACCGCCCCCCGCCTACATTTATTTTATGTTTTTTTGGGAAATGTGTGTTTTCCCCTGGGGGTGTGGGATCGGCCCTCCAGGGAAAACATACATTTCTGAAACAAATATGGACATAACAGGGAGTCGGCCCATATGTCAGGAGGGCCGACCCCTTGACAATTTTTCTTTATTTTCTTAATTGTTTTACTTCCCCTGGGAGTGCGATCGTGCCCCCAGGGGACAAAACACTCAATTATTTTATTATTTCTGCTCCCAAAGTAGGTCGGTCGTTCATCATGAGGACCAATCCCCTAAGTACTAGTCCCTGGTGGCTTAGTAGGTTTCCTGGTTGTGGGTCACGGCTTGACTGCGATCCACAGCCGGAAAACTGTTTCAGAGAGGCCTCAATGGAAAGGGGAGACTCTACCCTTTCCAATGAAGCCTCTCTAAAACGCTGGGAGGCCTTTTTGGCATTTTCTGCCCGCTGGAGCAGAAGAGAGCACCCACCTCCGCCTTCATGCCGGGTCTGGTGGCTTCGTTGACTAATACGTCCACTGTAGGAGCGTGTGTTCGACCTCATGGTCACAGGTACAAATCCAGGCGGGTCCACTCATCCTTTCATCCTTCTGAGGTTGATAAAATGAGTACCATGGAGTTGGGTAACAATAAACGTCTGTTATTCAGCGCCAAGATATCCTTGGGTGACATGTGATTTACAAATACATATGTTATGTTATGCTCGCCGCTTCAGTGGGGAATCTGTAACATCAGTACGCGGGTCACAGATGGGCGGGAGGGGGAGCTGGAACTGACACAGAAGCGATTCCATGTCTGCCCCCGCCCCTTGCTTTAAAAAAGGAATCCTCTGTTGCAGGCACCAGAGGATCCTTTCCAGCCCTCCCCAGTGTCGGTCAATGCAGTAGGCTCCTCCGCTAAGGCGGAGGAGTGTTGCCCCACACAAAAAATAAAATGATAATAACATAACGTAATTATCATTTTATTTTTACGGTACTGGCCCAGTTTTTTTTAAGGGGGCGGGGCTGGGTTGTCAGCCAGCAGGGGGAGGAGTGGCATGTGCTCTTAAGTGCGCATGAGGATTTGTCCGGCCGTCTCGGGCTGACCAAACCATCATATGCACTTTGCATGTTCTCCACCCAGGCTGCATTACAGCTTGAGTGGAGAACATGCCCAGGCTTCCACTCCCTCTCTGACCACCGAACCACGGTGCTTAGACCAATCACGACGCTGCTATCAGCAGTGTCGTGAATGGCTGGGACAGACTGGGAGACTGGGTGCTTCCTGTTGCAGCGTCCTCGACGGAAGAAGAACGGAGGAGAAGCGGCGGACAGTTAAGTGCAGTTTTGTTTCTTTTTTTTAACTCCCCCCCCTGCCTGCCCCCACCCGCC
Source organism: Calotriton arnoldi (assembly GCA_963921515.1). Classification (NCBI taxonomy): domain Eukaryota; kingdom Metazoa; phylum Chordata; class Amphibia; order Caudata; family Salamandridae; genus Calotriton; species Calotriton arnoldi. The sequence continues at coordinate 414,130 of CAWUFW010011699.1, forward strand.
GCACCACCACAGCCTCATAGCAGCTGCACTGGGCCAATGGCCGACACGCACTGGGGATGGAGAGCGGCCATCAGCCACACTTATAGGGTTAATGTAATTATGAATTTTCTTCATTAGGTCAAGGCTTTTGGTGAGCCAAAGCTTAAGGTGGGGGAAGGGAGGCAGTATTTCACCTCCCTCTTTTCACAATGAATGCAGATTCCTCATCTCTGGGACAGATTTCAATGCCGCCTTTCACTGCACACAGACGTTCAGGGACAATGTTGTTGCTCATCGATGTTTACTCGATGTGCATCTGGCACTACCTGCACAATTCGGATTTAACTATGTGGAGCACACAACTAAATCAGGGCACCCTGCCAGATACAGACCTCAAACCTGTTCACATGATTCAGTGTTTGTGGGTACCGATTTTATCTAGGATCAGTGCATTAAATGGGCAAGTACTATGTGGTAATGAGTACCTGTACTTCTTTCATTTGAAAATACGTCTCAGCCCTGGCAAAATACATTTAAAGGGAAGAGTACTTACACTTTTCAGAAGCAAACAGCTACTCCGGATAGAGAGTACCTGCACGTCTATATTACCATTTAAAGCACTGCCTAGGATGTGGTGTCAGAATTAGTTTTGCACCTGGTCTCTCTTTTATTTGAGCACTTGCTTCCTCTCACGGTTGAGGTTTATTTACCTTACTATGCAATATATTTTCAAAGGTTCTCCTAGAAGAAGCTGAAATTTCATAACATGCATTCTGATACGTCACTCCATCACTGAAATGGATCTTAAGGCCTCCTTGTGGGTAGCAATTTAATTTCCTCTGCTATGTAGACGAAGTGCTAAATCCACCCCTCACCAGAAGGTGCTTTATGGAGGAAATTCCGCCTGTGGATTTTTTTTCAAATTGAACACTTCTTCCACATACCAGAGGATTTCCGCCTACCCAACACTTATTGAAGCCCAAAATAAGAATTTCAAAGGAATTCAATGAACAGTAGCAGTAAGCAAATCCGGGTCAATGAAGCAATTTGTAGAAAGTTGATTTTCTTCCCTTGCAAATTAGGAGGTGTCCAAAAACCTATCGAGTAGCAACTAGGTCTGCTAGAATTTTTAGAGAAATAGTTAACTTGCATTACCATCGTAAAATGCATTACTTACGATGTTATCATGGTTGTGCCGTCTCTCGGCAATTCACAAGATATACAGAGTCAACGAAACTGTGGGTATCTTCTGTACTTACTATTGGCATTCGCGATGTTTTGCAAGAAAATTGTGGATTAAAGAAAAATAATTATTTGTAATAAAAAAATATGCCACTGGAGGGCAGCAAAGAGAAAGAATTGTGAATTGCAAAGTAGACATAAATTCTGTTTCTCCGAGCTCCAATGATCGGGGTTTAATTTTGAAACGTGCAATTTACGTCAACTGATGTGTGTTCTCACGTATTTAAAACAGTGTTTTTAATTTGCAAATAACAATACAATTGTAGAACAAAACCTTCTGTTCCGGGAAAGTAAGTGAAAGTCTATAAAAGTAAATCATGAATCCACAATTAACAGCAATAAAAATGAGGACAGCTGATTTGTTTTCAAGATAACATTTTCCATTCCTTATGATCGTTCTCAAACCGAGCCCGTATTTAAGTAAATTGCTGCAAACCACTCAAACATGATTTGTGTCGCTACTTTTGTTACCTCCCTGTGGGCATTTAGTAAGTGAGAATCAGGGGGATAAATCTCAAATTTCGTAACTAAAAGGTGGTGGACCACAGGCTTGAGGGGTGAGAAGACCAAGACTCAGATGAACTGTTCACATAAGGAAGGGGGCAGTACTGATGTGCATTTAGCATAGCTGCCAAGGTTTCAGATTGCTATGTGTGACATTTTCATAATTTTAGTGTAATTATGAGTGACATTTCAACGACTATGAGTGACACTTTTTCGCAAGCAAAATCAAGCAATGAAGACGAGGCAAACATATATATATATATCAGAAATTACACCCATTTGAGCTACGAGAAAGTCGAAGAAGATTTTAAAACTGCTGCAAAGCACTTGAAATGGAAGGTACATATTCGGAGACGGATTCCGTGTGAGTGCAGAATAGGCATCATAGCTGCCAACTTTTCAGATTGCTTATGTGTGGCATGTCCATGGTATTAGTGGACTTGTGAATGACATTTAACTGCCAAATGTGTGACACTTATTTATTTATTTATTTGAAAAGTTTTATAAAGCGCGAACAAGACCCAACCGGGTATCAGAGCGCTGTACAAAGAGGAAAGCTGACGTATACGTACAGAAAAAATATAAATACACTTACAAAAAGGAAATATAGGGCAAACATTGTCATCATAGACTGACTACAAAGACAAACAAAGTAAGTTTAAACCCCCAGTAGAAATGATTGTCAAGCATAAGTTTCAAACATAAAGTGAAAGTAAATTGTTAAGCATACAATAACACACCCAAGCACACTCCATAAGGCAACATGAGAGGGACCTGAGGCATAAAATAAATGAGGACGCTAGGGGAAGAGTAGGTAGAAAATGAACAAACAATAAACAGCCCACCCAGATGCGGCCGAACAGTTTCAACATCGCCTTACTATAAAGACAGATGAGATACGTTTTAAACCCCAAGTGAGAATGAATTGTCAAGCACGAGTTACAAACATAAAGTGAAAGTACATTGTCAAGCATAAATTTCAACACAACAAAGTAAAAATGCTTGTCAAGAATGCAGGTAATTGACTAGCAAATGACATGGAGGCTATTGTTGATGCAGTTCTTCCAATAGTAGCCATTTGACCTGTTTTTTGAATGAGGCAGTCGAAGGATTGGCTCTGATCTCTGTTGGAAGGCCATTCCAAATTCTTGGAGCCAGTCCTGAGAAGGTACGATTGTAAGTTCTTTTTTTATTGAATTTCGGAGGTTTCAGTAGAAGGGTATTGGAGCTTCTTAGGTTTCTTCTGGATCCGGAGAGCTCAAGTTTTTTGCCAGGTAAACGGGGCTATTGAAGTGTATAGCTTTATGTGTCAGGCAGGCTATTTTGAAGCGGATCCTAGCTTCAATGGGGAGCCAGTTAAGCTGGATTAGGTCAGGTGTGATATGATCGTGCTTTCTTGAACCTGTGATTAGTCTGGCAGAGGCGTTCAGAGTAGCTCTTAGCGGTGCTAACCTAGATTTAGGAAGACCAGCTAGGGTCACCAAGCCATATTCAACTCGTGATATAACTAAGGATTGGACTGCTGATTGCATGTCTTCTGGAGGTAGGAACGGTTTGATTTTCCTAAGAGTGTTGAGCTGATGGTTGGCACTCTTAATGGTTGCACTGATGTGACCTTGCATGTTTAGAAATTTGTCTAGGGTGACCCCTAAAGAGCAGGCGGAGTCCACCAAATGCGGGGTGCAGTTGAGTGCTGAGATTTTTTGATCCAGTTTTGCGTGAGGGCCTCGTGGTTGCGTGGGGAAATCAGGAGAAATTCAGTTTTGAGAGAGTTAAGTAATAGGTGGTTATGTGTTAGCCATTGTTGAGTTTTTTGAAGCGCACCGTTAAGAGTTTTAATGTCATCTGGAGAGGAGATCTTCAAATACAGTTGAGTGTCATCCGCGTACATGTGGTACTGAATGTTTGAGTCATTTAGAATGGCAGTTAAAGGTTCCATGCATAGGTTGAAGAGCGTGGGCGAAAGTGCAGAACCTTGAGGCACCCCAATAGAAACTGAAGTGCTGGCCGCCAAAGATTGGTTGACTTTGATTCTTTGTGTTCGATTATGCAGGAAAGAGGAGAACCAATTTAGGACAGGGCCCGATAGCCCCATCCTGTATTGAAGAAGGTTAATCAGGTTATCATGTTTGATAGTGTCAAAAGCAGAGGACAAGTCCAGAAGGATTAGAAGACAAGGTGTATCTTGGTCCAGAGCTCTCAATGCGTCATCAACAATGTGAGTTAGCGCTGTTTCTGTGCTATGACCAGATCTAAAGCCTGATTGATGTTGGTCTAGGAGCTGAAATTTCTCAATGTGACACTTAGAGTGACACTTTCTCATGAGTAAAAACCATGTAATGAAGTGCATGGAAAGAGATAAATATCAGAACTTATCCACAAGACGTTCTAATAATATCTTGCAACTGGAGCAAAACCCCTGAAATGAAAGTTTACGCTTGCTTTATAATGAACTATGTCTGCAAATGTTGTGGTAGGCTAGCTTATACTGTGCGTAATACAATTTTAAAACAATGTGCATATTCATGTGCTTACAGTCGCAGGCTGGGTCCTCGTAGCACTATAATATAGAAGTAACTAGCCACTACTGAGCCAAGAAGGACAAACTTCTGTTCCTCTCTGGTTACAGCTATTCTGCGCTGGAAATTGCCTGACAATTTATCGCAGTTACAACATAAATACAATTTGTCCTGTGTGTGAAGAAATAAACTGCCAGGCTCAGTCTGAAATGAATGGTGTGCACTAACTGGCATTGCGACCTAGTATTAAGAAGCAAATGCTGCAGAGATCAACCGCCTCCGCAGCTTCGGGACAAGGTTGGGGTCGGACGGAGCTTTTTGTGTCTCCCGCCCGCGTGCCTCGGCAACCCTTACTTGCGGCCCGGAGAGGGTGGGCGAGGCAGGTGAGAGCGCACACCCGGTGCGCCGCCTGATTGAGAAGAAGGGAACTGAGAGGAGCGGACCGGATCCATGCGACGATCGCATTTGCAGGTGAGAGGGGGGAAAGCTTGAGGCTGAGGGAAGCTGTCCCCCTGATCCCTTCCCAACTTACCAGGAGACGCCTGGAGGGCGCGATCGGGCCTGCTGGGCCTGCAAGACGGCGCAGAGCGGCCTGGAATTAGAAGGCCCCTGGCACTTATGAGGCCTAACACTAGTCTGCCCCACTAACCGCCCGCACCAGCGAACAGCTAGACTGGAGCCCCTAGAGCACCGGGAGCCACTGGAGGCTTCGTCTTGATCACCTCCCACTATCAAAGATCACTGAATTGAGGTGGGCTCGCCCTGATCACTGTAACTCTCACTGTACCTGACAATAGCAAAGCTACACGAGGCTGTGTGAGTTGACCTGACCGCCTGCCTACACAACTCGGAGTCGCCAACTGAGGGGACTTGCCTCCTCTGAGCAGAGGTCTCTAGCTTCACACGCCCAGACTCTTTGACCCAATTGGAGCCCACTAGCAGGAATTCTGCAGTGATAGCAACATTGAAAGCAGTGGCCAGGCTTTGAAGGAGAAACTCGAGGCACAGGCTGCCCAACGCCCTGAGATTGAGGCCATTTAGGTGAGGACAGCTGAGGAAGGAGATTTGTCCTTCTCCCACACAGGATATCGAGGGTGAGAGATATTAGAGCCATTTTTGTTTTTGGGCTCTCCTTCTGCCCAGCTTTAAGCAGTTCACCTTGTCTTACAAAATGTCCAACGCCTAAATTAATGGGAACAGAGAGAGGACTCCCAACAGCTTAAACACACACACAGGGGCAGCCATCTTTGAGTGGTGTTCCTGTGTGCCCCTGGTAACCTTGCAACTTTTTCTTGCTTATTTAATATATATTATTTACTATTGCTCATTGTTTTAGCTTTTTATCTTTATCCTTATTTATCTGATGCGTTGTTTAAAATTCACTTGATCACCGGAATATGTACCTTCTCCTTCTAGTACCTCTATTCGCTACCCTAGTGGCGCCTTCCTCTTCCCCCCACCACCCTCCCCCTCCTCTTTCTCCAACTATGGCAACCAATCGAGTTAAGATTGGAGTTAACTGCTACAAGATCATTTATCCCCCTAATTTATCCAAAGCTTCAGCAAAACGGTTCAAACATAACACCCTTGAACAATTTCCTGATTCCCTCTTTGTTGACCAATTCCATAGTGGTTGTTATGGGAGGCTCAAAACTGACTTCATTTTCTTCACTCACGACATCCCTTCTTGGTCCACCAGCTTCTATAACTCCTTCAACGTCACCTCCTCCTCCTCTATCCCACATGGGCAACAGCTAAAAATCTCCCCCTCTGCTTGTTTTAATGGCTGACTCACTATTTCACTTTATAACAATGGTACTGTCTTGATTCAAGCAAAAGACACTTGTCTCTCTCTTTTCGACCACCTCTTCCCTTCCATTCTTCCCACCCCTGCGACCGTGATCTCCCTTGATTCTTCTTCTAACTCCTCCCTTCACTCCCTACCTCCTCCCCTGTCCCTCCTAAACTCCAATAGGCCGTTCTACCGGGAGGCGCAGGCCTCCCCCTAGCTGACCCTTTGCCCCCCCCCTCTCCCCTGCCCCCTCTTCTCCCAATCTTTCCCCTTCCAAATGGAACGTTACCCTTAACACATCAGCCCTACCTTTGGCTAACACTCTCCTTTTCCCCTCTGCACCATCCTGGAATTCCATAGTAACCTCCTCCCCCCTAACCCTGCCCACCACCCCCTTTTTAAATCCATCTTTCCAACAGCCTGATTTCCCAGTTAACTCTGCGTACGTCCCCCTTATTCCCCCCTTTTCCTCTTCCCTACCCACTCTCCCCCTCTCCTTGTATCCTGAATTCTGCGCAAACTCCGTTCTTCTCTCCTCATCCTCCCTTCTCTTCATTACTGCTGCTTAACCCGGTATCCCCCTTCACCCCTCCCCCCGGGCAATCTCTTCCTTTTCCCTCCCCAGGCCTAGCAGAACCATACTCTCCCTTCAACTACCCTCTAGGTCATTCCCCCTCTCTATTTGGTGCCAACCCCCTTTCACTCCCCTCTCCTAGCCCACGGGACCGCTCCAGCCCCTTCTCCTCTCTTTTCCCCTAACCTCCTGACATTCCATGACTCCCCTCTTTCCCCTCCCCACATTCCACCCTCCCTCCATTCTCCACACTCGTCTCCTCCTAAATTTGAACTCAATTCTTCTCCTCTGTTCAACAGCTGCAAAGATAACTCTTTCCACCTCAGATGCACCGACAACTTCTTTCAGCCACCATCTATCTCCACCTTTCACTCCTGCTCTCCATTACTCCTTCCCCACCCCCAGCTCTCCCCGCCCTCCCTCGCCAATTGCACTCCCTCCGGAACCCATCGATCCTCCCAACATTCCGTGCTCACCCCTACTCTCTTTAGAAAACAAACTAGGACTTCTCATCTCCTCTATCTCCCGGCTTGAAGCCTCCATCTCACTCCTTAGTACTAAAATTTCCATCTTTCCCAACAACCCAATTCCCCTGGCAAGCACCCACTTCCCCAAACTCCCGAGGAATACCTTACTCCAGCGCCCCAAAAAAGCCACACATAATCTTTCTTCTGCAGACATCGCTAATTTACTGGCTAGTTACAAGACTTCTATCGCCATCCCCCGTCCCCTCTCCTCTCCAATTATGTCTACTCTGTGCACTATCTCAACCATCTCCTCTGCCAGAACTAAATATCAGCCTTATTCTACCCTGGCACCCTCATACAGGAACATTATCCCTATCACCCCAATAAGCCCAAACGCCCCCTTCACCAAAACAGTCCTATCAGAGTTGCGCTGCTTGCTCCACAACTGCAGATCTGCAGTTAAACACAAGTTGGAAATTTCTGACACTATCACTCTTCACAATCTTGACATTCTTTTCTTCACTGAGACCTGGTTCAACGACACCTCTCATACTACTTTCGATCTTCTGCTACCCACCGACTACTCCATCCTTAGAAACGATAGAACAGATAAAGTTGGGGGAGGTATTGCAATCACCTTCAGAAACTCCCTTCATTTCAAGGTTTTTCCTAACTGCTCCTTCCACACATTTGAATGCCTTTCTCTGGAGCTTCAAGTGCAACACTGCTCCCCTTTCAGATTTCACGCCATTTGTCACCCACCCGGTGACTGCTCCTCTTTCTTGGAGGAACTCACCGACTTCGCCAGGGACCAATACTCTCAAAGTGACAGACAGATTTTTCTGGGAGACTTTAATCTCCACTGGGGCTCCTTGGAAGACTCAGCTGCCAATAGGCTTGCCACTTTTCTCTCAGTAAATGATCTTATCCAACATTGCACGGAACCAACACACGTGAAGGGCTCTATTCTCGACCTTGTTATATCCAAAGCAGATATGCTAACTATTGCTGTCCGTATTCCAGTAGACTGGTCCGACCACTTCCTCATCCCCTTCTCTCTTCTCCTATCTCACTCTGTAACTCTTGGTCAACCTAAAAGGACTAGTACCTGGTTCCGTAACACCAAAAACATTGGCCTTGACATTCTTTGCGATTCTGCCATGTTAACACTTCCAATTTTAGACCCTAATTCGGATGTCAATGACCTTACCTCCCAATGCCTCTCCAGCCTTGCAGTCGAAATTGATAATGTTGCTCCACTTCAAAGCAAAAAGAAAAGGCCTATTCCATCTGCTCCATGGGTCAATAAATCCCTTTATGCAGAAAGGAAGAACCTGAGACTCCTGGAGAAACAATGGAGACAAGCTCCATCCACCATTAATCTCTCTATTTTGCGCTCAGCAAGCTCAAAATACCACAAACACATCTTCCATAATAAAGCGTCACACTTCAGAACCCTCCTCGACTCAGCCAAAAACAGACCCAAAAATCTATTTGACCTCATCAAAAATACAAACGTCTCTCCCTCAACCTTCAAGCCTGACGATCCTCCAAAGAAAGCAGCAGAATTCGCTATTTTCTTTGATGAAAAAGTGAAATCACTGGTGGATCAGATCATTCACCCTACCCCCCTAGAGGAGCGCGAATCCTTAGTCACTTGGCAGAACTTTGACGTCATCTCTGAAGATGACCTCCTCAAATGCATTCTTGAAACGAAACCCTCTAACCATTCTTCTGATCCCAACCTGAGTGACATCGCCATTGACTTCTACACCCACACTCTTTTCTATTGGACCAGTCTGGTTAACCTCTTCCTCAGCCAAGGCTCCCTTCCTGTTGCCCTTAAAACAGGACAGGTTACCCCACTTCTTAAAAAACAATCCACTGATGTGAATGACCTCAACAACTTCCGCCCCATCACCAACCTCCCTTTTCTTGCGAAAATCACAGAAAGATGTGTAGCGAAACAACTTTCCCTACATATTAAGGATAACAATCTTCTCAATGAATTCCAATCTGGTTTCATGCAAGACTGCAGCACTGAAACAGCCCTGCTGCAAGTGATCGACGATGCCCTGCGTGTACTTGACTTGGGGGAATCTTGTCTACTGATTCTGCTAGACCTTTCTGCAGCCTTTGACACTGTTAATCACAACACTCTCCTTAACACTTTAAATCAGAGAATGGGCCTGGAAGGCACAGTGCTTAAATGGTTTGCTTCATTCCTCTCGGACAGATCTCAAGTGATCAAAATAGCGAACAGCCTTTCGTCTTCAATGACGGTTGGTCAAGGCGTCCCTTAAGGATCTATACTTGCACCCACTCTGTTCAATCTTTATTTGGAACCATTGGGTAATTTCTTAAGGAAATCTGTGATACTCTACCACCTCTATGCTGATGACACCCAAATCTACCTTAAGGTGTCTTCCTCTCACGACATCTCAATCCTCAACTCTACTCTCAACTCTATTCAAAACTGGATGTTAGCTCATGAACTCATTCTGAATCCTTCCAAAACTGAATTCCTCCTCCTCTCTACCTCACTTTCTCCGCCTCCTGTCCAATCTTGGATGAATAAACTGAACTTACTGAACATCAAACCTATCGTTGTTGACAGCGCTAAATCCCTTGCTGTCATTCTTGACAAAAGGCTCAATCTATACTCCCACATCAACTCCATTGCAAAGAATGCACGTTACCAACTGCGCCTTCTCTGGGGGATTCGACGTTTCTTTCCGGAGCAAGACCTGAAAACCTTGGTCCAATCTCTGGTTCTCTCTAGATTGGACTATTGCAATTCTCTGCTTGCTGGCCTCCCCAAATCTCACCTTTCCCCTCTCAAATTCGTACTCCATTCAGCGGCTCGTTTTGTCTTTGGGGCCAAAAGAAGTGACCACGTCACACCCATACTTTTTGCTCTTCGATGGCTTCCCATCGAAGCAAGATCAATCTACAAGACTGCCTGTATCACCCACAAAGCCTTGCACACTTCCTCCCCTCGATACCTGGCAAAAAAACTTAACATCTCTGGAGGCTCTAGACCTTCACGTAATGCTGAAAAATTACTGCTTGAACCCCCCACCTTCAAAAGGGAAAGAACGGTGGCTCAATCCTTCTCAGGCAATGCGGTCAGAATCTGGAACTCGCTTCCTCCACTACTCCGTACCACCACCTCTACCCGGGCTTTCAAAACTGACCTCAAATCTCTTCTCTTCTCTTCCAAAGACACTTCCAGAATTAATACATCCCATTTCATGTCCCTAAAGGAAGTTCTTACTATGTTGTAAATATGTTATCTATGCCTGTACGATCCTATTCCTATTGTGTTTTTGATTTTTGTGTGACTGCCATCTATTGTTTTATTTTACTTTTTCATCTATCTCGTCTGTATCTGTAACATGTAAGTATGTAAATTTTTCCTCATGTAACGTACTTGGTTCTATTGTGAAGCGCTCTGACACCTTTGGGTAAAGTCTGCGCTATATAAAATTACATTAAATAAATAAATCAACTTAACTTGACAGCACAGAGTCTGTAGACCCAGAATGCATGAATGACTCACCTGACTGCTGCTGGTAAACAAGTGCTGGGGAGTGTATGCTCCATACTGAGCGCTTCACCGCTTGGTTTCGTCTTGGGCCTGAACTCTTCGGTTGGTTGGGCACGGGGGCCAAGGGAGCACAAGTTGCAACAGCAGGCGGCAGTTAAAGAGTGTGCCTGAGCAGACGTCGCCGGAGCCTGCCAAGCAGCACCTGTCTTCGCTTAGAAGTGCTTTATTCTGTCTGACTGGCCGGTAGTGGCACTTCATTATTGCGTGCTGTTCACCCGGCTGCCATCTGTGCCAGCCAGAGAGACCTCCACAGCACCGATCCCCCTAAATAAAAGAACTTACTGTAACATTGAAATAATTTCTTCGGCCCACAGCAAAGTTAAAGGGTTCTCTCTTGCGCCGTTCTATGTCGTTCTCCGCAGCGGCAGTAAATCCTCCTACGGACCACCTCCTGTGAGCCTGGTGTACTACACAACGGTCGGCACAATCCGCATGGCGCCACTTTGAAGGGCGGGCACCGTCACGGCACAACTCACAGTACACAGCATGGCATCATTACCCTAATGACCTGCAGCTACTGGCTCAGCTGGGCCCGGAAAAACAACATAAGGCGCCGGATCCACGTCAAGTTGGACCTGGCGCATTGCCGTTGTTTTAGCTGTGGGGGGTGACGTCGCGGTTATAAGACTGAGGGTCAGCCATACCAATAACTTCAAATGCGCCCTGCCCGCACTCCCGTGGGCGGTAGGAGGAAACGGACAGACACTGTGCACACCCGCCTAAAAGTGAGTCCGACAACCTTAGACTCACACTGTGTGCATAGTAGCCAGCCATTGGGTCCTTCTGACGTCACTAAGCCGCATGGCGCATTTTAGTAACATTGTAGCAGTAGATAAGCCAGCCCTCAAACCAGCCGAGGGCAGCGCCCACTGCGCTGCTACTGCAGCTTTCAGTGTTGGTCACGGTGCATTATAGCCCCTCTCGGCTTTGAGTAGCTGAGAGGCGCTATAATGCGTGATTTTGCATTTCAGTGTGGTGATGCGGACCACCACACTGAAATGCGTTATACTAACGCCTGCTGCGTGATACTTGGCAGGGCTGATTTAGTGGGCCTCTGTCTAGAGAGGCACAGTGGGAGAAAACAACCAGTGGTCGAAGTGAGCAGGGGAATGACTTTCCCCAGCTTTATTAATTTGATCAAAACAGTTCCCATACTTTTTATAAAAAAAACACAACCGTTCCTAACCGGTTGAGTTCCTGCGAGTGAAAAGGGGACAAGGGACTCCTCTACTGTGAAATGAGGGAAGGGAGAGAGGCAGCGAAGAAGAGGCAAGACTTGTCTCCAGCTGCGACCTTGAAGGTTAGAGCGGTCTGGCGGTGGAGCCAGGTGGGGGGGTGATGGGATTTCGACAGACGACTACGAGGGAAAATTAATTTATTTAATTTTTCCTCGTGGTCGTCTGTTGAATCACCCCCCCCAACCCGGCCCCACCACCCACCGCACTTACCTGCATGGGCCGCGGCTGCTTGTCTCCAGGGTGCTTGCTGCAAGACAGATATGTAAATGTGTGCAATTGGTTAATCAGCAAATCTAAAGGCTGCGTGAGAGCCAGTATAGGCTTTAATTGATAGAATCTGGAATTTGCCCTTTTAATGGAAACCAATTAAAAAGGTTAGCGTCTTACTAAAAACATGACTCTTGAAAGCTCTGTAAACATTTAAACAGTTGTTTGGCACATTTTGTAACAGCATATTTATATTGTGTGCACCCTTATGTTGTAATATATTTTTTAAACTGGCACATATTCGCATAGCTTTCTGTCATAGGCTTGAACCTTTTAGCATTATAAATACATATCTCTATTTCCAGAGTGCACTGACCAGGATTCAAATCAGTGACTGTCCGGTTACACTCATCGACAACTGAAGTGATTGCATTAACCAACTGAGCTTTCCTACCTGAAAAATGCAATACCCCACAGATAAATTTAATTTGCATTTATTTTTCATTTAAGGTATACAATATGTTTGATACATAATTACCTGTAGGTGATATGCCAACAAAATATCTATAGAATATTTTGTTCTTGTCAGCCATGTCTCAGACCACGCCCCCACACTCACTGTCTCCGCCCCCACTTTACTTAGGATCACAGTTCCCATACTTTTCTTTATGCACTTCGACCACTGAAAACAATGGTTTGGAATGCAACCCTGAGCGGGTGGTTGACAGTGGTCAGATTATTTACAAACATTCGTCCCATCACTTTTTGGGTGCTTAAATCGCCAGAAGCATGCCTGGAATCCTCAGACCGGCACAGCTTTCCAAGCCTACTACTGCCAATGTTTGTGAATTCCAAAGTTCATACATTTTCCCCCATTCAAGGAGTGCCTCTGTTGGTGCAGATTTACTTTTTTTTGTGTGCTAAACCTGTCACTCTATATATTTAAGTTTCCGATATAAAAAAATGAACACGTTAAAACCACTTACTGAAAGAAGGACAATAAAAAAACAACACAGACATAGCAGACCCAACTCAGGGTCCCCAGACCCAACTACTGAATCAAGAATGCATTTATTTAGAGGGTGGCATAGCCCAAACATTCCCCTTGAAAATATGCCCCTGCCTATCAGTCTTTCTGTTCTCTTCATTCATCCCAAAGCCGTAAATGGCACTCCTGTCAAATAGGCTACAGGCGCCACCAGATTTCTAAAACACAAACAGGGACATTTAACAAACATAGTAGTACTACAATTTCACATCAATCAAAGGGGCAAAGAATGACTAAAAAGATAGCACTTAACAACATAATAAAATAAACACAGAAAACAATGCACTAAAGGTAATACATTAAATGCAACTTTTATCCAGAGCACCCTCTGTGTTAATTACATTGATTTCTTAAAAGTCCAGTAAATAATCCTGCATTGGAAAACATAAAAAGTTGCTTCACTCTGTGTTCCGTTGACCTTCCGTAAAAAGCAGGATATATGCTGAAATTAGTGGAATCTGCAAGGACATGTGATGAATAAGCATTGGCAAAGCTAATAGGTTTTGTCTTCGAGAGATAGTGGCTTTGTCATGTTTTGTAGCCATGTTGCACAGCAGCGCGTCTGCTTTGCAGCATGGCTGAAACTAATTACAAAAGCATTAGGATGCGCCAAGTGCTGGCCGCATCTTAGCACTTTTTTTTGTATTGCTGCCTCGAGGCAACACAGAGGGAGGGCTATAGGCAAGGACGGGGGGAATGAGGAATAAAGAAAACCAGCGCTATGAAGTGGCCAGCGCTGGCTGTATCACAGCACTTTTGTTACTGCTTCCACACAGATGGAAGAAGAGCGGAAGGCAACACAAAAGGAGGGAGGCAGGGAGGGAGGGTGATAGACAACCCAGAGGGAGGGAGAGTGGTAGGCAACATAGAGGGGGGAAGGCGGGAGGTAATGCAGATTGGGGAGGGAGGCAAGCAGATGAACAATGGAGGGTGGGGGGGACAGGCTTGGGGCTAGCAGGTGTGCAATGGACGGTGGGGAGAGCCATGGGGCAAGCAGACAGACATCAGAAAGTAGTCCGGAGGAGCTGGGGCAAGCACACGGAAACAGGGAGAGGTGCGGGAGGCTCGGGTTACGCATACGGACAATGGAAGGTAGGAGAGAGGAGCTGGGGCAAACAGACAGACAGCAGACGGTGGGAGGGAGGGGCTGGAGGCAACCAGATGGACAAAAGAGGGTGGTGGGCTGGAGGGAGTGGGGAGGAACATGGAGGAGGGAGATATACAAGAGGGAGACAGCTGAAAAATACACACTCTCGTAGAGTGCTTAAAAGAAAAAGTAGCACCTTCAAAAATGAACAATGGAAGGGCACAAGTAATGCACCTTGTGCCAGAGGAGGGACAAACTCAGAAAGAGAAAGGAAGGCTACGAAAGCTGACAAATAAGAAGCAAGCAAATTTGAGTTACAATGAAGCCAGCCAATGGTAACCAATGGGCAGCCTTTAAGCACCCTGATAGATAACATAAGGTCTTGCAAGACACAATACATGCACGGTCTTTGGCAAGACTTAAAAACTGGGACTGTCCCAGCAAATCCGTGATGGTAGGTTACCCTACATGAATAAATGCAAAAATAAATAGGAATGGTGAGTTTTCCCAAAATCAGCGAATGCACTGCAAAGGAGTCTTCTGCCAACGTTTTTCATAAAAGGGAAAAAATTAAAGAACAAATTGCCCTTTACAGGCTGGTGCTTCATCTGACAAGGAACTGTTTGCAGAAGATCGCCGTGCCTATTCCCAAAACCGCGTGCATTTAATTTCCTGTCCACCAGGGCGGACTGACCTTTAACTTAAACAGATTATAGCTGGATTGGCCGACTACTTTAAACACTTTAAGGCCTCTTATTTAAGGCCGTTCCTCTTATTCAACATGATCTTTATAATTAAATATTGCTCAATGTTTGAAATATATTTTGACTGACCGAAAATGAATTCCTACTAAAAATGATGGAATATGATGTGTAGCTAATGGTATATTTAGTACTGGCTATTGCACTTTTCCGTAGCTATGCATGACAGTATCCGTGCTCCTGCTTTTATGAATATACACTTAGCAACATCATGGTTAATAGTCATAAAAGGAAGAAGAAATGTGCAAACATGGAACTTTCTGCCACCGGATGTCCGTCGAATCTCATCTACCTCTTCATTCAAAAATGAAGTGAAAGCAATACTAATGAACCAATTTCTTCCCTAAGATACATTATGTTTTATTGTCTATTTATCTGCCTATTATTCAGATGCTCTGAATGACCACTAAGTTGGCCACCATTGACTCCAGCTTTACCATGCTACTCCCATATATGTAATGAGTGTCTGTACCTACTACTATATCCTACATACCCTATAATGTGAAGCACTCTGATACCCTTTAGGGTCTTGTTTGCGCTATACAAAACTTTATAAATAAATAAATAAAAATTCCATTAATTGTGAGTCTATTTATGGATAGCTGCCACTGGGGTACCTGATACAGTATTAGAAAATATACCCTTGTTTCTGTGCATGCCAGTGAAATAGACAATGCCAAAAGGGCAAGCATCTCTCTTGAGGAAGTGTGAAAAAGGTATTCTGAGTGATGGGTCTCAACTTTGGGTCATATTTGTTGTCACTTCCAGGGTCTGAATTATCATCATTAAATCAGGTGGCACCACCCAGCTCCGTACTGAGGTGTGGGGCATCTTAATCTTTTAGAGAGGTGGGAGAATGAACCTGGGCCCACAGTTGTCTGCGCCCAAAACCAACGACAAGCCCCCGCCACTGACCAGTGTGAACGGCAGTGCCGGGCCTGTAATGCAGCCAATTGCATCTTGGAGCCAGAGGAAAGCTATCAAGGAAAGGCGCGGAACATGGAGGCATAGCACGGCGTATCGGAGCAGGGGGAGTATTAAAAAGCAAAAAAAGTATTGACAGGGTTTTGGTACAGCAGTGCTGTGGGTGGAACCAAAGCTGGAATCGTACAGGAACTCAGGCTCTGTCCTTACTAAGTTCACCCTCTCACCCAAGGCCCTTCCTGGTGTGTTTGACTGATAGCTTGCCATGCCATCTAAAGGACAGATTTCTAGTGGGCACTTCCTTCATTTCAAGCAGCTTGTAGATGAAATACTTCGAGTCTGTAGCACCATTCTTCACCCAGCATTTACAAAACTAAAAACGGGTTCTTTCTATTGTGATAAATAGCTTTTGTGAGTTGAGGATCAAGTTGTGTGTCACTTTTTCTAAGTTTATGTATCTGAATATAGTGTTTCTTGTTTGTGGTCTCAACATAGAAGGTAGGGGGTGAAACAAAAATGGGATTTAACCTTCATTTGCCCTCGTGGGTAGGTATAATTCACGGTGGTAGAAAACCCCCTGACCTTCTAAGGAGGGCTGCTTCATTTTTAATGTGACAGTGACAAACAAATACTCAGCAAGACTGCTATACTTTGAATCAGATAAACCAATCAGCTCTCAGCATTGCATCTATACCTTAAATCGACATTAATACTTCAGAGCCTCCATACTTTAATTCAAACTGAATAAATGCTTCTTCCTAAGTTCCTTGAGGTTCAATGGGACATGAGTTGTGCCACTAGGAAGAGCGTATTGTATTTTAATTTGGAAAATTGGCCATCATTAGCAGTTAAACATTAAGTACTGTGATACACTGTGATATGCTTAAAGTCCCTGAAGAAAGTGCATCAAAGGCTGGAAATATTTTCACATACAAATTTGATGCTCTGGCTAGAAAGTCAGCTGCATAATGTACAGATGTTAACAAAAGAAATTATTTTTTAGCCCAGATGCAACTAAGGGGCATATTCTCAAGAACGTGTGATAACCATCGCAAAAGTTACTTAATGCAACCTTCAACATCGCAGTCTATCACGGGAAATTTACGCCGTGTTAACCAAGTATTCACAACACGGCGTTACCATGCGATAGTCTCCAGACAACGCATCAACTGACCGCGTAAAAATCAACGCTACGCCGCAAAAATGCGAAACACAAACGCAAAAAAAGCTGCGATGAGGCCAATCGCGATACAAAAAGCAGCGAAAACCAGCGGCAGGCCTGCAAATCCCACGTGTCTGGCGGGAAAATGCACCATAGAAGCAACAAAAACAACACACCAGAAACAATCCAAAGTGCGTAGCAACATGGATGCACCCTGACCCAGCGCAGAGGCCAACGCGAACCCCACAAGCCCCACAGACCACCAGCAAGGACCAACGGGGTCGGGGAAGGCCAAGGAGAAGAGGGAGAGGAAGACGGGGTGCAGTCCGTAGGAGAACAAGACCAGCATCACGGATGTGACAGAACACTACCAGCAACTGACCCACATTCAGACTACCTTGAATGCAGCCGGAGTGCCGAGGAGGCCAATGGAGGAGGCCAAGAGGCGCTGGCATGACGTGAAAACCTAAACCAGGCCCAAAGCCGCTGCCAACAGGAAGGCAGCAACGGCGACAGGAGGTGGGAGTCCTGCGCCACAGGAGGAGCTGGAGGAAATGGAGGCCAGTCATCAGTGTGGAGACGGTGCAAGGAGGTGGGAGTACGGACACAGCTCGAGAGGACCTGACAAAACAACAACAGGGTGAGTAACGAACAGGTCCTGGGGGGACGGGGGGAGATGGGCACAATGGCACACATGCACAACGATGTGTAGCACACTGCACACCCACAATAACCCAGGGTCATGTCCCCCATCCCCGTGGCACACTGCAGCACACACACATGGCAATCACAGCACATCCCATGACAATGTGGCACAAAGTGCAACACCAACACTGCAGAACAGGGGACACAACTGGGTCCGCCCATGCGCAGAAACAGGCCAATCACATTTGACAGAGCAGGGAACTGTGAGATGCATATGCACGGGTACTTACATCAGTCATGTAGTCCAAATGTCCACTGTCCCCCCTCAAATTGCCAGCACCGCCCAAACAGTCACAATGTACATTGTTACACAGTCTGCATGTCTACAAGAACAATGCGCCAACATAAATGTCAACACAATGTCAACATGCATCTCCCCTTCACATTGCAGAGGGACAAACAACACCTCCAGCAGGTCAGACTAGACAACCCATCAGTGACGACCACCACACCTTCGACACCAACGCCCTACAACAGCCCATGGACATCCCACGCAACCCACCACCAGGACCAGGGCAGACAAGCTACTTAGAGGAGAACCCAGCCCCTGCAACAGACCACACAGCATGAAGCACCCGCAAGCACGGCTGGCCCACAACACTTCACCGACCCACACATGGCACCCCAATGCCAGGTGTCAGAACGCCAAAAGGAGGTGGCCGAACAGGTGCGGGTGTGGTCTGAACCCATGGAAGGCCAACTAGATCACATACGTGGGTGTCAATTACCCTTCAGGGACCACCTACACCCCACAAAGGAGACCCACACTGCCATAGAGACACACGCAGATATTATGTTGAGTCCATATTAGGAATTCTTGCCAGGCACTGGGGAGGGCAAATATGTGGTCAACACCTGAAGAGATCTGCCCCACAATTCCCAAAAAAGCTTTACTTGTCTCCTACAGGGAATATGAATTGGCCCAATTATGCCAGAGGTCCAATACAAGTAGCTTGACCTCCAGGTTTCTGGATCTCAAACAACAATACAAGTTGGAGTTGGTACTCGACAGTATCCAACCACTTTTGGCAAAGAAACTGTTCTTCCAATTTAGACATGGGGTGCTCCCGCTCCGAGCATTTACCAATAAATGGCAGGGGGCTCTCAAACTAGATTGCCCAGGGTGTGATACAGTTGAGGAAACAGAACTACATGTTCTCTTCTTCTGCCCCGCCTATAGTATGCCAAGGGCCAAGTGGGTGTTCCAGCTCTGCAGAAATCTGGGGATTAGACACTACATTGAGGTTTTCAGGCTCCTCAAATATGAAACGGACCCACTATATGTGTTTGTTATTTCCAGGTTTCTCTATGCGATGTGGTGCATTCGTAGGGGTATTTTAAAGAAAAAGAATTTGGAAAATCCCTAACTCACCTTACACATTAAATATGTAGTTAGGCTATGCCTGCATACTTTTACAGCTCGAATATTGTCCCGTAAATTCTTCTCCCTTGGGTTGCTTTTTTTTTTCCCTAAAATGTTTTATATTTTAATCATTTTTAACATGTTTTTTAATATATGCCTTTGGGCTATTAGTTAAAGTCAGAAATGTTATCATGTATCAATTGATTTGAGTTTTATGTATATGCAATGGCAATCATTAATAACATGGGATATTGCAGGCCCTCTTGTCAAGATGTAGCACACATATCCATTGTTGAATATTGCCTGCACTGCTTTTAGTACTAGAACTGCCAAAAGGGAGCATAGTCAATGCTGAACCGGAAAACCATGTACAAATTGGACCTGCACTCTTAGCTTTATGACGACATTTTATTTTAACATTTGTTATTTATTATTGTATAAAATGTATTTGCATTATTTTATGTGCTTTTATGGCCACACGGCCGAAATAAAGCTTTCTTTGACTTGACTTGATTATGTTGAACTGGCTACGGGCACGTGCGCCCGGCCCCTTTATTGGCAGGGCCACATGTACAGTGACGCCTGTGCTGGATGTGTGTGGGGTGAGCATAAGCCAGCCCGCACGGAGTGCTTGGTGCTGGCAACAACTTGAACAGTGGACACCAGTGCAATGGAAACAGAAATCACCTGCATAACAGAGTCAACTGCTGAGCAACATGGAGGGAGCCGGAGCAAGTACAGAGGTCACCCAACATACAAACAGAAGTGTCCGTGAGTTGCAGTGTACTGAGGTTGGGGCACTAGAGCTGAGCGCGCTCATGTGATGAAAATGACTAGGATTGTGTCCATTCGGGATATTCCTGATGCAGATGCAGTGGGGTGTGTTAGACCTGCATCAACTTCCTCATCAACGTCCCAGGTCTCCCACACTGCCTGAGGTGACATTGCTGCGCAACCTCTCCACAGCACAAAACTCAATCTGTAACGGTCCATGGGTTGCTGTGCACTGAGTCAGTGGCACCTGGAGTGCTGAGCAGGGGATCAGGCAGATGATGGCATCCACAACAGGTCTGAGCAACTCCGTTAGTCTGCCAGTACCACTGTTTCGACTCTGGCAGATGGTGGTTGGAGTTGGCCCTGGCGATGGTGGCGTGTGCCTCCTGCGGTGATGCGACGTCCGGGCCGGTCAGGACTCGATTTGATGTGTGAGCCCTGGTGGTCCGCAGTTGAGGCCGGAGGCAGCGGACAGCACAGGGCCACATGCACATGGTGTCAATGACCCCAAAAGACCACCGTCACAGAGGTCATCCAATATTCATTCAGACAGGGTCCCTGACTTGAGCTGCACAGAGTTAGTGGCCCCGGATGCACAGCGGCAGGCACAGGCACACCGCCACGGGACGGTGACTTGCGGTCCACTGAGGTAGGGCCACGCAGACTGAGCGGGTCCTCGTCGATGTCGAAGGTGAATGTTGCGGAGGGTTTCGGGGGACAGTGGAAGGTGTCCTCCATGGCATGATGAAGAGGGCAGAAGCTATCTGGAAGCAGCAAATGGAGGAGTGGAAAGCGACTGCCTCGTTGCCACCACCAATTCGGTATCAGCTGCATGAGGATGAAAACTACCCCCTAGTCCATAGACTCAGACGCCACCAATGTACGACCAGAGAGTGTCCATGAATGTCGGGGAACAGACTTAGTGGCACCGGGGCTGAGGTGGATGCAGTCTTCGATGATGCCGGTACACTGATATGAACTCCGGCATTGACGAATAAAGACTCTGTGACCTACTGGACCGCAGTGTAAGCCGGAGGCAGCGGTCAGCAGTGGGCCACAGCCACGTGTCGTAGGCTCGCGATGCACAGAGTTAGTGACATCAGGGCAGTTGTTGGTAGTGTTCGATCACCTCCGTAATGATGATCCTTTTTTCCTCCCAAATGCAATGCGTCATCCTCTTATGCCTCTCCTTGCGTGCAATGATTCGTACTCTGCCTTTGAATAATCAATGTTCAGTTCCAATTCTGTGACCTACTCAAGCGCAGCGTAGGCCGAGAGCAGTAGTCCGCGCGGGCCCACAGAATCTTGCGACTGTGATGTAACACTAAGACCTGTTGGCACCACATCGAAGGGTGTATAGTGACATACACTCAGCCATGATTTATGTGCTCTGCCATGGTGTAATCAAGACTCAGTTCCAAATGTGTGACCTACTTGTCCGCTGTGCATGCCGGTGGAGTACGTCAACGAGAAAGGAGTACTGCGGGCCTGTGTTGCGGAGGGCGTGATGGTCTGAGGAGGCTGCCAAGGTCGCAGGCCTCGGGCTTGGAGATTGCACCGGCACGTGGTGGGCCCTCTTCGACACACGCAAGTGTCGGAAGGTGGGCATTGAGGCCTGGGTGCGCAGGGGCGGGCAGGACTGTTCGGGGACCAGCGTCCCGGGGTGCAGAAGGCGCACAGGATCGCTGGCAACACCGCTCACGGCGTCGGCCTCGTGGCGGGGTGAGAGGCACCGCCCTGGCAGAGACGTTGGGCATTCCGGAAGAGGACCATGCCCAGGGTTACGTGCCTTTTATTCACACCCCTACGGTGGCCTGGCGTACGCCGGGCCAGCCCACTCCGCTCACGCTTACGGGGGGGACGTCACAAGCTACATTTCCGCGACTTCCCCATTGGCTGGGGTGGCATGGTTGCGTCCACTACACTACAAACACCAGCGGTGTGTGTCGACATGTATATGTGTGTGGTCTGCATACTGCAGTCTGGCCAGCACATCCACGCCACACTTGGCATTGTGTACATTCTCATTCATCGGTCCCTTGCCTCCTTCACACATGCCTGGTCCCCACCTCTTCCGACATTCTGCTATTGTGTGTCCGAGGTGCCATGCCGTTGATGGCTCATGTACATGGCTGGCCCAGGTTCCCACAGTGAGTTGTGCTGTCGTGTCTGGTGGGTGTGTATGTTGTATGTGAGCTTGTGACGTGTGCATTTCCTGTGTTGTGTGTTGCATGATTGTGGAGTTGAGGTGTGTGGTGTGTGTATTTGGTATTGGCTAACGAGCAGTGCATTTCCGTGGGTGCCATCCTGGTGGCGCAGGTTGATGATAGACTGTCGGGAGGTGCAGGTATCATGCACACTGCCTGGGTGGTTGGCGACGTCGTTGGCGGAGACTCCACGGTGGTCCACTATTGCCTGCACATTGGTGGGATACGTGCGCTTTCTGTTGCGCTTATTGTGTGCAGTGTCGCCAGGGGCCACTAGTAGGACATGTGTGCAGTCAATTGCCCCCTGACACGTGCGGGAAGCCAGATGTGGCGTACACGCCTTGCTTGGTCTCCGGCTGTTCCTGCGCAGTGTGTGTGAGGTATAGATAGTGGGGTACCAAGCTGATGGTGTCATCCATGACCGTTGTGGGGGACTTGGATTGGCCAGGCTGTGTGACTCCTCCGTCTCAGGCGGAGGTTGGTTGGAGGGTACCAGAGCCAACACGTGCAGCACGACCAGCAGCTTTGTCTGCGGTGGGATGTTGGTTGTCCGCTGTGTTGGTACCGTCAGCCTGTGGGGTATGGTGGTCAGGATGCGGAGGAGGGTTGTTCCTTTGGGCATATAGTGGGCAATGACATTCTCTGGTGTTGGGTCTGTGAGGTTGGTGCATTTTCGGAGGGTCGCTGGATTTGTCTGCGCTGCCTCAGTGTTGGTCCGGGAGGGGGCGGTGGGTGTCCGGGGGTGTGGGGGCGGTGGCGGTGGGTGTTGTTGCCCTCTCGGGGCTGCGGGATGCATGGTGAGTGGCTCCATGGCATCTGTTGTTCTTCAGGTGTGGCTGTGGGCTGGGCTCCCTTTTGTGGTGCAGGCTGCCGTCCGACTTTACACCAGGTCAGAGCAGGTGTTAATTTCCTGCTGCTAACGCGCATTATCGCATGTTTCGTGGTCTTTTCGCCGATCTGGCTGGTCGTTGAGAATGTTGCGGAGTGGTGTTTTCGCGGCTTTTTGTACGGGTACGCCTACTCTGCATCTCATTAGCGATAGTTGCCGGGGTCATCTGTGGCGATGTTTTTTGCTGCTGCTATCGCGGCTAAACTGGTGTTATGGGCTGTTCACACCAGCTTGTGAATGGGGCGATGTATTTATCGCAACTTTGGCTGCAATAAAGTGCTGTTAACTCGGCAATAGCTCCTTGAGAATATGCCCCTAAATGTATTAAGCGCGTGCATGGAGTATGCAATGGCACAGCTAACACTTTTCAAAAGTTAACTAGTCAGTTGTTTGTTGTATTCAAGCATTTGCACAATGGCACTTTTGCTCGAATTGTTTCGCATGTCTGATTCATAGACGGAGGGAAGGCCTTCCATTTGCCAAAGGAATCAAAAACATTAAGTTCTACAATGTAATTCAAACACCAGGAAAGAATAATCCCTTTTTTCTTGAAAATGTTTTGTTTCACTGTTTATGCAAATTCATGTTTACATCACAGACAATACACTCACTGCAGCAAATATTTCAAGGACATTGTAACTTTTAGGAGAATCCCAAATACGGTTCGTGTATTTTTAAGCTCCAAAGTCTTGGTTCCTGAAGTGTCTCTTAGTGAAATTCGTTTATAATAAATCTGAAATGTACTGTACTGTCCCCCAGGGATATTCTTTAATAGAAAGAGTTGCTTCCGGCAGCCCATTAATACGGACACAGGGTTAACGCCTCCATGCTGAAAAGAAGTTTTAGCATACAACCTGGAATGCTGCGAATAAACGAAGCACACTTCTTATTACAAAAAGTGTGCGCAAGAAGACTTGTTTTCTGCTGAGTGCAACAATGTATGTATTTCACAACCATATTTCACTCTGTGAAGTACAAAAGAAAATGGCCTTTCCATACTTTCAAACATAGCAAAGTCATAAACTGTTATTTCATAACTTTTGAACAGGATCTACTAAATATGTACAATTTTCCTTCTTTAAGAACCTACGTATGTTTTTTGCATTGGGATCCCTTTTGTAATGATGTGTGTTAACGGTTCAACATAGCTAGGTAATGATGCCACAGTTTTTATTTATTTGCACTAAATGCTGCATAATTCCCTATTACTTGCCACATACGTTGCCTCTTCTTGCTGCAAACTTTCATCAAACCTCCTGCATTATGTGATTCTCCATTGCTGTCTGCACCCTGCTCCCCTGGATATAGTCAAAGTTTTCATTTCCCAACATCAGATGTGGATAAATCACCCTGTTACAGCTTTGCATGCTGGTACTTGTAGTTGAATCTTTCTAGAACAAATTCAGGGGCACAAGTATCATAAGGCAAAAAACAATACAACAGCACTTTCTTGGCATGAATAAACACACAAGTAGTGTCAAACCTTGACTGTAAACAGTATTTCACATATTTGCGACTAAAGTGAGTTGCCAAATTTGTGAGGTTTAACTGTTAAGGGGAAAAAAAGCATTTCTCTATGGTAACTGGTGTCACATAGAGACAGTGGCGTAGCATGGGCGGGGCCGCAGGGTTGGTTGCCCTGCCTCAAAATTCCTTAGGGGCGCAAACTTTTAAAAGAAAACAAATTCGTACTAGTAGCATTAAGGAAGTGCAAGCAGTGACGGCTCCTCCGCTAAGGCAGAGGAGCGTTGCCCCACTGCGTGAATGAAACATAAAATGATCATAACTCTCGTTATCACAAGAGTTATGATCATTTTATGTTCCTTCTGCTGTAGCAGCTTTTGGGGCGGGCGGGGCTGCTCTGACTACATAGGAGCAGGGGAGGAGTGGTTTACCCACTCCTAAGTGCACATGACTGTTTGGCCGGCCTTCTCGGGCCAGCCAAACATTCATGCGCACTCCACATCTTCTCCATGCAGGCTGCATTACAGCCTGCGTGGAGAACATGCCCAGGCCCCCATTCCCTGGCTGAGCACTGATCCACGGCACTCGGACCAATCACAATGCTGCATTGTAGCGTTGTGATTGGCTATGGGGAGGCTGGGAGGGTGCTTACTGCTGCTTCCTGCATCCTGCTGCGGACCGGATACAGGGAGAAGAGGACGGAGGAGAGGTGGCAGCCGGCCGTCACAGGCAAGGGATTTTAAAAAAAACATTTTTTGTCCTTCCCAACCTCCTGCCTCCGCCCGACCACCTGCGTCCGGTAGCAGCCGCTACTGTGTGCTAATGTCCACAGGTTAGGTGGCACAATACTTGCCTTGCCCCGGGCGATGGCAACCCACGCTATGCCGCTGTATAGAGAGAACACTGCTCTATTCAAAGCTCAGTGGGCTCTTCGTATCCTGATGCCCAGGGCATTTGTCCAATCCAATCTGCCCATGCCAGTATGGTGCGTTTCTGCTTCTTTCTGTACGCAAGTGTTTGTGTGTTTTGTATGTGTGCTTGTGTGAGATGGTGTGCTGTGCCCACCATGGTTGTAATGTGGCCCTGGATTAATAGTGGTAAGCCGTCCATCTATCCATGGAATACTGATGCCCTCTGTTGAAATGCTGGCCTTGCCATAATGACAGTTCTTTTTGGAATACCGTGGGCATCCATGGTACCCGCCACAGGTGTAATGGTGGCCCTGGCATAAAACTGGTAATTCATGGCATATTGTAAGCATTGCTAGCATGCAATGGGCAATGGTGACTCACGGGCCTCAAATGACGTTTATTGATGTGTGGTAGTACCAAATGTATGGGCTTGATGGGACAAGTCAGGCATGTGTGGGCCCCTAACATGTAGCTATTTAAGATTGTAAATTGATATTTCTTAAAAAATGCATTTCAAGAAAATGATAAGCTTTTGTTTCATTTCCAAAATGA
Source organism: Calotriton arnoldi (assembly GCA_963921515.1). NCBI lineage: Eukaryota > Metazoa > Chordata > Amphibia > Caudata > Salamandridae > Calotriton > Calotriton arnoldi. The sequence continues at coordinate 440,109 of CAWUFW010011699.1, forward strand.
AATGTGTGTATTTTCATAAATGGATACACTGATGTTTGGGGACAAAGTGAGTGCATTTCTAAGAGTATATTTAAATATTGTATTCGACTGAATCACCACACCCCTCTGACATTATAGCCTGCATAATTGGCGTACACTGTCTGCTGGTCTAACATGTATGGTGTCCGCACCCTGAGTAATAACATTGATATATGAGGCTGTAAGATCTGTCTAGCTCTGCTTTCTGTGTATATTGTATTGCTCCACCCTGCTCTGTCATAGAAAATCTCAGTTGCATTATATGACGGAGAATTAACGTGGTAGCGGCATAATGGGAAATTAAAGGAAGCAAAATGGAGAAATAAAGAAAGACGCTATGAAAAAAATGATAAGCCATATGAAATTGTGTTTTGTAAACTGACTGTGACCCACATGGATTTTTAGACATGCACTGGAAATGTGTGTTACGGTACGGTGTGTCCCCAACACCATTGCTAAGGATCAGACTTGCTTACACACCATGGATGCACTGTAATATTTCATCAGCGCTCCTTTAGACCCTATGGCTTTTTCGAAAATATATATGAAAACTGTGCTGGCAGTGCACTATTTAGTCCCATTTTTCCAGGACTGTCTTGAAGAGAATCCCCCGAACACCCTTGGAGGAAGTTGGGCCTGTGTTCGGTGCAGATCGTGGCGGGTATTTAAGCCCTGGCCCTTTCAAAGATCACAGGATCTTATACCGTGTATTTACCACCAGCAAATCAAGCTGATTGCACCTCTGAGGAAAGGCTGCTCATCATGTCCTGGGCTGATGCAGCATCAATACTCCACATACTGAGTGATGTAAAGTTGGAACCATTATCGGCACTATCGATCGGGGCAACCATTCCAGTGTTCGTCAAATTCCTTGTGGTCCTACATTTCTGTGCAACTGCTTCATTTCAGAACATTCTGGCCACAAATTGCAAACGGTGTCTCACATACCTACCATGTTCCCAAATAAAGCAGGATTTATGGACCACAATGCGTAGACGTGAAACACCGCATTTCTTGGTGAATGTCATGGAATGTAAGTAAAACCCGGGCGCAGTTAGCTCATTTGCATTCATTGTTGATTAAGAATCATACACAGAAGTATTTTGTGAATTTAAGAGGAGAGGTATGTGGGTACTGTTGTCGAGCCCTTTCCTTACAGGTGAATGGAACCGTGTGAGGCGTGGGATTCCCCATATATTTCCAAAAGCAAAACATCTAGAAGGTTGTTTACTTACATATTCCAAGCACATCCTGTCAGTGTAAGGAATTCACACACTTTGGGGGAGATTTACCATTTTTTCACGTAGCGCACTGAGGCAGCCGCAAATGCTGCGCTGCGTGAAAAGGAGAGAGGAGGAGGGCACCCAATTTACTAAGATAAGGCACTCTCCCACCCTCTCACTAGCGCCGGTGCTTAAATCAGCTGCCGTGCCCCATGCAGACACGTTTGCGCCACGGTGCAAGGGTGTCTCCGTGAGTCTAGCATAGGTTTTGTACTGGAAGGAAACCCTTCCAGTACAAAATACTATGCTTAGACTAACTTGAAGCCTTTTCCCACTTTGTATGTGTGCTGTACAGTGCAGCACACATGCAAAGTCGGAAAAGGAAGGAGAAATGAAAGCATTTCACCTTCCTTGCGCCTACTTTAAAAGGGGGCAGATTTCTCACGCTAAACCCTGTTTACTTTGTTTAGTAAATTGGGTTTAACGTGAGAAACCTTGGGCGGTTGCATGGGAACGCCCATGCTCCACCTATGGTATGCCCCCTTGGCACTAAGTAATGCAAAGCAGCACTATGCTCTGCTTTGCATTACTTTCCTGTTATTTCCAGCGTTAAACAAGTTTAGCACTGGAAAGTAAGTCGCGAAAAAAAGATTTTACGCCGATTTGCGTCACTTTTGTGACACAAAAACTGCGTAAAATCTTAGTAAATCTCCCCCCTCAGTTTGCTATACATACCCCCACCTGAAAGAAGTGGATTAAATGCACGAGGTGCCGCCATTTTAGCTCTCTCGTACCTATATTCATTAACAGACCACGCTCCTTCCTTGTCCGTGAAATGTACCATTATAAGTCCAGTGATGCCATCTAAGGAAAGGATGTTTCACATTTTGGTTTTTTGTCCATACCGATGTTGGTGTACACAGGCTCAATCCTTATGCTGTAGCTTAGTGTGCTGTGAATAAATACACCCCCCCACACATCTTTGTTTGTTCGATCGATCGATCACCAGCTTCTGCGCGCTGCACCAGGCTTGATTGGTTTGTTGTAAACTAGCAAGGAGAACAGACAGGCTCTCTGCAGAGAACAAGAGTTTGCAATTGCAAGCTGTTCTCAAATGTCAGACAAAATTCACACAGAAACCGCCATCTGCATCGTCCACCTGAGAAAGCTGTCGACTTCTAAAGCAGCCCTACAGCAGATAAATGATAAGCACTGTGAGGTAGCAACAAGGTGAAAGCTTGTACCGTACAAAGCGGCAAAGTAAATAATCTTTGCTCTGCAAAAGAGCACTTAGATTTCGGTGCATCATGGTGTAGAGCACATGTGTATGCATGGCACCATAACAGGGTGTGAGTTAGGCACATGCATTGCGGGGGTCCCTAACCGTTCAGGGCCCATAACCCGTCAGGGCCCCCTGACCCATCAGGCCCCCTAACACAGGCACAAGCATTGCAGAGGGTCCCCCCAAACCTTGTGGGGGTCCCTAACCCATCTGGGCCCCCTAATGCAGACACATGCATTGCAGGGGGTCCCTAACCCATCAGTGCCCCCTAACCCTTCAGCAGTGCCCTTTCAGCCCAAGATCAATGAATATCTGTGAGATATAGAAGACTCAAGGCCCTCTCATTATATTCCGTAGGGGGAGGGGCACCATTTTGCATTGCACAGTAAACACGTTATAGCAAATTTATGCTCAGTAAGAAATGAAAAGCTTTGCTTTGGCATTTTTGCAGCACAAACATTTTTAACAAAACATCTGACTGCAAATAGTACCCATTCTACACAAATATAAAATAGTACAGGCATATTGCATTTGTAATGGTAATTAGAAAACATACAAACAAGAGCTTGACAGCTGATCTGGGTTACCAATTAAGCCATTGTGGTCCAAGACGCAACCACAATACTGGGTGGAGAAGCTTTTGTTACTTTCAGCGTTCAAAAGTCAATACTATTAAACCCGAAACTAACTTCAGGCTCCGCGGATATGAGACTGAAGACCAGACATGGCCTCGACATCTTTCTTATAGTTTTACTTTCCGGATTTTGGTTTCCCCTGAAAGTCCCGTCTTCAATCCCTCCACAAACCCCCTATTAGCCTTTCCAGTTTAAACTGGAGCCAATGTTTTAAAAGTATTTGGCCCATTCAAGATGGCTCCCGCACAAACCCATGGAGACGGGAGCCGCCAGGGGACAGGGTCAAGAGGTCGGCCGGTTGCAAGACAAAAGCAGGAGGTGGTGTCCAGGAGGGCACCAAATACCCCTATGGAAGTGCCTCGTCTGCTGCATCTATCTCTTGAGTTAGTTAATAAAAACAGGTAGATTTTCCTCCTTTGTTTAGGGGGAAGGGGGGTACTTCTTTTTGATTTGCACGAAGTCCACATCTTACTCAATTTTATTTACGGGGTCCACAAGGGAGCAAAGTGAAGGTGTCGACCCACCCTTCCCTGTAGCCTAAAAACAAAGGTCCTTTTGCTCCCAGGGGCTTTTCCTGCTGCCATCCAATGGCAGCAGGAAAATGCCAATGCCTCTCACTGCAGCTCCATCCACACTGTTTGACTGGGGTGCCGCTAGTGGTGGTAGTGGGGTGGCGGGTGGTGAAGGAGGCTTGGCGTTTGATGTGCACCTATAAGGTAAGTGAAAAAGCTGCTATGGGAGGTCAATTTGTACTCCCACCACAGGCTCCAATTCCCCCTCCCTCGTTCCTGCTGTCAGTTACTAACAATGCAGAAACCGTTAGAAGTGGCAACCTGTCTGAGAATCACAGGACAGACTATGTCATCAGAGCATAACTTGAGGGCAGGGAGCTCACTGGAGCGCCTGATAGGGGAGGAGAATATGGCCTCTTGCTAAGGCGTTCCCAGAGTTCTCTGCTCAGAGCCTCTAGAGATGCCAGGGTCTTCTCCTGGGAAGGCCATCAGAGCAGCATTCAGTCCTGTGGTCTCGGAAGGAAGCAAAATAGTCCATTTCTCACAGTGGTGTGGCTCGATGGGCCCCTGTCAGCCCAAGACCAATAAATATCTGTGAGATATTGGCGACTCAGAGACCTCTCATCACATTCTTCAAAGGGGGTTCCATAATTTTGTGTTACGCCACTGATTTGTAAGTACCACCCATCATCCTTGTAACTTTAATAATCTACCCCTTTACCTAATCCATGTTGTCCCTCGCACATTTCAGTCTGGACTTTATGGGAACTACAACCAGCTTTGCTGATGAATCGTAAGAATCCTAGCACCGAGCGCCCCTTGGATTCAAGAGCTGGCGCCAAGGCAGCACAGCTAATGGAATAACAATCACTTGTTATTTATCTAGTGCTTACTATCCAAGCTCCTCCATTTCACACTGCTGGAAGTAACCGGTGTTCCTGGCACTCAATTCATCAATCTCAGTGAAAGGCTTGCTTCGCGGGAGATGCATGCCAGAGCCTTCTCTAAAGTTCCTGTTCTCTGCCTGTCTTGTTATTCCTTCCTTGCCCTTCTCCTCTGTTCCCCTTCTCTCTCTATTGTCTTTCTTTCATTCTACTCTCTTTATTTCCTATGTAGGGTTGCTATCTGGGCTTAATTTGTAAAATAAATATATAAATATTTGCCAGGGCTCTCATCAGGAGGCCACTTCAGCTTGCACCACACATTGCTTCTGACACTGCTGCCAATGAGAGTAAAAATACAACTACTAACCAACTATTCCAGGCCCCCAAAGCTATTAGAATGGTTTTAGCAGCAGGTAATAGTAATTTTTAATGTATATTAAATTAATAATTAACTGTTGTGCTCTCTAGATTAGACAGCGCCACCTTGTGGCAGAATGTCACAAGTGCTGGTGTTGACAAATAAGTGCCGGTGCCCAGCACCAGAAACTACAGGCTCAAATTAAGCACTGCATCTGGCCTTCTTCTTACCGGCATGACCGGTATTTTAATCTCCCGGCCAGTACAACAATTAGGAAAATCTCCTAAAGCCTGTATTTTTGTCCTGTAAGCATGACACACTTAAAACAGCAAATATAAGAAGTGTGTTCTATGACTTTATTAATGACCCTTAACTGATAAAGTAAAAAAGGACAGAAAAGCGATGTTAAAAATTAATATGGGTGTGTTTATATAAAGTCCTGTTTAAGCATCATGTCTGGCCCTTTACATAATCTTAGAACATGAACAAATGACCGGTATTTTTCTCTTGGATGAGTGGCAACCATAGGTGTTTTCTTTCCTCTCCCTTGTTCCACTTTTCTGAACAGTGAGCAGTTTCTTCTCATTTCCGACACTCCTCTGCATGCATTCACACTCCTTACCTTTATTCATCAGTACATTTTCCAGGCTGTGTGCAGTTCAGAAACGCCAGACTTTGAAGCACCTCTCCAGCCCAAAGCCAACCGAATAGTTGCCCAAGTGTAGCCCAATATTGCCACTCCATTAATGCACAAATAGCCTGCCAGGAATATTAGAATATATATGCCTGATGATGATAAACGGTCTTAGTCCCCAAGAATGACAGCTCGTGGTGACAATCGACACAAATTAAGCACTGATTGATACTCTTTACCTCCTGTGGCTCCGCCTCCCAGTGAGTCAGTTCCAGCTAGTTTTGTTTCCCTGTTTGCATAAATAAATACTTGATCCCATGCAAATGAATGGGAGGGGTGCAGATGGTGTGGAGAAGTGAGAAATACTGCTGCAGATAAGCAGGTGAAGCATTAGTGTTGTAAGATGCAAAGCAAATAAAATGGAGTACAGTAAGTGCAGACTGGGGGCCATATTACAGAAAGTGCCCCAGGGGTGCTTTGTGCGCCCCTGAGGCACTTTGATATTACAGAAGGGGCTGCAGATGCTTGTGTGGCCCCTTCTGTATTACTGATAGCACTGGTGCACCTGTAGCACCAGCAATATCTCAAGAGGGCATTCCCTCATTTGCATGGGGCATAGCCCCATGCGAATGAGGTAATCTCTTTACCTCTGCGCCCATGCTGTATTATGCAGCTTCCCTCCCTGTTAACTGTTTCTAACCAGTGAGCTCAAGACTCGAAGAAACTCGTAAAATAAGAGGACACATGCGCCCCCACCTGGTCCATACTGTTGTGTTCACTTCACAATTCTGAAGGTGCTTGACCCAGTCCCGGTCCTGAGGAGGAACCCTCAAAGAAATTTGTGGTTCTGAAACGCGTTGACCCTACTCAGCTAGTCTTAACTCTAAAACTTTGTCACTCAATTAAATAGTAGGCAAACAGGGCAATCTGCCTGTTGCAATTGGCTTACACGACTAGCTGTTGTTGGCAGGCTGCAGTTTTTGAAATTGAAAGTTGTCTCCGCCGCCACATTTTTCTTGTATAATCTAAGGACTGGTCACCTCAATTTGTTTGTAATATTTTGCACTTTGTTTGTAATTTTTCGTGTTGTTTCATTTGCTATTCATGTTGTATGTATTCTTTTGCATTTTTTCAAATTTGTTGTTTTTCTTGGTTGTGATCTAAAAGAATGAATGTTTACGCTTAAAAGTGATTAATCCAGAAAAGTGTAATAAATACACGAAACCACTTGAGTAGTTAAGGTGGTTTCTGTACAAATGTCGTTCTTTTGAAAGCACGCACCCAGACAATTCGTTGTTTGCAACTATTGATGATGCCCAGTGTGGGTGTGGTTTAGGGCCCAACTCCCTTTCTTGGTAAAATAGTATTATGGACAAGGGCACAAAGGCAAAGAAGCTGTTAGGAGGTGCACTGCAAGTGCACCACAAAAAGGTGGCGCACTGTCAGTGCGCCCCCTGAAGGCAGCCCTTTGGAGGGGGGAAGTGGGTCCCATGGACCCCCCAGACATTCCCCTGCAGGCGGCTGCAGTCACTTACTGAACCCGCCTACAAAAGGATCTTGAATCTCTCCTCAAATTGCAGGCAGGTTGCCTCCTGCGCTGCAAAACAAGGACTGGCTGTGAAACAGTGGCTCCGTATTTCACTTGAATGCGCTGCCCCCAGGGCAGCATGAGTTGCGGCTCTCCTGAGGGCAGTGCAGGGTGCGCATTCCCTGATTTAAAGGTGCGTAGTAGTGCAAACAGGAAAAGTGTGCCCTATGTGTAATAAGGGTCGTGGGTGTACAGTGAATGCTGTGAGAGGGCATTTAAGTGAATTGAGTGAGGGTCACTGACTTGAAGTACAAGTAAAACCCACTTCACTAGGCCGTTTTTCCCATTCAGTGACTGCAACCCATCATGCTTGCGGTGTGTTCCTCTTCACTCTCACCACATCCCACTGCATCTCTAAGTACGCACAATTCAACTTGACTTGGATTACCTAGCGGTCAACTTAGAGGAATCCATAACTTGTAGATTAATGTTGGGACATACACTTATCTGCAGTTCTCAGCTAATGACATAACCTGCTTGGCCCAAAAGAAACAAGGTCTGGAAAAAATGTAGACATTCTGGATGCTTACTGTAAACTGTAAAAACAAAGACAAACTGTATGGATTTTTCAGAGCCAGAGTGAGATCTAACCCACACCAGTTTAAAATAAATAGATAACTGAACACAAAAACTAAAATAAATATTGGGCGATATTACACCTTGCCTTAACCTTCACGAAGCCATTAAGTGCTTCCATGAAAAGGCAATATATAATCTCAGTGCAATAAAGATCAGGGCATAGGCCATGGTTTAAGGATGGAGATTTTACTACAATTAGTTTGAAACTCAAGCTCCAAGACTAAACAAAGTGGGGCACTTTTCCTTCAGCAAAACGCACGTTTGAATGATAGACATACAAACTGCCCTTTAAAAACACATATATTGAAGCTTGACCCTATGCATGTTCAGCGACGAGGTTGACAACTTAAAGGCACAGCAGGGCATGGGAAGACGGAGCCCAGGGCCATTGACACAATGAGCGAGGAGAGATGGTTCGGTGTTTAAGTGAGCCGAGTCTCATAGGATTTACACAAGCTAAGCCTCATACAATTTATCAACTGTGTTCAATTTTCATTCTGATAAAGTTCTTTGTACTGGGAACACCTCATTCCAGAATGATATAATTTTTCTTCGCGGTGTAATATTTATGTTGTGCATACTTTAGTCAGTCTAGTCTTAAACAGTAATTTGAGACGTTGTCAGAATATTGTTCATACATATATTGTAAATTTGATGCAAGTACCGCAAAATGTGAGAAGCTGTTTATATACCCAGAGCATCTAGAGTCACCCCAGAGCAGGGGCGGCTGGTACCCTTTTAAAGTGGTGAGGCAAGCAAAGTTCCCCAACGCTGCCAAAAAACACAAAATTAGACAACTCCTCCCCCAAAACCCCAAACTAAAACAACCCCTCTCTCCAAAAGCCCAAATAAAACAACCCCTCCCTCCAAAACGAAACAATCAAATTACATGCATTACACATTTATTATATACAAACTACAAGTAAATTGTATTTAGCCACAGGCTACGACGCATCCTCCTCGGTGATCTCCTACAGTCTGTGGCAGGAAGAGCTTCCCTAACCAATCCAGACGCTGCTCTCATGCTGTTAACCAGCATGGAAGGAGCGCCAGGATTGGATGGAGTGGGTTGTACCGATGCTCCATTAGGCCATGTAGGCCTATGCTTGCTCTCCACCCAGCTGTCTAAGACAGCTGAGTAGAGAGCTGTAAAGTGTGCATGTCACTTTGGCCGGCGTAAGACAGCCTGCTAAACTGACACGCGCACTTTGCAGTGTTTGGCTAGTCCTCCATGCTGCCAATCGGCAGCAGAGGACACTACCCTATTTCTCCTGGCTCGGGGGCAGGCTAGAGGCAGGGCCGGACTGGGAACTGAAACCGGCCCTGGCAAACTGCTCGGCCGGCCCCCCTGGGGGGAGGGTGGGGGCGCGGCCGAGCTGTTTGCCAGGGCCGGTTTCGGCCGTTTTTGTTACCGGGGGCCGGCAATTTCGGCCCCCAGTAACAAAAACGGACCCCCAGGGGCCCAAAACCGGCCCCCACCCTGGCGGCCCAACGGGGAAACACCCGGTGCCCGCTACGGCCAGTCCGGCCCTGGCTAGAGGCTACTGCGAGCTGCGCTAAGTGTTCAAAATAAAATGGCACTCAGAAACCGTCGCTTCCCTAGAGCTATGATTTCCTGAGTCCTAGTAAAGCCAGACTTGCAGTAGCAGAGGCTGTACTGAAAGGGTAGGGGAATGTCATTTTAAACAGGGCATAGAGACAGATGCCGGTTTAGCAAGCCTTAGGACACAGAGGTCAAAATCTAGGGATCCAAAAATGGGATAAATCCAGGGCAGTAAATATTTCCTACATAGTTCTCATTAGGTAAACAAACCCGAGTCACAACAGAAATCACAGGTTGGATTTCTATCCAATTAAATACCATAACACTTTAGGCTCTGACATTGCCCAAACGAATGCAACTAAAAATAACATGTCTGTTGAACGTGAGAGGCTGACAGCTGACCAAACCTAAACATCATGAGTTTCATTTTCTATTTTTTTTAAATTTGTTTTATTATATTTAGGTACATTCAAAACAAACAGGCAAAGTATGCCACTTACAAGCGGCAAGGCTTTTATGCAGCTAATTCTCTTCCGTCCTTTCCCAATGCAGGTACAAAAAGAGACGTAACATTAGGTAGCAGACTAGCTGGAATATAGCCACCACATTACACATTGTTTAAGCCCAATTCATGCCACCAAGGAACCCATATCTTCTGATGTTTCTTCAACAGCCCGCACTTTATACACTGAATCTTCTGCAGTCACACAGCCGTCCATACCTCTGTACCACTTTCCCAGTGTGGGGAGCTAGGCTCATCCATTTCTGCACTATGTCCCGCTTAGCCACCAAGATCACCACCCCAAAAGAATCTGGGAAGTCACCGCAGCCTTCGAATTATCCATTATACTGAGTGTTACTACTTTAGGGTCTGGTGTCTCCAGTGCATGGTGCATTTGGTGTCAATACTGAGTGATTACTGGGCAGCTCCATAGGGTGTGCAGAAATGCACCCAGTGCACTCTTACAGCGTAGGCAGTTGGGGTGGGTGTTCTGCCCATCTAGATGGATGAAAATAGACTCTGTGAAAGTAATTGAATTGAATTAGCCACAGGTGTGAGGAAAAAGTCAGGATGAGCGAGGCCATTTTTGTGCCCGTCCACTCCCCCTCTTCAAATTTTCAAAGACCTTTTCCCATTTTACCTGTAGTCTCTCAAAAGGGTCGGGTGTGCTGAGTACCAGAGATCCGCAGATGCAAGAAATGCCCTTATTTCCTAACTGCTCCATTATTTTCTTGGTTCTAAAGGGCTGAACTCGGGTGCATCCGATAGGGTTGTATGACAGAGGCATGCATGGCTAAGCCACGCGTGCCTCTACTACGCACCACTAACCACAAATGCGTCTGAACCACGTTGTAAAGGCCATTTCCCATCCAATAGCCTTTCTCTGCATGGCCTAGTAATTCAGCCTGATTCCCAGTACCCCCAGTCCGCCAACATAAGGGACCTGCAAACAGTTCGATAAGGAGGCTCTCTGGGTACCACCAGCCCACAAGACATTTTTGAGTAATGATTGTAGGGACTGACAAAAGAGAGGGCATGGATACTTTTGAATAATATACAAGAACCGGGGTAACAAGACCATTCTAGAAAGTGTTTCTCTTCCCACTAAGGAAAGCGGTAGAATATCCCACTGATCCAGTTCCCTCTTTGTTCACTTGAGTAGCTGGGCAATGTTCTGGTCCCAGCTCAGTCCTGTGTCTCTTGTCACTATCAAACCTAAATATTCAAAATGGCCGGCTGCAATGCTTAGCAAGGTGCATCCCAAACTTGTTGGCGCTTTTATCGCCACTGGCACAAAGATGGTCTTTTCCCAATTTACCAGAGTCATCGCCATAATATTATTTGGATTATTCTAGGGATAGAGCTGTTGGGTTGCGCAGTGTAGAGGACACAGTCACCTGCACATAGTGACTTTCCGTCTTCGAACCTGTCATATCATCTTAAAGGAACCATTTTGCCAGGTGTTCCATTACCAATGCAAATGGCAATGTGATAGCAGGCAGTCCTGGCTTGTGCCTTGTTCTATAGGGAAGGGCGTGGAGAGCACCTAGTTTGCTCTCACTTGGGCTGTGAGGAATGTATAGAATATTGTTATGCTTCTTAGAAAGAGAAGGCCAAATGTCATCTTTTGAAGCACCTGTGGCATGAAAGGCCATTGCACTGTGTCAAAGGCTTTCTCAAAGTCCACTGACAGCAGGGCTGCTCCGGCTTGCAATTCCTGCACACATGCCAGTGCAGACACTGGAAGAATTGCCAAGTGCTTCTTCCTGGCAGGAGGTCATTCTGGTTGCTGTGAATTAGGGTGTGTTTTACTTTAGCTAGTCTGGTTGCAGGTTTGGCCAAAAGCTTAACGTCGATTTTATCTGCGATATTGGCGGTTTGCCTGGTTTCAGGATTACTGATATGTGGCACCCCTTAGAACAAAGGCAGTGTGTTAGTATCAAGGAGCTACTTAAACATCACTGCCAAGTGTGGCAGCAGCAACAAGGTATATGTTTTTATGGAGCCCCGAAGGGGGCCCACTCGGCTGGGATTCTTGCCTTCAGGGGATGTCCTTGATTGCTTGTTGGATCTCAGTGGCTGAAATAAGGGAACCTAATTCCGCTTGGTCAGTGCCGGACAAGTTACTTACCTTTGGTAATGCCTTATCTGGTAGAGAATCTATCTAGCTGCAGATTCCTTACCTTAGATTTATCCCCAGGCGTCAGACTGGATCTGGAAAATGTTCGTAAGCAATACTCCGGCTTCCGCTAGGTGGTGTCGATCAGCTCCGCGTGGCGTTCTCTGCGCAGACTGTGACGTGTGCAGTGCCTATATAGGCGCCACCCCAGCGTGTTGACATCAGTTACTTTTTGCAACTTTCCATGCCAGGAGCGCGGAGCCAGGAAGAACACTGACCACTGGTGTGTAAAACGAGAGCCCTGAAAGGGAAAAGCCCTGTCCCTAGAAATCCGTTCGCAGAGTGGGGAGGATGGGTGGTTCGGTAAGGTATGCTAGATGGGCAAGTAACTTGTCCACCTGATAGAGACTTCTAGTCACAGATTCCTTACCTAAAAATAGATACACAAGCAATACCTCCCCAGATGTGGGTCTGCGAAACAATTTCATACCAAAAGGTCCTGTCCAGGAAGTAGTGTTTTGTGAACATGTGCAAGGAAGAGCCTGTTGCTGCCTGGTAGATGTCCAGGACCTGTACTCCGCATGCTAACGCAGCGGTCACAGCCTTGGCTCTGGTAGATAGAGCGTGCAAGCCCTCAGGGGATTGCTTCTTGGCCAATACTTAGCAAATATTTAAATAGAGCACGATCCATCGGGAGATGGTTCACTTCTGCACAGCCTTATCATTCTAACATACCCTATGAAGAGTTGGTCGTCCACCTGGAACTCTTTTGTGCAGTCAAGCTAACACGGCAATGCTCTTTTTGGATCCAGTCGATGGAGTCGTTCCTCTTCCTTAGAGGGATGTGGCAGAGTGTAAAAAGTAGGCAGAGTGATGGTCTGGCCTAAATGAAAGGGAGTGATGACTTTCGGTAGAAAGGAAGTTCTAATTTGCAGAACCAGGTTGTCTGGGTAGATGTTCAGGTATGGAGGCTTGGATGACAAAGCCTGAAGCTCACTAACTCTTCGGGCAAATCTTATTGCCACCAGGAAGGCTGTTGTGAAGGTAAGGAGCCTGAGAGGGCAGGTGTGCAAGGGCTCAAAGGAGGCGCACCTCAGGAATGTCAGGACAAGATTAAGGTCCCACTGATGATAAAAGGAGAGGGAGGAAACCTATATTGCAAACCTTTCAAGAACCTATGTACAATAGGGGATTTGAAGACAGATGGCTGGTCAGGTACCCACAGAAAGGCTGAGATGGCAGAAAGATAACCCTTTAAGGTGTCCAGAGCAGAGCCTTTCTGGGCAAAGGAAAGGATAAAAAGAAAGCCTTGAGAGAGGGGAGCGGAAATAGGATCAACCAGCTTTTCTGCACACCATGCCATAAACTTGCACCAGTGGCAGACGTATACCATATTGGTGGAGGGCTGCCTGGCTACCACAATAACATCGAAGACGTTGGGAGGAAGGTCAAAGGCCGTCAACTGTCACCGCTCAATCTCCATGCAAGAAGGCAGAGAGGTGTCAGTTTCAGGTGGAGAACCCGCCCCTGCCGCTTTGACAGAAGATCTTCCCAAAGGGGCAGCATAATCGGAGGACTGATGGCCATGCTCAAGAGCTCGGGATACCAAACTCTCCGAGCTCAGTCCGGATCCACAAGGATGAATTGGGCCAGTCATTCCTGATCTCCTTGAGAACTCTGGGCCGGAGTGGTATGGGCGGAGAGCTCCACTCAAGATGAAAAGCATCTCTGAGCGAGAGTTGCCTTGGAAACTCCAGCGCACAGAACTGCTGACATTGCGTGTTCTTGGCGGTGGCGAAAAGATCTGACCAAGGCTCTCCCCCACTCCTGAAAGAGACCTTGCGTCACCTCCGGATGGAGATACCATTGGTGATGCGCTAGGCATTTTCAGCTGAGTTTGTTCATCCTGGCATTCAGAGAGCCTGCCAGGTGTTGAACCTGATGTTCCAGCCATTTCCAGAGACGCAGGGCCTCTTGACAAAGGGTCCACAACCCTACCCCGCACGGTTTGTTGCAATACCACATGGTGGTGGTGTTGTCCATTAACACTTGTACTAGCCTTCCCTTGATAGAGGATAGAAATGCTTTTAATGCCAGCAAGATTGCCTGGAGTTCCAGAAGGTTGATGTGTAGTCTGGATTCCGCCGGAATCCAGAGGCCTCTGATCGCCACCTCTTCCTGACAGGCGCCCCATCCCAGGAGTCACGCATCCGACACCAATGCCAGATCTTGTTGGGGAAGGGAGAGGGGTCTGCCGCTGACCCAATTGCTGTTTCGTTAACCACCACTGCAGAACTTTTACAGGTTCTTTTGAGATCTGGATCATGTCAGAGAGATTTCCCTTATGTTTCGCCCACTGGAACTTTAGGTCCCACTGAAGAGCCCGCATATACCAGCAGGCATGTTTCAAAAGCAGGATGCAAGAGGCCATGAGGCCCAACAGCCTCAGAGTCAGTCTCACTGAAATCAAGGAGAGAGACTGAAACATCTGCACCGTAGCCTAAATATCCTGGACCTGCCCTTCGGGAGGATAGGCCCGTAACTGCAGCATGTCCAGAACAGCTCTGATGAAGGGGAGCATCTGAGAGGAAGTCAGGTGGGACTTTGGCACGTTAATAGTGAACCCCAGCAAATTCAGGCGGTCCACTATTGTCTGGAGGTGAGAGACGACAGCCTGGGGTGAGCCCGCCTTCAACAGTCAGTCTTCAAGATAGGGCAAGACTGGCACCCCTGATCTCCGCAGATGAGCTGCAATTACCTCCATCACCTTGGTAAACACCCGAGGGGTGCTGGTGAGGCCAAAAGGGAGCACAACAAATTGAAAGTGCTCATGGCCTACCGTGAACGGCAGGTAAAGCCTGTTGGCAGATAGGACAGGAATGTGGAAATATGCATCCTGTAAGTCCAACGCTACCATCCAGTCTGCCGGGTCCAGGGCAGACACTACTTGGGCGACCATGATCATTTTGAACTTCTCCTTCCTGAGGAAGAAATTGAGAGGGCTCAGGTCTAGGATAGGACCAACGCCTCCGTTCCTCTTGGGCACCAGAAAGTAGCAGGAATAGCAACCACAACCTACTTCTGGCGTCGGCACCCTCTCTATGGCTCCCTTGTCCAAGAGAGCTGCCACTTCCTGGCAAAACGAAGATACATGTTCCTCCGTCAACCTGTCACAAGCAGGGGGTATGAGTGGAGGAGTAGTCTCGAAGGGAAGGGAGTAGCCCCTCCGGACAATTTGCAGTACCCACTGGTCTGATGTGATAGACCACCAATGGTGCAGGTGATGGTTGATGGCGGATCCTGCAACCCACTGGGTGCCCATGATGATAAGTGGCAGACTATAAGGTCTTGGAGGCTGCAGCTGCTGGGGAGGTGGTAGACTGGCCCGAGCCACGAGGTCTGGGTGTACCGTGTCCTCGACCACGAACCGGCTGAGAAGCTTGCACATTGCGGTGGCTGGGCAGGTACAGACGCAGCTGGAAGTCCCTTCCATGGCCATAATAGGAGCGAAAGGCAGATTGGGGTGGCGTGGGGCCATGGAAAGGCCCAAGGACCTGGCCATAGCCCTGCTGTCCTTAAAGCGCTCCAGCTCTGACTCCGCCTTGTCTCCGAAGAGACAGGAGCCATCATAGGGCATGTCCATAAGCGACATCCCCAGAAAAGCCAGTCATCCTCAACCAGGTGTGGTGTCGTAAGCCCACTCTCGACGAAACCGCTCTGCCCAGTGAGTTGATGGTGTCCAGTCCACATCAGACCTAGAACTTGGCTGTGTCTCTCCCGTCTGCAACCACCTGGGAGAGTACGGCCCAGTCCTCCTCCGGGACCGTTGGCAGCACCTGTGCAACTGTATCCCACAGAACATGCCCAAAAGGCCTGCGGTTTTCATGGACCGCAGTGCCAAGGTGGTGGAAGAAAACATCTTCTTGCCTAGGTTGTCCAGCTTCTTGGATTCCCTATCCGGTGGTGCGGTTGGGAATGTGCCAGTATTTACGTGGAAAGTGGAGGCTTGGACTACCAAGCTCTCAGGGGTAGGTTGTTGCGTGAGGACGTTGGGGTCCCCTGGGGTGGGGTGGTGGCAGTGAGCAATAGTCTTGTACACAGGAGCCCCTGTGTTATGTTTGGACCAAGTCCCAAGCAGGATACCAGTAATAGCTTCATTAAACAGGAGAAGTGGTTCAGAAGGGGAAACTCCTGGTTGAAGCACTTCGGTCAAAACGTTCATCTTGACTACTACTGAGGGCAAGCTAAGGTTTAAGACCTCTGCCAACCTCCTCACCACCGTTGCAAATTACGCTCCCTCCTCCATAGCCACGGAAAGAGGAGAAAGTATGTCAGTATCTGGAGAAGTATCCAATCCTCTGGCATCCGCCAAATCCTCACAGCAGTCCTTGTTAGGGTCATCATGCTGGCATACATCAGGGTTCAGCTACTCCTCCCCATGTCCTAGCCCATAAGAATATGGCTCAGGCTCCGGCCTGTAAGGTATGCCTGCAGTCAGCGCCGGAGTCGGCGTCGGGCGACGCCCATCCAGCTCCGTGTCAGAGTCGGGGATCAGAATTGGGACGGCTACGCCAGGAGCATCAGCATCGGGGAAGGTCAAGGTGGCATGACTGGCACCTGTCGGGATCCATCTGTGAATCCAAGTGGCCCAACTGGCACTGGAATTGCCAGCATGGATCCAGTAGGGGCCCCACTCAAACCTGCAGGGCCCGAAGACACACCAGAGGGAACAGGCTGCCCACATATAAGGTGCATAACCTCATAAAATTATTTTATTTGGGCAAGGGTCGCTCCAGCTCCCTCAAACTCAGAGAGGTGCAGAAAAGGCCCAGGCGCTGGCTCAACCGCGTAGCCAGGCCTTTGAATGTCGACGCTCCCTTGTCTAGTCTGCCGAAGGATGAGGAGATGTCCAAGACCTCTTCAACATCTTCTTCAACAGGAACTTACACGAATGACCCGATGACTTCAAGTGCGACGAGGATCTTGGACTCTGCGACCGCTCCAGGGACCTTCTTCTCAACCGGGATCTGGATCGTTGCGGCATCGCACATCGAGCCACCAGGAGCTTGAGAGATCGCTCCCTCAAGGCCTTCGGGGTCATGGGACAACACAACAATCAGAGCAGGCCTTCGGATCGTTGTCAGGCTCGAGGCACCAAAGGTATACAAGGTGTGGGTCCGTCACCGACATCGAGGGGTGACAGGCACCTCTGGCCTTGAAGCAGGCCTTCCGAGAGGACATCCCTGCCACACCAGGTGGAAAACCTAAAATAGAGCTGACAAAAAGTCAAAAAAGGTTAGTCAAAAATTGACTAAGATGTAGCTCTCTCCGGATCTGCGCTGACTGGCGCGAAAAGAACTGACATCAGTGCACTGAGGCCTCTATAGGCACTGTGCACATCACATCCGTTGCAGATGATGCCATGCGGAGCCGATCGACACCACCTAGCGGCGCACAGGAGTACTGCTTCTGGATCCAGTCCGATGCCTGGGGATCATTCTAAGGTAAGGAATCTGCAGCTAGAAGTCTCTATCAGATAGGTAGGATATGAAAAAGTAAGGCCCTAGACTTTTGGGTAATCTAATTCAGTTTGAGGAGGGCTCTGCTTAGAATAGAGTTTTTGGTAAAACGTATTGGATGTTTCTGCAATTTTTACAGTGTCAGTGATGGGCTATCTATTACAGACTAGCACAGATGGAACAATCCTCATTTTTGTTCGCTGTTGGCCAACCACTAAAGTAGCTTTGTTGCCTTGTCCCCCTCATTCGGATATTTTGTGCTGAGAGCAAATAAACGTACCAGACTGAATATAGCATTTCTTGCTTCAGGGCAACCGAAGATGCTTTAAGCTGCCTCAGAGTAATTTCAGTATGTGAGGCTTCTGATATGCTCTTCTAATTCATGGATGGAGTCAGTGAACCCACGGAACATGGTGATCAGCATTTGATTAGTGTAGTTCATGAACGTCTTTAAAGACCTCGTCAAGGCCAAAACCCTCTCGCTGAGCAGGCCTAAGGTCGATGCTTAAAAAACATGCTCCAGAGATCATTAGCAAGGATTACACAACCCCATTTGAGATCAGATGGGCTGTAAGGGGTGGAATAAGCTTGTCAAGGCTGGGAGTTGCGCTTAGAGCTGACTCTTAAAATTGTGTGTCTGAGCCCACTAGCAATGATTGTGTAACTTTACCTGAGATCAAGGTGGGCTGCTAGGGGTGGAGTAATCTCTCTCTCTTTCTTCGCTTTCCAAACCCCTATCCCGCCCTGCTAAAATTGGATTATTACTAGGATTTAGCATGAACCTCAGCACTTTATAGGTGGCACTCACTCTGGGCTATGAAGTGGAATGGTTGTTAGGATGCATAGGCATTCAAAAGCTTGTGGGCAGTGTTTAGTTAGCACTTTAAGGCCAGGGCTAGTCCCTACCGTGCAGGATGAGCGTAGCCTTACCACCAGGACTTAATATGCACTCTGGCACTTCATGTGTGGTAGCTACTCCGGGCTATGACTAAGAACAAATTACTTTTCTTTTTATCTTTTTCCTTTATTAATGTGCAGGAGTCCCAAGCCCATGGGCAGCACCCAGCTAGTTTGAGGTGGGCTGCTAGGGAGGTTCTACCCTTAGGATATAATATGCACCTGGCACTTTACATGTGGTAGGAATGGTTCCTACCTTTTTTAATAATAATGTTTTATCTTTTCATATCATTGCTGTTGTTTTAGATTATTGCATATTGTATTTCATCGTATATTGTATTTTAACTTAACATACAAATGTTTATGGTTTTTATCAACTGATAAACACCCAGTATTCATTCATTCAGTCATGTGTCTCACACTCCCTATCTCTATTTTGCCCTTAGAGTACAACATAACCCGCCCCTAGATGATATTTCTAAATGCTTCCCAAAGGGCCGTCTGCAGGGAGACTGAACCTGCGAATTAAAAATATTCCACTATTTTGTCTCTGTGATCAGCCAGTTACTCATCATGTAGCCACCAGACATGCAGTCTCCATGCTTCTCTGACCTCAATCTGCGCATCAAAATCATATCTCTATTGTGGAGTGATCGGAGAGGTCCCGCAGCAGGTTTTGCAGCTTCAAAATGATATTTGACTCTACTTCTGGGACAAAAATGTAGTTGAAACATGAGGTGGAGTGGTGCATACTACTAGAGTAATAACTGTACTCCTTACCCCCGCATGCCATCCATGCCAAATATCTATAAGACCCAGTGAAGATGACCATTAAAATAAGGCCAATGGTCCATCCAAAGAAGCTGCATGGTGTATGTGCAAATCAAAGTATCCACCAATGACTAGCATCCCCAAAGGAGAGTCTAATAGTCACTTAGATTTGTGCATGAGCGTCATTTCCAGTTTTTCCAGGGATATATATATATATATATATATATATATATCCAAGTAAAATCCTTCTCACTTTGCCAGTCTCGTAGGGCAACAAGAAAGGGCGCGGACCACCGTGGTTCGTCAACTGCAGTTTATTCAAACTCCCATAGAAGTGCAGCAGCCATGACGCGTTTCGTCCCTCACAGGGGACTTGATCACATGACGCGCTATCGGCCATGACAGTTTATTTAAATACATGTCAATCACTCACTTTTTTTTGCTTTTTTGTCTTTTTTTCTCAACCCTGTGATTAACACCTTAAAGTGACAGTGCAGTTTGAACAGATAGCAGATAAAATACATTTGTTGCTTGACTTTCTAACGATTTACAAGGACCATAGTTGTCAACATTTGATTGCTATCTCTTATAAAAGTAGACATAATGTAAACGGAATGTAAAACCTCATCTACATAAATTTCTGCATAAATGCAAGTTTTGCAGCGGCCGTTGGTCCTGCAAATACATATATGAATATATAAACAATTTAATATATAAATATATAAATACCTAAAAGATATAAATAAAATAATATACACATACATATCTGCTGCCCTGCAAAACCTAAACAGATTGGTCTTTGTAATGTTGATTTAGAATCTTGGTTTTAATACCTGACAACTTTTTTTTAAATCCCTGTCTGTATACTAAATCAGAAAGTAGATGTGTATGCACCTGATTAATATCATCGGGCAGCAATATTTTTCCTATATTTACTCTTGTTATCTGTTCCCCATTATACCTATAACAAAATTGTGTTAAAAGTGATTAGTATTAACTGTGCATAAAAAACCGAAAAAAATATATAAAAAACATCTATATACAATGTCTGTTTGAGCAGCTTGGCTATATATTAGTGTGATTATAAGAGATCTGTTTTTTTAGAATTATTAATTAGAACTATTTTTTGAAATGGAAGAAAAGGTGCTAGTTGAATATAGAGGGTAAAACCTGGTAAGTCTATAAATATATATAAATATATTTAAAAAAACTCCTTTGTATAAAAGAATTTCCTTACAAATATATAAATATATAAATACATAAATACAAGTCCGGTTGGGTCAACCATAAGGGCATAAAGTGACTTTGTAATTCCATGATATCTTTCAAGGTGCAAAATTGGAGTACATTAATATGGTAATATGTTAATACAGGATCCCAAGTATTTTAAATGTGCAGGGAGGCATGCAATTCTTCAGTGGCATTCAACCCTTTGGGGTGTTTAGTGTCGAGGTTTAGAATATAGTACATCTCCAACTTGCGGAGTGCCTTCTCCCGATCACCACCTCTCTTATTTATTGGAATGGAATCTATAAGATAATATTGTAGTTCCTTAGGGTTGCCATTATGTTTTTCATTAAAGTGGCGAGCCACTGGATATGCCGGATCATTATTCCTGATTGCTCTTATGTGCTGGAGCACCCTTTTGTGGCCTTGCAGGATGGTACTGCCTATATATTTCAATTTGCAAGGGCACTCCAGCACATAGACTACAAAGTCAGTTTTGCAATTTAACACCTTGTCTATAATTATATCCTTATCACCGAAGGGGGTCTTGTATTTGGTCATAGATATACCATGTTGGCAAGCTTTACAAGTTTTACATCTATGGAAGCCCAAACGTTGGGATAACCAAGTGTTTTTAGTCGGAGCACCACATGGATCATTTTTGACCAGAACATCTTTCATAGATTTACCCCTGCTGTATGTTATTGCTGGTTGCTTTGAAACTGTGGGGCCAATAACAGGGTCTTGTCTAATCAGATGCCAATTTTTCTTAATTATTTTTCGTACAGCACCCTCCTGTTGGTTATATTTCAGGATAAATCTAAATTTGTCTGATATGTCACTTTTCTCCCTACCCTTGTGTTTGGTTTTTAAGAGGGCTACTCTTGATTCCTGATTGCTTTTAGTAAGTGCAGTTTCCAAACATTTCTTGCTATACCCTCTCTCCCGGAATCTCCTTATGCAATCGCCCTGAGCCATAAGTAGGTCCTGGTCATTGCTGCAAATTCGCTTCAGCCGCAATAGCTCACCATAAGGTATACTTTGTACAAGATGCCCAGTATGGGTACTACTGGCATGTAAGATGGCATTACCTGCTGTTGGTTTTCTATGTAGTCGTGTTTCAATCTTATTGTCATCAATGTAAACTTCTATGTCCAAAAAGTTGACAGATTTGTCACTTATACAGGCACTGAAGTTTAGATTGAGTTGGTTTTTATTGATTTGTGCAATAAAACTTTCTGCTTCAGTTCGTGTGCCATGCCATATTAGGAAGAGGTCATCAATGAACCTCCACCATACTTTAATATTTTTGGTCATGGTCTCTGTATACTCATTCATGAGGACCAGCTCCTCCCACCAGCCCATATGCAAACATGCATAGCTGGGGGAGAAGCTGGCTCCCATGGCGACCCCTCTTGCCTGCTGAAAATAAGCATTTTGAAACAAAAAAATGTTACTAGTTAGGCAGCTTTCTATCATATTGATTAACATGTTAGTGTGTTCAATGTATTCCGGACCCCTACGTGCAAGATAATATTGCACGGCTCTAAGACCGTCTTTATGTTTGATTGACGTATATAGGGAGGTCACATCCAGAGTAATGAGTAAATATTCATCTTCCCATTGGAAATCAAGCATTTTTTCCAAGAAATCCCCACTGTCCCGATATAGGAAGCCAATGACCGGACGAGTTCTTGGAGAAAAAAATCAATATATATTGATGTCTTTTCAAAAGTACTGTTCCTGGCCGAAATAATCGGTCTTCCTGGTGGTTTACAAGCATCCTTGTGGATCTTAGGGATGAAGTATAATATCGGTGTTACAGGATTGTACACATTTGAGTATCCATGGGTATCCCCACAGAAACCCTCTGACCATAACAAATCATCCCAGAGAATAAACTTGAATTGCAGATAGAACAAAAGGGAAGGTTTTGGTTTTTCCCCAAGAAGGATAGTTACTCCCCAAGAGCCCTAGGTGAAACCTGAGCGGAAGACTCATGTGTAACTATAGCAACCTAAAAAGTCGCACTTAGTGCCCAATGAGCAATTCTCCTTAGGGAAAAAGGCGTCGGGAGATTGTTTCTTGGCATAGAGCATGACTACTCCTTCCTTCTCATATTGTTCAACCTGTTCACTATCCAAGACATGACTCAGTACTAACTAGTGACTTATAATACGTGTCGAAGACTATTGCCTACGGATCGAGGGGACCAATGCTGTGTGCCTCTGCCAGAATAGTGAATGTGATGTCTGAATATAAGGTACCACCCAGGTTCCCGGGAGGCCTGTGTAGTGGCCCTTTGTTAATTCCTCTGTGTTGCCATTGCAGTCCTGACTTGTGAAAATCTGATGCCGTGTATAGGATCTTGTACCTAAACTGTGCCACAATAGATCTATGGTAACAGTATCTAAAAGTTGAAACCATCAATCAAAAAGCGTGCAACACCTCTTATCCCCCAAACTCCCTCCACCCCATAATTCCTCTTCAAAAAAGTCTTTTGTCCAAAGTAAATAGTCAATGTTTGAGTTTTAATAGCCTTAAACAAGGGATATGTAAAGTAAATCTAATTGATTTATTTGCCTCCCACCACCTTGGTGATTCATAACTCCAATCATACCATAAACACGGTCCGCCCAAGCTCTTGCTACCTTTATTTCCCTAAGTTGGGATACCATGCGAGGGTCAGGGGACTCAATGGCCCATGTGTAATAAGCAGCACATCACAATGCTTAGAGCCCACTGTCTCAGCGTCAAACTGTGTAACTCACAAGCTTGCTGCCACTCCAAATCATTGGGTAGCTGAACCCTGTGGTCGGCCTCATCTCTAGCTCTGCGGAGTTTGTCCTCTTCTCACTGCTGATGTGTCGGGGAGGTGCTTTCTGTCCGCCTTTTATGACATTGAAACAATTGTTTTCTTTGAGGTCATGGGTGTGTCCCCAGCCTCACTGCAGTGGATGTGGGCATTAGAAGTTCTGTTGTGCAAGGGCTTTCTCTCCTCGACCTAGTCCCATGTACCTTCCAGTGTGTTGGAAAAGGACTGATCATTGAAACAAACTTGGGGTTTGGCTGGGAACATTAGAACCTATTCCAATTGCAGGGCTGGTGGAGAGGTGTGGTGCAGCGGCCAGGGCAGCTGACTTCGGAGCACAGGGTTCACGGTTCGATCCCCAGCTCCGGTGGCAGCTCAGCTCAGCACCATGTGACTCTGGGCAATAGCTCACTTAATTTCCACTACGGCCCCCAGCGCCTTGAGACTCGTAAGGGTGAGTAGCTGCGCTATATAAAAACGGACTTACATTTTTTTTTTTTTTTTTTTAGGGCTCTCAGTTTTTGCTTAGGGGCCAAGAAAGAGTGAGATGCTATTGAAAGGAGTGAGTGTAATCTGGGAACACCCTTATTTTATAGTTTTTTAACAGAACAGTACCATTGGTGCATGCTGCTCTCAGAATGGCACCCCTACTGATGTAAATAGGGAGACAGGTTATGATGGTCTCTTGGAGTGGGCTTGGCCATCAGTGCCCTGTGTGCTCTTTCAATGATGACGTACTATGAGAAGTCCTCTGGGTGGGATTTATGTCTGCTGCCAGGCAGTGAGAAAATGCCCCATACGTGGCCCCTCTGCTCCCTTTGGTATGCCTACAATTCTGACATTATTTCTGCAGCATCTTCAGCTCTCACTTCTAGGCACTTGGGTGCCTCCATGAGGCAGGAGAGCATTGTCTGCATTGAATGAGCCTGATTCCACACTGCGGATGTGCAGATTTCAGCTTCTGCAGCATGCTCCTCCATGTTGTGAAGATCCTGCCTCAACAGAGACGTGTCCACATGAATTTCCTTTATCTTACCCTTGACGGATGGTTGGAGTCCTTGATGGTTTGTAATATTGTTTTGACAGAGGAGGCTAACTGGTTGCTATGCAATGAATTTCCTTTTCATTTCATAGTCTGTTATCTTCTTGATGTAACGAGGGGTTCTTCTGTTATAGCAAACTAAAATATGCACGCCATGATTAATCTTGAGCTGTTCATTATCAGATGCAATTGCCTATTTAATAATTTCCAAAGTTGAAGTTTATTTACATATTTGCTTTGGAAGACAAATGTCAAGAATCATATTTGTTATCAACAACATGTTGGCCTATTTACAGTGACATTTAATATACTCTTCTTATGCCCTCAATACACCATTTCTTTGGAGAAAATTATTGAGACAGTTTATCGGTCTAATTCTAAGTCATGAATTGCAATTTTGGTGCATTAAGAATATGCTAATGTAATTCGATTGTTTGCCATACTGGTCTGCCTTTCCCATGCAAATCGTTTTTTTTGTTTGTATTTGCTAATAGCAACCATCCTGCCTGCCCCGTACCCCCACTTTGCCAATCCACCACCCATCTAAAGGACACGGTCTGGCTGTTCTCCACTTGGCCCACCTCACCAAGTAACCAGACACCAGATCCTATCACCAATGCCCCTCCCTCCTCCTTCTGCTAACTGGCCTTTTCTAAATCCTATTTAACACCTCCCCCAGAGCATCCACCTAAAGGGCAGACATGTTAAAGACATTTATTATGACATATTCCCTGCTTGGAACAGTTAGGACGACCTTCAGCCGGAATCCCTGCCCATTTCACCCATATCTAATCCTCCATAACCCCATTCTACCAACCTCTTATATTAAATCTGACTAGTACTTCTTCCAATAAACTTCTGTGTATTGACTTCTCCTGTTGCTTCCTAACAGCACTTAGCCTTGTGGGTTGCCCAATCTTCACTCTTGGGTGCAACCCATAGACCAACTACTGTGAATCCGGTGCTTTCATCTGCTGGCTATGCTTGGGGTGCCTCATCTCCCCTTCTATGTAGACCCATTATATCCAACACTGCAAAGCCCTTGATTGTAATTGAAACGTGCATCATCGCCTTTGTAAAGGGCAATTCGAATGGTAGGAAAGTGCAATA
Source organism: Calotriton arnoldi (assembly GCA_963921515.1). NCBI lineage: Eukaryota > Metazoa > Chordata > Amphibia > Caudata > Salamandridae > Calotriton > Calotriton arnoldi. The sequence goes on from CAWUFW010011699.1 coordinate 465,364, forward strand.
CCAATGCTATTATACAATGCAATTACATAGAGCTCTGTTGCAAGGTGAAAGTATGTGGTATGGCAGGGGTGCCTTACCATGTAACACTAGCACAATACACAAAGATGGACCCCGGGTACTCTCTTGTACTCCTTCTCTTAGTCTTGGTAGAGTGGCAAAGAGCAGACAGCTACTTAGAGCAACATGTTTTTAAGCACGTCTCATCTCCAACATAGACGATAAGTAATTGACACGACTCAAGAGAAATCCGACGCCAATTTTTAAAAATAGCTCTGAGTTTTATATATTTTTAGACACCAAAACGAAGTCGATACATGCAGGATAAACTGAGTTATCAATTTTCAAGCATTAAATAAATCAGTACTTTGCAGTGTAGAACATTAACATCGCGGTCAATGGGATAAAAAAACACATATATGCAATCGGACACTTAGAGAGTAAGATCAACGGAACCCACTCAAGGTTAAGGTCTTGTGAGTCCCTAGACCAGTTCACAAGAGCTAGCACAATGTTTCCTGGCACAGAGGAGCGGAGTGCATAGGTGTACTTGAGCTGTCAAACGGAGCTGTCAATCAAGCTTGTTGTCTTTAAATGGCTACCTTAGCTAAAAGGTACTTGCGGGCGGGTTAGTGCTGTTCATCTCTAGACATGTGTTTCTGGATTTTATCCTTCATCAGTAGAGGTCAAAAAAACAAATTACATCAGGAGTTGCGGAGAATGCTGCCATTTATATCGCTGCCAAAGGGAAAAACACATATATGCAATCGGACACTTAGAGAGTGAGTTCAACAGAACCCACTCGGAGTTAAGGTCTTGTGAGTCCCTAGACCAGTTCACAACAGCTAGCACAATTTTACCTGGCTCAGGGAAGTGGGGTGCAGAGGTGCACTTTAGCTGTCACACGGAACTGTCAATCAGGCTCGCGGTCTTTAAATGGCTACCTTAGCAAAAGGGTACTTGTGGGGTGAGTTGAGCAAAACCCTTTGGAACTTAAGCAAGGAGCTGGCCTTGGACCAGGAGTATCCAGGCAGATTGGATCTATCTGACTTGGAGGTCTCGGGTGCAGAGGGGCTTTTGGCTATCCATGGCGCTGAACAGGATCCGCTGCAACTGGTGCTGACAGGCGTGCCAAGAGAGGGTGAAAACAAATGCAGAATCTTTACGATGGAGCCACAGGAGTGGTTGGTCGCTCATGAAGGTGAATCGCTCCTCTTGAAGCGTCGAATAAAGCAGTTAGTAGGTAGACTGACCACCAACAAGCCTTGGTACCTGCAAACACTGCAGTTGAGGAAATCTTCTCCCAGAGGACCAGGGGAAAGCTGAGCCTCACTGAGTGTCGGGACTACAATTCCCAGAAGCCACCTGCCTGGTGCCTTTTGAGCAGCCGTGCCAGACGGCTCAGTGGATAATACTTCAAGATCATGAAATTAGCAGTTTGTGCCTGCCGACTGCAGGGGACTAGGTCCTGTAGCCCAAGGGAGTTCTTGTGAAGTCTGGAGTTTGCAAAGGGGTTCACCTTCCTTTTGGAACCGGTCTTTTGGTTAAGTCAAAATCCAGTGGTTGCAGCGTGGCTGCCACAGGTGCAGAGCTTAGTTCCTCTCTTCATGGAGTCCTGCCTTGTCATGGAAACGGGTCTCTTCTTGGTATCACCCCGAATCTAAGGTTGTGGTGTCCGGGGTGGCTCTTAAATCCTGGATTTAGGGGATGTTAGTGGGTGTGAGGACTAATAGCAATGGTCGTCTAGTCCTGCGGCTAGTCCGCCCGAGTAGTGACCACATCTGGTTGGTGTACGTCACTAAATCGGTCAGAACCTACTTTTTAGACTAAATTCAAGATGGCCAAAATAATCCTCAACTGTACACTTCCATTGCAGCACCCTAGAGGTGTGCTCAGCCTTGTGTGAATGTACACCTCCTGAATAGCTAATTTTCCCACCTACCCACAAAAAACCCAGTGCCTGGGGCAGGGGGAAGCTTTGTCATCGAGATGGGGACAAGTTCCTTTGTCCAGCACCACCTGTGAAGCCTCTGAGGCTCACCGCCGTGAGGGGTCGGAGGTGTTACCTCCTGCACATACAGGTCCTGGTTTCTGACCTCTAGGAGTGGCACACACTCCCTAGCATGAGGACAGATCTCTGTCTTGGCAGCAAACCCTGGAAAAAGCCCACCTAGGCCCCAGAACACTGGTTTAACTTGGTGGTCACTGTCTAAAGTGCTACCTAGGTACTTGCTGATTAAACCTTGACACCACCATCTTGTCAGGGGTTACAAAGCACTGTTTGACACCAAACACGAAGGAAATCGACCGTTCCATAATGGAGCTGAACATCTGAGGATGTCCAGTGTCCAGCCCATGTTATCTTATGGAGGGTCAATCACTTGCGGTAGAATTACGTTTGGAATGCTACTACAGGGCAAAATATGCTTGCACATATATTCCCACACCTACAACATAATGCACCCTGCCTCCTGGGCTATAGGAGGCCTACCTTAGGGGTGACTGACATATATTAAATGTGGTGGGGTGACCCTGTCACACATAGTGTGTACAGGGTCGAACTCGAGCAGGCAAGCTGCTCGTGCAGGGCTTACATGGCATGCGCTCAGTCTTTGGTTTTACTCGGGTCACTCAGGGTGGCACAATAAGTGCTGGTGCCCCTTTTACATCCCTGCCCTGGTTACCACTGGTACCATATACAAGGGCCTTATAGGGGTGTATAAGTGCTTGCCAAGTGAGTGTACCAATTCACATTTTACAGTGTAAGGGAAAGAGCACTGGTGCTGGGGCCTGGTTAGCAGGACACAGCACACTTTCAGATCAATCACCACAGCATCTAGCAGCAAAAGGTGACCATCCAAAAAGGGCACTTTACAACAAACTTTAAATAATTTCACTATCTCCATGTGTGCAATCACAGGAATAAATATGCATGGTATGCTGTGCAGCCCTCTTGGCTGATCTCAATTAAACCTACAATCTGATTTGTTAAACGCGTGTGACTGGTGGACCAAGTGCTGGGCACACAAACATTCCCTCAGCTTTACTGAGATCCTGTTTGCTCCTTGTTAACTATATTGATGCTCCAAGGGTCAAGTCAGAAAGATGTTACCTTACAAGGCAATTTTTAAAGTCTGATGCCATTGGACAATACATTCTGTTAAAGTAGATAAGTTCTCTCACGAGTAACCGGCACCTCTTTCTTTTGCCATCCTTGGTGCTGATGAGGGAATCCCATCATTACACAAGACCCTGTTGGCAATAGATTTCCTCATCAATATCCAACAATGTACTGTCAGCTCACCAACTTTTCATCCCATTACTTGTTGCTAATACCATTAGCTTGGTTTTGGTAAAGGTACTTTCAAGATTGTTCAAGTCTATCAATACTCTTGGACTACATTTCAAGCACACTACAATCTTTTAAGAGGTTTGCTACTTGTAATACAATGCTGGAATACGTGACTTTCCCACATTTTTCGAAAATATGTAATATTGGCCCAGCTCATGGGTCAAATCAATGTTGTATAGATTTAGGGTGAGAGGACAACCTTGCTTCTCTTAACTTCTACAGTTTGTTCTACATTTACATTATCGCTCTCGTCTCTATTTCACTGAGAACCGATTCTCCCTATGTAGGAGTTAAATAATCCCCAACAAGGAAGGCAGACTCCCCCATTTATTAGAGTCTATCAAAGTCTCTGACAAGATATTTACAATTCAGAATAAGTTCATTGTAATGTCCTACACAAACTCCTTAAAACCTTTTGTGTCTAGCAGAAGTTAAACTAGAAGTGAAACGACACCAAAGTAGTTGGGTCCTTTAAAATGTTTTTTTGTTTTTAGAACTTGCCTGAGGTACTAAAGATAGATCGCAACCTATAGTTACAGCTACTGGAATTATAGCAGAGGAGGGGCCAATTTTGTGGCAGGGATTACTAAATTATGCAGCATGAAAAGGCAAGCCCTTTTAGTGTTACTACTACCTCATTATATTGGATGGTTTATGTGTTAACACTATTTAGCAAAGGTTTTGCCTCATTAGTACTACTTTGAAACCCAAATACAGAAATAAGCAACAGAAAAGTAAACATTTGTGAAAGGCATTCCACTGTGTAGCAACACAGTTTGCAGCGTTTTCAGTAACTATTGAAATCTGCAGATTATGCAACAGATTATGGATTGTGTGGCAAATCCATATTTATGTGGAAAATGCTTTGGCCACAAAATCGCATCATTCCAATGGCCCTGCCTATAGTTGACTTAACTATTGGCGTAGCCTTTCTTGTAGACTGGGATAAGCAAAGACTCTTTACAGTGTGAAATCATTTTAACATTACAGCTTAAAGTGATTCATCCCTTCCCCTCCCCGTCCCAAAACAGCACCACTGCCAGGAAAGTACCCCCAGTGCTTAATTTGTTAAAAAACATATTGAAAAATAAGTGCAAAGGTATGACAGCTTAGTGCTGCTGCTGCCAAATGCTGGTGTTGCCTAATAACAAGGCAACCTAGTTTTGTTTCCAACATTATGCCTCTTTCTTCCAATACCCTACATCTCTTGTCTCTTTAATTCCCTCTTGTGGGTTCTTTTTGTATCTCTGTTTTTATGGTGTCAGCTCTAAGACGGCACACATGCGCTGTCTCGAACCGAGACATGGTGCATCTACATTGTGGGCTTCTGCCCGCCCATAGGCTTGCCATTGGTTGCAAGCATCCTTGCTCCATTTTGTGGTCTCACCATTTGCCAAGGCATGCATAAGTCATGCCTCTTCCGGTTTTTAGCCCTGCCCAAGTGACCGCCCCAACCAATGTTGAACATACACAGTGGTCATTGTGGGCATTGTTTCGGGAATACTTTCTTAAAATCTCCAGCCCGAACACAAAAGGCGCGATCCCCCTTTCACCCAGATCCCATCAAATGGGGCATCGGTTATTCGTTACCTATGATCTGAAGCTCCAGTCACGTTCTTCTGGTTGAGGGTGTTTGACAGTTGCACTTCCTCCCAGAAAAGTGCAAGCCTGTTTCTAACCCACGGAGTCCCTTCATTGGACTGATGCGTAAGAACTGGTAACATGCACACGCTCCCGACTGCGACCCCACGGGTAAACCTCCCTCTGCACAGACTTCATGCAAAAAGTTCTGTCGATTCTGTCCTTGACTAATTAAAATATCTCGCAGGAGCAATGCTGGCCCATGCACTGGCCAGCTGAGCTCAGAGGGCTTGAGAACCGTAGCCAGCTCCCTTCTGCACCCTCTTGTTTCCTTTCAAAAGTGCCCACTGCATAGGAGACACCACAGCCCATGAGCTCACGTTTCCTGTTGCAGAAACAGGCTTGGCTCACAAAAGTTTAGGTCTAAAGTGGAACTCTTTGAGGAGTGCACACTGAAGCATACCCACCACCCCCCGCACAGATTAGGTAATCCTCCCGTAGTAGGCAGCTTCTTATTGTGCCAACTGACTGCCCTTCTTTCAAGGCCGGCAACTTCCTCTTGCTTCAGACAGCTCAACCATGCGTGTTCTTGCCTTAATGGACAATCGGATACCAGCTGCTGTCTTTCTTTTGCCTCCTGAAAGGTAACCCTGCTTTCTTCAATCAGGAGCACCAAAGCACTACCATGCTGCCACTGGCAACATGTTGCAGATTCATGTGTGTCGGTGCAGAACAGAAGTTCTGCACCATGAACATACGAGAGAAAGGATAGAACTGGCTATTCACTTCCCACTATGGCTTTTGCTAGCCACCTGCACTATTGGCACAAAGTGTTTAATTGCATTCACCTCTGTTACATGCCTATGTGTATATCGCCTAATCCTCTCAAGTGTGCCAAGCTCTTTCACACCTGTCTCCTCTCTCTGATGTCTTTAATCCCTCTCTCACACACACCTCTGACTTTCTCCGTTTCTCACCTGATTCTCTGTAGCGTCCTTTTCCTCTCTTCCTTGCGTTATTTTTCCCTTCAGAGTCTTTTTACTCTAACCTCTCTCTCTAACCCCCTTCCCCCCCTCTATATTTCTTCTTCCCTTCACATGCTCTAGAGAAGTAGGAGGTACAGAGATGCATTTTACAGGGGTTGGCTCCACTTGCCAAATAACTAATAGTTTTGAAAGTGTGTTACTTTGCTTAGATCCACCTGCTGCTGAGAGTTTTCATGCCTTCTCATAACACATAGATAAAAGACATTAATGTTGACAACGCCTATAGCTCTCCGGTTGCCGAGACCTATTGGCTTTGCCAATGCTCGCTCCCCTTGTTGCTTGAATGTGAATTTATCTTGAAAAAATACAAGACAAGAGGCGCTAGGCAATTCATTAATTAATTAAACGCAGCGGCTGGGACAGCAGGCAACAGAGTTGGGGTGTGGACCGTCTCAAAGCACATTGGTTTCGGCTGTCATTTTATACACTACATGAAGCATCATAAAGTAATTTGTACATTGCTTTGGAGACAGAAATCTGGGCCTAGTCACAGGGCCATAAATTTGGTCATTTGATAAGAAGCGCAGGTGGGTATCGGCATTGCATGGACACAATGTAGGGCCAGTGGGTACGTGTCCAGATGTCCGGCATGGGGAGTGCGTGATCAATGCGTGTAGTATGCATGCTGTGTTCTCATTGGCTTAGTGTTCCTAAATTAGTGTGGCATCTGACTTTATGGTGTTTTGGGAAAGCGCGCTCCTCTGGACAAACGTGTTTTATTGGAGCCAATCTCCTAAAACCGTTGTGGTGTCACTGCCTATCTGTGGGATCAATCTGGGTTTTCCTGTTCACGCATTTGTCTAAGGGTTACGTGTCACCCCACCTGTGATCTGTCCAGCAGTTGCTTCAGGCCTAGGTCGCAGGGCCTGCCTGACCACATACTTCTGACTCAGGGTTGAGGGGGAAGTTCTCAACAACGGTGATGGAAGTTTGATATTATACGTACATATATCGTGACGTGCATTGTGCTTTCCAATATTAACACCCACGTTTTTCCAATTTTTAGCTTTCTATTTCCTTCTCCCCTTTATTGCATTTCTCTTTTACGCTGGTTCCAAGACTGATGATGAAAAATATGTCCTGGTCCCCAAAATGAGCGGCGGCACAAATTGATTAAAGCAACAAATCTTAGATACTATATTCTGTTTTTGTACCATGATGTTAACCAAAACACTAAAGGAAGTGGTCAATCTCGAATCCATCAATAAAAATTAAAAAATGTAATTCACTAACGGCTACATGTACAAAGCACTTTTGCATTCGCAAACGGCCCTATTCTACGAATCAGCCCGTTTTTGCCCGTAAAAATGCTTTTTGTGATGTACAAAGCCCAATTTGTGATTCTTAATTTGTTACTGAATCGCAATTTGGGTTTTGCAATTCGGTATTTGGAAGGGGAGTGTTGAGGACGTCCCTTTCTAATACCGAATTGGAATGGTATGTACTAATGTTATACGACCAAAATGTGGTTTCAAAACATTCGCAATTTACTGTCAATTGAAAATTCATGGTAACCCCTTGCCCTTTGAGAATGTTTGTAAAAACATTTTTTAAGAGCAGGTGGTCGTAATGATTGCTTTATTTAAAAGCAATCACAGACATGGAGGTCTGCTGACCCAAGCAGGCCACCATCCCTGTGATGGCAGCAAATCATAGTGGGTCAAAAATTGCAACCAATCTCAATATTTCTGACGTAAGTCTATTTGCAACCCACTACGAATCACTAATGAAAGTCATATATTAGGAATAGCTATTTCCTAATTGCGATTCAAACAACAACAGAAATTGCAATTAGGAAATCGCTGTTCCAAACTTTCGTACATCTAGCCCTTAATCTTAAACCCATTAGAGACCTCTTACCTCCTACAGCATATGCCTTTAAAATTATGTCACCGTTTGTAAGACCATTTAAAATGTTAAAATTCAATCTTTCAAAATATACTTAACAATTTTGCTCCACGGTAGTCTTGGATCCTTAACAATAACTTGTAATCTCGTATTTTCTATTTGCCACATATATCTAATATATGTGGCAAGTGTTACAAACATTCAGATAATAGGAGACACTAGCCAGAGGGCCTAGTAAAATAATTATTGTGGCTTGAGGAGAAGGAGGGTGCTCCATACTTGGGGACCCACGAGTTCCAGCACATGGCAAAAAGCCTATTGATCTGACAGCTCAAAAATCAACACTTAACTATTGGGCAAACAAGCTTTTGAGGTCTTACTATCACTAAAATAAACTATTGCCTTGAGCTATAACTGTCCACGCAGCATTACGTTACAGATAATGCATGGAAAGTTATGGTTGTAGTTTAGTAAAAAACTGATATTGGTGCTTGCAGTGGGACAGTGTGAACAACGAAGCAAGCAAACCCACTGTGACAACGGATCCTCACCTTAAAAACGTCTGATTGTCGTCTCTCCTTTTTTCTTTCATATGACTCTCTATTACTTTCTATCCCTGCACGCCTCCTCTCTCTGAACACAGACTAGTCGAGCACGTCCATTTGCCTTAACGGCTGTTATTGCATTTCTGCAAATTGCCAACACCTCATTTCAAAGATCACAACAAGCTCCTTGGTGAGACAACCCCCCGCATCCTCTCTAGCTCGTTTTTTAATCCCACTAACCATCTGCATTAACCTCCTACTAATGATAACACCTAACTCCTATGAATTTAATCTACCACAAAGAGACTGGAGTAAATGCATGGGATGGTTTCCTGAAGAGCACAAGAGTAATACACAGAACCAATAAACACTTGTCTAAGCATTAACCTTGAGTTCCCAGAACAGCCTGCTGCCTGGCATGAAGCGTTTTAACACCTCGTCGGGGGTAGTTAGCGCTATATAAATGCAATTACAATACAATGCAATTTATTTGTAATACAACTTCGTCACTATCACAAACTTAAAGCTAGTGCCTACATTTGTACGAAGTAAATGTGCATTTTAGGCAGTGGGCGTGATAAATTATTTGCCATATCAAGCAGTAGATTACTCTCAAACCACTAGCTCAGGCCCTAAAAATGAGTTATAGTTAACGACAACGGAACAGTGCCAACTAGAGGTAAGGCTAACAAAGCGATAAAGATTTTTGGAGTTTCCCCATCAGCCATAAATAAGCACCGAGTTCTTAAAAACGAAAACTGACGGATAGCAAACTGAAAATGATGTATAAAGAGAAATTGCTGTATTTTTCAGCAGCGAAAGTACACTTTTAGACACAGGTGTGTTTTTTCATACTCTGGAGGAACTGGTGAAGCTTTTTAAAGTTAATGGAGGGACTTTGTTCGTTATGCCCACAGGTGAAATAAAAAAGAATTATTATTGCAGGTGGTGTCTTAAGTGATTAAGGATTGTTTCTCAACTTGATCTACTGGGAAAAGAGCAAACAGTTTTGCTGAACATTATGCAAACAAAATCTGCTAGAAATCTTTAAACGATCAGTTGGCCCCTTGGCAGGGAGAGAGGTATTTCATCTGGGTCTTGGGTAGTCAGTGGTTACTGGGCAGTTTCTGTGTTCACTACTGGTAGATGCCTCTGGTGCCCCAGTGACTCAAACTATTGTAATGCAATCCAATAGCAAGTACTCGCTTGGTACTCTTGACATATCAAGTTGCTCGAGTTGGTAATCGAGGCTTCCTTTAGAACATGGCAGCCGGTTTGAAACTGGGACCCAATTTGACACAGCAAACACACTCAATAATATGACTGCCCAGTCAAAGTTAATGATTATCAAAAGAATGGAAAAATATGGAGAGAAAAATATTTAATATCGGAAACCAGGTTGTCCTGAACGTTATCGGCCAAAATATGCCCCCAACCAGAATTTATCCATGAGGGCTTTGGGAGACTCTTTCTCATAGCCTAGTGAAGGGCAGTAGCAACCTTTACTAAGGGTGGTGTACAATTTGGGTGCATCTCCTGTCAAGAAAAGCCTTGTGCTAGGCTAAAGAGCATTTAACAACATGTGGAGCACCAGGATTGAGCAAAAGAGGTCGAGTTACCATGGTGGAAACACAAAGGGTCCAGTGGGAGGATGTTGCAGCTCTCTGCAGAGTGGAGGAACTTGGCCTTTACAGAAGGGGGTTTGTAGGAGGTGTTTAGGCAGTGCCAAATTTGTGAAATAATGAGTGTGTGGCCCCAAAGTGTTTACTAAGAATCCTCCACCAGAGCTGCTGAGTTCCGGGTTTGCAATACTAATACTGCCCTGCCTTGTTAGCAACTCATGTCTCTTTCTTCTGCCACACGACACCACTCTCTTTAATTCACTCTTGCATGTTCTTTTTTGTCCCTGCTTTCTCCCATTCTCACTGTTTCCTATCTTTCTCATTCATATCTGCGTCTCTCCTACTCTCTGTCAAAGTCCCCAAAGTTTCTATCAAAGTCAAAGTCCCCAAAAATGAGAGCCAACGTCCAGACTTCAATCACCAGCAGAAATTAAGAACTATTTGGGGAAGACAATAGGCTGTGGACAAAGAAGTCCAGTCCATCAGGCTTACCACCCTTTGTCTACAAATCAAAACTGACACACGTCAGTTGCCTCAGATCTAGGTAATGTATATGCATTTATGTATGAGCTCGACAGCCCTTGTACCCGTCCAGGACACCAGCACTGTTTTGGACGTGGCTCCAACTCACTGGGTTGCGGGTCTGCTTGTCTATAGAGATTTCATGGCAGAAGACAGGCCTTTTGCTGACCATTTATTGCATTTGTGGACCAAACTTTGGTAAAAACATTGCAATGAGCACCTCATTCATTCTTGCTGGGCCGAGACACTGACCATTCAGGGAATGGCCTTTGTTAGACCAATGCTTGAGAATACACTGCTCTATTTTTGTATTCAAGTCCCTTGGTGGTATTCCCTTCCCACATCCCATTTGACTATAGCAAGGCTTCCAGCCTTTTTTAGGTCGCAGCCTACAACTTCTTGGGGACATTCAGAAAGCTGACCTAGAAATGCATTCCGCCTGTTGCTTACCATTGGCTTTGTGGTTTGTAACTCACCTTTTCTGGCTATTTGCTGGCTTTATTTGCTTTAGGCTGTCCAACTTGAGTTCATCCCCAGCCCCCCACCTCCATTGCCCAAACCTTGTACACAAACTCACTTTCATAAACAGTCCTTGTTCTTATCTTCTCACATTTGCTGTGCATTCAAAGACAGAGGTCAAATGTCAAGCAAGCTTGGTGTTTACTTTTCTTTCTCTGACTTCAAAGTGAGAGAATTTATGGGACAATCCTGCTGTGTATCCATGTAAGAGGAGAGGGTGTAAGATGTTTCTTTTCTAGCACACAACCAAAAAAATGAACTGTGCTGATGTTTCAAAATATATCAGAATTAGTACAAATGAAGCAAATATTTTTGTAATTCTGAAGTGTGGCGGAAACAAACATTTGAATACAATAATAATAATACATCAATACACAATGACATTTTCACACATTATCGTTTGTGTACTATAAAACCGCATTTCGGTCCAAATGCAATGGTCATTTCAATTGAAAATGTGTTGTCACTAATGGCAGTGTACCACCACACCACGCATGCTCCACATTACGCCACTCCATTCTACAACAATTCACTCTACACACCTCCAATCTACACCTCTTATCCCACTCCACTCCAATCTACCTCACTCCATTCCAGTGTACCCCAATCTACCCCACCCCACTCCGCTTTGCTACAATCTATTCCACTCCAATCTACCCCACTCCACCCAAGTTACCCCAATCCACTCTACCCCACCCCACCCCACCCCACTCCAATCCAATCTACCCCTCTCCCCAATCTACCACACTCCACTCCAATCTACCCCAATTCACTCCACTATGATCCAATCTACCCCACTCCACACCAATCTACCCCACTCTGCACTATCTACCCCATTCCAATTTACCCCACTCCAAACTCCACTGCATCTATCCAACTCCTCTCCACTCTAATCTAACTCACTTCATTCTACCCACTTCACCTCAATCTACCCCACTTCAATCTACCACAATCTAGCTACTCCACTCAAATCCATCCCACTCCAAGCACCCAATCTACCCGACTCCACTCTACTATAATCGACCCCACTCCACCCAAATCTACACCACTCCACTTCAATCCAATCTACCACATGCCACTCAAATCGACCCCTCCCCAATCTAAACTATCCACTCCACTTCAGTCTACACCAATCTCCCCCAATCCACCCCACCCCATTCCAATCTACTCTACTCTACTCCCCGATCTACCCCACTCAACTCCATCCTAATCTAACCACTCCACTCTAATCTACCCCACTCAACTCTTCCCCAGTCTATCTCAGTCCACTCAATCTACTCCACTCTACCCCAATCTACTCCACTCTACCCCAATCTACCACTCTCCATTCCACTCTTCCCCACTCCACTGCACTCCAATCTACCACGTGCCATCCAAATCTACCCCACTCCCGTCCAAATTTACCCACTCCACCCAAATCCACCCCACTCCAATCTACCCTACCCCACACCACCCCAAACTACCCTACTCCAAACTACCAAAACAATCCACCCCACTCTAATCTACCCCATCTACGCCACTCCAATCTACTCCACTCCAATCTCCCCTACCCTAACCCAATCTATCTCACTCCAATCTACTGCATCCTATCCCAATCTACCCCACGCCACTCTTTCCAACTCCTCTTCAATCTACCCCACACAACTCCAAATCTAACCTACTCCAAACTCCCCCACTCCTCTCTCACTCCAATCTACCGCACTTCACTCCAGTCTATCCCATTCCACTCCAATCTCCCTACCATAATCCACCCTATCTGCCCCACCTCAGTCTACCCCAATCCTATCTACCCCATTCCACTCCAATCTACCCCAATCGCCTGCACACCAATCTTCTCCAATGCAATCTACCCCTCTCCAGTCTACCTCAATCTACTGCACACTACTCTTCCCCAATCCACCCCACTCAACTCAATCTTACCCAATGTATCTCACTCCAATCTAATCTACCCACTCCAATCTACCCCACTCCACCCTAAGGTACTCCACTTCACCCCAATCCACCCCACTCAATCTACCCCATCTACTCCACTCCAATCTACCCCACTGATCCCAATCTACCCCAACACCACCCTAATCCAAGCTACTCCAATCTACCCCACTCCATTCCATTCTACCCAACTATAATCCACTCAATCTACCTCACTCCAATCTACCTCACTCCACTCGTCTACCCCGCTTCACTCAATCACAATCCACACCACTCTTCCCCAACCTACCCCGCTCCAACGTAACCCAATATCTCCCACTCTTCTCTACCCCAATCTACTCCACTGCAATATACCCCCACTCCACCCCAATTTACCCCACTCCACTCAAATCTACCACAATTCAATCTACTCCACTCCAATCTACCACGCTAATCTTCCCAACTCCCCCACTTCAATGTACCCCATTCAAATTTACCCCAATCTACCCCATTCCACTCTACCACATTCCACTCAACCCCACCCTTCTCTATGCCACTAACTTTTAGCCATGCTAAACAGCAGCCACCCTGGTATACATAATGGCTAAAACACATTGCCAAAACGTGCGACTCTTGCTTAGGCGAGACTTTTTGGCTTTGCCAATGCTTGCTATCACTCCCAGCAGTGGCAATTATCTGTGTCTTCTGCCTATGCACACAGCTGCGGCTAGAGCCATGCTTTTTACAGAGCCTATATAACATAGGCAGTCTGTGCAGCAGGCCTTCCATTCTCTTTCATAGGACTTCAAACCATTTTTGCAATCTTTTGTCACACAAAGAACCCCCTGTCCAAGTACATTTAAAGATTGTTTGTCCTGCTGTCCTCACAGCAGCAAAATTCTAGTAGCAGGACCCCACTCATGTTTGAATGTTACAGTGACCTTTTCTCACTGCACACGCTCCAGAGCTCGCCCGATTAACACCTGGTTTTTAGGTCTGGCGTAAAAGCGCGGCTTCATGCTATCTATTGTTTACTATTCTTCAAAATATACATAAAGTCGGCATTGGCGCCTCCCAGTGAAGTGCTTCCCCCCTCACATGCTATTGGCTGTTTGGTGCCTAATTCCACCTCGTACGGGGTGATTGCCGTACATGGGGCACTATTATACATACGAAAAGTAACTCAGTCATTACATTCAATTCTTTCTCTCATGGAAGACTTATTGGCTTTGCAAATGCATATCTTCTTTCAGCTGGCCTATCATCACTAGTTCTCTTCCACTGGCACTTATTTCAATGCGGCTGGTGCCCTGTGTGACAGAGCCTTGAGACCCTCAAGGGTGAGTAGCCGCACTATACAAACCCTGATTGATTGATTGTGACCTGATTGATTGATTGTAGCCCAGTTAACGCCCTCTACTCCTGATGTTTTGTTTTTATGTTAGAGTTGGTTTCAGTAGTTGGAAAGCGCTGCCCTTGGGTTGCTTCGACCCACTGGCCCAACATGTTAAATATGGTGTCCTCAGATGGACACTGCAATGTCCCTTGAAGACCAGCAAGGTTGCCATCTTTCTTTGAAAGTGCAGATGACTTTTCCCCCACCTCTACTCCAGTTTAATATTATTCCGTAGTGTGACCCGTGCACCAGGGGCGGCAGTTTTCCTTCTGGCCTGTTTTCTTTTCTTAGCTTGAGATAAGTTCAAACGGTCTTTGAATCTCAATGATCATTTCAGGCACAGCAAGTAGGCAGTCAGTAAACCTTTTCATTAACTACTGGCCACTTGATCATAGGTTAGGTGGATAAAGAAGACGCTAAAGCAGGTTCTCTAGTGACTGGCAAGCAGTGCAGCGACTACAGGCACTAATGGGTGGAATTTCTTGTTTGCTTTCATAAAATACTAGTTGTTGACTATGTGCTGTCTGAAAACCTTAAGTCAAAGATTTGTTCTAACATTAAATACTGGGAATTGAGGTGGGGATACAAACCGGAAACAACCGGCTCCAGAGGCGCGGGTATTTTAGTGCGGAAAAACCTAGCCCTCAACCACTCATATGTGGGCTGACCCACAGAGCCGATTCGCGGTGATGACGGCCAGTTGGGAGGGGAAGCCGATAAATGTGATATCAGTATATCTCCCACCGGCACTGGGGAAAGAAGCACTCATCGGTTTAGGCAACATCCTAATAGATCTCCCAGAAGGTACATTAATACTGTGAGGTGATTTTAACATGACTATGGACGATGCACTAGATAGGTATCCTCGACGACCCCAAACACGACACAGCATTCAAATGGAGGAGTTTACTCGAGCCATGGGACTGACAGAAATATGGCGCTCATTGCAACCAAACATGACATATTACGCCCACTACTCTAATGCACACAACAGTATGTCCCGCATTGATTACTTCCTTACGCACTTGGCAGACCTCGGCCACTTTCAAAACCCTCGCGGACTCCCCAGGGGTATCTCAGATCTTTCCCCAGTATGGCTCGAACTCACCTTCAACCAAGAGAGACAGTGTAGCCCCATAATTATTAATCCATGGCTCCTAACGATTCCAGACATAAAAGAGGATCTCATTAAACAGACAGACTACTACTTTGCCGAAAATCTAGGGTCAGTGGCCTCAGCGCAGACTATTTGGGAAGCTTATAAAGTGGTGCTGAAAGGGCATGCTCTGGCATTAAAGACAGGCTATATACGACAACATAAACAACACATACTGCAATTGGAGAGGGAGCTTCACCGACTAGAGACACAAAAAAACTCCTCACCTAGCGAAGCCACCATGCACCGCTTAACCATTAAGCAACTCGAATATAAAAATATAGTACGAGAAAAAACTCGAGCGAAACTACTTCGCACACGTCATAGGGTTTATGAACTGGGAGATAGAGCGGGGAAAATGCTTGCTTGCCTGGAGAGGAGGGAACAAGGGGAACGATGGGTCCCTGAACTATCCGTTGGCGAAAATGAAAGGGTCTCTGATCCCCAAGAGTTAGCGGAGGCGTTTGCGGATTATTTGGAGGCGGTGTATTCCTCCTCCACCACATAAGCATCGGAGGAATCACGTCAGCTGTTGACTGACATGAACCTCCCCTCATTGTCAGATACGGAAAGGGCCGAGCTGGATGCGGACATAACGGATGAAGAAATCTGCAAAGCCATATTTAACATCCAATCAGGGAAGGCAATGGGGCCTAATGGGATTCCAATTGAGTTCCTCAAATCGATGGCCCTACGGGTGGCACCCCATCTTAAACATATGTATATAGAAAGCTTAAAGAAGGGAATCCTGCCTTATGACAAAAGATTGGCATCCATAGTGGTTATCCGAAAACCCAGGAAGCCGGCGAACAGCTGTAGCTCCTATAGACCGATCTCCCTGATTAATGCTGAGGCTAAAATTCTAGCAAAACTGCTGGCGTCCCGTCTGAGTGTCGTTCTCCCGTCATTGGTGCGTGCAGATCAATCAGGCTTTGTACCGGGACGGAACACAGCACAAAATATTCGCAGAGTAAATAATGTCTTAGCACGTCAACAATGTATAGAAGAGGACGCGGCAATACTGTCGCTAGTTGCCTCCATGGCATTTGATTCTATAGAATGGCCTTATCTCTTCAAAGTCCTGCTTCGTCTGGGGTTTGGCCCGCGGTTTGTGAAATGGGTCAGGCTGCTTTACACTGAGTTACAGGGTCAAGTTAGGGTGAATAACCGCACATCCCGAATGCTTAAACTGAACAGAGGGACTAGACAAGGCTTCCCCCTGTTCCCCCTACTTTTCGCCTTAGTACTAGAACCACTGGCATCCTGGGTGAGACATGACGTGGCTCTTCGGGGGCTAAAATGGGAGGAAGACAATGAGGACAGGATTTTGTTGTATGCAGACGACATCCTGATCTACTTCGCATCCCCATATGCCTCAATACACAGCCTACTAAATATATTCACTAATTTCGGCAAATATTCAGGATATGCTGTTAACTGGACTAAGTCGGTGGTATTTGTTCTGCATGGCCCCACACCTAGATTGCCCCGGGGATGCGAGCTTGCAGTGGTCTCTGAAGGGTTCAGGTATTTGGGGATCTTCATTACACCCAACCCCCGAACTTTTTATGACAAGAACTTAGCAGTCCCCTTAAATAGGCTCCGTGACGACATCAAACATTGGAGATCGCTACCATTGTCGCTAGTGGGTTGAGCGGCCCCATTTAAAATGCTGGCTCTACCGCGATTCCTTTACATGCTTCAGAATTGCCCATACAGGATCCCCGACGCATATTTTAATAGCGTGGAGGTGGAGGTCCGCACATTATTGTGGGATGGAGGGGCACCGCGAATAGCCCTAGGGAAGTTGACAAAGGGGTGGTATGACGGGGGGATCGCACTCCCAGATATACGGCTCTATTACTGGGCATCACAACTGGTGGCAATTAACCATTGGCCATATGGCCATCCTATGAACCCAGCATATAGGTTAGAAAGATATCAGACGGGACGAGAGGGTTATCTTGGGGCCCTATACACCAAGGTCCGTAAAGGGAGGTATTTGGGCCCTATGGCTCAAACGATCACCATCTGGCATCAGACAACTAAGCGTCTGAGCTGGACGGGAGTATTGACAAAAGCCACACCCTTATGGTCTTCTCAACAGCTAGGGCTGCTCTGTCACCATATGGGTTTTGACAAATGGGACACCATTGGAATATCCACCATAGGAGATCTCATACACAAAGGTAAGATTCTCACATTCAAAGACTTGCAAGTGAAACACGAACTAGAACAAGGGGAGGTATTTAGATATCTACAGATTTGCCATGCTATTAAAACAGCACTCCCCGACTTAACAACACTACCAGAACCGTCTCCCTTAGAGGACCGGTTATTGTCAGAACCCATCCTAGACAAAGCCATTTCACTCACATATCGTAAATTGTGTAATAATTTGCCAGACCCCTTCCACATTCTCAGAAGCCAATGGCAGGTGGATTTAGGACCTATTGACGATGATGACTGGCAGGCGGCATTGATGTCCCCAAGAGAGGCAGCCATAAACCATCGCTTTAGATTGATTCAACTGAAAGTTCTGCATCGTACATACCTCACTGGAGTGATCCTAGCTAGAATGGGAACAAGGCAGGACGCACTATGTCTGCGTGGATGTAACCAAGAGGCCACATTTTATCATATCCTTTGGGACTGCCGCCAGATAAGACCCCTGTGGGAGAAGGCCACAGAGAAGTTGCGAGATGCGCTGGGGAAACAGATTACGTTGACGCCACTAACGGGGATTCTAAATATTTGGGAGGCCACTGACTTAACGGACATAGAACAGCAATTAGCCACCCTAGGCTACACATTGGTGAAGAGAGCAATCGCTATGAAGTGGGGAGCAGCAAATCGACCATTGACAATAAGCTGGGTAGCGGAAATGGACAGATGTATGATTGCTGAAAAAGATGTCTATAAATCCAGAGGCTGTCCCAAAAAATGGGGAGGATGGAATGCCTATCGAGGGGAATTGTGTATTTCGCCAACGGTAGAAATGGAAATGTCAAAAAGAGGGAATCACGAACATGAATAGATGATCTAACACAACGTATATGATAAATGTTGACATATAAATGCCTTATGCATAACGGAATATACGCATCTGTAACTCTGAATGTGACAAGTTTGGCTTTAATAAAAAATGTTAAACAAAAAAAAAATACTGGGAATTGAAATCATTTGAACTTGAGCGAACTGTGGCCAAAATGAGGCCTGTCTTCTTGGGGCTGTAAGTGTAGTTAATAATTATCTTGGCAAGGGTATTTTTGAGGCAGCAATGATAGTACTGAAACAAGCATTGGTAAAGCCCATAGGTTTCGCCTAGCTGTGAAACATTGCTTAAAGCAAAGGAAAAAAAGTGCTATGACGGCCAGCGTTGTGGGCGTCATGGTGCTTAATTTTCAACCAAACTTGAGGGAGGAGCATGCAATCGAAGGGAGCGCAAAAGATGGAGAGGGACGCACAGAAAGGGAAAATGCAAACATTGACGCAAAAAGCTGTAGCATATGATAGAGAAAAACAGGAGTAAGGAATTGAATGTGAAGATAGGGGATTTCGGCTGCGTATTGACAGGTCTTATTTGGCCAAAGAGGAAAATGATACTTTTGTAAAGGAGCTGTTAGATACTCGACCCCTGCCTCCTTATGCCCCGCACAGGATATAGCCCACTGTTCTTTTACAGTCACAGCAGCCGGTTTCATCTGCTTCGGTCGTTCCCGTATCTACGGCTGTTACTTCGACAGCTTTGGCTATGGCGCCCCCAGCTCCTTCTTTATCCTCGCCATCTTTGATGACTGTGACCTCTAGTACATCTACTGTTCGAACTCCTGTCTCCTCTGTTCTTTCTCCTCCGGTGCAAACACTAGCTACAGCTGTACCTACTACTTCTGTCTCTTCTCCTCCTATAGTTATTCATCCTCTGACATTTTTGGATGCTGCAACACCAGCACGAGGGTTTGAGGACAGGGATTGGGCGAAATTTAGGGAGCCAGTGAGTCTATTGGTGCGCTCTGGAGTAGGTGAGGATGAGAAGGATGTGTTAGCAAGACAGGCTATGAAGTGGGCTAGTAATCCGGTTTATGGCACTGAGGACATTTGGCAAGCTATGCGTGACTTTTAGCCTTTTTTACAGCAGCACGTTCTCCGGCATATGTCCGCTACATTGATTAACCTTTGGAGCACACACATTGAAACGGAGGCCCCACAAGTGTTATTTGATATTAAGGACCGTGTCTATGTAGCTGATTTAGCCCCTGGTCAGGTGCTTGCAAATATTGCCACTATAGTTTCTTATAGAGTTCAATTGTATGATAAGAGTCCCACTAAAATTACTCAATTCCCTATGCGTGAGGTTCATCCAATATATCATCCAGAAATACCTGAGTTAACGGACCAGCATGGTAATTTCACTAGACCGGCTGTAGCGGCCCGTTTTCAGGAGCAATGGGTTTATACTCCATGGAAAATAAGTGAGGTTTTAGCCCTTAAGGCTACTATGCCCGACCCTAGGAAAAAATCCTACAGCTTATTATAAGGAGTTAACAGAGGCTGCCTCTTCTACTGTAATGATTCTTGCTGATATTGAGATTTTTTTGGTCTTCTTGTTCCGGTCGATATTTGGAGACAGGTCCATACTCAAGATCATGTTGCAGAATTGGGCGGTACATGGGATGTAATTAAAGGATGGGATCAGGAAAGGAAAGCCAGGTGATAAACAGTGTGCTGAAATACTTGCTTTGTCTGGTCGTATTATTACATACATGCACACACTTCTTCCACCTAAGAAGGTAAGATGGGACAGATTGACAGCTTGTCGACAGAAGGATGAGAGTGTGTCTGATTTCTTTACTAGGTTTGAAGACACGTTTTTGGATTATAGTGGGCAGGATATGTCCACTGAAGGAGGGGTTTGATTGTTTGTTGATAGGTTTGTTACTAACCTTCAGCCTGAAATCATGATTCGTTTGCAGGCGTCTGAAAGTACGTGGTCTACATCTTCTCCCTCTGTTATTTTGTATATGGCCCAATATTATGAACACCGAGATCAGGAGGAGAAGTATAAAACTGATAAACATAAGGATCTAAAGATGAAGGTGTTGTTGCAGCAAGCATTTAGGGCAAATAATAGGGGACGTGGAGGTCCTTCTCGACAGCTGCCACGTACTCGGCAGCCTTCAATGACACCTTTGGGGCAGAATCAGTGTGCGTATTGTAAGGAGGAAGGACATTGGCGTAGCCAGTGCCCTGTGTTTTTACAGAAGGTTGCGTCCCCCAGAGGACGAGGTTCTGGTGGTAGAGGTCATAGGACCGACAGAAATCAGAATGTTGCGGCTCCGGTGGGCTGTTCTGATAATAATTATTTTGATGACCCGAGAGATGGACAGTATTATCATGATGATTATGACATGGATGATGTGACAGGTATGTCTTACAATTAGGACAGCCAGGGACAAAGTGAAGGACCGGTTCTGATACCTGTAGATCAGCGTGGTCCTTATGTCACAGCGGCTTTGCAAGGCTCGACTAAGGAATTTTTGGTGGAAACAGATACGACAAAAAGTTCTGTTTCTCGACATATGGTCCCCGGGCGGCTCCGTCTGGCCACAATAATGTTTCGGTAGGTTTTTTAGGTGTACCGGTTGTAAGCCCCATTTCACGACCCCTTGCATTGACTGTTGGTCCTTTCACTGTGGAATCTCCGATCTTTTTAACATCTAACTGTGGTGAAAATTTGATGGGTTTGGATCTGTTGAAGAAATTGCATGCTACTATTTATTGCTCCCCGGCAGGCGTATATATTACAATGGGTCAGGATGTGAGTACTAGGCAGCTTTTGTCTCAGGATGCGCCCCTTCCAGCTGAATTTGCTCAGGTACCACCCACACTGTGGGCCACAGGTGATACAGATGTGGGTCTGTTGCATATACCACCAGTTTCTATACAAGTTAAAGATAATGCTATTTTACCCCGCATTCCTCAGTATAAGATACTGCAAGCAGGCAAACAGGCTCTTCTTCAGATCATTCAAGATTTGATACGAAAGGGAGTAGTTGAGGAAACTTCTGCCAACATTTGTAATAGTCCTATTCTTCCGGTCCTCAAAAGGACACCTTCGGGTTCCCCTGATGTTATTGATGATGCTTATCGCTTTGTCATTGATTTGCGAGAGGTTAATAAAATTGTGGTCCCGCAGTTTCCAGTGGTTCCTGATATCACTACGCTCTTAACGATGATTCCATCTACTGCTAAGTTCTTTTCTGTCATTGATTTGAAAAATGCATTTTTTAGTATTCTTATCCACCTAGACAGTAGGTATTTGTTTGAATTTACACTGGCCAGCAGAAGCTTTAGATTGTCGCGCTCCTCAGGGTTATACAGAGAGTCCTAGTATCTATAGTCAAGCATTGAAAAGTCAGTTGGATTCATTATCGCTTCCTCCAGGTAATGTTTTGGTGCAATATGTCGATGACCTGTTAATTGCTTCTGATACGGAACAAGGTTGCAAGGATAGTACTGTACAATTGTTGCTGCATTTGGCACGTCATGGCCATAAGGTCTCTCTTTCGAAATGTCAGTATTGTCGACTGGATGTTACCTATTTAGGTCACCTACTGTCGAAGGAGGGTAGGAGATTGACCCCTGAGCGTATCAGTACTATTGCTAAAATGCCCATTCCACAAACTCAGAAAGACGTACGTGCTTTTATAGGTATTACTTCCTACTGTCGCCAGTGGATCCCAAATTATTCGCTACTAATCAAACCTTTGCTTGCATTAACAACGAAGGTAGTGCATGAGCCTTTGCCTTGGACGACTGAATGTCAGCATTCTTTTGAGCAATTAAAAACTGCGCTTTGTTTGGCTCCGGTGCTTGGCACACCGAATTATAACAAACCGTTTGTGCTCTATGTGCACGAGATGACTGGCTGCACACTTTCTGTCCTAACACAGAAATTTGGGGATAAGCAGAGGCCTTGTGCTTATTTTTCTGCTGTGTTTGACCCTGTCGCTAGGGCCCTCCCGAGTTGTCTGAAAGCGTTCGCAGCTGTGGCCACTTCGATCAGGCAATCGGCTGGGCTCGTACTTGATACTGACCTCACAGTTATGGTACCCCATGCTGTGGATACACTTTTGAATAAGACAAAGACACAGCACCTCACCAGTGCACGTCTTACTGGCTATGAATTGACATTGTTTGCTAAACACATTACAATCAAGAGATGTGCCACTCTGAACCCAGCCACGTTACTACCCCTCCCTTCTGAGAATGATGCAGTCGACAAACATGACTGTATTTTCCGGACGGAAGAAGAGACGAAAAGACAGGTAGACCTGACTGATGTTCCCTTATCTGACCCTCAAGGAGAACTATATGTCGATGGCTCTTGTTTTAAATTACCAGATGGCACCACCCCTGAAGCTTATGCTATCACTACATTGCAGACGGTGGTAGACACATCACGAGTCCCCCATCAGTCGGCTCAAGCTGCTGAGCTTGCTGCCCTTATTCGAGCTTGCGAATTGAGTTAAGGGTTGGTTGTCAATATTTATACTGACAGCCAATACGCATTCGGGGTCGCGCATAATTTTGGACGACTTTGGGCAGAGAGAGGGTTTCTTACCTCCCATGGTACCAAGATTCAGCATGGGCACCTTATATTGCGGCTTTTGTCTGCTTTAACGCTCCCCAAGAAATTGTCAATAATCAAGTGCAGCGACCATAGAAAGGTTACAGATGATGTGGGTAGAGGAAATGCTTTTGCAGATCAGGTAGCTAAGGAAACGGCCCGAAGTAAAATGAAACGCATGTTTGTTGCAGGTCCAGCTAGGTGGGTTCCCAAGGTCGTTATGTTTGAAAATACTCTTGAAAGTGTAAAGGAGATACAAAGAGAAGCCACGATAGAGGAACTAGCGAAATGGCAGGAGAGTACAGCACAGTTGAATGAGGGTGTTGGATTGATAAATCGGGGCAACAGAAATGGATGTTGCCCGATTCATATGTTATCCCCGTGGTTACTATGGCACATGGTCCAGCTCATATTCGTGCAAAAGGCATTTGTAAATTGTTAGCCCCTGTGTGGCATAATGATAACATCTCCAAGACAGCTGCCCATTTGGTGAAATACTGCATGGTCTGTATGACGCATAATCCAGGGAAGGGTCCCCTACACCACCTGGTAATTTTGCACCACCTACTTTTCCTTTTGAGGTCCTTCAAATGGACTACATCGAATTAGAGAGATGCAATAATCTTAAGTACGTTTTGGTGGTTGTATGTGCATTCAGTAAATGGGTTGAGGCCTACCCCACTAAAGATAATACGGCCATTACGACTGCGAAGGTACTCCTTAAAGAGTACTTTCCTCGTTTCGGCTTGCCCCGAGTTATCTGGAGTGACAACGGAAGTCATTTTAATGGGAAAGTGATTAAATTGATTTGTGAAGGGTTGCCCATTAGGCAGAAATTTCACTCTGCCAATCACCACCAGTCAGCTGGCCTTGTTGAGAAGTACAATGGTACTCTCAAACTGAAATTGGCAAAAATTCAAGAGACTGCAGGGTTAAAATGGCCAGATGCTCTACCGTTAGCTCTTTTGTCAACAAGAACCACAGCCCATTCTAGAACAGGATTGTCACCCTATGAGGTTGTGTTCGGATGCCCGGCAAATGTGTGGGGCATCCCACGTCCTCGTAAATATACTGATATTGAGCATCCTGTGTTGCTTGATTATCTTGGCCAGTTAACAAAGTTTACGTTCTATTCACCAACAGGTGCAGGAGTCCCTACCTTCTGTACCAGAGGGGCCCGGCCACGACATTCAGCCTGGAAATGTTATTCTCATCCGGAACTTCCAGCGTAAGAAAAGTTTTGAGTCGCACTGGAAGGGTCCTGAGCAGGTTCTGTTGGTGACACAGATGGCTGTAAAGGTTGCTGGTCGAAAGAACTGGGTCCACGCCACTCACTGCTGGAGGATTCCTTTGCCGTTGCCATACGACCAGTGGGCTAAGGAGGGCGTTGGCGAGACAGAGTGTGAGCAGGTGCCCAGGTTTGTTCCCTTCAGCGACGCCCAGCTGACCTGGACGCAGACCGCTAAGGAGAACGATGATGTTTTGAATGAGGCTGTTCCCCCAGAGATTCGAGCTATTCAGGAGCCTTTGTTTATTGATCACACGGTGCCTGGGGCTACAAGGTACAATTTGCGCCCTCCGCTGAGGGATACTGAGTCTAAGAAGAAAGATTAGGGATGGACTGCACAAGTTAGGTAGTACTGAGTTCAGTACCAACGGAATTAACAGAAATTAGTGGAGAATTTTGTACTCACTTTGCCCTTCTCGTCTGAACTTTAGGTAGGGAGAACAGAAGTATACCTTCCAGGTATACCATCTTTATCGACGTGGGATAGATTAAAAGAGCTTAGGATAGAGCAAGCTCCACCGCCGGTGCTCAAGAGCGCCAACTTATTGATGGACGATAGGAGCCTGTACCAGTGAGGCTCTGACGGACACTGGGAACTTGTATATTTTCTTGCGTTCTTGCCTCTTTGCAATACATTATGCATTCCTTTGGTAGAAAGGTTGCTGAGGAGAGCAGCCAATGGTTCTTGTTGCACAGCATAATATGACGTGGACACGGAAAAACAAACTGATATGTGTTGTTCTTTTGGTTTTGCTGATATTATTATGTGGGGTGTCATGGGTTTTTGAAAATGATCAAAGTGTACCTTTACGCAGCAAGGGTAAGGTTATCTCCCCGAAGAGAAACAAAAGAACATCCCCAAGTAATGTATTCTTGGAGACACATAAAAGGTTCTTCGGAGACGGGACAGCTTGTGACCCCACCCAATCTGTCACTAGTCTGTGGACTGCATATCCATTGTCACTTGTAAACTATACTTATACTCGGCCACCTCAATTCACAGAAGTGAAAGGAGTATTTGGTTTTGGTTATCCGAGACCATGTCTATACCATAGAAAGCCAATGGGAATGGGTTACCCAGGTTGTGATAACAATACATATTGCGACAATTTCTATATGGAAAAACAGAATGTTACTTTGATGGGTTGGCATTACAAGGAATTCATAGTTACCCGAGAGGCTGGTTATTATCCCGCTTGCTGCCCCATTGTCAATAGTGCTGATACTTCACTCTATATAAATTGCTTGGGAATAATGTTATACAAAAATACGATCCCCTTGGTGAATGACGAAGATCCAAGTACTTTTGGAATTAACTCCAGGTATGCAGCCGTGGATTATGAAGGACCGATTTATGCACACCCAGGGTTTTTCTTTTTGTCTAATGGGACGTATTCCAATGTCCACAATGGTACAGATGATGTAGCTCTTGGAATGGTATTGCCCTTGGGTGTACCTTGTAAATATGCTAAGCCTAACATACGATGGGTTAAAAGGACTCTGACAAAAGAATTTTGTGAGGGAGTGACCGATATAGCGGTCAATAATTACAGTAATGGGATCACTTTTGGATACATCCTTTCTTCAATTTTCACTTTGGGTGGTACCTCTATGGCTAGGGGTGAGAAGGCTAGAGAATATTTTGGGTGTAATCTGCAAATCTTATCTACACAGTAGCAGCTTTGCGTGTCATCACCACTCAGTTAGAGAGCATGTGCATATATTCAGAACAGACTAGATAAGCCGTAGATTTTATTCTAGCTAAGAGTGGTGGTGTATGTGAGGTAGTGGGCGATCAGTGTGTGGTCGGGATCAAGAATATGGAAAAGAATATTATCAAACATTTTAGATATCCTTGAAAACGTAAAAGGAATGGAAAGTGGGAATTGGAGTTGGTCTCTCCTTGGCAGCTGGGGCTGGATTCTTGAAAAAGTGATTTATCTGATTATGATATTGGTGCTCTGCTGTGCCCTTATTCAGTGTCTTCCCTTCTGCTGCTCCTATTGTACCAGTATTCTCACCCCTAAAAAGAAGATATCGATTCATGACACAAACGCTGCTATAATGATTCAAAAAGATATTGAGGATCTGATGAATATCGATGAAGGAATTTTCAAGAATTCCTCCCTCCTTACTGTTTCATTTTCTGATGTTGATAGTATGGAGTGCTCATAGCTGTTTATTATAGAGATTTCTTATTAATGTTTGTAGTTGCGTTTCTTCTTGTTGCCGTTAGAAAATGTTTTAGCTCATGCTAAAAGGAGGGTGTTAGAATAGAAATTGTTTATGCTTACGCAGTGCTCCATGTAAGTTAGCATTCGTTGCGCCATTTTCTATTTGGGTGCCATTTTAGGTTGTTCGAAACTGATCTAGTTCAATTCCGAGAAATGCTCCTTTGAAGTTTTGTTTCTTCACTTGGGTTTTGTTTCAGTAATGAGCACACTGTTTATGTCAGCACATAGCTTTCTCACTAGATAGAGGCCCTCTCTCCCTTGTCTGGTGGTGGGCTCCAGATGGAACGACCTTGGACTTACTTTGTGTAAGATATGAGCGCTGAAACCGTTTTTTCTGTATTTCGCTGTTTAACTGCACCTGCTTGGAAAATTCTACTGTGGGTGTGTTTTCGCCCGGTTACGAAACGTACGTAATGTATCTTTATGCTTGCCGATTTCAGTTCCCTCTGTAGCACTCCTAGCAACTGGGCAGATCGGGCTCCACTCTGAGTGTATATGAATGAACAGTTATTGGTTTGTATTCTCTACTGTCTGACTGACTCTTCATTTAGTACGGAAGGCTGAGAGGTGGTCATTAGTGACCTGGGTGGCCCTAAACGGGTTACTTCCTTCACAGGTAAGTAAAAAAAAAATATACCTGCAGGAACCTGCTAGCCAGTGGAAGGACACAGGTCACAGGAAGCGGTACTTAGTCCATGCTCCACAGCATGGACAAAGACTCCAAAGCCCAGGAGGAGCCCCTGACCAACAGGAAGCAAGGAAACCAAAGTGACGTGGGAGCCAACCAATGATAGGTAAAGGTAAGCAATGGGTGGGCTCTAAGCGCCTTTTATGATTTTTTTTGGTTTTATTTACAAGAGATTTTGCAAGCGCTGTGCAGGAGAAACCTAAAAACGTATACAATGATTTCTGCTTATTTTCAATTGGTTAAGACAGGTGGCCATATAACTTGGCTAAGGGAGATGCTTTTTTGAAAATCATGTGGCCCATAGCTAGGATTTTGGACTTACGCTGATTTAGAAAAGAAAAGTTACTTACCGTACAATCCAGGATTTAGCTAGTATATAAATTCAATTTATTTTAGTTAATTAAAACCATCCATGATTTGTCCCTAACTGCTATCAGTTATATCTTGATTTATTTCTCTTAATACAATAATCTGTATCATATTCAAGTCTGAAGAGTGTACATAATAAATTTTTGCCAAACAACCTGATCAAGATTTCCACAAGTTTAAGGCAGAAATTGATCAATGAAAATAGTAAAGATCCTTAAGACACTCCCTATTTTAATGCAAAGAGTCAGATAGTTCTTGCCCTATTCTGACAGAATTTAGTCCATCTCGGATAAGAGATGTAAACCAATCCAAAGCTCTGTCTTCAGTGGTGCCAACTGCTGAAAGACTAAGATTTTGATCATTCATGTCCTCCACGTGTAAATAATTTCACTGTACTACTGCCCTCTCTGCTTTCAAAAAGGTCTTCCCCCTTCTCTGTATAACTGTGCTGCGGCTGGGTCTTGTTGGCTCCTTTATGTCCAAGCTACAAGATTCTCTGTAAAAACTAAACACTGGACTCTAGCCGTGCCAAGATGGACTCTTTTTTTTTCTTAGAGTTGTTCAGAGATCTGAAGACCTTTTATTGCTCATCGTCAAGAGAAAATGGCTTAATCCCTTTCTATCTTTCCCCACGGCCTTCAGTTTCAGATATACCTTGGACACAACCGTGTATAGATCCTCTCCCCAGGAATACAGCACCAGCAGGAGCGTCCTTGCTGAGGCTGTGTAAGATGGCTGAACCTTTGTCAGTCATGTCATATTGTTGGAAGTGGCCAGCAAAAGTAGATTGCCCAATCCGGACTCATCCTCAAAATTCAGGCGGCTCTGCCTGCAGTGAAAGATGAAGTAGGTTTGAAATCGCTGCTCCCTCTTTTATGGGTGCACCCTCCCTAGCATACGTGTGAACTTCCCTGGAAGAACACATTTCTGGGAATTAGGAGAATGGTCTGTGTCTGCACCCGATGAGGTTGCTCCCAGCACAGACCTAGCTAAGTCCATGAGCCCAATTACTGTTATACTGAACCTGGGTGCTAAATTGTTTTAAGAGCAGTAAGTGTGCAAGTACAATCAATCTTAGATCCACCAATAGTGGCCAATGTAACTGGAATATGCAAATTAGTCTTTACTTTTTTTCAAAAGAACCCACTCATTTATGCAACTAAAATACAATGTAGGAGTCAAAATGAGTAGTTTGTCGTTGGTTAATGTACAGACTCATTACAAACTATGCGCTAAGAAAGATTAATAATTCAATGCAGACAATCCTAAGACTCTATTCACAACTTCCTAAAACAAAAAAGCATTTCAGTTAAAATGCTGTAACCTGAAACATCCGCACCTCTAACTTTCGTTACCACTTCTCTCTTTCAAACATAATTTTTGCAAACATGAAGTGGACACTGTAAAGGTGAATTATGAGGCTTAACTTGAGCGACAAAGTCAAAGACTGGCTGTAACTGTACTATTCACCGGTGCAGTGTGATCCATCAGCAAAAAAGTCATCTAATGTGAAGCTAGATATTAGTTGAGCATTCCTGAACCTTATGCCAGCAGTCATATAAGTATGTATGTGTTTATATATACATGTGGTATTTCTATAGCTCAAGCGTAGCTGAAAGGCAGCCGAGTGCTCTACGGGGTAGGGTGGCCTGACGTCCCAGATTTCCCCAGACAGTCCCGGTTTTGAGAGCTCTAACCGGTGTCCCGACACTTAACTATTTTGAATATATGTCCCAGTTTTTAAAGAAAGAGGAGTGAGTGTTTCAATTATGGCATATTTTCTCAGTTCCACATGCGCCTCTGTAGTGTGAAATAGAACTAATTATTTCTGAGGCTGCATCAACCTCTTTCAAGAAGCACAGCAGGAGCTCAGCCGGACGCTCAGTTCATGGTCCCTGCAGAGGGCAGGCGGGTATTGGAGGCAGGGAAAAGGGCCTGCCATAGTCAAAAGGGTTTGAAAATCCATGGCACCCACTGTGTGTGTGTGTGTGTGTGTGTATTTGTATGTATATACACAAACCACATGTATAGAAGTAGAATTAATAGAAGACAAAGATTATATACGCACGCACACTTTTAGTCCTACTTCTATGTTTGGCCTGTTGGCCTGTCCTGGTTGTTGCTTTTCTTTTTTTGTGTGTAATTTTTTATTGAGAACAAAACCATGTTACAAATACACAATATGGAACAGAGTACTCATTGCATTGGAGGGAGGGGGAGGGGGTGTCAGGGGAGAAAGGTGGTGTGGGGAAGCTTAGGCCGCACAGTGAAAACAATGCTGATAGCCACTATACTTTGTACATCTGCAATTGTAAAATGTCGGCAGTCCAGCGTCCTCAGTGGGGGAAAGGGCACAGTTAGCCATCAGCGAGAGTAGGCAGGGGGGACTGCCCCGGAGAGTGGGATGGAGTGGGTGTTGAAAGGAGGAGGGGGGGGGGGGAGACGCAGAAAGTGAGAGGAGCTCCGTACCGTCAGCCTATTGCCCGGTTTTTGCTTTTCAAAATCTGGTCACCCTAGTACAGGTTCGACGACAGAGGTGAAGAGTGAATTGAGGCATGGTTTCCGGGTCCTAAGAGAGGAAGTGGAATATGTACTGGTTTTGCTATGTAGCTTTTAAAATAGTGGTGCTTCTTCAGGTGTTTCCTACATTGGAGCAGGCTTGGGGCTGTCCTGATGGATACACAGGTGTCATTCCAAATCCTGGATGCATAGATGAGGACTGTTGCCTAGTTATTTTTTCCTTGCACTTCTTCCCCTCGAGTCTGATAATTTTCTGGCTGGCAGAGTGCCTAGGGCCATCGGAATTGGTGAGCTCCATAGGCGGGGGTGTTCTTCATCTAAGAATCAACCATCATAATGTACATTCATGAAATAATCAAGTTATGTTAGCTAAATCGAACAGCTTCAGGGTCATATGAATCGCTGCTTAATCCAAGTCTCCCTGTGGAAATAAAGACTACAAACACTGACTTAGAAATGTGGGCTGCAAAAAGAAAGAACATACTGCAATATTAGTTTGTTAAAAATTCGTCAATGTAGACAAGATTACTTCCTACATATTTTAGTGTTGCGTTATGTTTCTATGCCCTTTAATGGTGGAATTAATTCTGTTGGTCTTGATTTCTTATAGGTAGGTATTTTTTATACATTCTTTACTTTTACAATGTACGTTTTTGAGTCTTTACTTTTGGAGTATATTTCTGCTGCCTACATTTTCAGACGCAACTCAGTTTAATGTTCTTCCCTCGATCACTGGCAATTTGCGATTAGCAGAAGAGAGCCTAAACAGGCAGTATCTAAAAGCCGACGTGCCAAAACGTGTTACAGAAACAGAATGGCATCTTTTTTTATGTTTTGTTCGTGTGTGATATAATTCCAAGACACCGTTTTTTCCCCAACATGCCCTCGGGAGGCTGCTCACGTTGTCATTGAATTTCATAATAGTAGCTTTGAGATACAATTTGTTCCTCGCTATCAAGTTAGTATGATGTTACACAGCCACATCTAAGGTGAATCGTGTTACTACACTGACCAGCGGGCCATTAATCACTCTTGACCCGACTGCTTTCAGCACATCTCATTACGCGACACCCCTCCTGCGATTCGGAACCGATCCAGTAAATTGTTCAGACTGCTGTGTGCGCCATTCGCAGACCTTCTTTGAAAACACTGAAACCTCGCGCGCCGGACTCTCTGTTCCGCAGTCATAACACACCAATTAAACGGTGAACGGTTTAACTTGACTGCGCTTTCTATGTGCAACATCCCCGGAAATCAATTTTACCAAGGATTCCCATGCACCAATTGTGTGCAATTAAGGCAGAAATGTTGCCACTGCTTCCTGACTGGATTCAATATAAACGCCCTCGCTGCACCCCGCGCGCCACTTTCTTCCCGTTATTCTGTTTTATTGTCAGAAATCAGATTGAGGTCCAACGCATAGGTGAAATATTCGGTTAACAATAAAAACGGTCTCTCGGCAGCGCTGCCACAAACAATGCAATCAAAATAATTTGGAAATGTCAGGGGAGGGAAGGGGGCGGGAGGGGGCACATGCATTCCGCAATGTAGTATTTTACTGTGGTTAAGGAAGCTAGCTGGCTCTGTGCTCAGTGTATGCGCCATTTTAGTTTACGACTAGGCAAAGTTTCACAAATGTGTGCGTTAGAGTACAAGGTACAGTTTCGTTTATTCATGTTCGATTAATTAAAGTCAAGTCAAATAAAACTTTATTTCGGCTGTACAGCCATAAAAGCACAGTAAGATATAACATTTAGAAATAATTTTTACAAAAAGTTAAAATTGACAGCAAATGTAATCGGCATAATGATAGTGCGGGGTGACATTTAAAAAAAAAAACATTGTTGAGCTTCGCCGGTACAAAAATTAGTCTTATCCCAAATCTGAGTCATCACCTGATGTACAACAGACCAATACATCTGGTATCAAGTGCTGTTTGATAAAAATTTAAAAGCAGTATAAACAATTGGATTATTGCCTATTTTTAAAAAGATAATTAAAAGAGCAATTAAAACCACTTGTCCACAATGACTTTGTAAACAGATTTTCTCATTAAGAACTATATGTCTAGGGAGAAGGCAGAGTTATATTGTTGCCCGACTCTTTCAACTTTATGATACCTCTGCGTGTGTTCCACATTGCAAGTAGAAATCTCGAAGTGACAGTTACAAATAGTGTCTGCGTCTCATATTTTAGGAGCCTGAACACTTCGGTGTAATCTCTGATCCCTAAATTCCTACAGAGCTGGAGTACCCACTTGGACCTCGCCTTACTATATGCAGGGCAGAAAAGGATGGCATGGCGTTCTGTTTCTTCCGTATGGGAACACCCCGGGCATTCTTGTTTTATTGCTCCCTTCCATTTATTGGTAAATGCGCGCAACGGGAGCGTCCCGTGCCTAAATTGTAAATACAGTTTCTTAGCCATGGGAGGTTGAATACTATCCAAGGCAGGCTCTAGAATATATTGCTGTTTGATGTCCAAAACCTGGACGTCAGAGTTGAAGAGTCTATACTCTGGGAAATTTGGGCTAATTTATAATTTTTAAAAGCGGTGGTTAGGGATTTTTTAGGGATAACTGGGCAGGTCACTTCTGGGGTTATCCACATATTAGCCCTCCCCATTTGGTGACACGTGTTCCTGATATAAGTCAACCACGGTAGGTTACCTGCTCCCAGGATAGACATGACATCCTTCAGTTCCTCCCTGTATGTTTGTAGCTCAGGCGTACTCCAAAGGCGTCGCCAATAATGGAGAGGGCGAGAGGCAATTAGGTCGGCTATTGGATCAATGCCCAGGTCCATCCTAAGTGGAGTTAGGGGAGTGCTTTTGGGGAGACCCGTCAGCTGCCTAATAAAGGTGTTCTCAGTTTTTGACAGGGTGTTAGACGGGCAATGGCCCCTGAGTTCAGCACCATATAGCGAGGCTCCCCTCGCTTGGGTTTTGTAAATTTCTGCTGGGGGGCCTAGAGCTTTATGGGTACAATTTTTAAATACTTTTAAGATTCCCCCTATTGACTGTATTAATTTGAGATTTGCTCTCTTTACTTGGGTCCCCCACTCCATCGTGTCGTTGAGTGTAAGGCCCAAGTAGTCAAAGATAGTCACTCGCTCAAGCGATCTGCCATCCAATCGAGGATGCGGGCGATTTCTAGTATTGGCGCCAAAAACCATGTACTTAGTCTTCTGTAGATTTATCTCCAAGTCTCTTCTCTTACAGAATAGGCTGAATTCTTACAATACCCGCTGCATACCCATGGGTGACTTGGATAAGAACAGCGTATCGTCCGCAAACATTAGGGCTGGCATTTTGCGGTTCGCTAGCCTTGGGGAGTCGATATCTTTGACAGAGTAAGGTTTTGATTAAACCGTTTAGGAAGAGGGAGAACAGGGTCGGTGCCAACACGCACCCCTGTCTCACCCCCTTCTCAACCGGGAATGGAGCTGACAGTTCCCCGTTCCTACCGTATCTTATCCTTGCATAGGTGCCTTCATGGAGGCGCTTCAGCAGATGACAAAGATATACTGGGGCACCCATATCATGAAGAAGGCCCCATAGCTGATCGCGCGGCACATATCAAACGCGGATTTGAGGTCCACGAAGGATAAGTAAAGGGTGCCACCCTCCAAGATAACAGTTTTCCAATGGATCAACTGCAACCTGAATAGCTGGTCTATAGTTGACGTTTTAGACCTAAAGCCGGCTTGTAATGGGGTTAAAACTGCCGTCTCATCCATCCATGATTGCAGTCGACCCAAGAGGACACGAGCAAATATCTTTTGGGTGACATCAATAAGGCTTATTGGTCGGTAGTTTGCTGGATTTAGCGGGGAGCCTTTTTTATAAATGGGAATAATTTCGTCCCCAGCCCATGTTGGAGGGAGTGCCATACCGCAAAAGATGGCATTGAATAAAATCCGTAAATAGGGGGCCCATACTACTTGTTCATTCCTGAACAGATCTCCAGGGATCCTGTCCAACCCTGGGGCTTTGTTTGGTAACAATTTAGTCAATGCCAAAGATACCTCTGCCAATGTACACAGTGGTAAACAATTCTGATTGGCGGCAATTTCATCAGAGTCTGGAGCCCTACCATCTTTATCTTTAGCTTGGGTTTTTGAATATAAGGCTTTAAAATGGGATCTCTAGACTTCCTCCCCCAAATTTGGTTCTATGGCCGTATTGCCTTCAGATTTTCCCGTTTTAACTAGGTTCCAAAAAGATCTCATATCCCTAGCTTCTAATGCTTTCTTAATCGCGTCCCATCTATCGGTCTCCCATTCTGCTTTCGCTTCGGCAAGAGTGTTTTTGTAGTGCGCTCTGGATACTTTAATACCAGAGCTGTCACCTTCCCTGATCTTTAATATCAGGGCGCGTTTGGCTACCCTACACGCCTTGGTATACCAGGAGTTTTTAGGTTTTAAATCAAGACTGGCGGAACTCCTACCATTGTAAAAAAACTCAGCCAGATTTGATACCAAATCTTGGTGGTTCTTACCTATTACCAGGAGGGATTCTGGAGCATCACTGTTTTCAAAAGCTGCGAATGCAGTTGCTAGAAATGGAATATTTTGGTCTTACATAGAGGCCATTTTTTCTGGTGCTTGTACAAGTGTTGCCCAGCGTACTCTTCTGCCCCCCTCAATTGCTGTTAAATTCGAGGCAGGTCGTTGCAGCGTGCCTTGGGCCCCTTTAATTTGGGGTTGGTCTAGAGTTAGGACCAGTGGATTGTGGTCACTCTCACATCTAGGTTGAACTGAGAAATTCAGGATTCTATGCCATATCTCGACATTGACTAGAATGTAGTCAATTATAGAGGCCTGTCCCAGTTTTTCGAATGTGTATTTACCCGGGCTATCAAGGGGAAAGCGACCATTGCATGCCCTAAGCGAGTGACTAAGTGTGAGGGTGTTCATTTGAAGGACAAGAGGGGTCCACCCTCTTATCTGGTAGGTATTGCAGTCTGGGATTGACCAGACGGAGTCTTCCTCACTAATGATGTTAGAAGCAATGCCAGTGAGGGGCTCGAAGTGGCAATTAAAATCGCCTCCAATTATTACATTTGTAGACTTGGGTAAAGTGGGGAGAAATGATAACAGGGAGTCAAGAGGGTGCGAAGTTAGCCCATGCCTCACAGGGCGAGAGTAGATATTAATAACAGCCAACTTGGGGAGATTTTCAATCGAGAGGAGAACGCACAGAATATCAGAGGAGGACGTGTCTATCATCTTAATGGAGCATCCTAGGTGGATGCCCACCCAGATGCATAAACCTCCAGAAGGTCTCCCCCTGGGCCCCTGAACAGCTGGAATACAGTAGGTTACATATCCTACCCTATGCAATTCTATTGTAGCCCATGTTTCCTGGAGAAGGCATACTTCATTAGAATCTATGAATTCTCCCCAGTCCGGGAGGTCCATTTTAGCAATTAGACCCGCTATATTCCAGGACAACATCTTGAGATTCTGCGCATTTTCTACATTTCCTGTGGATATGGACAAGGGATCCCTCTCTAATTGCAATTCTTGATGATGAGTCCCCTCCCAGCCCTGTGTACTGTGGTCAGGGGCCCTAGGTGTACTAAGGGGTGCACATTGGGTACTGGTCTCTGGGATAGTCACTTGATTTATTCCCGTGAGGTGGTCAGTGGGAGCAGATCTTTCATGGCTTAGCAGCTCAGTTCTCTCTTGGCACTGTGGCTTATCTGTGTGGTTGCCTATGCAGGCAAATGTGTGCGTTAGAGTACAAGGTACAGTTTCGTTTATTCATGTTCGATTAATTAAAATCATTACATGTGTGCAACCGTGTTAAACGATTACACATGAATAGTTTACCAGCAATTTTTGATGAAAACGTAAAAGAAGATGTAACATACAATCGATAATGTTTCTAAAGAGAGAGCTTCGCCCTGTAAACAATGTTTCAAATTGTTTTATGATGGAAAAATAAAGGTGAATCCATGGTGTTAACCGTTTGTGCTGTAGATACACGTCTAAGGTACAAGAAGAGAAAATAATGTGTTAAGTGCAGGCTGGTTGACCCCTGTAGGGTTATGGAACTCAAGATACTTAACAGGAGAGTACATCAGGGTGCTAGTCTCGACTGGATTGATATCATGGCCCCACTGTAAGGCCTACAAAGATGATTCAGGGTGATAGATAGTTCGGGGCAGTCCTATTGTGGTGAGGCAATGCGATTCAGGGTTAGGGTGCACCTGGTCAGCTGTATAGTGAAATTGTATGAAAAACACATTACTGACTGGAGCTCGCGTCTCATACAAACGGTCACACAACTGTTTTACAAGATAAAAACACTGAAACATACAAACGTAACTTATTCTCGATTTTATTGTTTGAACATTGTACAAAAGCCTAAAATGTGAAACTCGTAGTTCTGAGTGTTTTTAGAGACATTTTCCTTCCTGTTTCACACGTCATCTGTTTACAGAGGGTTTCTATTTGAGTTAACCCGCCATCTCCAAAGTTATTACACTGCGTTACAGGGCATGCCTTCACCTTTTCTGCCATACGGCTCTCGTGTTCGTGATGTTAATGTATGAAAAGTTAGTACCAGTATTTTTACATTGATTATATGCAGTTTTCAGATCATGTTTTGTTAAAGAACAGTTACTTGGGGCTTAAAAAATAGTTTAATATCTGTTTAACGGATTAGAGGTACTTTTTCTACTGTATGTTAAAAGTGCACAAGGCTGCTGAGCCGCAGCAGGAGACAGGCAATGTTCAGGTGAACACACTGCCTAAGGTGTAAGCCGTTTAGGGTCACGTGGGAACATGGACGTCTGTCGAACATTGTGCAGCCCCAGGTACAGCATGGTGACTCGCTCCAATCCTAAAACAGAAAATATTATTTGGAATTTAAATGCTTGATTGGTAATGTTGTATTATCTAACCGTTAAAGCTGAACATACTATGTTCTAGTCATATGCAAAGTGTTAATGAAACACTGCACAAGGATACATTGAGCATTAAACAAAACAGTATATAACATAACAGCATAACATAACGTGTATTTGTAAAGTGCACGTTCACCCAAAACGGTGGTGCTGAATGACAGATATTTAGTGTTACCCAACTCAATGGTACTCATTCTATCGACCTCAGAAGGATGAAAGGCTGACCCACCAGGGATTGAACCTGTGACCATGAGGTCAAACACAGGCCCCTACAGTAGACGCATTAGTCCACTAAGCCACCAGACCCAGCATTGAGATCTGAGTGTGGACTTATTTCTATGGCAAGCCTTAGGTTACCATTGTGTTTCACTTTAAGCTAAAAAGCAGCAAGAAAATATGTTTACAATAATACATTTAATTGCCTGGAAAATCCATGGAAGTTTTAAGTTCGTCATAACATGACACATCCAGGAATTATTTGACACACAGAACAATGACAACATCCTGTCTCTGCTCCTCCTCTTTCTTTGCAGTTCTGGTACAAATGATTCCCCTTTTCACTTCTCTCTCGGTGACTGGACTGTGCAACATTGGCAGCTGCTTTTACAAACAATGTTCTGCTGAACTATGGCCTGGTTCTGGGCCAGGGGATCTTCTGTGCCCCATTTTGTGGCCATGCCATGTACCATAATATGCAGCTTTCCTGTCATCAGCTCAGTAAGTTACTTACCAATGGTCTTGCTCTTTTTGGTGGATACTCTACCTGCAGATTCCTCACCTTGAAAATCTCCCCAGGCACCAGACTGGTGCCATTGTCCTCCTTATCGCCTGCAGACATGACAGTATAGATCCGCATATAGGAACCCTCTTATCCCCCCTGCATGCTGACACAGTTTTCTCCTATTTTTCCTATGTTTTCAGACAGATTGCGGCAGACAAGGTTACATTTGTACAGGCAGTGTGCAAAAACTAACTCGGGACTTTATTACTCACAAATGTCCACACCACAAAAT
Organism: Calotriton arnoldi; assembly: GCA_963921515.1. NCBI lineage: Eukaryota > Metazoa > Chordata > Amphibia > Caudata > Salamandridae > Calotriton > Calotriton arnoldi. Next base: position 503,511 of record CAWUFW010011699.1, read on the forward strand.
GGGGAGGAGGCGGATGGGGACATATCCGCGATTATACAGAGTATTACCCAATAAGAGCATTACCAAAAACAAGTAACTTATTCTTCTGATGGATACTTCTTTACGCAGATTCCTCATCTTGTGAATCAGCAACAAAGTAATGTCACCTCCAAGGAAATGGGTCTGAGGAGTGAAGTTATTCCAGCAAGTTCTAGTAGACTGAGCATGCAACATTACCCTCCGTGCAGACTTGAGAACTGACGCAGTAGTGCCTCATTAAAGTGTCAATAGATGCCGGCACGGCTGCCTGAAAGATGTGCAAGACAATAACACTTCGTGCCAGGGCTTTAGTGATGGCTTTCGCCCTGGTGTAATGAAGCCTTAGGGTCTCAGGATGATCATTTTTTGCCACAGCATGACACAGTTTGATGCAGAGGACAATCTGTCACGATAAGACCCCTTTCTGGATTGCTTTGCCTTTTTTTGCACTCATGAACCCCACAAACAGTTGATAATCAACACAGTACTCCATAGTCCTATCAATATAGAAGAGAAGGGCACATCATGAATGCAACTGATCCAGCTTCTCATCCTTTTAGATGGATGTGGTGGAGAAAAGAATGCAGGGACCACAATGGACTGCTCCACAAGGAAAGGTGACACCACTTTCAGAAGATAAAGATGCACAGAGCTGCAGCTTGTCAGGGACAAAGGTAATATATGGAGTCTGAACAGACCAGGTCTGCAGCTAGATGACAACAAGCAGAAGTGATGGCAAACAGAAATGGTTTGCAAAATTAGAGTACAGCTGTGTAGAGGCTCGAAGGGAGCACACAACAAAAAGGGTAAAACCAGATTAAGGTCCTAGAGGGGCGTGGCCAGGATGGAGGCTGCATCGAACGTAGCCTAGAGAGCTCCGTCTATGGCCTCACAAACTCCTGTCAGAATCCTCCCCTTCCGGCCTGACTCAAAAGCTGGACCCCACCCTGAAGCCCCATATTTGTGGGGGCAGTTGTTTGAGCCACTCTAAGAGCCCCGCAAGCGCTGCTGCCTGGCTGGGGAGACCGCATACTAATCAGCGAGACAGAGCTCTGTTGGTGCCGCCATGGCCTTAGGCTGGCGCTGGGCCTGTGAAACCATGTGCAGCGACCTGAGTCCGGTGGGACCCTGCCATAACTGTGAAGACTGACCCTTGTCGCCTACAAGGAGAGTCTGTCAGGAGGAGTGGCGACAGCGCCTAGTGCCCATGATTTTCCGCGCCCCTGCCTGACCCGTAGGAGGCCTGCACTGAAGAGGGCCATTGTGAGGTCTTGCTGTCGTTACCTGCTGGCTCGGAACTGTGTAGGCCGCATTGCAAATAGGACGGGGGCGGGACTGAGACCACTCCTGCACAGTGGACCTCTGAGGTGAGCCCTGCGATGGCGGACCTGTCTGGCACTGCTCCCCAACCCCCCACACCCCCAAGACGCCTGGACGGGGAGGCCCCACTGGACCGTAGGGGCCGCTCCGTAGGGCCGGTGGGGGCACATCAGAGACTCTCTTTATGCTGCAGACCCAGGGTGCAGGCCTTGTGATTGCGGACCTGCCTGGCTCCGATTCCTCCCCTAAAGCGCTTGGGTGCGGGGGCCCTGCTGGATGACTGATGAGGGTCCACCATAGCATATTTCACAGGCCCGGGACAGTAATCTCACACTGCAACCCATACACACGAAAATCAGACTGCCCGTCTTGGGACCTCGGCCACGTTGCACCCATGGGGAAACCCAAGTCCAAAACAGCGGCGACCCAACAGAGCCTGGGGGAACCCTCGCAACCTCCAGCTGTGATGACTAAGGAGCCAGACCCTCCACCGACAGCGATCCATCTCCACCTTGATAAAATACTATCTGCCATAGCTGATACGAAAGGCACTCTTTAGCAAAACATTAGCGCAGTGTCGGTGGGCTTGCGGCTTCTGCAAGTGGCCCACTGGAAGTTGGCCGACCAAGTAAAGGTACTAGAGACATTCGTGGGTGAACTGCAACTCTGAACACAAGAATTTGACTAGCCGAGTGACAGAACTAACCGATAGGGTACGCACCCTGGAAAACCGGGTGGAGGATGCGGAAGTTCACAACCGTCGTAACAACATTTGAGTGGCTGGTCTCCCCAAGGAGATGATATGTTAACTTAGCTCGAACACTGGCTCAGGTCGGAGCTTGCCCTGAACCATCTCGTCTCCTTTTCCTTCCTGGAGCTGGCCCACAGAGTGCCAGCCCGCCCTCCTGCGCCTGGATGCCCGCCTCACCCAGTGGTGGACAAGTTACTTCACTTTAGGGACAGGGATATTATACTCCAGTAGGCGAGGGCAGAAGGCCCCTTTACAGTGGGCAATAACAAAGTGTATGTATTCCCTGACTTTACAGCGGCTGTGCAATCGAAATGGGTCTCCTTCCTGGAAGTAAAAAAGTCCCTTAGGGTGGGGGGCTTGCAATACTTGATATTTCCCGCTAAGCTCAGGATAGTGCTAGATGGAACCACTCACTTTTGTGATGACCCAGGTGTAGTGTAGCTCCTATTTCCCTAATAGGCTCTGCGCATTGGAATAATATACCCTATATTTCCCTAATAGGCTCTGCGCATTGGAATAATATACCCTATAGGCTTGACATAGGACTGAGGTCGGTATGTCCCTATCGAGTATATTAAATTTAATTACTTGTGCCAGCTAGCTCAGAGGCCACTAGAAACTCCTTGACAAACAAGAAGGGAGTAGTTTCTGGCAGCCGCAAACATGACCACTTTGTTTCCCTTTAGAATCAGAACGTGTCCCAGAGTCGTGGAAACAATAGATAACCGTTTCACTCAGCTCAATCGTGCATGCTTAGTTTTCTTCAAAGTTACACAGAAAGAATAGATATGCGTTTCAATAAAAGGTTTATTGAACAGTCTTGTTTCTTGTGCAAGTAATATGTGCTGTTACGATCACAAGACAGTATGCAAGATAAATAATGTACAGCGTAAGCAGTAGAAATAAATAATACTGCGCTAGCATGATCTTTAGTAGATATTCATTTACATAAATAACACAGACTAAAAATGCGAGTACTCATACGATGCGTTTCTAAACTAGTTCTACCCCAATGTACCTAACCTAACCTAGGTGTAGGGAGAGGTATGAAGTAGGTGGAGTATTCCTTACTATGGTATACTAAAAGTATGTTATGCCTAGTATGCCAAGAGTCCCTCTAGGTTCTAGTCAGCTCCATACCTTAAGAATGAGAGAGGTAGGAATCTCTTGCCAGACTCGAACTCCAACACCCCGCAAGGGAAGTCAGATCACTGGAAGCTGGACTCTCTGCGTGCAGGGATGACAGCGTCTTCTCAGTGCGTCAGGCCGGGAAACGGGCTCCTCTGAAGTCGAGGTCTCCTCTAGTTTACAAGGGCTAGGGAAGGTATATTTATACCTGAGAGGTACCTCAGAATGTTAGCATTGACGTGAATCGGACAGCGGAAGACGTCATGAATGAACCCCTAAGTTATAACGGTTCATGCATAATAGACGAGTCCTTGAAGAAATCAATAGTCCTGTGCTAGGGAAACTCCCGAAGCCTAAGGGTCTGTTCTTCAAGAACTCGTTGTGACGTTAGGGTGGACGGATGTCGGAGACCATGCATGTATATGGAGTGCACAGTTTAATGCCTAAATAAGGACTGGGATTTTATGCCTATATAAGGGCAGGGCGAATTGTGCCTATATAAGGACATGATACAGGAAAACCTATATACGGACATCCTAAGAGGAATACAACACCCACTCCACTTTCGTGTGTACGATAATAATATAAATGCTAAACATTTAAAATGCTAAACATAAAATGGAGCACCGCATATTGCTAAAATATTTCTTAAAAGCATTTAAAAAACCTATTAGAATGCAAAAAGTACTGTACATTTTTAAGCATTGCTTCTCATTTCAGGCATATATTTGAAAATAAAATGCAATTGGAATGAAATAAGCAGTAATAATTACATGTGACAAAAAATGATCGATAAGTTGTTCAAAATCAAAAGTCATTTCATGTCATGGAAATTAATGAACTTTTTTTAGACTAACACGATGATAAAGTGTCTGAGGAAGTACCGCAAAGTCCGTACTATAAGAATAGTTCTACTTCAAGCAGATTGTTGTGCCATTTAATTTGAAAAAACGGAAAAAAGTTCAATATGGGAAGAGTTCCAAGTTTTTGAAATATGAAGGCCAAATTGTTACTGCATCTCTGGAACACTGTGGGCTGAATCAGAGTCAGTGTACGGGTCTGGTGTAAACATGAGATCATCTATTTCTGTAGGCAAAATATCGTCCACTGTAGTTGGTGACATTCGGAACACCTCGTGTAGTAGATTAATTGCACAGAGATGTGAAGCATCGCTTTCAGCATAGGATGCCGCAGCAATGTTCGCGTCCGTTGTTACCTGTGTGCCTGTAGATCTTTCTCGTACCTCAGCAGCAGCCGGAAGCGTCTGTGAGATCTCAATGAATGCCGTCATCAGAATTGGTAGCCTCTGGGGACAACACAGAGCATGGGCCGTTATCGGGTCCAGCAGAGTATCGATATCCGTTGGCGTAGCTGATGGAAATGTTAGACAGGTGTCCAACACGCATTCTTCACCGCATAGCAGGCATCGTAGAACAGGTAAGATGCAATCTTGCCAGATTGGTCTGAACGACAGGAACCACGTGGTATTAAGTTCCCGTAGACGATTCATGCCCAAAAGCTGTACTATTCGCTCACGGCACTTTCGTTCAAGGAGAGCTTTCTCCATTTCGCTCGGAGTGATGTCTGCGAATAGGCTGGCCATAGCGTAATAGCAGGAAGAGAAATAGAATTCCGGCAACAAGTGCTAGAATTAATGGTATGCCACCAAACACTGAATGTGCAAAGTTCGGGATTATTCCGAGTATTGCCTGGAAAGGTGTTAACAGACCGGAACAGATGCTCTTAAATACATGTACAATTCCGCTTGTATCAGACATGTTAAAGATACGTCCTATCATTTCCACGAAATGTATAGGGCAATTTGTACGTATTAAAGTCTGTATCTCAGCCGAAGTCCTTGCGACTTGTAGATCATAGGTTTCTTTGGCCGAGGTCAAAGGCACTGTTTGTTGTAAAAGCATGGCTTTCATTCTGCTTAAAGTATCAGCGAAGGCCACAAAGGCGACTCCCTGACTGTGTCTATTGGGGGAAACAATACTTGCATACAGCAAGTGACCCTGGAGTTGACCGTTACTAGATATGGGATGCCTGGCAGCATGCCGCAGCAACTCTGATCATTCAACATGAGGTAACTCCCATTAGAAAGTTGTCCAAACGTTGGATTAATCACAGCAGCTGGTGTACCCTGCTGGTGGCAAGACAAATTTGCCACAGAACCATTACAAGCCCCGTGTAAAGAAATGTCCTGACATATTAGTGAACCTCTCAGTGCATTTTTACAGTGTGTACCGCTCAGAAACACTTCACGATCCCCACTCCAACATCTATATGTGTATGGTAAATTCCAAGATGTCTTAATGTATTCCTTACCCAACCTTTCATATTTGCCTGCTTGCATCTGTCTGAGGCAATACTGAAACTGAAAAGTAGTCACAGGTAGTGTGATTTTGCCATGAATAAGCCATTCTGTAGCTGGTTTTTCTGCCACTGTGAATGGTAACATTTCCAGTTTTTCAATGCCCAGCACTGTATAGTTTGCTCCTCTTTGTGCCAGTTCGATCTGTTTATCAGTTAGATTGTATTCTGCAAACAGAGTCGTTGTGTTGATAAAACGCCAAGGCACATAGCCCGCACGCAAAGATTGCAGCGTCCAGCTTAACAACACAATAGAACGTAATTGAGATTGGCCTTGTTGTAACATCGCCAAATCTTGTTCCAGTATGTCGATAGCAGAGGATACAATGCCGTCCAATGAATATATTCTGGAGGACAAAGTTGTTAACCCATTGTCGACCACAGAGAGGGTTTTCTCTAAATTAATACGATCAAGTTCACGTATTCGTTCTGCGGCCTCCATCTGTGACACTTTCCATGCTTCATTATAGGCAGCATAAATGCCGGCATATATGAAACGTTTTTGACGCGGTTTTCTTGGTCCAAGCAAAAATTCCCTAAGGTCTGCGTCTTCTTTAAGTAAGGATAAGTGTTGTTTCACATCCTGTAGTGTAGATTTCTGCAGCCAATCGAGGCATAATTTACCTACACTGTAAGTTGTTACTACCCCCGGATGCTGTCTTTGGACGTATCTTGGGTCTGGCCTATGAATAGTAAAGCCCTGAGATTTATTCAGGAATCTTTCCTGACAGTTGTTCGTGTCTGTGGGCCAGATCAACCATTTTCTCCAATCAGGATTAGATCTGTTGAGTTGTAGTATTTTGTTAACTGTAACCGCTGCCTGTGTATTGTTATCACTTGCAGGTGTTGGTACAGAAGGTGTTTTCATCTCTTTGATCTTGGCTAGACCAAGACAAGATGTTTGTTGGATAGTTTCATTCAAAAACATTATTTGTTCAGGGATTATGCAGGCTCTAAATAAAGCTTCTATCCCCTGCACCTGCCATTCTTTAGTACCCCAGACAGTTTTTGTGTCTATTGTGTCTTTCCAAAAGTCGAAACCCTGTATAGACATTTGGGCAATAAATGCTGCAGAATAAATCTGTTTTGTATTTGTTAACATAATTTTCAGTCCTGTCTTGTAGTGTGGTTTGTGGCCTCATTGCCTACATTGCTAAGTTAGCTTAGGCCTGGCTGCCATGATGCCTTTTTGCACACGTTACTTTGTGACTTTGTTTTCCAGCCTCTGCTTGTGCCTGGCTATTTTAGAACTGTCTGCCTTTTTGCCTTTCACCTTTTCTCCTGTTCCCTGTGGGTTTCGTCTGCACAACATGTACAAGGTCGAAAAACAACGTCCCTTGTTCTTGCTGATCTGGTCAGCCCCTCGCACTTGGACATAACACAAAATACAGCTGCACTGGAGAAATTCGTGTGCTTTTGATATTGTGATCTCGCTGTTTGTTACACTTGGAGAAAAACCTTTCCAGGGAGAAGAGCTGTGCTTGTCTGATGATGTAAACCTTGCATCTCGATATTGAGGTATGAGGGTCTGCCCGACCAAGCCCAGAGGTCTTCTATTTTTATAATAAACTAGTTACTAGCACGGGGAGGGTGGTAAGGCCTTTTAGCCCTATATCCACTGACTTTATAAATGCTGTCCCCGTTTGTATTCTATGGAATTGTAACCATGCTTATTATTTTATCATTATGCATTATGCTGATAGTACTGGCACGTGTACTGTATCTGAGAGCATGATAGTTGAAATAAACATTTTAAACTATACAGTGTCTCTTATTACGCACGTTGTGGACAAGTAGAGTGAGTTATGAAAGAGTGTTCTTGCTCCCGCGAGTCCTGAGCGAGACCGTGTTCTGGGTTGTCTAATCATTGGTAGCTGCGCTGCGAATGAGACGCTAAAGCTAGTCGGATTGGGATTGTGGGTACTAAGGGGCATGGTTGGCTCACCACTATGCTCTGAGGTCCTATTATCCTGTGCATAGCTCTGTGTATGTGCAGAATCCCTACAACATGGCGCCACCAACGTGGTGGGCTGCTTATCTGCGAGACGCTTGAGTAGTGCTTGTGCTTGTCCACAACACCCATCGCATACGTTTCCGGAAGCGTGTGTGAGGGTGGTACCTCCTATATTGATGTTTTTATAGGTTCTTTCAAGCTTGAAGTTATTAAAAGGTGTTACTATAACCATATATAGCGCTGCCTCGTACTAGGTTGTCGAACATTCTTCGCCTTAATGGCGGTCAACATCGCGGCACATAGTCGCGCAGCGCTCCGAGCTCATTTGACAGCGTATGGAGTGCCTGACGCGGGTGTCGATCTGATCTTTGTGGTACAAGCGGATCCTGCTTACCACTTTGAGGAGTTTTACTCTTGGATCACCTTTCCGGCGGTGGATGGGACTGATAATGTTTTCCATGAATATACAGCCACCGCACTTCCTATAGTTTATAGGCCTTATCGGAATCTTGAAGTACCGCTCACGGCATGGCAACACCGTGTTTGGTTTAATGGCGCCCTCCCACAACCGGTTACCCCGATTCGTTTAGGCCCCTTATCGATTGAAGGGGCCACTTGGCCAGTCTTGGCCAGGTATACCCCACAACTGATACATTCATTACTGTCGAGACAGCTGACACCCGAGTGGCACCCCCTGACAGACTATATAATATTGTCATTCAAATTGAAGGTGACATTGAGCGTGTTATTAAAGGCATTTTTGGGGAAAATCTGACCTCTTCATATGACATTTTGTTAGCAGAGGCGGATTGGCCGCCCCCATTCGTACTTGCTGCTAGTAGAGGGGAGGAGGTAATCCTTCCGAGCTTTTCTCGTCATGTCCCCAAGGACAAAGCAGAGGCTCTTGCAGCTGAATGGGCTGTGGCCCTGGCTCCGGCGCTATACCGTAATCACGTGGGCTGGGATGAGGATTTTCCACCCCATGATATTCCATTGCTGCCGCAGCCACAACCCCAATATCCCATCAAGCGGGAAGCAAAAGGTCCAGTTTCCGACATTCTGACACAGTTAGAATATCAAGGAGTAATTGAAACATGCGTATCACCAACGAATAATCCCCTTTTCGCGGTTTCTAAACCCGATGGTTCGTACCGCCTAGTTTTGGATTACCGACATTTGAACTCACATTGTCGGACCTTTGCGGTGCAAAATACCCACAGTTCTGCGCTTGTAGACAGTCTTGTTCGTAAAAAATATAAAACGACGCTTGACCTATCCAATGGATTTTACACGCACAACTTGTCCCCGGAGTGCAGCCAATGGAGCGCTTTCACTTCCGGTGGAAAACAATTCAAATTCCGGCATTTACCCATGGGCTACAAAAACAGTCCGGGTGTATTCGCCGCCCGTGTTGTCTCTCTGTTGGACAGCATAGACCCAGATGCGTGTTCGTACATCGACGTTATCTATCTGACAGACGACGAATTATGGCCGCATCTTACCCGAGTGGACCGCATTATCCTTGAATTTGCGGTCTTAGGATACAAATTTAATTTTGCCAACTCTCACATTGCTGAATTTACCGTTTTGTTTTTGGGCTATGAGCTCAACAATGAAGGTAAGGGCTTAGCACCCCATTTCTTGGAGAAGTGCGCACTTTTGTGCCCTCCAACTACACTGAAGAAGCTTCAGTCTTTACTGGGTTTTCTTAACTTTGGGCGTACTTATATTCCCGAATATGTCCAGCGTATCAAGCCTCTTTATGCCTTGATACAACCTAACTTTTCGAAGTCATGCTGGCTTCCCGAGCATTCCTCTATACTGCAATCTTTACAGTCAGATTTACTTGAATCTAAGTTCTTATTGACTCGTGATAACCACACAAACCTGGTGATTAGAATCGTTCCAGGGGCAGTGGGTTTCACGTACTTAACCTTTAACGAAGGTTACAGTACCGATTGCATACAAGTCACATCTTTACACTTCCGCAGAAATGCGCTTTTCCTCTGTGGAGAAAGTTTTGACTGCAGTGCAAATGGCGATTGTAAAGGAACGCGCACTGGCACAAAGAAAACGCATTTTGGTGGTAACACCATATCCTGCCCTTGAGGCAGTGACGAAAGCAAGTGTCCCGAACTCTAAGGCTTTGCACCCCCGTTGGATACAATGGGCAACATCTCTGACGTCCCCGGATGTCACTTTTATCTTTGATTCCTCTCTTCAGACACAGGAGTTCTTACAGTATGAATTTGTTCATCCTCCTCCTCTGTCTTTGTTACCGCTTGAGGAGTACGAATGTATTATATATACCGATGGTTCGGCACAACCGGCCACGGGTTCCAAGCATGCTTATTCCGCAGCATGTGCTATTGTTGCAGGTACCATGGTGAACGGTGAGTTCAAATCGACTGTAGTGCACACTCAGGCACTAGGAGACAGTACTGCACAATTGGCCGAGCTGCGTGCTTTGGTGCTCGCACTTGAGTTCGCTAATCCAGACGGGACGACCCTTATAGTATGCGATTCATACTACTGTGTTCAGTCTTTCAATGACAACCTATTCTTTTGGTCACAAAACGACTATAGAGATGCAAAAGGCATCACAATTAAGCATAAAATGCTTTGGGTTCGAGTGGCAGATCTTAAACAACGTCTGCCTCTCACACAGGTGATTCACACCCTTGGCCACCAGCGTGTGGGCGCACACGCTGTCGGTAACGGTTTGGCAGACGAAGCAGCCAAATCAGCAGTAGCCACGTGCTCAGTAGCTGCAGTTACAAGATCCATGACTAAAATAGATAATGATATTTTGGCAGCTATTGCTGCGACCAAGGAAGGTGCTAATTACCCACGGGGTTTCCCTTCCAAATACTCTTATCAATTAGGTCCCGAACAGGCTCCTTACGTAAGAATTCCAGACGTTGGTGTTCGGCTGCTTCCCAACGCGGACCGCAGACTTTCCTTGATAACGGCCGCACACGAAGGCTTGGCTTCGGCCCATGCTGGCGTGTCTGCGACGGTTTCCATCTTGTAGCAGCGTTACTGGTGGCGTGGTTTATATAAACAGACCCGTACGTATGTGCTTTCTTGTGACGTTTGTCAGCAGATTAAGCCAACGGTTACGCGACCACCACAAACCCCGCTCTGCATTTCTAACAGACCTTTTGGGTGTGTTTACCTGGATCACTGCGGTCCATTTTCTTCTGACACTGCGTATAAGTACATCTTAGTTGCAGTGGACTCGTGCACACGTTTCATCTGGGTCTGGCCACAACGGAGTGCTGATGCTCGAGATGTCATCAGGGATTTGCGTGTCTTTGTGGAACTTTTTGCCTGCGGCACCTTGCATTCTGACCAAGGTCCAGCGTTCGCCTCTAAGGCCTACAAGGACGCAATGGGGTCACTGGGGGTGCGGGTGAAATTTTCGTCTCCATATCGGCCTGAGGGCAATTCGATTGTTGAACGAATGAACCGTGACTTAAAGCAATCCTTGACAGCTAGAGTCTTAGGTACTGGCAGGAACTGGCTGGCCCACTTGTATACCGTGCAACGTGCACTTAATAATCTCCCTAGAAGACCTCTGGGTGGGCGGACCCCATACAAAATGCTCTTTGGCATACAAATGTTTGTGCCCGACCTTGATGGTCTAGACATGGCGGCGCAATCCACAATCTTTGACGTAGATAATCATTCTACTATGTTACAGGACCTACAAGGAGCTCGTGACAAATTTGCTAACGAACACTTGCCTTCAGCCACGGACGCTGCGCTGCAGATTCCGGTTGCCGTCTGGCTTCCGAAGATTGGAGAACTGGTCCGAGAGAAGGTGGAGAACAAAAAAGAATTTGGACCCTCTTATCGTGCACCGGTTCCAGTCCTTGGCTTAAAGGGTACCCGTACTGTCATCTTACCACCGCTTCCTGGTCGCAAAGACAACAGATACATCTCAGTGGACAATGTCAAGTTACAACATCTGGCCGATCCTGAATAGTGTAACGCCAGCGGTCTCTTGTCCAGTCATTTCCCGGACGAATGTTTGTGGCCCTCCAGCCCACATGGTCACTGATGTTACCATTGAGATGGTTAATTTGCCTGATCGACTACCCGGATTCCCCCTGCAGCGAGGAGGTCGAGTATACCTACCCCGCAACCGAGTCGGTGGCTCATCTACCAACAACGCCACTTAGCCCAACCCGTTATTCCTTTGACTCCAATTCCACCTCAGCACTTATCCCGTCCAGATTCAGTATTTTCGTATCCTGGTTCAGAGACAATTTTTTGATCCCACCATGGACCTACATCTGGTTGGTACTATTCCTGATTTTTCTGTTCATGTCCATTGGCTTTGTCACAGTTTTTTTTCTACTCATCAATGGTCACTATTTACCGGAACGCTCTGCAGTGAACTGTGTCGCTGGAACTTTGGCTCCGCATTCTTCATCTCACATCATGAAGCGTGACCACACATTTGTGAACATTTCAGCTTTCCTAGTCACTGATGGCATCGTATGGGGTGCGGTAAATTTCCAAATTAATGGACCAACCGAGATTATTAATGTACCAAATGTCCTCCGTGTTTCAATGGGTGATGTCGTAAAAGCAATATTCATTCTGACGATTGGGATGTGCATGCCGTGGAATCGTTATTTACTGATTTGAAATATTATGCTGCTTTTAATGCTGAAGATTTGTACATGAATTCTGCAAGTTATGCCGATTTATATTGTTACCAGCATTGGGGCAACCACTTTCTCCATAAACCAAGTACCCTTCGGGGTCCTTTTAATTACACCCAATGGGAACATTGTCCGACCCCTTTGCCAAGTAGCTCCCAGACTCTTAGACATAAGTTTACTTATTTTACAGACTTTGATAGATCGAACCCTGGTTCCTATTATTTTAGATTAAACATTTCATCCACCCAGAAAATCATGGTGACCCACACCAAGTTACTGTATTCAGGTTCCTTTTTGAACCCATTAGCCGTGGGTGGGTATGAACACTGGCAGGACACCATTGACTTAAAATCTATCTGGGTCACTAAATCATGGCAGGTACGGAAGCCTTACACCGTGCTTGCCTAATCCCGGCCCAGATTTTATTTTTAAATAGTACGATCTATCAAACGACCTGTTGGGGTTTGGCTACTTCTAAACAATTGAATGCACCTTCCATTCCCGCATTGTCTTCCACTCCCAATGAAAGCTTGCATTTTAATATTTCCCTAACCAATTTGCAAGCTTTGTTTCAAAACAATTTGTTTAATATCTCGACGATTGCTCAGTCACCCTGGTTGGCCTGGCCCATAGCATCAAATGCCTGTCAACTGCGTTTTCATGACTCAGTTCCTGGTTACACACAGGATAGGCCAGACCCGAGGTTTTCTAACTCTCGTACTGTTACAACATATTCTGTTGGTAAATTATGTAAACAGTGGTTGCAGCACTCTTCATTAGATTCTGTGAAACAACATTTATCCCTCCTATCAGGTAACATTGATCTGTCCGACTTTGTTCTGGGGCCTCGTGGTCCCCGACCTAAGAGATTCATTTATGAAACTTACAATGAACTCTGGAAGCTTTCACAAATTGAAGCTGCTTCCCGTCTTCGGGAAATCGATCAAGCAAATCTAGAAAAAGTGCTTGCTGTTGTTGACAATAGTATTAATACCCTGTCTTACCGCATTTACACATTAGAGAATATTGTTTCATCTGTTGTTGATATTGTACAGGATGATGTGTCTGTGTTATATCATGGTCAGAATCAATTGCGTTCAGTGATGCAGTTTGCATGGACTTTGCAGACACTTAAAATGGGTAAAGTTCCTTGGCATTTTTTTGAACACCTCTGCCTTATTCTTGCCGTTTAATTTAACTGAGAAACAGCAATTCATGTCCATGAAAGATGCAACATACACATTATTACATATCGAAAAAATAGAGCCCTTACCATTCTCTGTGGCAGAATTGGATTCTGCAGTGTGGCTAGTGCACGGGGTTATCGCTTTGCCTTTTTCTTTATTTGAGTTCAGTTCCTGCATGAAACATTGTCCTGTTGGCCGTTTTCAGCCTTTGGGCAGTGCCTTCCTGCATGAAATCTGGTCCCTTCCTTTCATGTACCGATGCCTACGGGACGGAAAGGAAGTTTTTCTCACAGGGGAATCATGCGATTCTACTATGGGTCATTCCCTGTTTTGTAAGAACATTAAATTGCACGGGGCTTGTAACGTTTCGGCTCCGAATCTTGCTTGTGTTTTAAAGGGCATTCCTGCTCCTGCTATATCACCTATTTTCACTGTGCTTGCAAATGGTAGCTATATCCTTCTAAATAATCAGGACTGCTGTGGAATGCTAGCCGGCATCCCCTATATTGTAACAGTTTTCCACCGCGTTGTGTGCTGCAAAAATGTGCTTTTTCCTCCCCCGCACGACATAATAGATAGTTCCATTTGGCCTTCCGTTCCGACTTTGAAGGCAGATTTCAATAAATTGAGCAGAATAAAGGCGCTATTATTAAACCAGGAGGTTATGCTCACGTCCGCGCGGGAGACATTTATCCTCCAGGTGGCTAGTACCCACAGTGAGATACAGGCCCTTTTGAACACAAACCTCCCACAACATTTCGGTGAGCTGATTCACCGCGTTTTCAATGCATCTCGCACCGAAGGTCTTGTGCACTTTTTTAAAGTTGTGGGCTCTGTCCTTGTTACCTCCTTTCAAGCTATATTTGGTGTAATACCGGCTTTTATTCATTCTATTTTTTCCAGCGTCTTTGGCGGCTTTCCGTTGGTCCTAGCGTTAGCTGCTGGAATACTACTCTTAATTTGTTTGCTGCGCAATGGCTGCACTTCCTGGGGGTCTACTCGACCACGGTCGACTCTGGATGCTTTGTGATCGAATGCTCCTCAGCTTCGGCATCCTACCATTGGCGACACTCAGTGTGTCATATAAACTTTCTTTTCGCTTTGCGTATTTCACTTGCGTGCAACCTGTGATGTCTTGCTTAAGATGTCCTTTCTCTTGGTCCGTGGATCTTTGCCTCTCCAATACGTCTCAGTCGGACCCGGATTTTGAACAGTTGATGGGCCCCTTAATGGCCCATGAACAGGACTGTTCCGGCACTGGATTGATGGCGCGTGCGGCTGCACTTGGGGTTTGGGCGCAATGGGATGTCTGGGTGGCTGCTCAGAATCTCCTACAACGCAGTTATATTGAGTATCACGCAAGTTGTCCCGCATTGCTGATCACTGCTCCCTCATGTGAGGACCATGAGTGCAGTTTTGATTTGTTGACCTGGATGGCGTCTCTTTTTTCGGACGATTCCAACGATGTCCTCTTGGAAGGTGTGGCGTTTTTCTGCACTTATAATCTATTGAATTAGGGAACGTCGCTTACCGCGTCCTGCCTCACTGAAATTTTTTTGGACTGAATTTTTTTTCTTCACCGTCCGTCCTTTGGGACTGTTCACAAATAGCCGTTTACATTCTGCTCCATCTATTTGAACTCCGTTTTCGTCCTATGTCTTGGCCTATGGACTGACCAGGGGAGGGTGTAGTGTGGTTTGTGGCCTCATTGCCTACATTGCTAAGTTAGCTTAGGCCTGGCTGCCATGATGCCTTTTTGCACACGTTACTTTGTGACTTTGTTTTCCAGCCTCTGCTTGTGCCCGGCTATTTTAGAACTGTCTGCCTTTTTGCCTTTCACCTTTTCTCCTGTTCCCTGTGGGTTTCGTCTGCACAACATGTACAAGGTCGAAAAACAACGTCCCTTGTTCTTGCTGATCTGGTCAGCCCCTCGCACTTAGACATAACACAAAATACAGCTGCACTAGAGAAATTTGTGTGCTTTTAATATTGTGATCTCGCTGTTTGTGACACTTGGAGAAAAACCTTTCCAGGGAGAAGAGCTGTGCTTGTCTGATGATGTAAACCTTGCATCTCGATATTGAGGTATGAGGGTCTGCCCGACCAAGCCCAGAGGTCTTCTATTTTTATAATAAACTAGTTACTAGCACGGGGAGGGTGGTAAGGCCTTTTAGCCCTATATCCACTGACTTTATAAATGCTGTCCCCGTTTGTATTCTATGGAATTGTAACCATGCTTATTATTTTATCATTATACATTATGCTGATAGTACTGGCACGTGTACTGTAACTGAGAGCACGATAGTTGAAATAAACATTTTAAACTATACAGTGTCTCTTATTACGCACGTTGTGGACAAGTATGAGTGAGTTATGAAAGAGTGTTCTTGCTCCCGCGAGTCCTGAGAGAGACCGTGTTCTGGGTTGTCTAATCATTGGTAGCTGCGCTGCGAATGAGACGCTAAAGTTAGTCGGATTGGGATTGTGGGTACTAAGGGGCATGGTTGGCTCACCACTATGCTCTGAGGTCCTATTATCCTGTCCATAGCTCTGTGTATGTGCAGAATCCCTACAACAGTCTTGTTTACATTTTTATAGTAAAACGTTTCTGGATCAGATGTATTGTAACCTGAAAAATATGGAAACTTAGTAACAAATGTTTTTGAACTACCTTTTGGTGGTGTAGGACAATGCTCCCATTGGTTAAACATAAACACATTTCAAGGGTATGCAGATTTATGCAAATAATGATGACCATAGTGGTTATAGCAATACAGCTGTTCATAGTCTGATGAACCCTCTAAATATTCACTTTTAGAAAATGCAGCAGATTTTTCTAGGTCAAACATTATGTCGTTAACAGTCTCAAAGTCCCAATCATCAGAATAGGTACTGGACGAAATGAGATCACTTAGTGAAGTTTAAACAAATGTGGAATGTTCAATTGTTCAGTCGGGCCAAAAATATCAAAATCTGTTTTGTCCCACACTATACCATCCTGTATAGGAACGGCTGTGATGTTCACTGTTGACAAGTCTCTTGCTTCACGATGGGAAGATTTATGAGGTTTCAAAAGTAAGTTCACATCTTTTCTTTCAGTGTTCACATGGATGTATCTGCCATTTATAAGCACGCTCATAGTCATAACCAAAGCTAGCCAAAGCAGGAAAACAAATAGTCCAGAAATAATCCAGAGTTCAATCCATGGTGAAACGAGATAAGTTGTTTTCAGAAAGTGAAGAAAGTCTTGTACTTGCTGCTTGAATGTTAATGATGCTGGCGTCGTTTCAGGTTCACTCGGATCTTCTGAGAACGTATCAAAGTTAATGAAATAGCCAGAAGCAGTTCTGTCAATTGTTGAAATTGCATCAGGATTTGTAGAAATCGTTGGAACCAGTTGATCACTTGCTACATTGGTGTAGACCGGTGTATTTGGACGAACTGTTACTTGATTTTCAAGAGGGATGAGTTCCATTGCATTGTTGCTCAGTCCTTCATCTGTTACTGCTGAAGTCTCAATTGTTATCAGTCTTTCAGTCTGAACCTCTTGGATAGTAGCGAGAGGAGTGTCTCTGCTACTTGGTCGGAGTCCACGAGGCCTACTATTTAGTATTGGCCACATACTGTGGTTTGATGAGGTCGATGGACACAAATCTTTTCTCCTTTCTTCCAGCAAGGGGAGGCAGAAGTACTGTTCTTGTTCCTTGAACTGCTAGGACAGGTACTGGTTGTCTGTAAGAAGGTCCAAATTCCTTCTTGTCCGCAATCTTTTCTCTGACTAGATCCCCAACTTTTGGAATCCAGACAGGCCTTGCTGGGACCGCCGGTTTTTCCCCAGTGGTGGTTGGCTGCAGGAATACGTTGCTTTGTTTCGATCTTAGTTCATTGAGTTCCTGTAAAACAGCCAAACGATCTTTGATATCAAACGGTTTATTTTCCACCACTGTGCCTACGTGATCGAGGTCTGGTACCCACATTCTTGTCCCAAATAGGGCCTCATATGGAGTGACCCCCCCTAGAGAACTTCTTGGCAAGTTATTTAATGAGTGTTGGACCCCATAAAGATGTTTGACCCACCCATCACCCGAACCTAATACCCTAGCTGTTATAGACTGCTTTATGTCCCGGTTTTTCCTTTCCACAACCGAATTTCCCTCAGGATGGAATGGAGAGGAGTACCGCAATGCAACGCCCAGACTGGCCATGGCTTCTTTGTAAGCCCGAGAGCTAAACGCAGGGCCCTGGTCAGAATGTAGCGTGCCTATTGCGTATGTGCCGATAAAGACTCGCAAATCTTTTATAACAGTTAGAGCGTCAGCCGAGCGCTGAGGCCATATCCATAGGAACCTAAATTCAGTATTTGTGGGATTGCATTTGTCCAGAAGGACGCATGCGCGTAGATAGTCTAATGCGGTCTATCAGTGGTGTCTGTACTGGGCAGCTACATTCGTAGCATGGTGTCTGGTGGCGTTCTGGATCACGCTGTACCTTAC
Source organism: Calotriton arnoldi (assembly GCA_963921515.1). Taxonomy (NCBI): domain Eukaryota; kingdom Metazoa; phylum Chordata; class Amphibia; order Caudata; family Salamandridae; genus Calotriton; species Calotriton arnoldi. The sequence continues at coordinate 521,414 of CAWUFW010011699.1, forward strand.
AGTCTATACAGTCATTGATGAAGATGTGAATCTGTGTATTCATTCCAGGCCACCAGTACATCTCTTTTAACGTCAAGATTGTTTTAGAGATCCCTTGATGTGACAGACCCTCCCCCAAATGTGCTTCATAAATAAAAAGCTGCTCTACGTTCCATGTTTGGAATTACCCTATCCCCCACTGCAGGGATTCGAGCAAAAGGAACGTTGTTCGCATCAATTACATAAGAGTACTTGAGTGGAAACTTTTTTGGTAACGCTGCACCACTGCCTTTGCTTGTAGCATTGACAGCCAACATTATCTCACTGTCTATTTTTGTTTTTGAACGAGTGATCGCAGCTACGGAAGCCGTCTTAACAGCCCCCTTTTGCGGCTTCGTCAGCCAATGAATTCCCTGCAACGTGAACGCCATCACGTTGATGACTCAGTGTGTGGATCACGTGAGCCTTTGGTAGTTCGTTTTTTAACTGAACTACTTGTTCCCAAAGCGTTTTATGCTTTATTGTGCCACCTTTCGCATCTTTGAATCCATTTTCAAGCCAGTTTTGTATATATTCATTATATGACTGAACACAGTAAAAGGAATCGCACACTATTAGTGTGGGGAATTCTCGATCTGTACTTTCAAGTGCCAGTTTGAATGCTTGTAGTTCAGCTCGCTGAGCTGTACAATCTCCTAGCGATTGAGTTTTTGTGACCATAGGTCTGAAGATACCATCTCGCATGCGACCTTTAACGATTGCACACGCTGCAATGTAAGCTTGCTTACCCCCTGTTGCGGGTTGTGCGGATCCGTCAGTGTAAATTATGAATTCGTACTGATCGAGAGGCAGAATTTCAGTGGGCAGAGGACATTCTTGTTCATATTGCAGGAATGCTTGTGTTTTTAAATCTGGATCAAAAACATATTCAACATCTGTTGCAGCAAGAGAATTAACCCACTGTATCCATCTTGGATGTAATGCTTTAGCATTTGGAATGCTTGTTTTTGTGACCGCTTCTAAAGCCGGTACTGGGGTTACGACAATAATGCGTTTCCCTTGGGCTAGGGCTCTTTCTTTTGCTACAGCGGTTTGAACTGTTGTCAGAATTTTTTCCGTTGAAGTGAAGCGCATTTCCGCTTGTGTATACAAATGAGATTTGTATGCGATTGGCATTTTCTCACCCTCATTAAATGTTAAGTAGGTGAATCCGCATTGACCCGAAATTATTCGGATCACCAAATTGCGTTGACATACGCGTGTTTGTAAGTGATTTGTTGCTAACATGTTAGCTTGTAGTGAACGCAAGATTTCTGTGTGTTCTTGTGTCCAATTTTTGATTGAAAAATCAGGTTTGATTAATGCGTAGAGAGTTTTAACCCTTTCTGCGTAATTTAGAATGTAAGTTCTTCCAAAATTTAGGAAACCCAGGATGGATTGTAAGTTTTTTAGCGTTTTTGGAGGTTGGAGCAGCGCACACTTTTCTAAAAAGTTAGCTGCCAAGCTCTTGCCTTCACTTGAAAGCTCATATCCTAGAAATAGGACATTGAGATGGGCAATTCGGGACTTTTTAAAGTTGAACTTGTAGCCCTCAGAGGCAAAGCCCAATATAATGGTGCTTACCCTGTTCAAGTGTTTGTCCAGGTCATCGTCCGTTAGATATATGTCATCGACATAGGACAATGCCTCATTGTCATAAATTTGTAGTAACTCTGTTACTCTCGCTGAGAATAACCCCGGGCTGTTCTTGAACCCTTGTGGGAGTCGACAAAATTGACGCTGGGTCCCCATTATGGAGAATGCTGTTAAGTACCTGCTTTCAGGTGCTATGTTTTGACAAAAGAAACCATTTGAGATGTCCAATGTGGTTTTATATTTTTACGCACAATGTTATTCATTAATGCTGTGCTATGTGCATTTTGCACTGCAAATGTTTTACAACAAGTATTTAAGTGTCTGTAATCCAAAACTAGACGATAGGTGTTGTCTGGTTTGGAGACAGGAAACAAAGGATTGTTCATTGAGGAGGTGCATGTTTCAATCACCCCATGGTATTCAAGTTGATCTAAGATCTCCCTGACCTGTTTTTTAGCTTCTTGCTTTATTGGATACTGCCTTTGTGCAGTTGGTTCATGTTTCAGATGTATTTTATGGTGAGGTGAGTCCTCATCCCATCCTACATGATTTTTATATAATGCTGGGGCCTGGGCTACTGCCCATTTCCTGGCATAAGTATATTTTAGATGAATTGGAATATGGTTAGAGAAGGCAGGCATAATAATGTCCTCGCCATGTGGGCACTCCCTGACAAATTGTGGTGGCCAGTCTTTTTCTGCTAGAAGTATGTCATAGCCCCTTGAAAGGTTTTCCCAAAAGAGTGCTTTCACCTGTCTAGGTATGTCTCCCTCCATTCGGAGTGTTATTTCATATAACCTTTGTGGAGTACTAACCCTGGTGTCTACAGTCTCAACTGTAATGTACTCATTCAAGTCCACTATCTCCAGAAGTTCCTTCAGGTTCTGGCGAACTATTGTGACTTCTGCTGCACTGTCCAGCATTGTCTGAGCCCATTCTCCGTTCTTGAGTTGTGTTCTCAGTATTCTCGGCATGTCTGATCTTTAGACCTGCTACTTTCTTTTTGGAGAATTGAGGTTTTGTTTTATTTTTTGTAGCGTGTTTATCTTCTTTGGATTTCACGCGTTCTTCTCTATTTTCTGATCGTCCTCTTCTTTCCGAAGTCCTTGACGAGATCTGAACGGGACGTGAGGAACGTGTATCAGTATCTTGATACCTGTCAGGTTTTCTCAAATTATCCCTATTCCGGAGGTTATACCTCCTTTCAGATGGCTCCTTTTGAGGAGACCTACCTCGGGATTGAGAACGTTTCTCGTTTGAGTTTTGTTCAGTAGTTTCCCACTTCTTTTTAGAAGATGTAGGAATTTGTTTAATAGAGTCCTTCTCAGGACTTTCAGATAGTTTTGGTTTCACTGGTCTTCCACCCAAACTATCTCTGCCTAATTCTGCATATGATTGTTCAATTATTCTGGGTAGCTCAGTTTGATGTTCTGTAACATCGAATTCCCTTAATCGTTGGCGGATCGCCACTGCTGCTGCCTCCCCTTTAATATTAGATAATATTATTGTTGAGACCTGGTCGAAATTTTTCAGTAATTTCATACCTAAATTCAGAGCAGGCTCTGCCCCGTATTCGTTTTGAATTTGTTTCAGGACATCTGGTATTACCGCAATTGATGGAATAGCATGTGTTTTAGTATAGATGGCAGCAAAGACTGAGCCCCAAGTGGTACAGTCTTCCAGTTGTGGTGTGATCCCCATTGGTAAACTGATTGTTAGGATTCTGTGTTTCTCATACGGGCTAGTATTTGGAAATACTGCTTCGATTTGAGTAATTTTTTGAGCTATCCAGAATGGAATTTACTCACGTTTTGTGGGCATTTTACCCATGACTGTGTATAGAGTCTGTGGTGTAATTTTTAGTGTATTCCCCTGTTGGGGAGTTTGATTTGGAAGTGTTAATGGTGGTTGGACTGTGAAAGTCCGCATGACATATTGGACCAATTGTCTGTAGATTTTTATTAACTCTGTAAGTTGAGTAAGTAATTCCTCGTCTGACATCTCTTCAATGTCAGGATGAGGTGTGTAGCAGGCTAGAATCGGCCATGTTGCTCCTGGTCTACCTAGAGAACCGAGCCTGGTGATGTTTTTGTGATGTTTTAGGGCGCCTTTAAACCAGAGCTGATGCTCCTGGTATGTTAGTGGAATTTCAATATCCTCGAAAGGAATATATTCCTCTGGTGGATCATCTTCTTTGTAGAAGTGAAACATGTGTGTAACTGGATTGGATTCAGGAAATATTACCCATGAATAGAATACCTCTGTCTGAAAGGATTCGTGTGCCTCTATCACGAAAACTGCTCTACCGCCTCTTGGTGGTAGGCCGTGTTTTATGAGTTGAGTGATGGCTCTTCTTAAGTTTGGAGGGATGTTTATGACACCCTCCTCGGTTTCAATTAAACCTGTAATGTTAAAAGCTGTTGCTAGGGCTGGATCAGCCGCAGCTCCACCGTTTCCGGTGGCATCGTCCCCGTGTATGGACATTTGTTTTTTGAAAAATGTAGAACAAGTTTCAAGGAAACAAAGATATGGTGCACAATATTTTGGAACACTGTATCCTTCAACGTTGAGCAAACCAAACAGCTAATATATAGGGCGTTTCCCTATGTAGCCGTGGTGGATACTTAACCCTGCCCACTCCAGACGTCTTTTGGAGTATATGGGTAGGGGTCTCTGAGAGAAAAAGCACAGCTGAGTTACTTAGTATCTAACGTTAAATTACCGCCTTACCAAACCGTTGGGCGCCATGTAGTGTAGCTCCTATTTCCCTAATAGGCTCTGCGCATTGGAATAATATACCCTATAGGCTTGACATAGGACTGAGGTCGGTATGTCCCTATCGAGTATATTAAACTTAATTACTTGTGCCAGCTAGCTCAGAGGCCACTAGAAACTCCTCGACAAACAAGAAGGGAGTAGTTTCTGGGAGCCGCAAAACATGACCACTTTGTTTCCCTTTAGAATCAGAACGTGTCCCAGAGTCATGGAAACAATAGATAACCGTTTCACTCAGCTCAATCGTGCATGCTTAGTTTTCTTCAAAGTTACACAGAAAGAATAGACGGGCGTTTCAATAAAAGGTTTATTGAACAGTCTTGTTTCTTGTGTAAGTAATATGTGCTGTTACGATCACAAGACAGTATGCAAGATAAATAATGTACAGCGTAAGCAGTAGAAATAAATAATACTGCGCTAGCATGATCTTTAGTAGATATTCATTTACATAAATAACAGACTAAAAATGCGAGTACTCATACGATGAGTTTCTAAGCTAGTTCTACCCCAATGTACCTAACCTAGGTGTAGGGAGAGGTATGAAGTAGGTGGAGTATTCCTTACTATGGTATACTAAGAGTATGTTATGCCTAGTATGCCAAGAGTCCCTCTAGGTTCTAGTCAGCTCCATACCTTAAGAATGAGAGAGGTAGGAATCTCTTGCCAGACTCGAACTCCAACACCCCGCAAGGGAAGTCAGATCACTGGAAGCTGGAGACTCTGCGTGCAGGGATGACAGCGTCTTCTCAGTGCGTCAGGCCGGGAAACGGGCTCCTCTGAAGTCGAGGTCTCCTCTAGTTTACAAGGGCTAGGGAAGGTATATTTATACCTGAGAGGTACCTCAGAATGTTAGCATTGACGTGAATCGGACAGCGGAAGACGTCATGAATGAACCCCTAAGGTATAACGGTTCATGCATAATAGAGGAGTCCTTGAAGAAATCAATAGTCCTGTGCTAGGGAAACTCCCGAAGCCTAAGGGTCTGTTCTTCAAGAACTCGTTGTGACGTTAGGGTGGACGGATGTCGGAGACCATGCCTGTATATGGAGTGCACGGTTTAATGCCAGAATAAGGACTGGGATTTTATGCCTATATAAGGGCAGGGCGAATTGTGCCTATATAAGGACATGATACAGGAAAACCTATATACGGACATCCTAAGAGGAATACAACACAGGCGCAGCACGGGAGTAGTTGGAGGCCTATAAGGCGGGATCCTCCTTGTCGGCGGCGCAGTGCAGAGGCCTCAGAAGCGCTACAGAAGGGCCCTGAGGAGTCAAGCAGTGACAAAACTGTCTCCATCACAGACAGAGCAGGAACGCGCTGCTGCGCTTCAAGCTGTGGTGGAACTCGCCGCACTAATGATATCAGGCTCGGAATCTGACACCACCACAGACCAGAGATCTGTAGTTTTGGATGCTGGAACTTTGATAGTAGATGGAACGGCCCTTCCTGTAGTGACTCCACAGTCGGTGTCGGATCGGATCTGAATCTGTGTGCTGAGGTTGGGGGGCGAGGGTGCTTCTTGCTAATAATTGTGTTGTTAATGTTTTACTAGTTGGGGAGCTCAGTTGCAGGGTTCTGGCCCCTGGGTGGGAACCTCACAGTTCGCCCTATGGCCTGGATGGGGAGGGTCTGGGGATTGCAGTTGATCGCTCGCAACTGTAGAGTGTGAAGGGCTAAGACATGACCTCACACATTACAGAATGGCCTACCCCTCCCAGATTGGCCTCTACCAGTTGACTCGTGGTGGTGTCCCATCGACAAAGTTTGTAATTTACACGTTTGGGCGGCCAGCCATTGCTGGACTGCTCATGGGTTGGGGAGTTCACAGTTGGGGGTTTTCTTTATGGTTTGTCCCAGGGTGTGCACTGTATGTGGAGAGGAGGGCCACTAGGGAGGCTCGACTTGTGGGGGTCACTCAATCGACTTGTTTAGATGCAGGATAAGCGACACACATTAACCTTTTTGACCTTGAATATTTGAGGTATGGGGTCAGCCTCCAAGCACCATAACATCCATAGTTACTTGTGGCAAAGGGGAGTACAGGTGGCTATGCTACAGGAAACTCACCTTGCCGGGAGCAAGGTGGAACGCTTGAGGCGCAGATGGTAAGGCCAGTTGTACGCCACCTCTTAATCCGCCTACGCCTGGGGGGGGAGGGGAGGGTTGGCAGGGGGGCACACTGATCTGGATCAGAGCAGGGACTCCCTTCGAGCTCACCCAGTTCACCATAGACCATGAGGGCTGGTATGTTTTCCTTAAGGACAGGTTATTAGGCAGGGAAATCACTTTAGGTAGTGTCTATGCCCCGAATCAAGAGCAGGTAGCCTTCCTTTTATTGCTCTCTGCCCCGTTGGCACCGTTGATAGCAGATGACCTGCTGGTAGGCGGAGATTTTAACTGCATAGCAAATGTCCTGTAGGCCCGTTCCACACCTCCATTACCCAGGGCGATGGCACACAAGACAGCAGAGGGCTTTAGAGACTGGTTAGATCAGTGGGTAGGCTAGCGTAAGTCTTTTACCCAGCCACACCCAGTCAGCTGCTAACACAGCATGTTTAACTCCCACAGCATGTTTCATAGTGTGTGCTAAGATTACAGTTACCTGCACTTTTAAATAAAACATCCCTCGCCGGTGACTTGTCAACTGGTGACAGCATCGCCACATGGAGGGGCCGGAGGAACAATGCCCCCGCCTGCTCCACGCCCAGCCTTCAGATGGAGGCTGACTTTAGATACTCAATTGACAAAACTGACACAGAAGCTACTGGCCTAATGAACGCAAGAAGAAGCAGGCTCAGAACCCCTGCCCTGTGTGTCTCTCATTTCCAATAACAGGCACACAGAAACTCTCTTTTTTAGATAACAAGACGACATAAGGGACAGATATTTCATTATGACAAATGCTTTGTTTTTGGTCAAATTGCTCTCAGTGAAGGTCATTCCATTTTGTATCAAAGGAAGAGGAGGAGCCATTACGAGGATGTTGTCAGTGAAGTCACAGAAGTAACAGCCATCAGGAATGGCTGGCCTGGTTATGCGTTTGGATGGACTTTAACTTTCCCTAGGTTTTCTAGGAAACTACGTTTATTGCTATTTGCTGTAGCATTTTTGTGCTGCTCAGCGTTGGGTTAAATGTACAGTACACCCCTGTATCTTTATAAAGTCAGGCTACTGCTCGCTACTAAATAAGGACAACACATTTTAAAAAAAAGTGATTAAAAAACAAAGTGGAGTGCAAATAGTACTTTAAAAGAACTTCCTTAATTCAAACAATAAAACACCAAGATTTAGAGTAATGCCGGATATTGGCATATCATATTCAAAAAATGTAAAGTTCGGCAACAGGGATGTCATCCTTGTAAACGTGTTCCCAACACAGGCATATGAATATGTGATCCTGAGGCGAGGTGGTAGATAGGGGCGAATTGAGAACGAAAAATAAAATAAATTAAAAAGAAAACATTTGTGGACATTTTTCTGACAAGGACTTTTTACTCCTAAAGATGTTTCTAGAGAGAGCAATTGCATAACATTCATGCGTTAAACACCTTAGCAGTTCTTTTGTCGCTTGCATAATTCTCTCCTGACAAGATAAATAGAAGAGAAATTACCTATCCCTCCACCGGCATGGGGAGGCGCACCAAAGCGGAAGGAATCGATGTAAGCCTTAATTTTCTCCAGATCTGAAGAGGAAAAATAAGCGTGTTACAAAACCCGACACATTTAAGCTTCTGTCATTATTCATTTGTATCCCGTCGTAACATTATCACAGCATTTTTAAAAGAGAATGCACTGTTGAATAAGGCACATTTTAACATCTGACTTGACAGTGCACCTGCCTGCTGGAGATTTTTTCCGTATTGCAAATAAAATAAAAAATAACATGTGCATACAGTGAGTAAACATCTCTCACCCCCGGCTATTAGCTGTTTGATTCATCGTTCTGTCGCCTAAGAAGCGCTTCCATTGCAATGCATAAAGGTCCATTTTACATGTAAAAAGTACAATCAATCATCACACTTTTTTGTCACATTCAATTTTTTATCCCACACTCAAGATCAGAAAGAGATCAGAAAGCTGTATTGCAGCTTGGATTTTTTAGAGGTATTTTCACATCAGTGATGATTTGAGTGTCAACCTGACTCTGTCAAGCTCGCCTTATTGTTTTTTTCTTTAACATGTAAATAGGCTGAGTGGCTTTGCCAATGCCTGTATTGTACATATCACTTAAGTCCGGTAAACGTCACAAAATGGTAATGTCCAAGTTTATGCTCTAGCAATCAGAACCAATTGCCTCTTGTCTATTTATTGATTTAATACCTGAACTAATATTTCAAGTGTAAAGGCAAGGGAAACAACTCAACAGTGATCACACTGAACCGTTAAGCCAAGCAAGGCTTTGTGGACAATGGTCAGTGAGTAGTACATTGTACTACTGGGCAGTAGTCAGTTTAGCAGTCGCATTTTAAAAGAGGAGGTGTTGTATTCATTCCTCTAGAAAAGTGAGAGATAAATGGTCTGACAGAGGTGTAAAATTAAGGCACTCAGAGTTTTGTTTGAGCGCCATGCCTCATTCAGGGTGCTCCCAGAGCGGGTTCCGATTTATTCTGCTTATTTAATTTCCATTTCTTACCTTTTATGGAATCTTTCTCCTGAACTGTCCTATCAAAGCGCTTCAATCTTACCTGCATTCTTTTTAATTTGTACAAGTGGCCCCTATTGCCACTTATCTGTGGCTTTTGTTTGGGACAACAACTAAGTGGAAAGCATCCAGATCTATGTGACTGTAGGCCGTCTCCCCGATACCCGCATAATATTGAGGCCTAAGATGGTGCAGAGATAAATTACCTTGTGAAGCGGGCAAAATTCAACAGTGGTAATTCGCTATGGAGTGAAACTGGGCTAAATCACAGCCCAAATGTGCCCCGAAGGCAAACATGAGAAACTGGCAGACTGTTATGGATTGTGTGTTGAATGTTCAGGTGTTTCATATTCCAAGTATCTTGAAACGAGGTGTTTAAAAATGGAATACTGAAATTGTAAATGCTGGACGCACTTTGCCACTCACTTGACAGTGATGGCAACTACCTCTGGTTAAGATCAGAGTAAAGTTATGTCGTTTCACCCCACCATTGTATCTTATTAAGATTTCATAGTTCATGCTGTTGTGCATGAACTATGGCTCCGTGCATGACTGCCAATGAAAATGAGGACCAGGTAGAAACACACAAATTGTCCACCATCCGGGCATTTTGTGTGCTTCTCATTTGACCACGTTTTGCTAGGGAGAACCACATGAACAGCTTGAATCAGTAAGGTCTCAGTTCAGGGGGTATTTTTCTTCCCTCGTATGCAGAAGCGAATTTCTTTGGATTTCGATTCTGCATACCATGGAATAAATAAAAAAGGTTTTGCCCTTCACTGGTATGCAAGTCAATGTCTTAAAAGAGAAGAATAACAATATAGGATAAAAAAAAAAAAGCAATTATCACATGGAACTCGTTTAATTCTCTTCACCTGTTTTCCGGTAAAACTGTTCGGCAGCAGAGCAAGGAAGGCAGCCTGTTGCGGCTATCTGACGGTTAGATTCAAATTAGGTAATCGCTGAAAAGTTCTGTGGTTAGATTCACTATCACAGGGGTCTCCAACGTTTTCTGTAATTAGAGCTAGTTTTGTTCAATGAAAATCACCCAGAGCTACTATTATTATTAGTGTCGTAATATTGACCACATCAAACAAGATTACATTAGTGGCCAGCGTTTGTAAGATCACCAGCAATGGTCATGCCGGTGCAACAGGCACGGTTGCCAGCCGTAATCGAAAAAAAAGATCTGTTAATGTGGAATGCCTCTATGTGGGTAATACATAACAGCCATAGCTGCAATGCCCCTGGCACTATGTCAATAATATTGGTTATAAATCTCCCCAGCACTGCATGGTGCATCACTCAAAAATCAGCTTTAAATATATTTTGAAGTTCAACAATTTTTCTCCAATCGTCAGCTTATGAGTTCTGAAAAGACACACATTTTCGTCTCAAATATAGACTTTTCAATTTTGGTATACAGATACTAATTCAACCAAGAAAATGCTTCTAATTGAGTAGGCTGGGCTGCATACAGGAGCTACGTACAGGTAGCCGGAGAGCTCCCAGCACCTCATGAGCTACTCGTTTGAGAAGCCTGCATTATTAGCACAGATTGTTCCAGGTATACCGAGAGACAGATCACTGCTGGTGAGCTCTACTATGAACTCTGTATTATGTTATGCTAATAATATACAGCTGACTTCCAAAAGCACAACTATAGCCCCCATAAAAGGTGGAAAGTAATGTACAATAACTTGGGCCCTATTTGGAGCTTGGCAGACAGGACACTCTGGCACAACGCAATGCATGTTCCGTCCAACATATTACAAGTGCCATAGGTTATGATAGGCGGACAGGATATATGCTACATATGTGAAGGCGTATCCTGTCGGCCAACCTTTAAATAAGGCCCCTGGTTTTCACAAAGCACTTTTTAGCACAGGGTTGATATTTAGCTGTGAATAACACTTTACCAGATTTTTTGAAACAACAGAAAGATTAAAGCGCAAGCTGCGACAGTGATATGCAAACCTGTGATTGGCATCAAAACAAGCAACTCCCAACAGCAGTTAATTAGATTCAGAATACCAACACATCTGCTTGCAATTCAACTTGAGTTTTTTTTTTTTTTTTTACTTCGGCATAGGACTAGATCAGTCAAACATTTTCGGAAAACTGTAAACGTTCAATAGAAAGACAGTAGGGATGGATGAGATATTGGCAAAAATCTAAGCAGCAGTTGTACTGTTAACATTAATTAAGTGGAGTCTAGAGCCGCATAACTTTAAATGAATGTTCCTTTCGATTCCAGTTCTCCAGGAAATGAAGCCTGGATGTAGCAGCTCTACAAGGACACTGTAATCCAGTCACACAACCCCAGCAGGGATGGGGGTATGCACAACTCCTGCACTTGCATCTGGGAGTCTCAGATGTAGAGAGCTGTGCTCCTAACCTTTCGGTCTATACAAGCTGTCTTGGTTATACTTTTACACGGATTATAATGGGTAATTCAGCCAAACAGAACAAAACAGGTTCCATGGGTAAAAACAGCTTTAAAATACGGATGTGTTTTATAGCACCTTAAAAACACAAACAAATGGGGCCTTAAGATAATCAAAATATGTCACATTTCCTCTTGCATGGTGCTGTGTGCCTGAATGCTTAAAACAGAAAAAAGCTCCCCTTATCTTACATAAGAGTTTTTGTAAAGTGAAGCGTTCACACTTCCCAAAGGCCCTTTGTTACAGATTTGGAACTTAATATTCCAAGGATGTACTGGTCAGAAGGAAGTAGCTCCTTTGAGGTAATAGATCATGACAAACGCTGACTCAATAGTGTCTTTGCATTCACAGTCCAAACCACAATTTTCTTTCTGATCCTGCGAGTGCCCGTCTCTGTTGATTGGGGGGTATTTCTCAAATCCCTTACCCAGGTTTCTTTATTAGTCAGATTTTTGCTCTTGATTTCCAACTGCTCACTTTACCCTGACTTTTACTCATCGATTATCACCATGGAATTCTTCATGCTGGTGCTGGTCTTGCAAACTAGCAATGACCCATGTAAGTATGATGTGGGATGCTTGTTGTGTCTTTATTCTCCTTGATGGGACTCCTACCGTTATGTGTCTTTTACCAAGGATATGAAATGAGATTGGGTGACCTGCAGTGGCCCAGGTGCAGTCACCATGTGTGCAGACGTGGTATGTGGGGTTCTTCCCTCTCACCCATCCACTTGCCATCTTTAATCGGAATACACCTATGTATTCTAGTTTTCTATGTCCTAGAATACCTGAGAAAATGTTGAGCCCCTATGGTAACATTATAAACCGAAGGTATGGGTTATATTTGGTGTATTTCTTATAATATGGATTACTTTTCCTAGTTGTACTGACCATTGTTTCATTGCTTCTGTCCTTTCTACCTTGACGGAACTACGTCTTTATCTGATGACAGAGAGGTATCTGGTTGGACTGGTGAGATGCTATAAGCTATTGTGGTATGATCTGGTTGGTGAGGTGTGGTGTGCAGCAATGTGATGTGTTCTGTTTTTGGGGCATTTTGTTGTGGTGCATGTAATGATGTGTTCTAAGCTGTGTGGTTTGGTGTTGTGTAGCTAGGCGTAGAATTTTCCGGCATGAGTTGGGTGTGCTACAGTGTGTGTGGAGTAAGATGTTGTATTGCAAGGTGTAGTATGATGTGGTGTAGTGTGCTATTCACTTTCAGTGTTCAGTAATTTAGGGCCTGAGGTACGAATGCATTTTCGTGTCGCAAATCCTGCGATTCAGTAAATCACTGTGTGGGTGACAAGAAAATGTTAGTTTTGAATGTACTAGAGCCATTTGGAGATTCAGTAGCATGTTAGTGAATCGCTAAATGGGTATAGGAAATCGTTGGGAATTGCTATCTGGAAGGGGCGTGTTTAGAGTGTCCCTTCCAAACAGCAATTCATTATGGTATGTATTAATGTTTTGCGACTGAAACCCTGTTGAAATACATTGATATTTCACCGACTACTGAAAGGTAGTGGTAATCCCTTTGTGAATGGTTGAAAAAAACATTTTTGTTGGAATAGACTGTTAAAAAATAGTTTTATAACTTTCTTATTAAAAAACCACATCCTGTTTTCCTGCAAGGAAAACGGGCGACTGAAAAAAATGCTTTATTTAAAAGGAATCACAGACATGGTGTTCAGCTGACCCCAGCAGGCCAACATTCCCTGTAATGGCAGCGCATCTAAGTGGGCCACATTTTGTGTCCTGCCTCATTAATATTCATAACAATTGCAACCCATTATGATTCGGGATTTTGTGAACGGACTAATTAGTACATAGGTCCGTTCGCAAAATATCACAGAATTCACAAAAAGTTGGTGCGCAAATTGTGACCACTTTTTGAGAATCCTAACTTAGTAAATGTGGTCCCTAGTGCGTTGTGAAGAGGTGTGATCCTGAGTGGTGATGTGAATGCCTCTTTAAGGGTTGGGGTACTGTGTTGTAGGTTGTGTCATAATGTGTAATACAATGGTGAGATGTATTTTGTCTTTTGGTACTGTGTGAAGTGATGTGCTATGGGATACTTGGTGATGTATACAGCATGTGAAATGAAATCAAGTGCTATGTAGGGTAGTACTGTGTTGAGTAATGGGGGTGATTGTGGGAAGGTTCTCAGAATGGTGTGGTGATGGATGGCATGTTTCCTTATGGTCATAATGTGATGTGATGCTGATGGCTGGTAGTTCGCGCTGTGGTGTGCTAAGCTGTACAGGGTAGTACAGGGTGTGATGGTTTGTTGTGACATAGTTTATGTGCCCAGTCAGGTGGGTCAACGAAGATTCAGTAATGTGTTATTGATGTGGAAGCCATATCCATATGGCCATCATTAAGAAGTACCCTGAAGTAAAGATGCAGTGTAATGGGGCATTTGCAGCAGTGTCCAAAGAGATTAGGTGTGAAACGTGTGGAAGGCAACACACTCGAGGACAATAATAGTGCAAATGATGTTATTACTATAGGGAAGTGTGACACATCTTTAGAGTGTGTGGTGGAATTATGTGAATTACAAATTAAAAAAAGTAAGGATCAGAGTTTCCTTAATCTATATTAGTATAGCAAATGAGGAAGGAAAATGTATTGCCTGATGGGGGAGAACTTAACAGATGTGCAACCTAAAGGGCATAATGGGCTGTCAACAAACATGATAAGGTTCCGTATTTTGAATTTTGTTTTCAAGGGAAAAGTACAAAAAGAAATCACGTTGCTAAAGATGGGACATCTTTATTATAATGTCGACATGAAGAGAACTTGGAATTCAATCAGCAAGGAACACATTTTGGGAGCATGTGTGAGCAGTGTGGATATGGTGAAAGAGTTATCTGAAGTATTCTAGGGAGCGGAAGGGAGTGTACATCAGAACAATGTCAATGGTGAGGCCAAGCCAAAATTACACAAGATGAAAAATATTCCCATAACACGAAGGCGCGGGATAGAAGAACTGATTAAAATAGATGAAGCTAACATACAAAAATTGGTGGAATCTTCCTTCTGGCGGCTTCTCATGGTGGAGTGAAGAAACTAAGGCAAGATCAGATTGCAAACGTATTACTGGTATTAGTTATTGATTAGGCAGCACTGTACAGTACTAAATATCAGGGAGACCACTTCGGAGTGCTGGAATAGAAGGGTAAAACATGACAATGAGAATTTCTGAATCCATGGCAGAGTCCAACCTCATAGGCAGGATGAACCTATTTCTACTTTGTTAGGTCACTCCTGTGTATGCACTGGGCTTAGTTGAAAACATATTTGAAAAGTTTCACCGTCAGGAGTGAACTGATCTTAAGGCTGCCAAACTCCATTCTGAGTTAAGGGCTGAGGCGGTTCAAAGAATGAAACAAAATGTTTGGAAAGTTTTCAACTACCGAACGTAAGTGAAATGCTTTAGATGGCGAGAAAGAGCATAGTATTTAGCACGGTCTATTTGTATGCTGGAAAACATTAAATTCACTGCACTGAGCACTATGCCTCTCAAAGCGTTCATTATTACTCTGTTTGAGAGTTCTTGAAACAATGCCATGTGGTCTGGCCTTAAATGCACGATTGTTTCGAAGGCCAATGCACTGGTTAATCAAACGCTTGGAAGGCACTCGGTATATTTCAGAAGATATTTTGGCGAGTTTTAAATGGCGTGTTACTGAAAACACCTGCATTGCCAAGCAGGGATGACCTCTGGCCTTTCTGTGTATGGCACGATTCTACTGTATATTTGCTTACTGAACACATCCCCCTGAATATGGTAATCAAAATTAATGCACAGTTGAAGTAGGATACCAGCTGTCAGACGTGTTTAAATTTGTTAAAAGGCCATTTGTCTTGCCACAATGCTAAAATGGTTCAGCCCAATGGTAATGAGTGTAATCACAATGGCTACAAACAACCTCGGACTGGAAGCAGTACAATACAAGAACATGGGAGTTAAGAAAAAAATATAATAGCCTTTGCTTTGGAATCTCTCATGGAACTAGAAGAAATTAAATCTGCGGATGAATGTGAGGCTTTAACTTTTGGGTGGGGGGGCGGGTAAAACTCTAAGAAAATGTGATAATTTATTACACAGAAATAACGTGAGGAGCAAAATACAGCACAGCTAACCTTTTGTTCAGTTGGGGACAGTAAAATCAAGAGATTTCAGATGAAGGTGCTTGGGATTACTGAATGGTAACAACTGTGATACAGAGTGAGAAATGCATTATTATTTTCCAAAGTTGGTGCAAAATTATAGAGAACAAAAGGTTCTGAGAAAAAGCCTTGATTATGTGGCTGGAGGATAGCCAAGAGATTCCCTAGTCATGATTATGAGCATTCGTGTTGCGCATCGCTCAAGAAATGAGAGACGACAGTTTTAATCGAGTTGAAAAACTGTCTGCTATCAAGTTAAAAGATAAAGTAAGATATGTTCGAATCTGCAAAGCTAAGAGGAAAGATAAGGACTTATTATGGTGACCAGGCATTGCTTTAGTAGCAGAAAAAATGGTAAGCTAAAGTGTAATGTGCGAGTCATCAGATTCATGAAAGAAAACATTGAGGCGACTAATCGTACCCATGAGTTGTGTAACATGCTGTCAGAGAGGTGTACTATGAATGTGGTGACAAGTGACAGCTGGTGACATCTGATGAAACAGGTGAGGCGTAAATACTTGCCCCACTTGCGAAGAGTGAGTGAAGAGTGCAAGCCTAACCACCCAAAAGGTGGTCGCGAAGGGGTGGACTGCTTCCTTCTTTTGATAGACATGAGGAAAATATTGTAATTTACAGAAAACTGTAAATGAAATGTGATAAAAACTCACTTGTTTTACAGACAGTTCTAGAAGAATCTCAATACATTTTACATCACTTCACCTCTGTGGAAATCATGTATGTAAACAGTATGCCCAACAAAAACAAAAGATGCGAGTCACATATGCTCTACTCAAAGTGACTGTCTTCCAGGGGTGCCACTCTAATAGCCCTGGGCTGCTCAATGTGCTGGTGGAGTTACTCAATATGCCAGGGATTCATTAGACCTTCACAAAGTTTCTCCCGTCTTTCACTCGCACATCCTTGGACCCTCACTAGCAGACTCGTCTTTCTCATGCTGACCTCAGAGTCTAGACTGGAGCCCTGCAGTGCTAATGACACAGGTCAAAGGTGAGAAGAAGAATGGCACCCAACAAGGTAACTGGGGCTTTTCATCTGCCCTGGACCAGCCGATTCTAATATCTGAGCGGTGATCATACAGTCAGGGCAGTGGTGACATACTAGTTTGCTTTGCCTTTCCAAAAGCATCAGAAAACAAGCATTGGCATAGCCAATAGGGCTCGCCTTTGGGACCTTATAAGTGTTTAGCCATGCAACAGTTGATGTTGTTGCACCAATGATATTGTGCTGGATAACTAAACACTTATAAGGTCCCAAAGGCGAGACCTATTGGCTATGCCAATGCTTGTCCTTTGAGGCCCTTTAGCGGTCTTTCTTTTTCTCCTTCTTTCTTTCCTGCCTTTCTCTGTTGCTCTGGGGTCAAAGTCTGGTGATGACAAGTAAGTTCCAGTCCCCAGCAATAAGTGACGGTGCCCACCACTTACAACCATGAACACAAATCAAGCACAGAGTATATGCATTTGAACTAGAATTAAATGCGATGCTAAATTGCTGCAGTAGCAGCAAACATCATTTTCCCCTGCATCACAACATGTTATCTGCTTGTTTCCTGGGTTAACGCAGCAGGATGCTTCTGTCTGTATTAGTACCTGGATCTGTGAAACACCACAGAGCTGGTGGAGCACTTCAGTGGCTGGCTCGCAGCAAAAGCATGTGGCTTTATAGCGCTTTCTGTGTGCTATTTCACCAGTCCTCTTGTTACCTTGAAATGGTGGTCTGGCAGCCCAGGAGCCACCAGCGGGGCTTGTATCTTTCACCGATCTAATCGCCCTCGAGAACATTTATGTATTGCAGTTTTGTAAATAGCGCAAACTTGGCCCAATGGCATTAGAGCACTTCACATGCGCACCAGATTACTTTACACAAGACCAGATTCATATTTTAGACACTGGGAGATGAAGGGATGTTGCAGAGAAACATGGGATGTTTGAGCCGGCGCCCGGGCTAGAGCCTGGTCCCGGGGTCCAAGGAGGGGAGCTATGGCCGTTAGGCCATCCCACCGCCCCCACTCCATCTCGTCCTGGCAATCACACCCAAATCATTGCGACGCGGCGGGGGAGGGGAGGAGGAGCACTTGTCGGAGCGAGAGGAAAGCCAGATGGCGCCTCTCAGAAGGGAGGGGGTAGTGCAAGTTTCATCTTTCGAAGTCTTTGCTATTAATATGCTGTTATTCTTCAGGCAGTCTTGGGTAAAAAAAAAAACACTCAAAATAATACTTACTGGCTCATTTTTTCGTTTTATTTTTAAATAAATATAGACTGGAGAATAAATGTGTCTGTCCGTATATCCACAAATTAGAAAAAATAGAAAACTTGGGAGTCTTTTTTATGAGGTAGGAGGTTGGCAATGTATGAATTGTGCTTCTCTGGTTAAGCATAGCTATTGTTATTGCTTAGAACGGACCTAGGACTTCTTAGGCCTTTTGTATCAAATTCTGCGAACAGTTGCGCCATGAATGGGGCCAATAATGGGCAGTAACGTACTAAAACTCTTTGGAAGGCCGCCTTACCCGCACCTCACTGGCGGGAAGGGGGCGCCTTTCTGAATTGTATTGCGTTAGGGGCAGGTTAATTTCTGAGTCGATATTTTGTCTATCTGCGGAGAGTTTTAAAAGTCTATATTATACTTCCGTGGCGCCCAGAAAAAGTATGTTAATTATTATTTTTAACGCGATTTCAATCCGCATATTGTATTACTTAATTAAATAGTCTACTTAAAATGCGCAATGTTGAAAACAAGAACAACAAGCATTGGCCGCGCGGCCGTGAAACTGACACGGCCGCGAAAGTGAAAGTAATCGCGAGGGAAGCCATATGGCGCCTGATCGCACGTGCACGCTCGCGTGAACGCAAGCTGGTCGCCAGCAAAAGCCACTGCTGTTTGCACTTCCAAAACCCGCTTACTAAAACTCTCGCCAGAGCAGCGCATGCGCTGGCTCAGGCGAGACCTAAAAAGGACCCCCAAGAGTCATCTTTTGTTCAAGAGGGTATCATGCTGCTGCAACTACCACTTCCAGGTTTGAGGACTATAAACCACTCTTAGATGACACTATGATGAGAAAGTATTGTATTTGACAGTTTATGACGAGAGGCATAGAAGAGCAAGCACACTTATCAAGCTTTACACTGTACATGATTCGTGATAAGCCGGGTAGATAGTTTATTTGACAGGTTGCAGTTAACCACTGTGGATAGACTGAATCTTAAGACTTTGGAAATCAAAGATCACGTTACCAATGCCATGATGCTGGGCCCTTTCAGTAAGAAGCTGCGGGTCATGGACTCTCTGGGCTCCCGACAAGATCTCTTCTCCTCTCATGAACATGTCGTAGGAGTTGGAGTATTTCTGTAAAAGTATTTAAAAAACAAGAGGACAGCAGAATTTAGTAAGCTTAGGTTATGCTTTTGGTTGGATTGAAAGTGTCTACTTCTAAAGATCGCTTAGCAAATAACACATTAAATTAGAAGAAACAGCAAAAAATCTATATTTTTTTTACTAATCCAATTATAGCAACAGCAGAAAATAAATCACAAGGCAGAAAACTAGTCTACAATTACTAGAAGCATACAGGAGCGCTTCCTTCTTCTTAAAGCTTCGGGATAAAATGATCCAATCAAAACAATACTCCTCCTACTAGAATTGATCTATTGACTAACAAATTGCCTCCCATTCCTCTCAAATGTCACTTTTTCGAGCAAACAAGTTAAATTTTTTTATCCTGGTACGTGCTGTTAACCTGAAGCCTGAGAAGCCTCATTCCAATACACGCATTGGCAAAGCCAATAGGTCTGACTTTGGCCGCGAGCCTTTCAGCAATTCTTGTTTTGGCATGGGTTTTACAAAACTGTTTTGGTCAGGAAGCTGCCAGGCCTCACCAATCTTGGCTAAAGGCAAAGATGTTGCTTTGGTCTCAGAAAAGTAAACATTGGCATGGCAATCCATGGCCCCAAAGGGAACTACTTTGTGTGTAGATGTGCTCCTTGTGAAAGGGCAGCAAGACGTAACTGAAAGTGAAGTCCGCAAGTAACTCAAGTGGGCTGACACACTGCCCCTTGTTGCATGCTGGAGTGGGTGAAAGAAAAATGTGAATGACAACCACAGGATAATGGATGGAGTCTGACTAAAATAACTATGTCATACACATCATTTTAGTACAATTAAAAGGTCTTGGCCAGCAGACTTAAAAACGTCAACTGGTCGGGCATTGGCTGCCAGTCTCTTGCCTTTGAGGAAAAAGGCAAGAAAGGAAGGAAGACCAGAAAGAAAGAAAGGAGGAAGGCACAAAAGAAAGAATCAAAGAGGAAGGCACGAAAGAGGAAGGCACAAAAGAGAAAGACAAGAAACAAAGAAAGGTAAGGAAGACACGGAAGAAAGAGGAAGGAAAGAAAGACAAGAAACAAAGAAAGAAACGAAAGGAAGGCAATAAAAAAAATATAGAGTAAGAAAAAAGAACGAAAGAAAGATAAAAAAGAAAGAAGGAAAGAAACAGGAAAGAAAGAAGGAAAGAAGAAGCAAAACAAAGAAAGAAGAAAAGAAAGAAAGCAAGGAAGACTTATAGAAAGAAAGAGGAAAAAAGAAGGAAATAAAGAAAAAAGAAGGACTGACAGGGTTGCAAAGACAGAGCTTCCTCATGAGCTTATATTCCAGGTTCATGTGGGCTGCTGGTATGGTGTGAAAAAGCAGCAGTAAGATAAACAAGGCCACTTCAAAAGGAATTTACTTGGCACCAGACAGGAAACTGGAATGTGTCCTTTGCTCACATCTGGTAAAAAGCACGCTGCTATGACATCAGGCTCTACAAACAAAAGCAACACTAAAGTAATAAAGTAAAAAACAAAAACACTGGCACATAAGTAACTACCTTATGTGTGGACGTGGTCCTTGTGAAAAGGCTAAATGCAGTCCCTCAAAGGGAAGTTAGCCAGTGACTGAAGTAGCTGACCCATTGCCCCGTGCAGTATGCTGTAGTGGGCGGAAGCAAAATGTGAATGACACAACAACAGACCAATGAATGAAGAGAGGTGGCTGAAAGCCCCTTTAAGTAAGTATATTATACAAATAATTTTAGGAAAATCAAAAGGTCTTGGCTAACACTAGACCTATAATGAAAAGACCACAGAGTAATGATTGATCCTCAGAAAAACTCATTACTGTGAAGAACAGGGCTGGCAACTGGAATCGCAAAAGCAAACATGCATTAAAATTTCCAATAGATCATACAAGAAATTCAAACAGAATCACGTAAGGAAATAGCATATTTTTCTTAACGGGAATACAGCAAACTCCACCACTCTCAAAATTATTCTACTCATTGGCCAACACTACCTGATTAAATCCATAAATCACGTCTCTCAATGGCTCTTCTCTCACAAAACAGATACCGCAAGGTCGCAAATGACCAATGCCTGTCACAAGACTACAAAGTGTATGTACATCATTGGACCAGTCTCGATATGTAAGGAAAATCACTTACAATACGTATAACCAACAAAAGCACTGCAAGTAATACAAGACAAGGGTCCCCCTCCTCTCTTTGAGGCTTTTGCAACAAAAAAAAAACACTCGTTGAGTGCTGACCAGATTCAAATGCAGCAAATATCACAACCACAAAGCATCTTTCCTTGTCACTGAACCCAACCCAAAATTTCAAGTTGACCTTTTCTTTAAATAAACTTAGGTTCTAAAATTCATCTCAGCTACCGAACTATTGCTAAACCAAGCAGACAGAGAAAATTGTCTCACTACAGGTTTAGGTCCAGTTTGAATAACAGCACCCTCTAAACACAGGACAGTCATGCTTTCAGGTATTGAATGACAGACTGCACAAACATAAGAAAGTCATTCACACTGCTGACAGACTTAGGCTCTCCAGTGGCCATATCTAATTATATCTACTGGCAGTCTTCAACATAAGTGATCACAGAAACTGTATTATGAACACTTAAAATATTTGATGACTTAAGCAGCAGTTCTGGATTTGGTAATATCCTTCCTCAACAAAGTATACTAGCAAGGTAATACAAGAAACATGTGCTTTCCTATTCACAGTTTCCTTCGTTGTGTCCCACAAAGTTCCTCATTCCAGTTCGAACCTGCAATTTAATTTAGTAAGGTCATGAAAGACCATGATCTTTATCTGCCAAATGTACAGAGGCATTACTCGATTAATGCTTAAAATCCACAGATCTAGGACTAGTTTTACAGTCCATTCACAAAATTGTTCAACAAGTCTTTCTCTCTCCATTTATCTTAATGTCATTCAATCTTAGATGCCGTTCCATACGAACAATTGTGACTGAATTTCTTGGAATTTCAGCTTTGCTGTGCTTTGTCTGATTTGACTGTATGTACCCATCTTCCTATCAGTTACCATTTCCTCTCAACCTCTGAGCTCATATGCATTGTAGCCACCATTTAAAGACATTAAGTGCTGTACAAATAACATGAACTGAAGACAACATAAAAATTACAGCAAAATAAACTTTACTCACTGTGTCTTGGGGATCTGGCATTGTGTAGAAAGGTCTCACGGCCAGTGGATATTTGTCAAGAATATAGAAGTCTGTATCATACTAGAGAAGAGAAAGAGAATTTATTGAAAGTGACAGATGAGCTATCAAACTTAGTTCCATCATAAAAAACAACCATCATTGTTACCTTCTCTTTCACAAGGCGGCCGAGAAGTTTTTCATTGGGAGTACTAAAAAAGAGAGAGACGATTGTTCAGTGTCATATTCATGAAGCATACCCCGCACACTTAGGGCAAAAAAGCAAAAGACACACAATTGATGGACGGAATGCTGAACAAATCAAAGCATTCCCCCCCAGTCAAGAGATCTGGTATGCTCAGACGTGGGTTCTGGGCTCACTGTGCCACTGGAATCCAGCTATCCTGGCTGATGAGGGGTGAAACCCTGAAACCAGTCCTAGGATGCTTGTTTCCGGTCCAGGGAGGACTTGGCAGTTCGGGCTGGACTGTTCCCATGAGGCACAGGGCCAAGACTGATTTGCATATGGCCAAGTCTAAACTGCGGTGGCATGGTGAGCAAAAGAATGATGGATTTAACCCAGATCTCTTGACTGGGGGTGAATGTTTGATTTGTTCTGCATTCCGTCCATCAATTGTGTGTCTTTTGCTTTCTCTCCTGGCTACAGAGCATCGCCTGCTGTGGCTGAAGTTCACTGTGAAGCTTTTCAGGCTTCTGGTTTTCTTGGGAGTAGATTGGACTCCCTCTTGTAGTACTCCTTGCTTACTCCTGGCAGAACAAGAGTGAGTCATAACAAACTTTTTGTGAATTGGGCCTTTTATGTTTTTTGATGGAGGTGTTCATTTCTATTTTAAAATACAAATGAATCCACAAGCATTTGTGTTATAAAGACCAGAGAAAATATACAAAATGGTATGTATGGCACTACCTTAGATCCTCTTCATCGCCCATTTCTATTCCAGCTTCTCTTAACATGGCCAGTCCTTCGCGATACTCCAGCCTCAGGGTGGGCTCCAAAAACTTGAACGGTTCACATGGAAACTGCTTGCTGACAGTCTGGATCTCAGTCTGAAATCTGCATATCAAAAACAAAATTATTTAATTAATTACAGTTCTCCTTTTCCAACTTAGAAATGGTTTATTTTCAATGGTAAGTAGCACATTAACAAAAATGTTTCCTCCTGACATCACTTTTACTGCAAGAGTTACTTCTACAATCGTGTTCTATAACAAGGGAAGAAATATGCGGAAAACACAAATTACTATTGACTAAAAGAGAAGGATATGTTCGGAGTACCACTCTATCTTGGTTCGGGTATTGTGTGCTGATGCAACAACCTCTCTCTGTGTAATGAGGGACAGAAAGTAAAAGAAACTGTTTTCATAATAACTATTTTAAGTTGCTGCTTTCCACTGAACAACGCCCTTTTGTTAACATGCTAAAACAATACTACGTTTAATTTAATACAATTTTTCCGGTTTAGTCTGTATTGTGCTTACTGTAGTGGGTTCAATTAACCAGACAAAGTTATTACTACTAAAAATTTTCAAATCTTACTTTTGATGTGGACCACGACGGTGAAATGCAAGTGTAATAAATCATCAAAACGCTATCTCACTGCTTCATTTCATGAAGCAAAAAAATCCTGTGGAGTTTTCCCAATAACACTGTAGGAAAGTAGGATCTGCTTCTTATGGTTACCCCAACTTTTTGCTAAATGTGATACTGTTTTTGACTAGTCTGACTGGGATCCTGCTAATCAGGACCCCAGTCTATCTGCTTTCTCCCTAAACTGTTATGTTATGTACTTAGGTACACTCCAGATTGGATACTGGGGTACCCTTGTCAGTCCCTAGTATATGGTACTCATGTACCCAGGGCATAGGTACCCCAGAGGCCTTCCATGGGCTGAAGCATGTATTATGCCACCCATGAGAGACCATGCAAAATGGAACCTACAGGCCTGCCATTGCAGCCTGTGTAAGTTGGTGCATGTATCACTTACTTAAGATATAGGTTTACTATATCTAAGGGTCACTACACTTAAAACCTATAAGTCCCCCCTATAGCAGGCCTTAACAATCCTGAAGGCAGGGTGCTTGGTTCTAAGTGAGAGGGTGCCACTGCATGAGTAGGACACCCCTGCAGCCTACGAAGTCCATTCTCCCGGGTTGTCAGTGAGGCAGCCATTTACGACATATAGAGTGGCATTATGCGACCGCGTGATGACCAACTCTAAAACGACTGAAACTAACCCTATCATGTTTGGTGTCAAACATTGTGGAATCGTACCCCCACACCGGTAACCGGTGTGGGGGTATGATTCCACCCCTCAGAAGTGAGCTTCGTTGGTTCCCGGGTGTTCCTGGTACCCTCCTTCGAGTCTCGGGCAGCACAAAATGGTTGCTGCCGACCAGAGACACATTTCTGCCCTCCTGCTGCTGAGCCAAGCTCGAGCAGGGGAAGGCAGAACAATAGGCATCCTGTCACAGGGAGGTGTGACCACCTCCCAGACAGGATTTAGTGTATTAGGGCTGGGTGGGTGTGCTTGCCAGCGACCGAAAGTCTGCATGAGGGGCACATTTGGTGTCCCTGTGCATAATCCAGTTCAAACCAGTCCTGGGAGCCGCTCTGGCGCGAAACTGGACTAAGGACATGGAAGTGGCCTCCCCACTGTCCAGACCCTCCCCTGGGAGGGTCTCCTGAATCTGTCCAACCCTCTCCGTGGGTACAAAAGGGCTTACCTGGCTGTAGGATCCTAGATTCGACGTGGACAAGATTCTGAACCAGAAACCACTGAACTTCGACCGTCTGGACATTCTGGACTTCGTTTGGGCCCAACTTCGTCTCCCTCTCAGTCTGAAGCATCGTCTGTGCCCGTGCACCATACAGGATCCGTGCAAGACCTGTGGAGCATCAAGGACAACCGAAGATATCTCCCTTGGAGTGAAGGAGTCACTCCCCTGCATTCGCAGGCACCGCAACACTGCTGTCCGGTCTGCTGACCATGAGCTCCCACGAACTCCGAAGGCTTCAGCAACACAGGAGGTGGGTTTCTACGTCCCTCGAGGTCCGAGCTGCCCTCTCACCAAGTTTGAGGTCAGAATCCCTCGTGGGGGCTGCAATACACGAACCCAGGTGCACTGTGTACATTTGCAAGTGCATATGCTTGTTGGCGTTTCCCGAACAAGTGCATTGGGCTCCGAGTAGCCCCAATCTCTGGCACCATTTCCTACCAAGAACTCTGGCCTCCTCGCACAGAGTGCTTCGTGGGCTGCTGTTTGGTGAAATCGCCCGAGGTCCTCTCGCGACTCCTGTGCCTCCGGCCTGTGGGTCCAATTGAGGGTCAACTTTGCTTTTCTTGGGCTCCCCTTGTTGCTCCAGGCTTGCCCTAACTCCCCTGTGTTTGGTGAGTCTCCTGGACCTTGCTGGTCTGAACCGTACGCATCCCTGATCTTTTGCGTGGGTTGCCGTTGCCAAGGCTTGTTGGTGCTCCAGCCGGACACCGACCCCTCAGTACTCGACATCCTTCGTGGGGCAGCTCGTATCCGGCTCCTGGTCGTCCTCAACGTCTCCTGGTCCACGTGGCTGCAGAGTCAAGAACTCCATCAACGCACCTGAAGCAACCGACATCGGTGGGCATTCGTCTACCGAGCCCCTGGTCACTCCTGAGTGACCCAGACTCTGTCCCCTCTGCTTTCAGGTACTCTTCGACAAGAATCTACCTTCGGATTCCAACGGACACTTTTCTTCCTTCCAGCAGCGGCTCTTCTTCGAAGTCCTCCATTGGGTCTGACGGCGGTTTCTGACGCCAGTTCAGACCTATGCACCCGGCTTCCCTGGGATAGGTAACTCGGGTACTTCGGTAACATCGGGTGGGGTGGCTCTCCAACCTCCTAACTTCCACAGGGTTTCTTTGAAATCCACTGGGAAGGGTCCTTAAACTCTAAAACTTCAACCGCGACTTTCCCATAGAATTGTACGGAGCACGTGGTCGTGTTCCCACACTGCACCCGTCCTCCATGGGGTCCCTACTTACTCACCTTGGGTGGTTCCTTGGGGTCCCAGCGATTCTACATCCTCTAGACACTGTCTTGACTCGAGTCGTGGTTCATATACCACTATTTTAGTATATGGTTTGGTCCCCCCCTGGTGCCCACTGTGTATTAGTGCTATTTACTATCATTTCTGTGCTTAAGTATTGTGTGTTTTGTGATTATCTCCATGTAGGAGATACTGTGTCGTACCAGAGAGTGTTATATTAATAAATACATATTTTTATAACTACTGTGTGGTTCTCCTTTCATTTAACCAATACAATAAGATTGCATTCTGGTAAAACAAGCTGCTTAACATTCCTTCAAGACTAAGCCTGAAGGCTGCTATCCACAGCTACCACTTGGATAGCTTTCTAAGGTTATCTTTGACCTCTTAAATCACCATAAGGGTTGTTTGGACGGTGCAAGGTGCCCACTTTAATTAGTGGAGAACATATACCAGGCCAACTTCTCACAAACACAATGGCACAGAAGTAGACCAGACAGGTTTGTTTCAGACTACAAGTTCAATAATGAGCACGGGAACAAAAAACACCCAAAAAACATAAGAACATCATTCATAGTCATTCGACAGAAATGATCTTCCAATTGTGCATCCCACTATATCAATTGAGACCATGGTCTATGATCCTCTGGCAGAGGACTGCATGTCATATTACGAGATCCCTGGCAAGGATTACAAGGCCTGCTGGGCACCTGCAGTGGTTGCAGAGAAGAATGCTGAACGGGCACTATGTTGTTGGAGCCCCGCTCGGCAAACTTTGTTTTTTATAATAAAATCTTGAAGTGTTGGCTTGTTTTGAAAAACAAAGCATTGGTGTGGTTGGACTCTTTTCTGAAAGCGGGAGCGTGATATCTTTTTTATCGTTTTCTGTTCAAGAAAGCCAGACTTTTCTTGGCAGTATCGTACAAGAAAATGTACCTCAGAAGGACAATGTACAATTACTGACGGAGCAGAGGTGCAACCGCCGCCAGGGAAGGTTTCTGCCAGCGGAGCCTGCTGAGGAACTGGTTCTCGCCTCCTTGCAAACTCTAATTGAGACCCAAACTTTCAAAGCAAGGGTTTAAAAATTAAACAATTGCCCTGAGGTGCTGGGAATTTTCTCCCTTAGCTTCTGCCCACTGGTTGAGCTCAATGCCCAGGAATGCCAAGACAGACAAGACAGTCCAGAGAATGAAAATTTAGTCACAGCCGCCCCATCCTAAATAGGGATGGGCGACTGTCACTATGTCCTAAAGTACACAAAAAAATGATGGATGGAAAGCATGAATTCATCTCAGCCACTGATAATTACTGTGGGTCGCATCCCAGGACATTATTTGACACACCATGACACCTCAGTTTGGACCCAGCCATATGCAAATCAGTCTTACCCCTGCTCCAATGGGAACAGTCCATCCTGAACTGCCAAGCCAGGTCCTCCCTAGTCCAGAACATGAGCAACCCAGGACCGGTTTCACCCTAGCTAGGGCTCATCAGGCAGGTATAGTTTGGTTCCAGTGTCACTATGACCTAGCGGCACTGTGGTGGACTGACCACAAGGAAAATCCTGTGGAACCCCTACCTCTAAATGCGTTGGGGAAACTGCAGAGTTGTTGGCGTGGGTAACCCACCAATGTAAGGTAGTTTATCTGCTCTACCAGTCTAAATGCCCCCCCCTCCTTTAGTTTTAAAGCCTCACATCCTCAAAAGTTTTGGGAAATTCTCTTCAGGAGAGAGGAGAAAGGAACACGTCTTGCACAGCACAAAAAAACACATTGGAAAACTGATGGCAGGATCAACACCACCTACGCTTTTCATCCAGAAATGCCCAACGGGTTCCTCAGAATTCTCCAATGTTAAGGACAAATAGACAAAGGGCATCTTCCTGGACACTCTAAAGCAAGAAAAATACCTTGCCTTAAAGAAAGTTGACATAGGCGCTAACATCCTAATCAACTTATTGACCCATCACTCACCTCACATTTATCAATATTTTTTTAGAAAATGTACTGCAATATAACCCTAAGACCAGGTCAACACCAACCATTTGATAAACAATTCTCGAATCAGACTTCGGAATTGCAGCACTAAAACAGATCCTGCCAAGTATTAAATGATGTAATACTCTGAGCATAAAAGGAAACCCTCCCATCCTTGTTCCAGTCGACATGCAGCAGACTTCACTACTGCCCATCAAGCAAGGAAGACGCGGCCTAGAGACTAGAGATGAAGACTTGGGAACATGGTGAATCAGCTCTGAATCCCGGGATCAACTCAAAATCCTTCTGGGCAAATCACTTTATCTCTGTGTCTAAAAATGCAAAAATGTGTAACTTAGTCTGGTTCTGTTTTAAACTGTTCTAATGTCCTTGTGCCAGGTTTGTGCTATAACAAGATAACTGCAAAAACAAAGTCTTCTTCAATATACTCTTAATGAGCATGATTTTCACCAGCAACCTGCTCATTAAGTGTGCTCCTCAACGGAATTCTCCTCTCTCCCTATGATGTCAGGAGCCACGCTTAGCCTGACAACGTACAACTGTACCTAAACGGCTTCACGGTCCAAAACATTGACCAGTTCAAAGAATCCCTTTGCATCAACAAAGTATTGTTGTCAAGCACCTACTTGGAACTAATCCCAATCAAGAAAGAATGTATCTCCATTGTCAACGGCATCAAACTGAATCACATCCAGGACTGTCTCTCCAATCAGAACTTGGAAAGTGTCACCTAATAACTCAACATGAAATTCATCATCGACTCGGAGTTCTTTAAATTGCACATTACTTAGAAAACATAGACGTTTTCATGAGTCCCAGATCAATCAAGGTTCCTGGGCACCATTTGTAACAGTTAAATCCTTTCTCCGCAGGTGTCCTGGGGATTTACTTTACTACTGGATCCAAAACTGAGTACCAAGTATACCCCTTTAGTGCCTGCCCCTAAGGGTAGCGAAGGCAAGCAATTCAAGGCTTACTGTAGGATGTGGTGTGGTGCAGAAATTTAGAACTCAATGAGACATACAATAGAAGACAATTTATTATCTGGCCAGGTCTTTTACTTAGAAGAAAAAGTACTTTATTATACAATAATATACATAAATGTTAGAGGCATTATTACGGTATACACTTAGTATGAAAATCCTTACCATGAACAGGGAGCAGTCAGTTCTGACATAGGCGGAAATAGCAAAACTGCTATCAATATACTCAGATAAAGTTCAGATAAATTGCCCTTGTGGGATTAAAGAATAGTGGGTACTATTCTGTTGACCTGCTCTGGGTTCCTTGCCGACCCCTCCCAAAGGATAGTGAACAGGTAGTACGTGACGTGCAAACTTTTTCGCCACAACAGCTTTTCATTGTACTTTACCTAGTTTTTGTCTTCTTAGTCCACTGCAAGCCAGGCCGGCTGTTTTCTAAATGGGGGCAGAGGCTAAGCTGCCCCTGGTGGTTTCCTGTCCACAGTGCCCACAAAGCGGGACTGCACCTACTCTGCCTCGGCCCAGCCATCACTTCTGCGGTATCTGGTGAATGTGCCTTTTGTGAAAGAAGGTAGGGTTTTGTGGACACTGATTGATGAAGAGGCCGAATTCCGCTGGATCTGGAGTCTTCATTGAGGTGGGGGGAGGGGGAGAGCCACTTTGGTGCAAACAAAAGCACACTACCCAAACAAAGCAGAGTCCAGCGCATGTTGCAGGGATCCAAACGGAGGTCTTAGTAACTGGCAATGGCAGTAAGTGACCTAGATCTAGTATCAAGGTCTTCCAATTTGCTTTGGTTTTTCTGATGAGGCCGCTGAATACAGTTGATACTTTCTAAGTTCAAACCTTCACAGGGGCTACGTTTTTGACAGAAAACTGCAGGATGATTGTGGTTTACCTGTGATCGCTCTGCTGTTACAGATGCTTTTGTTTCTGTGAACATCCACATACTGAGCAGTCTGCTCATTCCTGCAAGCAAGGCGTAAGGCATTGCTTCTACTGGCAGGATGCTATTCCTGAATCTGGCAAACCGAAGTTGGCAGTCAGCAACCCCAACCCTGGAGCACAGAGTTTCTTGTTCTCCACTGCTGTGGGACCCAGATTCTGGATGCAAAGAAATCTTGGCACACTTGCAGCTAGTTTATGCCCCATACTTATATCACATTTGCAGACATTTTGCGTATTCCACCGGTCCAGCCCTGATACAGGTTATATCTTAGCCTGTTGCTTAGTCCTAGACTAGTCCAACTATAGTCTTTGTCTCGCAGTGTCAGCCGGAGGGTGGGATTGAGTTGAAGGTCTCTTGCCAAGGGAACCCAACACCATAACACAAAAGGAGAGGCTGCCTCTCCGAACTTCCTCCCAACTTGCTGGGAGTAACATTTCTGGGAAATAGTTTTCCCTACACTACAAAGAGACCCTCTGTCTTCTCCACTCTACACCTTAAAGTCACTTCCACTACAAAAGATCTTATAAACGCTTTAGAGGAGTCCTGTAACTGACTTGCTGTCTGGGCTCTCTTCAACCTCTATCTTACGTACCACTCCAGTGCAGGAAATCAAAATAAATTCCTGGCTGACCACACCCATATGTACCATGCACACTTCAGCCAGACTGTACAACTCACAAATAAGTTACACACATGCATCATCCAAGTCACACATGGATGGTGAGAAGGAAGGACTCAGTTGCAGAGGACTGTCAAACCATTTTAAAAACACAGGAGAGGCCAGTAGACAACTCTTCCTGGTAGGCAATGGGTAAAAAGGTCTGTCCAGCCACTGTAATAGTTCTGCCATCAGTGCCAGCCCTTCACAGCCCAGTGTGCGTACTGAAGTCATGCTCAGTAAAGGTGGGTGCACATGATGCATCTCTTTAGACCAAAGAGCACAGCTCTGGGTCTCATTGTGTAACAATACATGACTTAAATAAGCACTGGCAAAGCCAATACGTCTGGCCTTGGTTTTAGTACTTTTGTAAACATATGCAACAAGCATTACA
The DNA here is from genome assembly GCA_963921515.1 of Calotriton arnoldi. Taxonomy (NCBI): domain Eukaryota; kingdom Metazoa; phylum Chordata; class Amphibia; order Caudata; family Salamandridae; genus Calotriton; species Calotriton arnoldi. Next base: position 552,602 of record CAWUFW010011699.1, read on the forward strand.
AGTTTAAAAGTAATAAACAGAAAAAAAGCTGTTGTCTCAAGGTAGCATGCATGTATTGCCACAAAAAAACGCAAAAATAAACAGAAAACACATGAAATGAAAGCAGAAACAGGCCCACCAACCCTGGCACAGAAATGGACTACTTTTTAGGGAGTTCTGCACATGCTTTTATTCAGTGGAGAGTGCCAATGGCTTGAAGTGGGCTCACCCACTGCCTCGTGCTATGGCGGGCGAAAGCAAAATATGAATAATACTTGAACACACAAGGAGAGGACGAGGGCCAGCCAAAAGTACTTGTATGTATGAATATTTTTAATATGATTTTTTGGGGAAAACATGCGCCTAATAAACAGCTAAATCTGTTCCTAGGAAGACTTAAACATGTATATACAAACAATCTGCCAAATTAATCATTAGTTAATGGCATGAAATTCCAAGTAATCTAAATATTTTATGACTGCACGAGATACTCGACTTGTACATTGAGTTGTTTCTGATAAATTGTCTTTCTATAACCCCGTAAAAGGCACAACGAAAGAAAGTGAACACACAAAAAAATCATGCCGCCTCCCTACCGTACTTTAAATTATTGCATACTGTGCTCTACACACGAAAACATTTCTCTCTCCCAGGCATAGAATGTAAAATACTTAATATTTATTCCTTAATCGTAAATGTTCGATGAGCTATTTTAACACATAATTACTGTGAGAATACCAAATGCGCCAGTTCCCGTTGCTCGCTCGTTGGTGTTTTGGAGGGGCACATGCCCCCGATCTCTCAAAGGAAAAAAATCTGGGTTTCGTCTTCGATCTGTACATTTAATGCAATGTAGAAAAATGTTTTTTTTCTTCTTGAACATTGACTACAATTTGAAATCGCAGAGGTGAAAGCCTATGGCGGTCGAGTTTGTGATTTGTACTACCAATGTGAGAGGATGGAACAACAGACTAAAATCCTAAATATTTTATGCACCGATAGCTGGTGAGTCCGCTTAGTTTGTTCCACTGCAGGCTTCTTCGCCCCCACAGATTTCACACATCCTGCTCTCGCCCAGGCGCACTGCAACTGTTGAAAATAAAATTTGCCATGTGGGAAAAGCCCACCGCTTGAGGCGGGAAACCTACTCCAAACTTCAAAACTTGCAAGGTTATTACTGCTCGGATTAATCCATCTGTCAAAACGTCCCTCTATTCATCGTTAACCTTCAAAAGATACAATACTCGTTTGCAAAGCTAGTTCCCTAGTAACTGTCAATCATAAACACGTTTCTGCCTTACAGCGCAGAAAAAATAGTGTGCGCTAAATCACAGACAGCAAATCCAAGAAGGCTGACATCTACAAGTGTACCGTTAACACAAAATACCTGGTAAACGTGTAACACAGAGCCCGTGAGTGGCGAGGTCGCACACTTTACCGGATACAGCTGTGGACTGGAACCAGGGTCTCGGAGGAAGAGGGGGCCGCCACACTTTTACAGTACTTGATGACTGGGACTGCTCGATAATAATTTCCAGGTTAAATCATGATTTCGGCCCTCTCTCTCCGAAAATGTTTTGCGCCCTGCAGGTAATGGGATCCCCCGTATACTTGAACGTTCTCAAGACTGTGCTCTGTGATTTACTGAATCGACTCCCACATAGTTTATATTTGCCTTATAATATTCCTAAACCTCTACAAGCTACATTACTAATATTTGGAAAGTACATAAGCTGCACCAGTTGTAATACCAAAATGGGAAGAAACCACAAAAACATATTTCCATATTCTGGCTACTCATACAAACTGTAACATACAGAAGCTCCCCGACTCACCCCGCCCGCCACATCCTCCCTAGCATCTACAGCAATGGAGCCAGTTGTGGCAAGTTCAACTGTAAAATTATTGCCCCGGAGGGAATTTGGGACTGAAAATCAAAGACATCTGTCTACATGTTCTCTAAGCAGTTACAGGCAATAAAAATGCGAATAAAGAAGCCAATTTCTTTGTTTTATCATCCTGCCAAGCAAAATCTTCTAACAAAAACACTTCCACCCCGACCTGTGTCTGTAAGTAACTGACATGGCAGTTACAGTAACAGGCGTGTGATGGCGGCAGCTGGTGGGGGCGTCTCAAACTGTACATTTCTCGCCTCACAGATAACATAAGGATAATGCATCTCTCTTCTTCCACTGCCAGCCAATGTGGATACTCTAGGGTAGGAACTATAACACACAATACATCAGGGAATTTATAATTCAGTACAGTTTATTATTTTTTAGTTTACCCACAGTCATAAAAATCCCAAATAATGCAAAGAGGCGATATTTTACCTTTCTTGAAGTCCTTTGAAGATCTGTACCAAGGTGTCAGCAATTTCATCCACTACGTCATGATAGTGGTAATTAAAAGCCATTTCAATATCCAGACCCACAAACTCTGTCAGGTGACGATGAGTATTAGAATCTTCAGCCCTGAACACTGCAGTCAGAAAGAGTGACAATTCACAACTTTAGAGGTGCAGGAAGAGTAAAAGCTGCTTTCTTTACCATCTCTGGTGACAGTTTCGACATAGGCCCCTTCACAGCATCAACATGAAGTCACAGAAAGTACTATGTGCCGGGCATCCGAATAAATAATACGTATCCCAATGGGAGGAGCATATGCACCACTCATAGTTTGTATGTGGCCTATAGCTTCACATACACTCTCAGAGAACAGTTACCTCACTGTAGGAAGCTGGCTCTGTATATACTAAACCAAAATGAGGTATAGTGTGCACAGAGTCCAGTGGAACCCCAAAGGTAGGCAGAGGTTAAAGTAGATAGCACCTTACTCTCTATTTGTGGTAGTGTGGGCGAGCAGAAAGGCTTTATCAGAGGGTTAGTGTTAAGCATTTGTTGTAAACACTCAGGCAAGAAATGATGTCACACACTCAGAGACTGAACTCAGACCAATGAGTTTGTATAAATATATTTAGTTCTATTTATTTTCTAGAACCAAGAAAGCCTGGCACAGGCAAGTGTAAATGGTACTTTTCAAGGCAAGTTGAACAATACAAGCAAGCTGAATGAAAAGGACTTCATTACATGTTTGTAAATACTTTTTGAATACATTGGAAATTACTGTTAGATTACTTTTGATTACTTTATGGATTACTTTTTCTACTCAGTGTGATATGCCTAGATATCACACTGGAACATTTCCTAGAGAAAAGGTAAGTAAAGCAGTTTTCAGATATTTGCAGTTTTTCAAGTTCAACGCCACACTCTGAACAATTTTCACAAGAATGCAGTCAATGCAGTCCTATGGGAGGAAATGTGATTATCGGTTTCAAGGTAAGTACTTGGGTTTAGGAGTTAGTTTTCTGGGGTTAGAACCAGGGTTCCCCCAGGGTCAAGGATGCACTCTCAAAGCACCCTCAGCGACACTAGTGCGGCCGGGTGCAGAGTGCTGAGGCCCAATGTTATTCAGTGGAGGATAGGGAGCCTCCGGTTGGAGGCTGCTCATGAGCAGGCCACAAGGTTGTGGGAGCAAAGCTCCTGGTGTTAGGCTCAGGGCAAAGGGGATCCGAGTTAGCACCCAAAGTACATCAGCAGCAGCGCAGGGGTGCCTGGGTGCAGGGTGCTGTTTTGGCGTTGGGTGCCCTGTTGATTTCAATGGGGATTCTCCGGTTGCAACAAAGACGGCAGGCTCGGGGACGAAGATCTTCTGGAGGTGACCACCGGTTGGAGAGCTAAGCTGGGATGCCTGGGGATGCGGGGACACCCTCAGTTGGGCCACCCAAGGCCGTGGGCCGTCAGGAGCAGAGTGGTGCAGACTCGCGGTTTTGGCTGGAGCCAGAGTCTGTGGGTGAGCAAATCCAGTGCTCACGGGAGACAAAGTCTTTGGCTTAGGAGGCGGAGCAGGTCCTTCGGGTTCTTGAGGCTGCTGGCTGCAGGACACACCGGTATTTCGCTGGAGCAGGTTCGAAGCTGGGATAGGCCGGAAGGGCAGGGGGAAAGTCGGTGGGCGTCGTCCTCTTCTTAGTTTCAGCACGGCTTCCTTCTTCGGTCCTTCTTCTCCTCTTCTTGTCGATTCTTGTCTGAAGAGGCAAGGTTCAGAGTTCCCCCTAAATACTAGATTTAGGGGCCTTACAGTTAGCTAAAGGAAGGGACCAATGGGTTCCTTCCTTGGGGTGAGTACACCCCCTATTATGCCATCCTCCAGTGGGAGGGGGCATATGCCTCACTCTGGTTCGCTGGGTCCCCCCATCTGCAAGGTGGCGGGGCCTGAGAGTTGGGCTTCACCTCGCCTCCCCCACCTAAGGGGTGGGGTTGGCAAAGGTGGGCCCACCTCCCTTCTTTACTGGGTTTTCCCAATGATTCTCCCGCCCAAAGTGGGGGGTCAGAACCGGTGGGGGCCAGTTGCTGGAAGTAGCAAATGGCTGGGGTAGCTCACAAAGGCGGCAAGCCTTTGAAGCTTCCCCTTTGTGGACCCTGCCCATCCTGGGGGAGGAGGCCTGGCACCTCGTCCCAGGATGTGCATTGTTTCAGGACCCCGAGAGCAGCAGGCTCTCGATCCATGGGTCCAGAAAAATGTCTTGGGGTGGCAGCTGGCGAGCAGACACTCAGTCAGGACACAGGTAGTTTTTCAGGGGACATCTCTAAGATGCCCTCGGAGTGCATTTTTCATTAAACCCCACACTGGCATCAGTGTGGGTTTAATGTGCTGAGAAGTTTGATACCAAACTTCCCAGTTTTCAGTAAAGCCATTATGGTGCTGTGGAGTTTGTAATGACAAACTCCCAGAACCATATACTCTTAATGGCATTACTGCACCCTCACCACTGGTATAGTGCACCCAGCTAGAGGGGTGGCTGACCTATGCCAGGGCAGTGGGTTGTAGGTATGGCACACAGGGAGGTGTGCCATGTCGACTCTTCATTTTATTCTGCACCAAAATACGCAGCCTGCAATGGCAGTGTGTGTGCGTAAGGGTTCAGGGCCTCTAAGGGTGGCACAATAAGTGCTGCAGTCCTTAGAGGCCTTCCTTGGCCACAGTGCCCTTGGTACCTGTGGTACCATTTACAAGGGACTGACATGTGGCTAAAGAGTGTTAATTGGGTTTGGTTTCAATGCAGTTTAGGGAAAGAACATAGGCCTTGGGTACCTGGTTGGCAGGAACCCAGGGCACACTCAGTCAAAGTACATCAGCAGTTTGGCAAAAAGCGGGGGCAACCATGCAAAAAGAAGGCACTTTCTTACACTCACGCATTTGTGCTCTATTAAAACTGCCAATGGAACCCCAACTTTGTGGAGGAACCTGTGCTACCCACAAGGATGGGCCCACTCCCTACCTTCACCTTTTGCGAGGTTGACCAAGGTGCCCATTAAAAGCCAGGTTAGGAGGCATGTGGCCTTGAGGCTGCCTGAGGGCCCTTGCAGAACTTCAACTCAGCACTAAAGCATTGGAAGGATGCATAAAGGAGCCAGGGCTCCCTCAGGACATATTTGTCCTGTAACTGGAAGAGATGTCAGGGAAAATGTGATGCCCTCGCATTTCCATTGGCAACAGCACATTGAAATGAGGTAATGCCCATCTGGAAAATCCATGAGCTGTGGTCACGGAAGGACAGGGTCGCGGCAGGCTGGGGTTGTGGGCCTAAAATTACAATATTGGTAGAAGAGTGATGTGACCGCGAATGCTGCGTCCTCTGTGTCAAGAATGACCGTAAATAATTCACTCCTGCTGCATGGTGTCAGAGAGGATTTGAGAAGCGCTTTGTGAACTCAATATTGAAAAGGGTCAGTAGTAGAAGATACAAGTTATGTGTAGCCTAGGCTCTGGACAATGCCATTACCAGACATCCAGATAATGGTGGCAGTGAATCTTCTGTAGTCACAGAGAAGTGTTATCACAGAATACGTTTTTCTGGCTGGAAGTATATGCTTAGGATCTACTCCTGGATCTGACAATGAGGAGGATTAAACTATGAATCATGGGGGTCCATTAAAGCCAACCAATTACTGGTCTGAACTGCTGTCAGCTTGTTTACCTTTAATGGAAAGGGGGGAAGATAATTTTTATTGAGATTGTAAACCGTCCAGCAGTGGACGGAGTCCACTATCCTTCTTCTTTGTGATGAAATACGGGAAGAAGGAAGACAGACCCTTTTTGAAGGGCAAGGCAGGTTCTAGGTCACTTTTCAGGAGGAGCTTCTCCATGTTTTCAATAATTTGTTATGTGAATCTCTGAGGAAGGGGTGGCCTCAATAGTGACAGACAAGTGAGTTAAACAAACAAAGGTCACTCACCCTGCCAGGACAATCTTCTGATAGCAGAACCCCTCCCCCCCCCCCAAGCTAGCTACAAAGAAATGCTGTCACATGAACACACCCTTGGGCCAGTCACTCATGCAGCGTCTAGGCAGAAGACTCTGTAAAAGTTGAGAGGGAGCGAAGAGCACCCAGCAGGAATGCCAGAACTGAGCGCGGAGTTGAGTGCTTTACGAGGAGGGACGAAGGTCAGATGAAAAAGAGGGGGGCAGCCTTGCCTACTCTGGGACTGCTCTTCTCCTGGGCATGTGCCCGGGCGCATCCCACACCATGGGATGTCAATCTGTCAGAAATAGCTACGAGCTGCGCCAAAATAGAAGTGCCCCGCCACCTCTGGCCTGAGACACTGTGGATGATGTGGTCTGCCTCACCGCTTCCTGTTTTTGCGTTCCCAAGTGAGCTGTATATCATAGCTGCAGTGAACCGCAGGAAGTCCCAGGAATTAGATTTAAGTCTACCGGTGGTAGTAGAGGGAAAGTCCTACTTCCACTGGAGTGGCCTGTGTCCCTACTGACAACACCGTAGGGGATGATACAGGGAGACTAAAGGGACAGCTAAGCCTAAGTCAGTTGAGGAGCCTACTTAAGTTTCCCCAGAAATGCCTCCTCTGAAACTAAGAGATCAATGAACCACAAGAAGAGGCACTTGACCAAGGTTTGGGATGAAAGAAGGCCCTGGCCTTGAAACACTGACAAACCTTGGTTGACAGGAGGTTTTGGGCCTGGGTAGTGTCAACAGAAAGTAACTCAGCCAGGACAACCCCAGACTTTTACTGCAGCACATCATACACACAAAGGTCAAACATATTCTTTCCACTAAACAAATAAATGGCTTTTGTCAAGAGTTTCTTGCTTCAAGTGCAAAGAGCTAAGACATGCTTGTCAGCATATGAACTGCTGCCTGCTGGCCCAAACTGAGCATAAACATTACTCCTCTGGGAACACGACTTGGTATGAGAGGCATGTATGTCAAAATTGTTCGAGAGCTTGAGACCACAGCTGGCTATAATACAATTAGCATGTCTCCCAAAAAGACCACTAGACTTGTAAATCTTTTTGGCACAGTTCTCTAGACAGTTGACCTCCATTTAGAAAGGAGACAGTGAAGCCTCACATTCTTCCGTGAGGCAGCAATCACCACTGCAGACTTGGTGTGGTGGTTCCCAGAGACAAAGATGACATTGTCTTTGGGGGAACTGTGTTTGTTGCACAGAAACTTAGAGATTTTAAACTTGGAGTAAGGCTTCTTCTACAGTTCATAAGTATCAGGTGCTCTACAGGGACCAAAGATTTTGAAGGAGACAGCTGAGGCTGCCAACAGCACAAAAATGCCCACCATCTTAAGAGGGCCAGATACTGCTATAAGTGCCTTTGTTAGAATAGAAAAATAAATCTTTGTTGGATGAATTTCCACACTACCATGATCATCAGTGTTCGGAACCAAATCCAGAACAGGCAACCTCATATTTTTGTGGAGCGTTGCAGCGATGAATAGATTGTTGAGTATGTCCACAGAATTTGAGTGTCCAGCTGAAATCTCCAGAATATAGCCAGCGCCTAGGATTTGTACTGGTAAGATTGGTACATGGGGTGCTGAGTGCCGAAAATGTTGGCACTGGTGCCTCTGGTAGAGAGTCAGCTGGTACCACTTTGAAGCATTATGGAGATTGGTACCGGTACCAGGCGTGGCTGGACAGGCTCTGAACCAAAGAAGATTTGGGCCATATCTCTTGCTTGAATCTTAGCACCTAAGAGATCCACATAGGTTTTAGAGACCAGAAGGAAGGACCAAAGCTTTTGTCATAGCCTCCTGCTGACTTTACTTCTTCTTGAGCCTTACTGCCCAGATCATAACTGTGGTGGTACTGTAGATTTGGATGAAATCTGCCTTTTCCTCTTCATTGTGGAGTGCAGGCCCTTGCTCACCAACTTGGTGGGCTCCTCGCTCTCAACTACAATTTACTGTAAATGGAGTGCGATGTTGGGGAGGCGAAATCAGAAGCAGGAATGGCATGATCAGATTTGGACTCAACAGGTTTCTGCAGATGGAATTAGTGTGCCTTAAACTGGCAATGTAACTACTCTGATTCACTGGAGTGGGACTCAACAAGCGGGATCCACAGGAGGATACTGACTATTCCCCAGTGCAATACTCTAGAATCAGGGGCGGAAAGTGATTTAGTTCCCAAGCCCACCTGAAGATGGAGAAAGACTTCACCTTGAGCTTCAGAGTTTCAGTCCCACTACTCCCTAAGAGAAAAGAAAGCCAATGGTGTGCCTGGTGAGAGGAGCTTCATGCGAGGCATGGAGATTGACATGCCCTGATGGTGTACCAGGATGTGTGGAGCTGTGGAAGGTACAGTCTCTAAAAACCCTCCGCCACTTCATGAAATTTGCTTCTTCCTGGGATTTTATAAACAGAATCATGTCTGGTACATTCAACAAATGTTTGCTGGACCTAGTGCTTTCAACTTCCCAAGGATTAATAGCACTAGTCCTGTTTGGCCTGGGAGGGTCCTCTCCTGGTGAGGAGGGGACTTGGAAGGGGCTGTTCACTCAGTTAGTGACAGAAGAGTGCTTGGTAATTGCCCAGTTATAGAGAACTGATGTCCTAAAATTACTCTTCTTAAAATTAAAGTACAATGTTTCCCCTGAGATGTGATTCGCTTTTTTCTGCTTTCCCACCAGCGGGTTTTTAAGAGATCATGTCCTAGTTGTGACACAAAATAAAGACGTGAAGCAGTTGATTCTTATACAAACAGGACACTCGGTAAGTACATGGTACAGCAGCAGCAATCTGCATATGACATTTGTCCTATGCTGTGAAACTAGAACATTGGCCTGGGCAGCCCAAGCAGAGAAAACGGCAGCCAGTAAACAAAGAAAAAGGTTGCAAAGGTGCTCTGTGGTACAGAATCACGGAGTAGGAGAGAAAGTGCTTTCAGGTCACACCGTTCAGCAAAAGAGAGCGAACTGGTGATGGCCCATACCTGCACTGGGGGTGATGAAAAGTGGCGTAAATAAGATGACATAAGAAAAATGCATTACCTCTCCAACATTAGCTCTCCTAACCATTACCTCTACACCACTTCCTCCTCTGACCATTGACTCAGCATCATTAGCTCTGCACCACCATTATCTTTAGAACACTGTTGTCTATGTTGCCATTATAATAAAGTAATTACCAGAGTGTGGTTTAGGGTTACTAATGGAGCTAGGGTACGACCTTTAAAAAACGAAAATACATTATTTATAATTCATTTCATTAAAACATTTTCAATTGGTTGGGTTAGGGCATGGGTTAGGTACATTAGGGCGGAAGTACTTTGTTTTGAGGAGTCAGATTTTAGTAAATTAAACTAATGTAATCTAATTTAATTCAATTCAATTCAGGTAATACAATTTAAAATGAAGCAATGAACAATGCTAGAGACAGGATTAGCATTAGGGCTGAGGCAAAGGCATCTCACAAAATAAATTTCAGTTAATTTAAATACTTAACATTGGTTATGGTTAGCACTTGGGTTAGGGTAAATGATCGTTTATTTTCATTTAGCCAAAATGAATTTAATCAATAACAAATATTTTCAATGATGAAGGCATAACCATTTACAGCTACAATTCATCTAATCAAATAATTATTGTAATCAAATACCATTTATTTTACTGTAAACACATTCAAAATTATGCACTTAACACGAAATAAATACTAAAATAAAAACCGGTTAAGGGACAGTCCTGGGCATTAGTGATGAGTTAGAAGATAAGGAGACATTGGCAATGATGGTAACATTAAGGATACATTTTTTAATTTTTTTATTTTTACAGAGTTTTATACATTAAGTTGAAGAAGCAGTGTAAGATGAGGCACAATTGTAAAGGAAATGGTAGCAGAAGTACAAGTGATATGGAGGTAATGGAGAAGAGGTAATGGCAAGAGAGACAAAGGAATGTATCCCATGATGCACTATTTTACCAGCAGCACAAAACTCTGAATTGAACAGCTTTGAGAAGCAGATCTTTATCCTAAGTGGCAAACACAAGTTGGAAATCAGAGACGCTCAGGACTAATCAAACTGATGGAACAATCTATTCCTAAGTGGTCTCCAACAGTCAAAAAACATGCATTTACATTTTCACAAATTATATCTTGCAGTTTCTCATGAGGGAACTTAAAAATATTGGAAATACCCACACACTTATTCTCCCAATCATTTCTAAAATAGAAAGAACATAACCCCAGGATCTTCTGGCCTCTTTTAATTACTGTACACTTAAAAACCAATGACAATCAATTCCTAGCACAAAATACATCATACCACCCGTTATTGCAACTGCATTTCCGCACAGTTTCTCCTAACGAAGCCCCAGCACGCAGGTGTGTGCACGTTGGAAAGGGGAAAGTGAGAAACAAAACTATAGCAGGTATCATTTATCGCCATCTTGGTAAAATGTAAATAAGTAAGAACAACATGCCTGGTCCGATGCAGAAAACCTTTTCAAAGTCAGCACAAATACACATTTGCTTGTAGAGCTGTGGAGACTGAGCCAGATAGGCGCTGGTTTTAAAATAGGAGACGGTAAACACATTGGCTCCTCCTTCGCTCGCAGCTGCAAAAGCAAAAACATTATTTACAGTTGTTAGATAGGACAAAAAAATGTTTAGCCATATACATGCCTATTTTTTTATACGAAATGCAACTTATGACAGTCAACAAATATTTACACTTCTATCGTCATGAATAGCCATGTGATCCCTGGAAAGTTACATACTTACCAATAAACTTTTTTTTTGTTGAAAAAAAGAATGTTTTCATTACGATGAACGCAAAAAGAACAATTGATGGACAGAATGCAGAACAAGGTCATACATTCACCCCAGTACAGAGATCTGGGCCTAAATCCATCGTTTTTTTGCTCACCATGCCATTCCAGTTTGAACCCAGCCATATGCAAATCAGGCTTGACCCTTTGCCCAATGGGAACAGTCCAGCCCGAACTGCCAGGCCAGGTCCTCCCTGGACTAGAACCAAGCATCCTAGGACTGGTTTCGGGGTTTCACCCCTCATCAGCCAGGATAGCTTGACTCCAGGGGCATGGAGAGCACGGGACCCACTTCTGGGCATACCCGTCCCACTCGGGGTGACAAATGCACACTTTGCCACTGGATTCAAGCTAGCCTGGCTGATGAGGGCTGTTAGCCCGAAACCGGTCCCAGGATGCTTGTTTCCGGTCCAGGGAAGACATTGCTTGGCAGTTCAGGCTGGACTGTTCCCATGAGGCACAGGGTCAAGACTGATTTGCATATAGCTGTGTCTGAACTGGGGTAGCAAAGTGAGCTAAAGAATGATGATGGATTCAACCCAGATCTGTGACTGGGGGTGAGTGTTTGAAAAGTTTCAGCACTCCGTCCATCATCTCCTTGTGTTTGCTTTGTTCGCCCTAAGTTGGCAGGGTATGCCCAGACGTGGTTCCCTTGCTCACTTTGCAACTGGATTCAAGCTAGCCTGGCTGATGAGGGCTGTTAGCCCGAAATCGGTCCCAGGATGCTTGTTTCCGGTCCAGGGAAGACATGGCTTGGCAGTTCGGGCTGGACTGTTCCCATGAGGCACAGGGTCAAGACTGATTTTCAGAAAGCTGCGTCTGAACTGGGGTGGCAAAGTGAGCTAAAGAATGATGATGGATTCAACCCAGATCTGTGACTGGGGGTGAGTGTTTGAAAAGTTTCAGCACTCCGTCCATCATCTCCTTGTGTTTGCTTTGTTCGCCCTAAGTTGGCAGGGTATGCCCAGACGTGGGTCCCTTGCTCACTTTGCCACTGGATTCAAGCTAGCCTGGCTGATGAGGGCTATTAGCCCGAAACCGGTCCCAGGATGCTTGTTTCCGGTCCAGGGAAGACATGGCTAGGTAGTTCGGGCTGGACTGTTCCCATGAGGCACAGGGTCAAGACTGATTTGCATATAGCTGTGTCTGAACTGGGGTGGCAAAGTGAGCTAAAGAATGATGATGGATTCAACCCAGATCTGTGACTGGGGGTCAGTGATTGAAAAGTCACTCCGGCCATCATTTCCTTGTGTTTGCTTTATTACGATGAACGCCATAACGGGATAAAGTGCCAAAACAGAAAATCATTTAAGTGTCATACTTTTTACAAACTTCATAAGTCTATAAAAAGCAAGTGGAACAACAGTGGGAGAAATAGACTGCCACATTCAATTACCACGTTCGACAAAAATCAGGCGGTGATCTAATGCCAGCTGATTTGACAAGACTGTACTTTCAAATAAAGTGCGAGTTTGTCAGTCACGTAGTTCTACTCACTTGATGCCATCATTCATGCATTTTTCCTTATGTTTAAGCGCATTTCGTTCTTATTAAGTACCCAATAGGACAGTGGCGCAGATGTATTTTCTTACAAATGAGAAAACTTTCTGTAATCTAGTTTCTCGCACAGCCCTTTTACTGCGCCCCTATCATTCCATAAGACGCACTTTAAGGTACAGTACTAGAACTGGAGCAAACACACTCTTCAGTCAATCTCATTCCGAAAAATAATTCGTTTTAAACACCTGAACCTAACGTTCCACACACTTATTTCATCTCTCTAAACTGTCAGATTGGTTACATTCTAGCTCGTTAAGATTCTGGGATGCTTATGTGTTAGCTGTAGGTCCAAGCGAATTTCAAATGTTTGAAATAGAGCATTAATCCAATTTAAAAGTGTAACTTCAAATGTTCTTTTCAAATGGCTCCTGAGTCAGTGATCTCACTGAAAGCATCCATGCAACTACAACTGGTCAACAAGGCCATTGACCAGACTGCGATCCCTTGAGGTTTTCCGCATTACTATCTGCGCGTCTTCAGACATGGTCTATGCCACGCTGTAATTTCATGCACGTTAACCCACATGTATTGAAGCAACAGTCTCACTGCTTCTGTCCACAGTATGAGCACTGAAGAGCAGGAGCATGATAGGAGAGCTTAATCATTGGGATCCACCTCACCTCAGCTAGAATAATAAAATGTGATTTTACCTTTTCACTGTGATAATAAATCAGTAGATGTGCCTTTAATAGTACACGTGCTCCTAATAAATTTTTTATTTTTGCTGGCATGGCTTAGTTATGCGAGGGACCGATGCACTGAGACTGCTCGGAGTCTACTTAAATACCAGAGCTTATAACTAATGCACATGAAAGAATGGGATCACATAAGCCATATAGGCAAACATGCAAAGTTTTATGCTAGCGATCACTGTTGAGGGGGCAGAGGAGTGGAGCAGCAGGACATATTCAAGACTTTCCCTCTTGTGAGTCAGGTCCCTCCTATATATACCACAATGGTAATCAATAGCATATTACACTCTACACATCTGCAATATATACTACACTCTATGTACCTGCATTTATACTATATATGTTTACTGCAAGTGGTGTCACTGGCTGGGAGATTCACAGGCTGCTCGTTGTTTCACAATTCATGCTGTAATTATAGCTAGGACTCCCTCAAAAGGTTGGTCAAAGCAGTTGCGAACTTCACCTCAAGAAAGTAGTTAATGCTCAGAAACAAAAACATGATAGTTGGCGACCAAGCCTCATGTTAGAGCACAACACGGAGTGCATCAGGGTGAAGCATGTAAAATTTCATGTGAATCTCTGAACATGGGTTTCTCTATTCTGCAGCAGGATCACAGAATTTTGAGCTCAACATCAACTGTGGTGTTCTGAAGTTTAGCGTCAAGTGCAGCTAAAACACTGTTAAAGATCATGCCCCTAACGCTATATGGTTCAGAGCTTTGCAGCATCAAAGAGGTCACACACAAGGAAGCAAAAGCTATGTTTTTGAGTTCTTTAGAGTTTATGACCAAAATTATCTCCACTAACTTTCTAAAAAAATGAGAAAGGGGAACTGAGTATCTTGCTGCAACCCAGCTCATCAACTGTTCTAGATAACGATGTTACAAATGGCATCAACTTGCCAAGAGGACTCAGAGAGAACTGTATAAAGTGAGCAGTATGTGCATTAACTAACAAGATGCTTTCGGTAATGCCTTATCTGGTAGCGACTCTAGCTTAAAGCGCTCCAGAACCGAATCCACCTCATCTCCGAAAAGACAGGAGCCATCAAAGGGCATATCTATGAAAGATAACGTGATGTCCCCAGAGAAGCTAGTAGTCCTCAACAAACTGTGGCGTCGCAGGGTCACCGTTAACAAAACCGCTCTGCCTAGTGAGTCGGTGGTGTCTAGTCCTCATCTACTGGTGAACTTAGCGGCATCCCTCTTTCTAGCAACAGCCTATGAGAGTACGGCCCGGGTCTCCTCCGGAACTGTTGCCAGCACCTGCGCAACCGCATCCCACAGGCCGCGGAGATAACGGCCCAAAAGGCAGGTAGTGTTCACCAACCTCAATGCTAGGTGGAAAATATTTTGTTGCGTAAATTTTCCAGCCTCTTGGATTCCCGATCCGGCAGTTGGGAATGCGCCAGGATTTACATGAGAAGTGGAGACTTGGACCACCAAGCTCTCCGGGCTAGGGTGTTCCATGAGGAATTTGGGGTCCCCGGGAGCGGGGAGGCGGGCAATAGTCCTGTTCACAGGAGCCCCTGTGCTGGGCTTGGACCAGTTCCCAAGCAGGACATCAGTAAGTTCTTCATTAAATGGAGAAGTGGTTCAGAAGTGGACACTCTCAGCTGAAGCACTTCCGTCAAGACATTAGTCTTGACTGCCACCGAGGGCAAGTTAAGGTCCAGGACCTCAGCTGCGCTTCACACCACTATTGAGAATGATGCTCCCTCCTTCATAGCCACAGTAGGGGAGAAAGCATGCAGTCCACTAGCTTCACCCAGATCCTCACACCATTCCAAGGACTCATGAAGCTCGTATTCTTCAGGGTCCAGCAACCCCTCCCATTCTTCCCTGAGTCTCAGCCCACATGAATGGGGCTCAGGCTTTGGCCTGGAAGGCATGGCTTCAGTGGTCGCCAGAGCCGGTGCCAGATGATGCTCCTCTGGCTCTGTGTCGGAGTTGGGGATGAGAATGGGGCTGGCCGGCAGGAGGGCGCCGGCAGTGCAGGGAGCATCAGCCTCAGGTTCGGCACTGGTCAACATGGCATGACCAGCACTGATCCATCTGCGGATCCTTGGGGCCGACTGTCACTGGAACAGCCGGCGTGGATCCAGTAGGGGCCCCTCCTGGACCCACAGGGCCCGAAGATGTGCCAGAGGGATTGGGCTGCTCAAATATGAGGCGCATGGCCTCATAAAACTCTTATATTTGAGCGGGGGTCGCCTTGGCTCCTGGAAATGCAGGGAGTCATGGAGTCGGCCCAGGTGCTCGCTTAACCATGGAGCCAGACCTCGAGCGATGCTCCCTCGCCAGCCGATGGACAAGGTGAAGTCTAAGGATGCTTCGACTTCTTTTTCATCTTGTGGCTCCTAGACTTACCTGAACGGCTTGGAATGGGATGATGATCTCAGACTTCGCGAACACTCCCGGGACCTTCCTCTGAAACGGGACCTTCCTCTGAACCAGTACCTCGAGCTTCGCAGCTTCAAGCGACGAACCGCCAGGAGCTTGAGGGATTGCTCTCTCAAGGTCTTCGAATGCATTGCGCGATAGTCAGGGCAAGCCTTCGGGTCACGGTCTCGTTCGGGGCACCATAAGAAAACAAGGTGCAGGTCAGTCACCGACATCTGTTGATGACAGGCGCCGCAGGGCTTGAAGCTGGACTGTGGACCTCATTTGTGGTGTGGATGATGCAGACGCCAAGTGGAGCAGAATTATGCCACCTACTGGCACGCAAGGGTACTGCTCACGAAAAATGTCCGGATCCAGTCTGATGCCTGGGGATAATTCTCAGGTAAGATAGGGAATCTGCAGGTAGAAGTCTCAACCATATATTAGCTGTTATGGCACAGTGCCAGCTGAACACAGGGTCGCTGTACCAGGTGGACAGGTTGTTCATTTGTTCACGGGATGGTATTTTAGAGTGCCCTCAAGGTAGAGTTCAGCATGCAGTTCTAATAAGTTAGTTTCCTATAGATATTTACAATGCGGTTCCCTCTTTGTAGTGCTAATGTGATGCTTAGATTTCTTTGAGTGTGTAATGTTCACAATTGCCTCTCTTTGTGCATCACGGATTTCTTTATTATTGTCCTTTTCGTCTTTGACACTGGTTCAGATCCTGATATGCAGAAAGATGTGTGTCTTCTCATTCTAGAATTACAAAACACCGAAATCTCGGTTATGGAAAACCTAGCCAGTTTTTTCAGAAAATTAAATTTACTAATATAAGATTCAGAAAAATAGTTAGTAAAGGAAAAATGTCCTTTCTTGAGTCCCCTCACTCACCAGGGTTTCCCATGGTGACATGCTTCATCATAGGGGCCATCCCAACCCGCTACGGGCTGAGGCGTGCTACGACTCTGCGACACTACGTAGGAGCACTACTTGTGAGTGACTATGTGTGGTGCAGTGATGGGGGTGGAGTGGGTGAGACTAAAAATATCTAGCTAGTGGGCAAAAAGAATTTATTCAGGCTCCTAGCCGATATATTAAGAACGGGGTTGGTCGCTAGGGTGTCTGTTTTTAATTAGTCAGGGGTCCCTAGTGAACGTCAACTAGTTTCGAGCTACCCCAGTGCTCTTCTTCAGGACAAACAGGGTCCAGCCCTGTTTAGTACCACTCCAAAGTGACCTAAGGTTAGGAAAAAATGCTGCAAAATACTAGCAGGCAAGAGTTAATACATACAGTACTTTGATCACGTAGTATCTGTAATAGAGAAAGGATAAAAAACATTATCAAGTACAGTCTATGTACTGTATAGGTAGTTATTGAAACCATGTTGATGCTGATCAATTGAATCTAAAACAGAAAACGGCATACGAGACCTACTTCATGCTATGTAGGTAAGTGAAAACGCCATGCTGCACATTAACTATATATAATCAGACACTCACTGCTGGTGTGTGTTGTTAAGAGCTCTCCCATAAGATCCTTGTGTGGTTATGAGAGCTATGGGCATCTCAATAGTCATGTTATACTATAGGGCCAGCTTAGTTTAAACACAAAAACTAAAAACCAAAAAGGAATATCACATGACATTACCCTTAGTGAATAGATTGTCAGTAATCTGAGACATGCCAGGCAATTAGGTGAATGCTTATTTGCCAGGAAATAGAATGAAATGAAAGAGCATAAACCTAGAAAAACATACTAATATGTACAGACAAAACAATACGACAAAGAAAATACAGTGACATAATAAAACACATACTAATTATGGAGCAACAATGTGCTTCATGGTCTGAGAGGGGCTGGAGAGATCATCGCCACTGTAGGAGAAAGGAAAAACAAAGCGATAATGAAAGCTTTGTAGCAAAAAGGGGGGTGCACTGTGAGAGGCTCTGCTGTCTGCCCGGTCCGGTGCTGTGGTGCTTTGTTTTTTCCTTTCTCCTACAGTGGCGATGATCTCTCCAGCCCCTCTCAGACCATGAAGCACATTGTTGCTCCATAATTAGTATGCGTTTTATTATGTCACTGTATTTTCTTTGTCGTATTGTTTTGTCTGTACATATTAGTATGTTTTTCTAGGTTTATGCTCTTTCATTTCATTCTAATTCCTGGCAAATAAGCATTCACCTAATTGCCTGGCATGTCTCAGATTACTGACAATCTATTCACTAAGGGTAATATAATGTGATATTCCTTTTTTGGTTTTTATTTTTTTTTTAGTTTAAACTAAGCTGGCCCTATAGTATAACATGACTATTGAGATGCCCATAGCTCTCATAACCACACAAGGATCTTATGGAGAGCTCTTAACAACACACACCAGCATTGAGTGTCTGATTATATATAGTTAATGTGCAGCATGGCGTTTTCACTTACCTACATAGCATGAAGTAGGTCTCGTATGCCGTTTTCTGTTTTAGATTCAATTGATCAGCATCAACATGGTTTCAATAACTACCTATACAGTACATAGACTGTACTTGATAATGTTTGTTATCCTTTCTCTATTACAGATACTACGTGATCAAAGTACTGTATGTATTAACTCTTGCCTGCTAGTATTTTGCAGCATTTTTCCTAACCTTAGGTCACTTTGGAGTGGTACTAAACAGGGCTGGACCCTGTTTGTCCTGAAGAAGAGCACTGGGGTAGCTCGAAACTAGTTGACGTTCACTAGGGACCCCTGACTAATTAAAAACAGACACCCTAGCGACCAACCCCGTTTTTAATATATCGGCTAGGAGCCTGAATAAATTCTTTTTGACCACTAGCTAGATATTTTTAGTCTCACCCACTCCACCCCGATCACTGCACCACACATAGTCACTACCAAGTAGTGCTCCTACGTAGTGTCGCAAGTCGTAGCACGCCTCAGCCCGTAGCGGGTTGGGATGGCCCCTATGATGAAGCATGTCACCATGGGAAACCCTGGTGAGTGAGGGGACTCAAGAAAGGACATTTTTCCTTTACTAACTATTTTTTCTGAATCTTATATTAGTAAATTTAATTTTCTGAAAAAACTGGCTAGGTTTCCATAACCGAGATTTCGGTGTTTTGTAATTCTTGATCATTTTTGGAGGGTGGACCTAGCATATCCCTCTTTCTTCCCTTATTTTTCTGATTTTATCTTCTCATTCTGTCATTCTTTTGTCATGATTATGATGGAAAGATGCACTCTTGTCCTCATGGTGACAATACTTTGACATTTATAAGGAGAGAGGTGTATAATGTCTTGACCTCTTGTGAGTCTACTACAGTGTTGGTAAAGCTCATAGTGTTGAATATAAAGCGGAGAGCGATGCCACAGTTAGACAGAACGTATGTGGAGGCTGAGCAGATAAGTTATGTATTGTTCCTGGCACAGATAAGTACATCATACACTCAAACTAGATGTAAATGTAAATGTCCAGTATTTGTAAAGCGCGAACAATTACCCGAGGGTGTCAAGGCGCTGGGGGCCGTCGGGAAGATTAAGCGAGCTATTGCCCAGAGTCACATGGTGCTGGGCTGATCTGCCACCGGCGCCAGGGATCGAACCGTGAGCCCCCGGGTTCCAGAGTCAGTTGCCCTGGCCGCTGCGCCACACCTCTTCCCAAACCCAAGTACCAATAAAGAAGAGTTTCTGCTTGATGCACTTGAATGTTGCCTAACCCTTCACATAACCTCAGGAGCTTTAATTCTGACTGACAGCATTTATGAAGCACACACTCTTGGAAATGATCTCATAAATACTGCCAGCTATACTGACTAATCCTCAGATTTTGTTGAAGACAGTGAATGACGAAAGATCTAATAGCCAATGGAAAGCGTTCCAGATAGTGGGGGTTCCTACAGATAATGAAAGTCTACCACAGGAATTTAGGTGAAACTTGAGCATCGATAAACAAAAGTGCCTAATTCTTACTGCACACATTGTGATTAGAAAACAGGGATGTACTTTTGAAGTAATATAACACAGGACTACAAGGTTAAGGCATTCGAACAAGCGCCTTAACTACAGATCACACCAATGTTGTGTCATTAAATACAATTACTTATGAATTCAAGCATACACAAAGTACATTTAAATAAAAGCATTTTTTAAAGATAATTTCACATTCATCTGGTATAGTCCTTTACTGACATTATCTCCATGAGATCTTGACACCTACACTTTTAGTGGTTACTCTTTTAAAGTACACAAGAATGGCATTTAAATTAAGGTTGAGAATCGTAGCCTCTGTTCCACCAAGAAGTTGACAGTAATTTCCAGGTTCAAGGCTGAAGTACTTTTATATGCTGGGTGCCACCAAACTGGAAAGAATAATGAGGTTGATTGCTAGATCAATGTACACCAGGAGAAACCTGATCGGCAATGCATTAATTACATTAAATGCTTCAATAGTAGGACCAATCTCAGTAGTATTTGAAAGAAACAACACTTTAAAATTCACGCATAAAAACTCAAGCCTAGAAAGGTCAGCAAAGAATTGTTTTAAAAATCATGGCATTCCTTCAGTGAAAAATGTAAAATCACATTTTTAAGACTGGCTGTTATGCGTTTGTTTTTTTATTAGGTTACATTTTATATATATGTTGATATCTTAGAGGAGAAGGAATATTCGAATATACCTGAAATAATTTTTGGAGTCTGGATTTCGACAAACCCCTTACGGATGAGAGTTTCTCTGAAGAGTTGGCAGATGCCGGACTGGAGAACGAAAACAGCCTGACTGGTGGTTGTCTGAAAATAAGCAAAAACAAGCAGTTACCTTAATCGTCGCAAAAGCTGAATGCATTGAAATACATTAATTCAGTAGGGTCTTGAAGGTTTTAAAACAAGCATCTCGAGAAAGCAGAAACTAACTGTATGGCAGACTTATTTAAGAGAACCCATAGCCTTAAAATAACTTTTCTGACCTCTCTCATAGAAAAACATTTAGGTAAGGCAAGCACGAGTGTGTTCCAGATTACTTCAACCACCGAAAACAAAAGCCAAGGGCAACATATGCAGACGAATGAATAACTCTATGAATGCATACAACAACATTTCTGAAGCATAACTGCGGGGACAGGATAGACTTTCTTCTTTCCAGGTAACAAAACAAACCATCAAAAGAAAATCTGACATAGTGGCAGGATCAAAGAAGAGCACATAGATAATGGAGGAAAAGAGCACTTGTTGCAGATATTACGCTGTAAAAGCCACAGAAAGCAGAAAGTCACAGAAGAGGGACCCAGCCTGGGCAAAATAACATTTTTTAAAACAATTTTGGTTGGAGCTGCGCTTGATCCGCAGCTCCCGCCGGAAAAAAAAAGCGTGGGGTTCTGTAATTCTTTACTAATTGGCCCCAGGTGGGCCAGGACCCGGGGCATTTGTAAAAAAAAAAAAAAAAAAAAAAAGAGGGGGCGCACGCCCCCTCTCCCCTGGGGCTTATAAATGCCCCGGGGATGCCCATCTACCTGGGGCTTTTGGTCTATAATTAAGGGGGCCTCTTGAACCCCACCCCGGGCCCTGGGGCCCACCACCTCCCCGGGGCCATAGTCACATAATACATTGGGGGGCCTCGTGGACCCCCCCGTGCCCCGGGGATCACCAACTCCCCAGGGCCATATTCAATTTGTAATGACAGTCAGTGGCATCACTGATGACATCTCAAATGACATCACTGATGACATCATCCACAGAACCACTCACACCCCATACAACCTCTCCTAAGCCCACACAACTAGTCACATACCCATTCACAGACCAATACAAGTGCTCATCCATAGAGCTACTCAAACACCCACTTACTCATACAGACACATTCAGCCACTCACTCACCCATCCAGCTACTCATACAACTAGTCAGTCATCTATACAGCCACTCAGCTACTACGCACCTACTTATTCACCTAAACAGCCACTCACACATCCACTCACTCACCCATACAGCCTCTCAACACAGCCACTCGCCCACCCATACAACCAAATCACACACTCACTCAACACACCCACACAATCACTTACATACCCATTTACACATCATTGCAAGTACTCACACATCCGCTCACTCACCCATACAGCCATTCAGACAGACACATACTCTCCAATACAGCCACTCAAACACCAACTCACTTAAGCAAACTCCCACTCAAAGAGCCACTCACCCATACAGCACACTTACACACCCAGTCACTCACTCATACAACCATTCAGACACCCAATACAGTTACTCACACACCCACTCACATATTATATGTTAAAAGTAGTATCACTCATTAGTAGTACACCTAGTATACTAATTAACAGGCCCCCCAGATTATTGCGGCATAGATTTGCAAATTTTGCGGCACAAAAATGGAAATTTAGCGGCACAAAAATGGAAATTTAGCGCCATTATTGCAGCACTTTATATAAGCGGCAATCGTTTTTTTCAGCCTTAAATCAATGGAAACTGTTTTAGAAGAGTATTCCACTTTGAAATAGGCATGTTTAAAGTGCCTGCAACTCTACGGAAGCACAGCTCTAATCCTAACCTCGTGAGAGGGGGCCCTATTTCTCCCTGGAATGTTTTAAAGCCCATGTATGCACCCCTGCCGGGGCACTGCTGCCTCGTGGAACCATGAGGCATGACACCTCTTCATCAGGCGCCATAGGGCGCAGGATGGTAGTTGGTGGAGGTGCATTGCCAAGGAATGGTTGAGATCAACAATGCCAGGAAGATGCAGCTGTCCTTGGGGCTGTTTACTAACAACTTTTCCTAGGTCCTCATTACGGATTTTTCAAATCATGCCTATTACTTTTCAGAAAACTCAATTAATAACTGAATAAAGTACTGAGTACCGAATCCCGAGCGACCAGCGCTGCTAGGTTCCCTAAGTCGCCCCTCTTGAGCTAGACGTCCGAAGGTCCATTGTAGGTTATGCCTGGTCAGCCTGCATGTCATAAAGCTTGATTGGTGTAGAGCCACCAGAGTATGTATCGCTTGCATTAAGCTGTTAGCTAGCACCTTCTCCAGGATTTTAGTTCCCATGTTAACGAGCAATATCGGCCTGCAGGAGGAGCTGCACTCCAGCGGCTTCCCTTGTTTGTGGATAAGAATAATAATTGCGAGTTGCAGGTCCCTGGGGAGTTCTCCCTATGCTCTGGACTTGCAGAGCATAGCGGTAATTTGCTTTACTACCCTGCTCTGTACCTCTTTGAAAAACTCAGCCGGCAAACCATTGGGCACTGGGTTCTTCCCGCTCTTCAATTGAGTATAGGGCCTCTGCAAATTTCCCTTCCTGTATGTCCCCCTGTAGAAGTCGTCTCTCCTCTTGTCCCAATGTAGGGACCTGGATATCATTAAGGAAGTTCATAAAATTTTCCCTCCCCTCGTGGAAATTGCATGGCACGTACAATTCTTGTAGCAAACTTGCAAATGCTTGTGCTCCCTGGCCTTTTCTACTAGTTGCCTGTCCCCCGTGTATACCCAGTACCAACTGCTGACCTTTTTCCCCTCTTGCCAGCCAGAAGCTTTCCTGCCTTATTTCCAACATCATATAGTCTGTGTTGTTTCGCCCTGTAGAGCCGTTTCCCCTCCTGGTGCATTAGACGCCTATATTCATCCCTCGTGCCCACTATTCGGGCAGCGAAGCGTGCGTCCAGGATCGGGACACATTGTGTTTCCCACTGAATCAGCAGCCTTTCTAGCTCTCGCCCCTTCCGTTTCCTCTCTCGCGTAAGCCCCACAGTGTGGGATATCAATTGGCCCCCACCACTCTTTTGTAGGCCTCCCAGAGAGTTGTTTTGGACTTTACCGACCCTTAGTTAACACTGAAATATGCCTCTGTCACCTCTTGGGTGAACCGTTTTGTTTCCAAGTCCATCAATATCCAGTGTTTAATTCTCCAGCTTACTGTGGGACCCCATGTTGGCTGCACCAGTTGAATACTGAGCGGAAAGTGGTCGGATATGCCCTGAGGCAAGTACGTCAGTTCCCTGAATCTATGTATGTACTGCAATGGTGACAGGAAGTAATCCAGGCGCAACATCAACTGCATTGAGTTGGTCGCATAGGAATACTGCCTCAGTCCTGGGTGCGCAGCTTGCCATGGGTCCACCAGGCCCAGCGACAACAAAAGATGTAAGCTGCACATCCTCTCTGTGGCTTTCCTGGTCATTCTATCAATGTCACTGTACAGCATCAAATTGAGGTCCCCACCCACCACACTCACAAGGGCCTCTGGTGTCTTAGTCACCCAATCCTCTAACTCCACCGGACCTCTGGACTGTAAACCCAGTGGCATTTACTGTAGTATTTGAGGGACCAGACAATGTGTTCAAGCAAGAAAAAGAATAAAGCACTGGTTGCAGCTGCTGGGACCGTGACCGTGTCCCCGCGTGGAGCCCAGCAGTGTCATCCTCACTGTTGTGTTTTCACATTTTCACAGCCCTTTATCAGCCAAACGGATCACAATTTCCAAATTTTGCGGGCAGTTTAGTAAAAATTGCTGCATTTTTACAAAACTGCCAATTTAGCGATTTTTTGCAAATTGCGAAATCCTGGAGGGTCTGAATTAAGCTTTTGTAGTAGCTTAGTATATATGATTAATATTCATAAATTATTCAAAAACACTTACTGTATGATGTCATCAGTGATGTCATTTGAAATGTCATCAGTGATGCCACTGACCATGTCATGAGTGATGTAATATGTGAGGTCATAAGCAGTGCATTGCGGGGGCGTAAGTTATAGCTCAGGTAACTATAGCTGCCGAATTTCACTGATTTTGTACGAGTCAAATCTAAAGCCTAACTATAATGATCCTGTAACCTTTGGGTTTTTTCCAGTGAATTTCTAAGGTTATTTTAATGTTGTTTCCTAACTATAACATATACATATATATATATATGACGAAAAAGACCACTCTGTAGAAAGCAATCCAAGGACACAGCGGGGATTTCAAGTGGGAACGCTTTATTCACCGATTGTGGCTTGGCATAATGCATTTCGGCTGCTCCTGCCTTCCTCAGATGCCACGCACCACTAGTCTGCACCTTCTCCCTCCTGTGCTCTTTATATAGCACTCCCAGTAGTGGGAGGTCAGCTAATCCTGCTTAACAACGGGCAGCTGTGATCCAATGTCAGACTACAGCCCCCAGCATGCAATGTATTGGTGAATCCGTAAGCAGGAATAATAAAACCCTTAGTGAGCGCCGACAATGCCTATTACAGGAAGGGCCATGTAGTGGCAGGTGTAGTCCATTATTGACAGTGTTCAGCATTCCCTCGAGTCCCCAGCGTCCAAAGCCACAATTGCAAAACAAACCGGGCCGTGGAGAAAGCTACAATGGGCCATCTCCCCCGTAAAGTCACAGTCTACCTGCTGGCAGCAGCCTCTGGTGTGGCCCGTTCTTGTGGCGGTCCCGGGATAATCAATCCCTTGATTACTGTGAAACTCGGTGCCAGGAAACTCCCAGGACTCTTGGATGGACGGGTCCTTGTAGCGCGCCTCTGGCAGGCGCGAAAACATGACGAAAAAGACCACTCTGTAGAAAGCAATCCAAGGACACAGCGGGGATTTCAAGTGGGAACGCTTTATTCACCGATTGTGGCTTGGCATAATGCATTTCGGCTGCTCCTGCCTTCCTCAGATGCCACGCACCACTAGTCTGCACCTTCTCCCTCCTGTGCTCTTTATATAGCACTCCCAGTAGTGGGAGGTCAGCTAATCCTGCTTAACAACGGGCAGCTGTGATCCAATGTCAGACTACAGCCCCCAGCATGCAATGTATTGGTGAATCCGTAAGCAGGAATAATAAAACCCTTAGTGAGCGCCGACAATGCCTATTACAGGAAATAATATATTCACTTAAAAAACCATAGGTTTTAGGGACAGTTATAGTTAGTTGGACATTTCACTCGTACAAAACCATAGAAATTCCCCCGTTATAGTTAGTTCAGCTAACTATAACTCGCGCCCCGCAATGCACTGCTGATGACGTCACATATTACATCACTCATGACATGGTCAGTGACATCACTGATGACATCACTGATGACATCTCAAATGACATCACTGATGACATCATCCAGTGACTGTGTGTTTCTGTAAAGTTTAAATATGTTTAATATATATAGGGAAAGGCGTATTGAAGAATGAGTGGGTGTATAAGTGTCTGTATGGATGATTTAGTACGTGAGTGACTGACTCTACAAGTGAGTGATTAAATGTATCTTACTGAATGCATGGGTTAGTGACTAAACTGGGTGAATGTCTGTATCCGTCTGTCTATTGCTGTGTAAGTGGCTGCATGGGTTTGTGAATAGGTACATGAGTGTCTACATGGGTTATTGATTGATTGTCTGAGTATCTGTATGGGTGCCTGAGTGTTTGTGTGGGTGGGGTGTGTGTGACTGTGCATAGAAGTGTGAGTTGGTGATTCACTGGGTGCATGGTTTCAAGAGTGCATCTGTGATGGACTGTATGGGTGGGTGAGTGTGTGTATGGGTGTGTTTGTGAGTGAATGTATATCTCAGTGGTACATGTGTGAGTAACTACATATGTGAAAGGCAGTATATATGTGTGTTGGAGTATATAAATGGCTATAAGTGAGAGTGTGTGATTGTGAGAGTGGCTGTATGGATGAGTGTGTACTTGTATCAGTGATTGTATAAGAGCGTAAGAATGTGCTAGTATTTGTATGAGTAAGTGAGCTGGTGTGTGTATAACTGTATAGGTGAGTAAATGGGTGTGTGATTAAGTTTTTGCATGACTGACTAGGTGTGTGAGTACCTCTATGGATGAGTGGCGGTGTGTGAGTGTTTATATAGGTGTATGAGTGCATATGATAGTCCTGTACTGAGTGACTAAGTATGAGTGACTGTACGGGTGAGTGAGTGGATGTGTGTGTAGACCTAAGAATCAGTGAGTGGGTATGTAGTTTTTGGTGTTGGAGTGTCTATGGTTTTGAGAATGGCAGTCTGTAATTTAGAGTGGGTGTATCAAAAGTTATATTAGGGTGTGAGAAGATGCATGAAATTATCACATGGATGATGTCATTTGAGATGTCATCAGTGATGTCATCAGTGATGTCACTGACCATGTCATGAGTGATGTAATATGTGACGTCATCAGCAGTGCA
Organism: Calotriton arnoldi; assembly: GCA_963921515.1. Lineage (NCBI taxonomy): Eukaryota > Metazoa > Chordata > Amphibia > Caudata > Salamandridae > Calotriton > Calotriton arnoldi. The sequence continues at coordinate 579,502 of CAWUFW010011699.1, forward strand.
TTGCGGGCGCGAGTTATAGTTAGCTGAACTAACTATAACGGGGGAATTTCTATGGTTTTGTACGAGTGAAATGTCCAACTAACTATAACTGTCCCTAAAACCTATGGTTTTTCAGTGAATTTCAAAGGTTTTTTAAATGCTAATTTCTAACTATAACGTGTCTGAAACCTATGGTTTTTTCAGTGAATTTCAAAGGTTTTTTAAATGCTAATTTCTAACAATAACGTGCCTGAAACCTTTGATTTTTTAAGTGAATTTCAAAGGTTTTTTAAATGCTAGTTTCTAACTATGCCTACAGAGGTAGGACATGTGAAGAAAGAAGAAAAAACGCACAGAAAGAAGCAAAAGATGTGCAGAAAGAACCAACAGAGGAGCAGAAAGAGGCCTTGTTGCAAAATCATCCTGTGCCCACAACTTTTTCAGACGGGTACTGGTGGTAACTGACTCTGACTAACCAGAGCCAGTGCTATGCTAAAAGACACTTAGAATACAGTGAAAACACCTACATACACTAGGGAACACTATGCGTTGGGGTACCCCTGTGATTAGCATGACCTCCTCTGCAAGTCCCTAGTACATAATAGGGCAGGGGGATTAAAACTACCTCTTAAAGCGCGCTACAGGGCGCGTTTGCACAGTGGTGAAGGGAGGGGGCCTGAGGTGACATGTGTGCAAACGCACCCCGTGGCGCGTTTTAAGTTGCGGGACTAAGTCCCTTGAATTCTGAGGTCCCTGGGGCCCAACTAGCCCCCCAGGTACCTACAGTTAGGACCACAGAGCTGAGTTGCAGAGAGGCGTTCCGAGGCCACGCACCTTTTTCACCTCTCTGCAATGCAACTCTGTTGTGCTTACTGAAGGTACCTGGTGGGCTAGTTGGCCCCGGGTCCCTCAGGATTCAAAGGGAATTAATTCCCCAACTTAAAACGCACCACAGGGCGTGTTTGCGCACATGTCACCTGAGGCCCCGCCCCCTCCCTTCACCACTGAGCAAACGCACCCCGTGGTGCGTTTTAAGTTGGGGATTAGGTCACCTTGAATCCTGAGGGTCCCTGGGGCCCAACTAGCCCACTAGGTACTTCCAGTAAGCACCACAGGCCTGCGTTGCAACGCCTGTAACAAATTGTGCAGTTCTGTTTAGGTAGTGAAGAGGGTCGTGCTGGGGGTAGTGTTTTAGGGTTTAGGGTAGTGCAGTGGTGTTTGTGTAGTGTAGGGGTCATGCTGGGGGTAGATTTAGGGTTTAGGGTAGTGCAGTGGTGTTTGGGTAGTGTAGGGAGTCGTGCTGGGGGAGTGTTTTAGGGTAGTGCAGTGGTGTTTGGGTAGTGTAGGGGGTCGTGCTGGGGGTAGTGTTTTAGGGTTTAGGGTAGTGCAGTGGTGTTTGGGTAGTGTAGGGGGTCGTGCTGGGGGTAGTGATTTAGGGTAGTGCAGTGGTGTTTGGGTAGTGTAGGGGGTACTGCTGGGGGTAGTGTTTTAGGGTTTAGGTTAGAGCAGTGGTGTTTGGGTAGTGTAGGGGTACTGCTGTGGGTAGTGTTTTAGGGTTTAGGGTAGTGCAGTGGTGTTTGTGTAGTGTAGGGGGTAGTGTTTTAGGGTTTAGGGTAGTGCAGTGGTGTTTGGGTAGTGTAGGAGGTCGTGTTTTAGGGTTTAGGGTAGTGCAGTGGTCTTTGGGTAGTGTAGGGAGTCGTGCGGGGGTAGTGTTTTAGGGTTTAGGGTAGTGTAGGGGGTCATGCGGGGGTAGTGTTTTAGGGATTAGGGAAGTGCATTGGTGTTTGGGTAGTGTAGGGGGTCATGCGGGGGTAGTGTTTTAGGGTTTAGGGCAGTGCAGTGGTGTTTGGGTAGTGTAGGGGGTCGTGCTGGGGGAGTGTTTTAGGGTTTAGGGCAGTGCAGTGGTGTTCGGGTAGTGTAGGGGGTCGTGCTGGGGGAGTGTTTTAGGGTTTAGGGCAGTGCAGTGGTGTTCGGGTAGTGTAGGGGGTCGTGCTGGGGGAGTGTTTGAGGGTTTAGGGCAGTGCAGTCGTGTTCGGGTAGTGTAGGGGGTTGTGCTGGGGGTAGTATTTTAGGGTTTAGGGTAGTGCAGTGGTGTTTGGGTAGTGTAGGGGGTCGTGCTGGGGGTGGTGTTTTAGGGTTTATGCAGTGCAGTGGTGTTCGAGCAGTGTAGGGGGTCGTGCTGGGGGTGGTGTTTCAGGGTTTAGGGCAGTGCAGTGGTGTTCGGGCAGTGTATTGGGTGGTGTTTCAGGGTTTAGGGCAGTGCAGTGGTGTTCGGGCAGTGTAGGGGGTCGTGCAGGGGGTGGTGTTTCAGGGTTTAGGGCAGTGGTGTTCGGGCAGTGTAGGGGGTCGTGCTGGGGGTGGTGTTTCAGGGTTTGGGGCAGTGCAGTGGTGTTCGAGCAGTAAAGGGGGTCGTGCTGGGGGTGGTGTTTCAGGGTTTAGGGCAGTGCAGTGGTGTTCGGGCAGTGTAGGGGGCGGTGCAGGGGGTGGTGTTTCAGGGTTTAGGGCAGTGCAGTGGTGTTCGGGCAGTGTAGGGGTGCTGCAGGGGGTGGTGTTTCAGGGTTTAGGGCAGTGCAGTGGTGTTCGGGCAGTGTAGGGGGTCATGCAGGGGTGGTGTTTCAGGGTTTGAGTGCAGTGGTGTTCGGGCAGTGTAGGGGTCGTGCTGGGGCTGGTGTTTCAGGGTTTAGGGCAGTACAGTGGTGTTCGGGCAGTGTAGGTGGTCGTGCTGGGGTTGGTGTTTTAGGGTTTAGGGCAGTGCAGTGGTGTTTGGGCAGTGTAGGGGGTCATGCTGGGGCTGGTGTTTCAGGGTTTAGGGCAGTGCAGTGGTGTTCGGGCAGTGTAGGGGGTCTTGCTGGGGCTGGTGTTTCAGAGTCTAGGGCAGTGCAGTGGTGTTCGGGCAGTGTAGGGGGTCTTGCTGGGGCTGGTGTTTCAGGGTTTAGGGCAGTGCAGTGGTGTTCGGGCAGTGTAGGGGGTCGTGCTGGGGGTGGTGTTTCAGGGTTTAGGGCAGTGCAGTGGTGTTTGGGCAGTGTAGGGGGTGTTGTTTCAGGGTTTAGGGCAGTGGTGTTCAGGCAGTGTAGGGGGTCTTGCTGGGGTTGATGTTTCAGGGTTTAGGGCAGTGCAGTGGTGTTCGGGCAGTGTAGGGGGTCGTGCTGGGGGTGGTGTTTCAGGGTTTAGGGCAGTGCAGTGGTGTTCCGGCAGTGTAGGAGGTCGTGCAGGGGGTGGTGTTTCAGGGTTTAGGGCAGTGCAGTGGTGTTCGGGCAGTGTAGGGGGTCATGCTGAGGGTGGTGTTTCAGGGTTTAGGGCAGTGCAGTGGTGTTCGGGCAGTGTAGGGTGTCGTGCTGAGGGGTGGTGTTTCAGGGTTTAGGGCAGTGCAGTGGTGTTCGGGCAGTGTAGGGGGTCGTGCAGGGGGTGGTGTTTCAGGGTTTAGGGCAGTGGTGTTTGGGCAGTGTAGGGGGTCGTGCAGGGGGTGGTGTTTCAGGGTTTAGGGCAGTGCAGTGGTGTTCGGGCAGTGTACGGGGTTGTGCTGGGGCTGGTGTTTCAGGGTTTAGGGCAGTGAAGTGGTGTTCGGGCAGTGTAGGGGGTCGTGCTGGGGGTGGTGTTTCAGGGTTTAGGGCAGTGCAGTGGTGTTTGGGCAGTGTAGGGGGTCGTGCTGAGGGGAGTTTCAGGGTTTAGGGCAGTGCAGTGGTGTTTCGGGCAGTGTAGGGGGTCGTGCAGGGGTGGTGTTTCAGGGTTTAGGGCAGTGCAGTGGTGTTCGGGCAGTGTAGGGGTCGTGCTGGGGCTGGTGTTTCAGGGTTTAGGGCAGTGCAGTGGTGTTCGGGCAGTGTAGGGGTCTTGCTGGGGGTGGTGTTTCAGGGTTTAGGGCAGTGGTGTTCGGGCAGTGTAGGGGGTCTTGCTGGGGGTGGTGTTTCAGGGTTTAGGGCAGTGCAGTGGTGTTCGGGCAGTGTAGGGGGTCGTGCTGGGGATGGTGTTTCAGGGATTGGGGCAGTGCAGTAGTGTTCGGCCAGTGTAGGGGGTCGTGCAGGGGTGGTGTTTCAGGGTTTAGGGCAGTGCAGTGGTGTTCGGGCAGTGTAGGGGGTCGTGCTGGGGGTGGTGTTTCAGGGTTTAGGGCAGTGCAGTGGTGTTCGGGCAGTGTAGGGGGTTGTGCTGGGGGTGGTGTTTCAGGGTTTAGGGCAGTGGTGTTCGGGCAGTGTAGGGGGTCTTGCTGGGGGTGATGTTTCAGGGTTTAGGGCAGTGCAGTGGTGTTCGGGCAGTGTAGGAGGTCTTGCTGGGGGTAGTGTTTCAGGGTTTAGGGCAGTGCAGTGGTGTTCGGGCAGTGTAGGGGTCATGCTGGGGTGGTGTTTCAGGGTTTAGGGCAGTGCAGTGGTGTTCGGGCAGTGTAGGGGGTCGTGCTAGGGTATGTGTTTCAGGGTTTAGGGCAGTGCAGTGGTGTTCGGGCAGTGTAGGGGGTCGTGCAGGGGCTGGTGTTTCAGGGTTTAGGGCAGTGCAGTGGTGTTCGGTCAGTGTAGGGGGTCGTGCTGGGGGTAGTGTTTTAGGGTTTAGGGTAGTGCAGTGGTGCTTGTGTAGTGTAGGGGGTCGTGCTGGGGGTAGTGTTTTAGGGTTTAGGGTAGTGCAGTGGTGTTTGTGTAGTGTAGGGGGTCATGTTTTAGGGTAGTGCAGTGGTGTTTGGGTAGTGTAGGGGGTCGTGCTGGGGGTAGTGTTTTAGGATTTAGGTTAGTGCAGTGGTGTTTGGGTAGTGTAGGGGGTCGTGCTGGGGGTAGTGTTTTAGGGTTTAAGGTAGTGCAGTGGTGTTTGTGTAGTGTAGGGGGTCGTGCTGGGGGTAGTGTTTTAGGTTTTAGGGTAGTGCGGTGGTGCTTGTGTAGTGTAGGGGTCGTGCTGGGGTAGTGTTTTAGGATTTAGGTTAGTGCAGTGGTGTTGGGGTAGTGTTTTAGGGTTTAGGGTAGTGCAGTGGTGTTTGTGTAGTGTAGGGGTCATGCTGGGGGTAGTGTTTTAGGGTTTAGGATAGTGCAGTGGTGCTTGTGTATTGTAGGGAGTCGTGCTGGGGGTAGTGTTTTAGGGTTTAGGGTAGTGCAGTGGTGTTTGTGTAGTGTAGGGGGTCATGTTTTAGGGTAGTGCAGTGGTGTTTGGGTAGTGTAGGGGGTCGTGCTGGGGGTAGTGTTTTAGGATTTAGGTTAGTGCAGTGGTGTTGGGGTAGTGTTTTAGGGTTTAGGGTAGTGCAGTGGTGTTTGTGTAGTGTAGGGGGTCGTGCTGGGGGTAGTGTTTTAGGTTTTAGGGTAGTGCAGTGGTGCTTGTGTAGTGTAGGGGGTCATGCTGGGGGTAGTGTTTTAGGGTTTAGGGTAGTGCAGTGGTGTTTGTGTAGTGTAGGGGGTCATGTTTTAGGGTAGTGCAGTGGTGTTTGGGTAGTGTAGGGGGTCGTGCTGGGGGTAGTGTTTTAGGATTTAGGTTAGTGCAGTGGTGTTGGGGTAGTGTTTTAGGGTTTAGGGTAGTGCAGTGGTGTTTGTGTAGTGTAGGGGGTCATGCTGGGGGTAGTGTTTTAGGGTTTAGGATAGTGCAGTGGTGCTTGTGTAGTGTAGGGGGTCGTGCTGGGGTAGTGTTTTAGGGTTTAGGGTAGTGCAGTGGTGTTTTTGTAGTGTAGGGGGGTCATGTTTTAAGATGCAACGCTCCAATACCTGACCAGTCTGCACTACATAAAACTGCAAAAAAACTAAAAATAAAAAGTGTTTTGCACACTTTTGTCATTGGGCTATATGTGGGCTACATCTGGGTAATATTTGTGCTACATTTGGGCTCTTTTTTCTCTGGTGGCCATCTTGGAAGACTTCTTTGTTATGAAGTTTCCTAATTTCCTCATTTACTGCAGTCTCCTCAGTAGGAAATGCTTTCAGTTTTTACTTTGATTCCATCAAGAAGGCATTCAGATGTGTCACACATTTGCAATAAATTCAGAATGTTATTACTCTAGTTGTTCATTAGATCACTGTAGTAAAGCTACTGCTCACCAAGGAGTTAACTGGAAGCCTACTGCTGGTATTGAAAGTGATTGTTTCAGTCTGCATGTCAGAATTTTCTAATGAAATAGAAGAGGATTTGAGATCTCACTTAAAACATGCACTAAATTTTCTTTTTGCAGCACTAACCATAATTTCTATGGCAAAATGAACCCCCTCATTTTGTTCCTTTTTAAATTAAATGTTTTAAGTGTTACCAGTTTATTCCAATCAAGATGGCTTCAGGTGTGCCATACTTTTGTCATAAGTAAGACTGTTAGCGCTCTAGTTGTTCTTTAGAACACTCTGGGAAGCTGCAGTAGAACACAAAGGCATCAACTGACAGGCTGCTCCTGTTGAAATATAACAGGAAGATATTTGAGATCACACTTGAAACATGTCCTAATTTTTCTTTCTACAGCACTAACCATAATTTCTATGACAAAATGAACCCCATCATTTTGTTCCTTTTTAAATTAAATGTTTTAAGTGTTACCAGTTTATTCCAATCAAGATGGCTTCAGGTGTGCCATACTTTTGTCATAAGTAAGGCTGTTAGCACTCTAGTTGTTCTTTAGAACACTCTGGGAAGCTGCAGTAGAACACAAAGGAATCAACTGACAGTCTCTGCCCTTGTTGGATGTACATGTTTTACTGAGAATGTCAGACTTCATTCTCACATGACTGAGAAAGATAATGTGAATTTACAGAAAATATGCTCTCATTTTAGCTTCTGGGGCACCTTCCAAAACTGTATGGGACAAGCATGTGAAAATAGTTTTCTCTCAAACATGATTCATGATATCCCAGCAGAAGGTTTTTCACAGGGTAAAATCACCTTAGAACACACCACAATTCCTGAAATTAGTATGGTACCATCAACAAATGAATTCTAATGTAACTAAAGTCTGTTATCACCCTTTATAGTTCTCCTTTTGGTAACCCTCAAAATCTTCGATTCACTACAATGCATTTCAATGGGGTACTATCATTTATATTGGTCCCAAGATGGCTGCCAGCAATTCCAGGATGAAGTGCTGACAGCCAATCAGATCTCACGATGACGTGTGGTTAGGCTCCGCCCAGATATATATGTGTTTTTACTTTTGATTTTCTCAGCAACTACTGAACGGATTTACACCATTTAACAAAAAGGGTTCTTTTTGAACCAAGAACTACCTCTTTGCCAAATTTGGTGTAATTCCGTTTAGCAGTTCGGGCTGTAGCCTTGCATAAAGTTTCCTATGGGAAAATGAATGGGGAAAACATGTTTTGGGACCCCCCTTTTTTCTCGGCCCCCGCTTGACGAATCACCCTGAGACTTTCAGGGTAGGAGCGGACCGGAGCGGGCCATAAAGTTTGAAAATTTCGCGAAGATTCGTCAACCGACGCAAGAGTTATTTCAAATAGAATGTCGCGGATTTCCTATGGAAAATAGGTCCTAACTATAACTATCTACTGGCGACCGCCAGTAGATAATATATATACACACACATATATATATATATATACACACACACACACATATATATATATACACACACACACACACACATATATACACACACACACATATATACATATACACACACACACACATATATATACACACACACACATATATATACACACACACACACATATATATATATATATTCACTGAAAAAACCATAGGTTTCAGGGGCGTTATAGTTAGTTGGACATTTCACTCGTACAAAACCATAGAAATTCCCCCGTTATAGTTAGTTCAGCTAACTATAACTCTCGCGCCCACAATGCACTGCTGATGACGTCACATATTACATCACTCATGACATGGTCAGTGACATCACTGATGACATCACTGATGACATCTCAAATAACATCACTGATGACATCACTGATGACATCATCCTTGTGATAGAGTGGCAGATCTCCTCTCACCCTAATATAACCTTTGATACACACACTCATAAATACAAACTAACATTTTCAAAACAATGGACATACCAATACCAGTTACAACACACCTATTCAGTAATTCCAAGATCTACACACACATCCACTCATTCACCAACAGTCCCTATACAGTCACTCATACATGTACTCACTCATCATATGTACTCATACACCTATACATCCTGTTACACACCGCCACTCATCCATAGAGTTACTCACACACATAGTCACACATGCAAACAAAGTATCAAACATCCATTTACTTGCATATACAGTTATACACACACTACCACACTTACTTCTACAGAAACATACACATACTTACTCTCTTAAACAATCACTTATAGAAACACCTACTTATTTGTACAGGAACTCTTCCAATCTCTCACTCTCACATATACTCACTTATATACACCAATACTCACATATACTAGTTTAAAACATATGTAGTTACTCATAAAGACACTATTGACAGTCATTCACTCACTAACACACCCATACACATACTCATCCACCTATACAGTCCTGCACACATGCTGTCTTCAACACATACAAACAGTGAGTCACTCATTCATGCATCTATGTACTAAGTAATACCCCCCACCGAACCATACAGACACTCAGACACTCATACTGATACTCAAAAAACCAACTAATAACCCATATAGACACTCATGTAGCTACTCACCAACCCATGCAGCCACTTATACACAAAGTGAGAGACTGATAGATATTTTCATATTTAAACATTACTCACTAACCCATGTATTCACTAAGATACACTTAGTCAGTTATACAATCAATTTTACAAAAAAATCATCCATTTAGACACTTATATACCCATTTATTCTTCCATCGACCTTGAGATATACATATATAAAACATATTTAATTTTCAGAAAAACACACATTCACTGGATGATGTCATCAGTGATGTCATTTGAGATGTCATCAGTGATGTCATGAGTGATGTCACTGACCATGTCATGAGTGATGTAATATGTGACGTCATCAGCAGTGCATTGCGGGCACGCGAGTTATAGTTAGCTGAACTAACTATAACGGGGGAATTTCTATGGTTTTGTACGAGTGAAATGTCCAACTAACTATAACGCCCCTGAAACCTATGGTTTTTCCAGTGAATTTCTAAGGTTTTTTAAATGCTAATTTCTAACTATAACATGCCTAAAACCTATGTTTTTTTCAGTGAATTTCTAAGGTTTTTTAAATGCTAATTTCTAACTATAACCTGCCTGAAACCTATGGTTTTGTCAGTGAATATATATATATTTATTATACTATGTATACATGTGAAAATGTCTCGGTCCCCTGTTTGCCTCGGTGGCACGGAAAAAATGGGTGGAACTGACGTCAGCACGCCGACGAGGTCCTCTTATGGCTCCGATGACGTCATACGGTGTTGCGAGCGGAGCCGTGCTATTATGGCGTCCTCGTTGACGTGGGAGAGCTAGGAAAGAATTTCCGTGGAATGCTGGTGCAGGGGATATTCACCTAAGTGTTCAGGCTAGTCCTTTGGGAGCAACTGTTTATGTTGCCACTCCAGAAACCGAAACCAGTGATCCGAGGGCAGAGGCCCTGCAGATGGCACACGAGGTGGGGTGCCCAGTCATGTGCACCGGCGGGGCAGCGAAGTGACAAGCACCACAACCCACAAAAAGGTAACGAGGGCACTGAATAACACAGGATCTTCTCTTTGTATCTGGCAGGAACAACGAAGTTAAAATGCCCTAGTACCAAAATGTAGAATTAGTGCTACAACGGTCTTCAAGGGGACCTGCGATGCCGCTTCTGCCTCACGTACCCTGGAGGTGGCACATGGGTCACGCGGTACAGTCATACTGCGGTGGGACGCACACTCGTTGACCTCTCATGGCACTGCTAAACACTTCAGGGAGGACGCTTTCCATTAGCTATGTTTTCTGATGACATGTCGCGCCGGCGCCGTCCAACAACAGAACTCCTTTAGATCCAAACAGACTCTTCCACCCTCTCACCGGAAGTGAAACCAGGCCACGCGGACACTTTCACAATACAACAGCCGGGAATGCACTTTTCGGTAAAAAAACCACATTCCTTCCTCCTAATTAATCAAATAAACGTCTCACTGAAGAACAGGGGCCAGCTTCAATCGGTAAACAGCCGTTACAATGACTTTTTTACTTTGCGATACCATTACAACGCATGCGTTGTACATCACAAAGTCATTACTACGCATTTTTTTAGAACGCATGGTCATTTACCACGCATGCCTTTACAACGAATTTTGTTGTAAAGGTATGTATGGTAAATGACCATGCGTTCTAAAAAACATGTAGACGATCCATGTCATTGTAAGGAAACAGAGGCTGTTCCGTTTCCTCACAACGACGTGCACCGCCCCTCAGAGACGACGTGAAGCAGGAACCACGAGGAGAGAGGAACCACGAGGAGTGGGAGGTAAGGGGGATTGGGCATGGGGTGGGGGTTTCTTTTCTAGGGTTTAGGGTAGTGCAGTGGTGTTTGGGTGGTGTAGGGGGTCGTGCTGGGGGTAGTGTTTTAGGGTTTAGGGTAGTGCAGTGGTGTTTGGGTAGTGTAGGGAGTCGTGCTGGGGGTAGTGTTTTAGGGTTTAGGGTAGTGCAGTGGTGTTTGTGTAGTGTAGGGGGTCGTGTTTTAGGGTTTAGGGTCGTGCAGTGGTGTTTGGGTCGTGCTGGGGGTAGTGTTTTTGAGTTTAGGGTAGTGCAGTTGTGTTTGGGTAGTGAAGGGGGTTGTGCTGGGGGTAGTGTTTTAGGGTTTAAGGCAGTGCAGTGGTGTTTGTGTAGTGAAGGGGGTTGTGCTGTGGGTAGATTTAGGGTTTAGGGTAGTGCAGTGGTGTTTGGGTAGTGTAGGGAGTCGTGCTTGTGGTAGTGTTTTAGGGTTTAGGGTAGTGCGCCCAACCAGCCACAATATCCGTGGACAAAGGGGATCCTGACTCTTTGGAACGCTACGTCAATTGAATAATTTGGGTCAAGGGCCCTACCACGTCCAAGACCTATCAATTCCTTTCTTGGGATCCCTCATATACTTGGAGAAAAAGGTACTTAGTTTCTCATCAATTTCAGGCGTGTGTGCCACCTTCCCCTTCAGTGAGGGCCTGGGGCATTCTCCCCTCATCCTATTCCTGATCTCCCTTTCAAGGGGTTGATGGATTTTCCCCACCACATACTCTGCCACTTTGGCGTCAGGTGTCCACTCCGCTGACCTAGGATGGTAAATTTGGGTAGGCTCGAACATGTCCGAGTGGACCCCGTCCCCAACCGGGGACTGAGAGGAGTGGGACTCTGGACGCCAGGGACGCCCGAGTCCTTATCCTCATCGGAGGAGAAATCGTCCTCCGATACACCCTCACCCTCTAAGGGAAACCCGCCGTCGGGGTCTACAATAGTGGTGACAGTGTCGCAATTTTCTCCGGGCCCCTCCTCCTCCCGGCAGGGTGCATGTTTTAGCGTTCGCGCACTCTTGAGGAAGGTCTCCGTAAGTTTATCAAATCCTTCCAAGTGCCCCGCGTTATGCTTAACGGCCCTTTTATTCCCCATCTGGGAGCTACTGGGACCCGCCACCACCAGATCTGGGTCACTGAACACCCCAGGGATGCTTTTCGCCAGCTTATCAACCTGATCCCTAAGAGGAGCCAGCGCCCTAGAAATAGCCAGAGAGAGGGCTTGGTCCACTGCTGGAGGGAGAAGTTGGGGGCCATTCCTCCTCCACTTCCTGGTAGGAGGAGTAAAAATGGTCTTCTGGAGAAGACATGATTGCAGAGGGTGTGAGCACAGAACAAATGCCCTTAAAATCCTTAAGACAGCCCCCTCGCCGGTGCTCCAACAGCTGGGCTTTCCCCGAAGCCGTTATAAGAATAGACTGAGGCGCAATACCAATTACCACCACCAGGTGGCGCTGGTCACTAACGTGGCCGTGTGGGGAAATCACCGCGTAGCGGTGTCAAAATTAGGCGAGGGTTGGTCGGGAATCAAGCGGACACTAAAGGAGTGACCAGATTCCCAACGCGCGTAAAGACCAGCGGGAGCGCTCGACAGAGCTGCCTCGCTCGGACCAGACGCGCCTGACAGGATCTCAACGCGCGCAGAGAACACAGCGGGAGAAACTGCGAGGGGGAGAACGCGCTCGGGCAAGAGCCTGCTGCGCAGGGAATATGAAACAATACCAAGGCAATAATGCTAATAACGTGCACAAGAAACCGCTATACAAACAGCAACAACGTCAGATTAAGCCAAGAATGTAAGGAATGCACTTAACTGACGAGCAGTGACGAAAGAGGAAGCGGAAGGGATGTCACGATATTATATTCGATGGACTGTGATATGATTGGACTATAGTTGCCTTGGAGACTACCCCTTAATGGTTCATGGGTTGTGTAGTCTTTTGTTTAATGATTGTTGTGTTACGTTTTCTTTGAACTGCTATGCAAATAAAGTGAGGAAAGATATGCATAATCCTCGCCTCCGTCCTGCCATAGAATTCATTAAACTTTATTTGATCTGATTTAGAAACCTAGATTATAAAAGTGTACATAAAAACAGTAAATCCTCTTTCCTAATACAATACAGTGAGAATTAATTAAAACCAGTAGGTAAAAACGGGTGTTACAAAGCTCGGTTCAGAGCAACTTCAGGTTAACAGAATCGTAAAGGTCAATGTTTCGCAAGATCAATCTCATGTACTTCGTGCAAAATACGCAATAAGGGGTCCAAGTAAGATGTAACGCTCCAATACCTGACCAGTTTGCACTATATAAAACTGCAGAAAAAATAAAAATAAAAAGTGTTTTGCACACTTCTGTCATTGGGCTATATGTGGGCTACATCTGGGTGATATTTGTGCTACATTTGGGCTCTTTTTTCTCTGGTGGCCATCTTGGGAGACTTATTTGTTATGAAGTTTCCTAATTTCGTCATTTACTGCAGTCTCCTCAGTAGGAAATGCTTTGTTTTTTACTTTGATTCCATCAAGAAGGCATTCAGATGTGTCACACATTTGCCATAAATTCAGAATGTTAGCACACTAGTTGTTCATTAGATCACTGTAGTAAAGCTACTGCTCACCAGGGAGTTAACTGGAAGTCTACTGCTGGTATTGAAAGTGATTGTTTCAGTCTGCATGTCAGAATTTTCTAATGAAATAGAAGAGGATTTGAGATCTCACTTAAAACATGCCCTAAATTTTCTTTCTACAGCACTAACCATAATTTCTATGGCAAAATGAACCCCCTTATTTTGTTCCTTTTTAAATTAAATGTTTTAAGTGTTACCAGTTTATTCCAATCAAGATGGCTTCAGGTGTGCCATACTTTTGTCATAAGTAAGACTGTTAGCGTTCTAGTTGTTCTTTAGAACACTCTGGGAAGCTGCAGTAGAACACAAAGGCATCAACTGACAGGCTGCTCCTGTTGAAATATAACAGGAAGATATTTGAGATCACACTTGAAACATGTCCTAATTTTTCTTTCTACAGCACTAACCATAATTTCTATGACAAAATGAACCCCATCATTTTGTTCCTTTTTAAATTAAATGTTTTAAGAGTTACCAGTTTATTCCAATCAAGATGGCTTCAGGTGTGCCATACTTTTGTCATAAGTAAGGCTGTTAGCACTCTAGTTGTTCTTTAGAACACTCTGGGAAGCTGTAGTAGAACACAAAGGAATCAACTGACAGTCTCTGCCCTTGTTGGATGTACATGTTTTACTGAGAATGTCAGACTTCATTCTCACATGACTGAGAAAGATAATGTGAATTTACAGAAAATATGCTCTTATTTTAGCTTCTGGAGCACCTTCCAAAACTGTATGGGACAAGCATGTGAAAATAGTTTTCTCTCAAACATGATTCATGATATCCCAGCAGAAGGTTTTTCACAGGGTAAAATCACCTTAAAACACACCACAATTCCTGAAATTAGTATGGTACCATCAACAAATGAATTCTAATGTAACTAAAGTCTGTTATCACCCTTTATAGTTCTCCTTTTGTTAACCCTCAAAATCTTCGATTCACTACAAAGCATTTCAATGGGGTACTATCATTTATATTGGTCCCAAGATGGCTGCCAGCAATTCCAGGATGAAGTGCTGACAGCCAATCAGATCTCACGATGACATGTGTGGTTAGGCTCCGCCCAGATATATGTGTTTTTACTTTTGATTTTCTCAGGAACTACTGAACGGATTTACACCATTTAACAAAAAGGGTTCTTTCTGAACCAAGCGGTACCTTTTTGCCAAATTTGGTGTAATTCCGTTCAGCAGTTCGGGCTGTAGCCGTGTCTAAACTTTCCTATGGGAATTAACATGGAGAAAACATGTTTTGGGACCCCCCTTTTTTCTCGGCCCCCGCTTGCCAAATCACCCCGAAACTTTAAGGATAGGAGCAGACCGGAGCGCCCCACGAGTTTTGAAAATTTCGCGAAGATTCATCAACCGGCACCAAAGTTATTGGAAATAGAATGTTGCGAATTTCCTATGGAAAATAGGTCCTAACTATAACTATCTACTGGCGACCGCCAGTAGATAATACACACACACACACACACACACATATATATATATATATATACACACACACACATACACATATATACACACACACATATATACACACACACACATATACACACACACACACACGCACACACACATATATACACACACACACACATATACACACACACACACACACACTGTTTAAAATGGGATCTCTAGTTGGCAAGGGCTTGCACCTTTGTCCAAGTAGGGACCCTTCTTCCTAGTCAGGGTAAGGGTGTTCCACTCGTGAAGTAACCCCTGCTCACCCTCGTGGTAGCTTGGCACGAGCAGTCAGGCTTAATTCAGAGGCAGTGTGTAAAGCATTTGCACATAACCAACAGTAATACAGTGTAAGCACTACAAACGGACACCACACCAGTTTAGAAAAATAACCAATATTTTATATACTCAAGACAAGACCAATTACGACAAAAATCCACAATACTATACTTTACTGAATGAATGTTTGATACGGTAACTTCTTCTTTGCAGGAATAGCACAAAAGCAAAGTTCGTACGAGTCGGTAGCTCCGTCCGAGCCTACCGTGATGCTGAAAACCACAGAGTCTAACAGTTCCAGCCAACCGCGTCGATACGGGCCAGCAGAGTCATGAACAGACTCGGTTACAGTACCTTTCTCGTTGTGGCTGGTACGGAGTGTACGAGCCGGTCGGCGTTCGTCGCGGTTGCGGTGCAAGACGGAGCGATGCAAGGTGCGGTGTCCCTCGATGCGGTGCAGGCAGCGGCTCGATGAGCGTCGTGCAGACGGAGTCGGTGAGTCCAAGGCGTGCGATGCAGGGTGAGACGATGCTCGATGCGGTGCTGACAGGTTGCGATGCAGGCGACCAAGCCGGAGTGCGGGAGCTGGCGTCGGACAGCGGTGCGAGTCGGAGCGGTGCGTCGCAGACGTGCGAGCGGTGCCCCAAATGCGATGCGGTCACGACTCTTGAGCCAGTTGCAGCGACCGCGTCGGGTCGGGTCCGGCTGGTTCAGTGAAGCGATGCGAACTGCGGTGCCCACAGGTCACGGTGCAAGCAGCGGCTCGATGTTGGCGGCGTCGGACGCCGCCAACGGTGAGACCAGGGTTGCGATGCGAAGCGGGGCGATGCGGTCTGCGGTGCAAACAGGTCACCGGCCAGGGATGGATTCGGTTGACGGAGTCGGTTGCAGTTCCCTTCCTCTGTGGCAACTGAAACAGCGTTCCAGAAGCGGTACCCAGAGGCTTGTGAAGTCTTTGTAGTCCCTGAGACTTCTTAACAGGAGGCCAGCTCGGTTTCAGGCCCTTGGAGATACTCAGCACAAGTTTGTAGAAAGTTCAGTCCTTTCACTGCCCAAGGCAGAAGCAGCAGCTGCAGGCCAACCCAACAAAGCAACAACACAGGAAAGGGGCAGTACTCCTCCTGGCAGCTCTTCCAGCTCTTCGTCTTGGCAGGTTCCTTGATTCCAGCGAGATCTAAATTCATAACAGGCAGTAACACGTAACTGAACGAAGTACA